>CM049373.1:13489197-14089197 GCA_026937815.1 Etheostoma perlongum
CCACATTGTTTAAAGTTCTGGGCAAATTTAAAAATTGTAAATATGACAATACGGAAAATATGCCCCATTTAAAGTCCTTTGTTATGACACTATATTTTTATGACTTTTTACAACATACTTGACTGACTTTTTTTATGAACTTTTTATGGCATACTATACGATGACTTTTTATCACTTTTTTAAAAATACTATCCTATGAAATTTTTCAACATACTTTACTATACATTTTTCTCTTATTTTAACATACTATACTATAACTTTTTCCCTTATTTTAACATACTATTCTGTGACTTTTTTTAATAAATTTTTTGACATACTATACTGTGAATTTTGTATCACCTTTTCCAACGTGTTATACTTTTTTTTTTGAAATTCTGTCCAAAAACCTTTTTTTTTAATCACTTTTTGACATACTATGATTTTTTTTCTGACATGCTATTCTATGACATGCTATTCTTTTCTATGACTTTTTCATCCATTTTTTCAACATACTATACTAGGACCTTTTTTTGATATATTTATATTATGACTTTTTATAACTTTTACACATGCTATACATACTATGACTTTTATCACTTTTGTCAGCATAATATATAATATGCCTTTTTATCAGTTTTTTGACATACAGTACTATACTATGACATTTTTCAACATACTAAACTAAGACTTTTTTTATCAATTTTTTCGACTTACTGTGATTTTTTTTTAATTACCTTTCCAACATACTATACAATAACTTATTTATGAACTTTTGAGGACATACTATACCATGACATTTTGATCACTTTCTTCAATATTCTATATCATGACTTTTTTTTATTCCTTTTTTCAACATTCTATACAAAAACTTATATTTATCACTTTTTTAACATAGTGATAAAAATATGTTATCTTTTTTTGACATGCTATACTATGACATAGTATTTGACATGCTATACTATGACTCTTTCATCAATGTTTTCAACATACTGTACTATGTCTTTTTTTGATATAATATACTTTGCCTTTTTATCCCTTTTTTGACATGCTATACTTTGACTTTTTAATCACTTTTTGAAACTGCTATACTATGACTTATTTATCACATTTTTAACATACTATTTTATGACTTATTTAGCACTTTTTTGACATACTGTATAATTAGTTTTTTACAAAAACATGAAGATTGTGTCAGGTCAAATAGCTTAATGTGACAACAGTACAGTTGGAAAACTGAAGATTCAGTGTTCAAATCCTACATGTTTCAGTAAGCTTTGAGGTCCGATACACTAAGTGAAAGAGACAATTGTACCAAAAACATAACCTTGTGTGAGAGGTCAGTTAGTTTATGGGGATAAGAGAATGATTGTAAGGTTAAGTATTCAAATCCTGTATGTTTCAGTAAATTATGCGGTCTGATACAATTAGTGAAAACGACAAATATTCCATTAACATATTTTATGCTAAATCAGATAGCTTGGAGGGATGAGAAAATGGTTGGAAGACAGATGGTTGAGTGTTTGAATCTTATATGTTGTATTAAGTTTTGAGGTGAAATGTTCTAAGTGAAAGAGACCAATGACGGCAATTGTCTCAGGTGTCTTGTCAGATAGCGTAGGGTGATTAAAGAACAATTGGAAGACAAAAGATCAGTGTTCAAATACTGTTTGCAGTTATTAGTTTCAAGACTTACATTGACAAAATGTTGTGTTCCTGTCAGTCTACTGTGTCACTTTTTTTCAACATACTATACTATGACTTTTTTACAAAAACAAGTGTTGTGTCAACACACATTAATTAAGGTGATAAGTAAAGACTGAAGGTTCAGTTTTCAAATCCTGTAAGTTTTGAGGTCCAATGCAATTAGTGAAAGAGACAGATATAGCAAAAACATCCCTTTTTACATCAGGTCAGATAGCCTGGAGGGATAAGTGTGTGACTGCAAGAAAGAAGGTGAGTGTTCAAATCCTGTCTGGGTCATTTAGTTTCAAGACTACATTACTTCTACTACTAAAAGTCATAGTATAGCTTGTCAAAAAGGGGGATTTTTTGACATGCTATAAGACTACATTACAAGAAAGAAGAATAATAAAGATTAAAGTTGTTTTCCTGTCACTCTGTTATTTTTCGACGTACTATGAATTTTTTCAACATGTTATAGTGTGACTTGTTTGTCACCTTTTTTTCAACATACTATACCATGACATTGTATCACCTATTTTGACATCTATACTATGACTTTTTAATCACTTTTTTAGACATACTATACTATGACTTTTATCAACATGCTATACTATGACATTTTATCACTATTTTTGACATACTATACTATGACTTCTTTATAATTTTTTGACATGCTATACTATGACTTTTTTAATCAGTTTTTAACATGCTATACTATGACTTTTTAATCCCCTTTTTTGACACGCTATACTTGACTTTTTTATAACTTTGTTTAACATGCTATACAATGACTTTTTTCAACATGCTACACTATGACATTTTCGACATAATAAATTATGACTTTTTTATCGATTTTTCCTAATATCGTCTGACTTTTTTTGACATGCTATACTATGACTTTTTTGACGTACTATATTATGACTTTTTTAATCACTTTTTGACATGCTATACTATGACTTTTTATGACTTTTTTCAACATACTATACTATGACTTTTTTCAAAATTTTCAACTTGCTGTACTATGACTATGACTTTTTCGCCATACTACATTATGCATTTTTATCCCCTTTTTTCAACATGCTATACTATGACTTTTTATCATTTTTTGACATGCTATACTATGACTTTTTTCAACATGCTATACTAAGACTTTTTATGATCTTTTGAGATGCTATACTATGACTTTTTATCATCTTTTGAGATGCTATACTATGACTTTTTGATATGCTATACTGACTTTTATTGTCATGCTATACTATGACTTTTTATCATTTTTTGACATGCTATACTATGAATTTGTATGACTTTTTGACATACTATACTATAACTTCTTTATAATTTTTTGACATGCTATACTATGCCGTTTTAATCCCCTTTTTTGACACGCCATACTTGAATTTTGTATAACTTTTTTTAACATGCTATACAATGACTTTTTTCGACATGCTATACTATGACATTTTCGACATAATAAATTATGACTTTTTTATAGATTTTTCATAATATACTCTGACTTTTTCGACATGCTATACTATGACTATTTTGACATACTATATTACAACTTTTTTTAATCACTTTTTGACATGCTATACTATGACTTTATATGACTTTTTTACATGCTGTACTATGACTTTTATCATTTTTTGACATGCTATACTATGCCTTTTTATCATTTTTTGACATGCTATACTATGACTTTTTTCAACATTTTTTGCTATTCTCACCTACAAAGCTCTTCATGGTCAGGCACCATCTTATCTTGAAGAGCTCATAGTACCTTACAACCCTACAAGAGCACTGGGCTCCCAGAATGCAGGGTTACTTGTGGTTCCCAGAGTCTCTAAAAGTAGAACGAGAACCAGAGCGTTCAGCTATCAGGCTTTTGGGTTCAGGAGGCAGACACCGTCTCCACATTTAAGAGTAGGCTTAAGACTTTCCTCTTTGATAAAGCTTATAATTAGGGGTGGCTCAGGAAAGTCCTGAACCATCCATTAGTTACGCCGCTATAGGCAAAAAGATAACTGTTGTTGTGATTAAGCACTATATAAATAAAATTGAATTATTTCTCTCTCTCTCTCATATCCACCTCCTCTAGACAGAGGGATGGTTATGTCTCTCTCTCTCTCTCTCTACCCTTCTCTCGTCCACCTCCTCTAGACAGAGGGATGGATCTCTCTCTCTCTCTCTCTTCCCATCTCCTCTAGACAGAGGGATGGGATCTGGTTGGGGAGAGTTCTAGCCCGACCAGGCTCCTCTCTTTACCCTGTCTCTCTTAGTTATGCTGCTATAGTTTTAAACTGCTGGGGGACTTCCTTTGACACACCGAGTTCCTCTCTCCTCTATCTTTCTAACTTTCCATTTGTGTGCATCCATGTCCCAGAAATGCTTGTTACAAACCTAGCTCTGGGGAGTCATTCCCCGGAGTCCTTATGTTCTTTTTCGCCCAGCATGTTTCCTTGGATCAGGGAGGCTCCAAAATCATGGTTGCAGCTGTCGCCATGGTCCCGCTACACGTCCTGCGATGCCATGTTACATCCTGCTACGCCCTGCTGTGCCCTGCTACGTCCTGCTGTGCCTTGTAACGCCGCACAGTGCCCTGCTATGCCATGAACTACTACAAAGAACTACTACAAACTACTATTTTTTGTGACTGTTATTGCCATTCTTCATTCTAATCCCAACCGGTCGTCAGACACCGCCTACCAAGAGCCTGGGTCTGTCCGAGGTTTGTGCCTAAAAGGAAGTTTTTCCTCACCACTGTTGCACTGTTGCTTGCTCTGGAGGAAACTACTAGAACTGTTGGGTCCTTGTAAATTCTGGAGTGTGGTCTAGACCTGCTCTATCTGTAAAGTGTCTCGAGATAATGCTTGTTATGAATTGATACTATAAATAAATTGAATTGAATTGAATACTATAACTTTTTATGACTTTTATTGACATGCTATACTATGACTTTTTATCATTTTTCGACGTGCTATACTATGACTTTTATAATTTTTTTGACATGCTATACTATGACTTTTATTGACATGCTATACTATGACTTTTTATCATTTTTTGACATGCTATACTATGACTTTTTTCGACATGCTATACTATGACTTTTTATGGCTTTTTGACATACTATACTATGACTTTTATGACTTTTATTGACATGATATACTATGACTTTTATTGACATGCTATACTATGATTTTTTCATGACTTTTTGACATACTATACTTTGACTTTTTATCATTTTTTGACATGCTATACTATGACTTTTATTGACATGCTATACTAAGATTTTTTATGACTTTTTGACATACTATACTATGACTTTTTATGACTTTTATTGACATGCTATACTATGACTTTTTATCATTTTTTGACATGCTATACTATGACTTTTTTGACATGCTATACTATGCCTTTTTTTGACATGCTATACTATGACTTTTTCGACATGCTATACTATGACTTTTTATGACTTTTATTGACATGCTATACTATGACTTTTATTGACATACCATATTATGACTTTTATTGACATGCTATGCTATGACTTTTATTGACATACTATACTATGATTTTTTATGACTTTTTGACATAGTATACTATGACTTTTTATGGACATTATAAAAACAAGAGCACTGGGCTCCCAGAATGCAGGGTTACTTGTGGTTCCCCAGAGTCTCTAAAAGTAGACGAGAACCAGACATGCGTTCAGCTATCAGGCTTTGGGTTCAGGAGGCAGACACTATCTCCACATTTAAGAGTAGGCTTAAGACTTTCCTCTTTGATAAAGCTTATAATTAGGGTGGCTCAGGAAAGTCCTGAACCATCCATTAGTTCGCCATGCTATAGGCAAAAAGATAACTTTGTTGTGATTAAGCACTATATAAATAAAATTGAATTATTTCTCTCTCTTCATATCCACCTCCTCTAGACAGAGGGATGGTTATGTATCTCTCTCTCTCTACCCTTCTTTATGACTTTTACCTCCTCTAGACAGAGGGATGGATCTCTCTCTCTCTTTATTCCATCTCCTTTTAGACAGAGGGATGGGATCTGGTTGGGGAGAGTTCTAGCCCCGACCAGGCTCCTTTTTACCCTGCTATACTATGTCTTTTAGTTATGCTGCTATAGTTTTAAACTGCTGGGGGACTTCCTTTGACACACCGAGTTCCTCTCTCCTTTATCTTTCTAACTTTTTTTATTCCATTTGTGTGCATCCATGTCCCAGAAATGCTTGTTACAAACCTTTTCTGGGGATCATTTTTTGACCATACTAGTCCTTATGACTCTTTTTCGCCCAGCATGTTTCCTTGATCAGGGGCTAAAATCATGGTTTTTGCTGTCGCCATGGTCCCGCTCAACATCCTGCGATGACTTTTACATCCTGCTACGCCCTGCTTTGTGCCCTTTATCCTGCTGTGCCTTGACGCCGCACAGTGCCCTTTATTGACATGAACTACTACAAAGAACTACTACAAACTACTATTTTTTGACTGTTATTGCCATTCTTCATTTTAATCCTTTTTGCTGTACCGGCTTTACAATCAGACACCGCCTACCAAGAGCCTTTGTCCGAGGTTTGTGCCTAAAATGGAAGTTTTTCCTCACCACTGTTGCACTGTTGCTTGCTCTTTTGACGAGGAAACTACTAGAACTTTTGGGTCCTTGCTAAATTCTGGAGTGTGGTCTAGACCTGCTCTATCTGTAAAGTGTCTCGAGATAATGCTTGTTATGAATTGATACTATAAATAAATTGAATTGAATTGAATACTATAACTTTTTATGACTTTTATTGACATGCTATACTATGACTTTTTATCATTTTTTGACATGCTATACTATGACTTTTTATAATTTTTTGACATGCTATACTATGACTTTTATTGACATGCTATACTATGACTTTTTTATCATTTTTTGACATGCTATACTATGACTTTTTTTTTTGACATGCTATACTATGACTTTTTATGGCTTTTTGACATGCTATACTATGACTTTTTTGATGACTTTTATTGACATGATATACTATGACTTTTATTGACATGCTATACTATGATTTTTCATGACTTTTTTGACATACTATACTTTGACTTTTTTGACATCATTTTTGACATGCTATACTATGACTTTTATTGACATGCTATACTAAGATTTTTCATGACTTTGACATACTATACTATACTATGACTTTTATTGACATGCTATACTATGACTTTATCATTTTTTGACATGCTATACTATGACTTTTATTGACATGCTATACTATGACTTTTTTCGACATGCTATACTATGACTTTTTGACATGCTATACTATGACTTTTTATGACTTTTATTGACATGCTATACTATGACTTTTATTGACATGCTATATGACTTTTATTGACATGCTATACTATGACTTTTATTGACATACTATACTATGATTTTTTATGACTTTTTGACATAGTATACTATGACTTTTTATGACTTTTATTGACATGCTATACTATGACTTTTTTCGACATGCTATACTATGACTTTTATTGACATGCTATACTATGACTTTTTATCATTTTTTGACATGCTATACTATGACTTTTTTTGACATGCTATACTATAACTTTTTTATAACTTTTATTGACATGCTATACTATGACTTTTTTCGACATGCTATACTATGACTTTTTTCGACATACTATACTATGACTTTTTATCATTTTTTGACATGCTATACTATGACTTTTTTGACATGCTATACTATGACTTTTTATGACTTTTATTGACATGCTATACTATGACTTTTTATCATTTTTTGACATGCTATACTATGACTTTTTCATTTTATTGACATGCTATACTATGACTTTTTATGACTTTTTGACATGCTATACTATGACTTTTATTGACATGCTATACTTTGACTTTTTATCATTTTTTGACATGCTATACTATGACTTTTATTGACATGCTATACTATGACTTTTTTATAACTTTTTTGACATGATATACTATGACTTTTAATCGACTTGCTGTACTATGACTTTTTAATCACTTTTTCACCATACTATACACTATGACTTTTTATCACTTTTTTGACATGCTATACAATGAAATTTATTGACATGCTATGCTATGACTTTTTTCAACATGCTATACTATGACTTTTTTCGACATGCTATACTATGACTTTTTTCGACATGCTATACTATGACCTTTTATGACTTTTATTGACATGCTATAGTGTGACTTTTATTGACATACCATACTATGATTTTTTATGACTTTTATTGACATGCTATACTATGACTTTTTATCATTTTTTGACATGCTATACTATGACTTTTTTCGACATGCTATACTATGACTTTTTATGACTTTTATTGACATGCTATACTATGACTTTTATTGACATACCATACTATGATTTTTTATGACTTTTTGACATACTATACTATGACTTTTTATCATTTTTTGACATGCTATACTATGACTTTTTTCGACATGCTATACTATGACTTTTATGACTTTTATTGACATGCTATACTATGACTTTTATGACTTTTTATTGACATGCTATACTATGACTTTTTTTTTATTGACATGCTATACTATGACTTTTTATGACTTTTATTGACATGCTATACTATGACTTTTATTGACATGCTATACTATGACTTTTTATGACTTTTTGACATGCTATACTGACTTTTTGACTTTTTTTGACATGCTATACTATGACTTTTTTTTGACATGCTATACTTGACTTTTTATTGACATGCTATACTATGACTTTTAATCGACTTTCTGTACTATGACTTTTTAATCACTTTTTCACCATACTATACACTATGACTTTTTATCACTTTTTTGACATGCTATGCTATGTTATTTTATTCACTTTTTTTGACATGATATACAATGACATTTATTGACATGCTATGCTATGACTTTTTACATGCTATACTATGACTTTTTACCAATTTTTTTGACATGCTATACTATGACTTTTTACCAATTTTTTTGACATGCTATACTATGACTTTTATTGACATGCTATACTATGACTTTTTTTGACATGCTATACTATGACTTTTTATCATTTTTTGACATGCTATACTATGACTTTTTTGACATTTTTGACTTTTTTGACATGCTATACTATGACTTTTTATCATTTTTTGACATGCTATACTATGACTTTTTTCGACATGCTATACTATGACGTTTTATGACTTTTTGACATATACTATGACTTTTATTGACATGCTATACTATGACTTTTTTATCATTTTTTGACATGCTATACTATGACTTTTATTGACATGCTATACTATGACTTTTTTATAACTTTTATTGACATGCTATACTATGACTTTTATTGACATGCTATACTATGACTTTTATTGACATTTTTTTGATGCTATACTATGACTTTTTAACTTTTTGACATGCTATACTATGACTTTATTGACATGCTTTACTATGACTTTTTTGACATGCTATACTATGACTTTTTTGACATGCTATACTATGACTTTTTTTGACATTTATTGACTATGCTATGACATTTTATTGACATTTTATTGACTATGATTTTTATGACTTTTATTGACATGCTATACTATGACTTTTTATCATTTTTGACATGCTATACTATGACTTTTTGACTTTTTGACATGCTATACTATGACTTTTTGACTTTTTGACATGCTATAATGACTTTTATTGACATGCTATACTATGACTTTTATGACTTTTTGACATGCTATACTATGACTTTTTATCATTTTTGACATGCTATACTATGACTTTTTAGACATTTTTGACATACTATGACTTTTTTTTTTTGACATGCTATACATGCTATACTATGACTTTATGACTTTTATTGACATGCTATACTATGACTTTTTGACATGCTATACTATGACTTTTTTTATGACTTTTATTGACATGCTATACATATGACTTTTTTTGACACATGCTATACTATGACTTTTTATGACTTTTTTGACATGCTATACTATGACTTTTTTTTGACATTTTTTTGACATGCTATACTATGACTTTTTTGACATGCTATACTATGACTTTTTTTTTTGACATGCTATACTATGACTTTTTTGACATGCTATACTATGACTTTTATTGACATGCTATACTATGACTTTTGACTTTTTTGATGCTATACTATGACTTTTTATGACTTTTATTGACATGCTATACTATGACTTTTTATCATTTTTTGACATGCTATACTATGACTTTTTTGACATGCTATACTATGACTTTTATTGACATGCCATACTATGACTTTTATTGACATGCTATACTATGACTTTTTTGACATGCTATACTATGACTTTTATGACTTTTTTGACATGCTATACTATGACTTTTTTTTTACTATATAATGACTTTTTGACATGCTATACTATGACTTTTTGTAACTTTTTTTACATGCTATACTATGACTTTTATTGACATGCTATACTATGACTTTTATGACTTTTTTTTTGATTGACATGCTATACTATGACTTTTTGATCTTTTTTTGACATGCTATACTATGACTTTTTATTGACATGCTATACTATGACTTTTTTGACATGCTATACTTTTAACTTTTTATTGACATGCTATACTATGACTTTTATTGACATGCTATACTATGACTTTTTTTGACATGCTATACTATGACTTTTATTGACATATGCTATACTATGACTTTTTATGACTTTTTGACATGCTATGACTTTTTATGACATTTATTGACATGCTATGCTATGACTTTTTTCAACATGCTATACTATGACTTTTTACCAATTTTTTTGACATGCTATATTATGACTTTTATTGACATGCTATACTATGACTTTTTTTGACATGCTATACTATGACTTTGATGACTTTTATTGACATGCTATACTATGACTTTATTGACATATATACTATGACTTTTTTGACATGCTATACTATGACTTTTTTGACATGACATGCTATACTATGACTTTTTATGACTTTTTTGACATGCTATACTTTGACTTTTACATGCTATACTATGACTTTTTATGACTTTTATTGACATGCTATACTATGACTTTTTGACTTTTTTGACATGCTATACTATGACTTTTTTACATGCTATACTATGACTTTTATGACTTTTATTGACATGCTATACTATGACTTTTATTTTTTTACATGCTATACTATGACTTTTATGACTTTTTGACATGCTATACTATGACTTTTTGACATGCTATACTATGACTTTTTATTTTTTGACATGCTATACTATGACTTTTTATTGACATGCTATACTATGACTTTTTATGACTTTTTTGACATGCTATACTATGACTTTTATGACTTTTTTGACATACTATACTATGCTATTATGACTTTTTTGACATGCTATACTATGACTTTTTGACTTTTTTGACATGCTTTTTTTTTTGCTATACTTTTTTTTGACATACCATACTATGACTTTTTATGACTTTTTTTGACATGCTATACTATGACTTTTTTTACTTTTGACATACTATGACTTTTTACTTTTTCGACATGCTATACTATGACTTTTATGACTTTTTTGACATGCTATACTATGACTTTTATTGACATGCTATACTATGACTTTTATTGACATGCTATACTATGACTTTTATTGACATGCTATACTATGACTTTTTTTGACATGCTATACTATGACTTTTTATGACTTTTTGACATACTATACTATGACTTTTTATGACTTTTTTTGACATGCTATACTATGACTTTTTATGATTTTTTGACATGCTATACTATGACTTTTATCGACATGCTATACTATGACTTTTATTGACATGCCATACTATGACTTTTATTGACATGCTATATTATGACTTTTTTGACATTTTTTTCAACATGCTTTTTATGACTTTTTTGACATGCTATACTATGACTTTTTTTATGACATATAATTTTTTTTACACACTATTTTGACATGCTTTTTGACTTTTTTTCGACATGCTATACTATGACTTGACATGCTATACTATGACTTTTATTGACATGCTATACTATGACTTTTTATTTTTTGACATGCTATACTATGACTTTTTTTGACATGCTATACTATGACTTTTTATCACATTTTTGACATTTTTGACATGCTATACTATGACTTTTTTGACATGCCATACTATGACTTTTTGACATTTTTTTATGACTTTTTTGACATGCTATACTATGACTTTTAATTTTTTTGACATACTATACTATGACTATTTTATCACTTTTCTAACATGCTATACTATGACTTTTTATGACTTTTTCTACATTTACTATGACTTTTTTATGACTTTTTATTGACATGCTATACTATGACTTTTTTTATGCTATACATGACTTTTTTGACTTTTTTGACATGCTATACTATGACTTTTTTATTTTTTTGACATGCTATACTATGACTTTTTATGACTTTTTGACATGCTATACTATGACTTTTTATCATTTTTGACATGCTATACTATGACTTTTTTCGACATGCTATACTATGACTTTTTATGACTTTTTTGACATGCTATACTATGACTTTTATTGACATGCTATACATACTACATTTTTTTTTTATTGACATGCTATACTATGACTTTTATTTTTTTGACATGCTATACTATGACTTTTTTGACATGCTATACTATGACTTTTTATGACTTTTTTTGACATGCTATACTATGACTTTTTTGACATGCTATACTATGACTTTTATTGACATGCTATACTATGACTTTTTTCGACATGCTATACTATGACTTTTTATGACTTTTATTGACATGCTATACTATGACTTTTATTGACATGCTATACTATGACTTTTATTGACATGCTATACTATGACTTTTTTGCTATACTATGACATTTATGACTTTTTTTGACTTTTATTGACATGCTATACTATGACTTTTATTGACATTTTATTGACATGCTATACTATGACTTTTTTGACATGCTATACTATGACTTTTATGACATGCTATACTATGACTTTTATTGACATGCTATACTATGACTTTTATTGACATGCTATACTATGACTTTTTTTTGACATGCTATACTATGACTTTTATTGACATGCTATACTATGACTTTTTATCATTTTTTGACATGCTATACTATGACTTTTTTGACATGCTATACTATGACTTTTTGACATGCTATACTATGACTTTTATATTGACATGCCATACTATGACTTTTATTGACATGCTATACTATGAATTGTTTTGACATCCTATACTATGACTTTTTATGACTTTTTTTGACATGCTATACTATGACTTTTTTTTTTTTTACATACTATATAATCACTTTTCAACACACTATACTCTGACTTTTTTGTAACTTATTTTTACATGCTATATAATGACTTTTATTGACATGCTATACTATGACTTTTTATGACTTTTATTGACATGCTATACTATGACTTTTTATCATTTTTTGACATGCTATACTATGACTTTTATTGACATGCTATACTATGACTTTTATTGACATGCTATACTATGACTTTTTATTGACATGCTATACTATGACTTTTATTGACATGCTATACTATGACTTTTATTGACATACCATACTATGACTTTTATTGACATGCTATACTATGACTTTTATTGACATGCTATACTATGATTTTTTATGACTTTTTTGACATACTATACTATGACTTTTATGACTTTTTTGACATGCTATACTATGACTTTTTATTTTTTTGACATGCTATACTATGACTTTTTATTCACTTTTTTTACATGACTTTTATACTATGACTTTTATGACTTTTTGACATGCTATACTATGACTATGACTTTTATTGACATGCTATACTATGACTTTTTATGACTTTTTTTGACATGATATACTATGACTTTTTTCAACATGCTATACTATGACTTTTTATGACTTTTTGACATGCTATACTATGACTTTTATTGACATGCTATACTATGACTTTTTATGACTTTTATTGACATTTTACATGATATTTTTATGACTTTTTTGACATGCTATACTATGACTTTTTATGACTTTTTTGACATGCTATACTATGACTTTTATTGACATGCTATACTATGACTTTTTTATAACTTTTTTGACATGCTATACTATGACTTTTTTCGACTTGCTATACTATGACTTTTTAATCACTTTTTCACCATACTATACACTATGACTTTTTATCACCTTTTTGACATGCTATGCTATGTTATTTTATTCACTTTTTTTACATGCTATACAATGACATTTATTGACATGCTATTCTATGACTTTTTCAACATGTTTACATGACTTTTTTGCTATGACTTTTATTGACATGCTATACTATGACTTTTTATGCTATACATCTTTTTTTACATGGTATACCATGACTTTTTAACATTGCTGTACTATGACTTTTTAATCACTTTTTCACCATACTATACACTATGATATTTAAATCACCTTTTTGACATGCTATATTATGACTTTTTTTACATACTATTAATCACTTTTTTACATGCTATACTCTGACTTTTATCGACATGCTATACTATGACTTTTATCGACATGATATACTATGATTTCTATCGACATGCTATAGCCTACTGTGACTTTTTTTTAAACATTTTTTGACTTGCTGTACATTGACTTTTTATCAGTTTTTTTTGCCATACTACACTATGATATTTAAATCCCCTTTTTTGACATGCTATACTGTGACTTTTATTGACATGCTATACTGTGACTTTTTTGACATGCTATACTATGACTTTTTCAACATGCCATACTATGACTTTTTATCCTCTTTTTCTTACAGACTATATTATAACTTTTTTATAACTTTTTTTGACATACTATACTATCACTTTTTCATCACTTTTTTAACATGCTATACTATGACTTTTTTAATCCCCTTTTCCTGACATACTATACTATTTATTTTATTATCACTTTTTTCGAGACGCTATACTTTGACTTTTTTGACATACTACATGACTTCTTTTATTACTTTTCAACAAGCTATACTACTTTTTCACATTTTTGACATGCTATCCTATGACTTTTTTGACATACTGTATAATCACTTTGTGACACACTATTCTCTGACTTTTTTTGACATGGTATACTATGACTTTCATCGACATGCTATACTATGACTTTTATCGACATGCTATACTATGACTTTTTTAAAACATTTTTTGACTTGCTGTACAATGACTTTTTATCATTTTTTTGCCATACTACACTATGATATTTAAATCCCCTTTTTTGACATGATATACCATGACTTTTTTGTCCCCTTTTTTTACATACTATACTATGACTTTTAATCACTTTTTTCGACATGCCATACTATCACGTTTTTATCACTTTTCTCGACATGCTATACTGTGACTTTTATTGACATGCAATACAATTACTTTTTCATATTTTTGACTCGCTCTACTATAACTTTTTTATCACTTTTTATGACTTTTTTGACATGCTATTCTAGGACATTTTTGAAATACTATATAACTATTTTTTAAATTCCTTCTACGACTTTTTTATAATTTCTTTAACATGCTATACAAAGACTTTTTTTGACATGCTATACTATGACTTTTATCATAATTTTTGACATACTATACCAGGGGTCTTCAACGTTTTCCAGGCCAAGGACCCCCAAACTGATGGCGAGATGGAGCGGGGACCCCCTAATTATATATATTGTATAAAATTGTGTTATATCAAACTGGTCCTATAGTGCCATGTGTAAATGTACCTTGTTATTGTGCATTCAATACTAAGATACTCAAATAATACACAGGTTCATATTCATGTTTTTATTTTAAACATGTGCGAGGCACAGTGAGTAGGGTGGCCATGCCACTGCCATTTATAAACATAACATAACACAATAAACTGATAGCTACCAAGATCAACAATGTCTGTCAATTGGGGACGGGACGGGGGTTTATGGAGAAGATTGAAGCAGAGTCTCTGATTGAAAATTGCAGGGGGGGGGGGGGGGGGGGATATAAAAAAAAAATCTAATCAACCAAAACTTTCGCGACCCCCATGCAGTACCTCCGCGGACCCCCTAGGGGTCACGGACCCCCTGTTGAAGACCCCTGTACTATACGTGGGGCGGCTGTGGCTCAGTGGTAGAGCGGTTGCCTGCCAATTGGAAGGTTGGTGGTTCGTACCCTGCAGTCCCATGTCCTGTTGAAGACACTGAACCCCGAGTTATACTATAAATGTTTATCTGATTGGCACATACTATACTGGTGATGTTTCACTGTTCTTTGTTAAGACTAGAAAAGCGCTATATAAATACAGCACATTTACTATAAACTTTTTGACATACTATACTATCATGTTCTTTGTTATAATACACAATACGTTTTTTGTCATGCTATACCATCACTTTTTTCGTCATGTTACTATGACTTTTTATCACTATTTTGACACGCTATGCTCTGACTTTTTTCAACATGTTGTACTATGAGTTTTCGATCACGTTTTTCCTCATACTGAACTATGACTTTTTATCACTTTTTTGACATACTATACTTTGACTTTTTTTGACATGCCATACAATGTCTTTTTCATCATTTTTTTCAACATGCTACATTATGACCTTTTTCAAGCTAATTTACTATGACCTTTTAACATTACATTTCATTTAGCTGATGCTTTTATCCAAAGTGACTTACAATTGCTACATATGTAAGAGGTCGCAAGCCTCTGGAGTAGCTAGAGGTAATCTTCCTCAGGGACCCATTGCAGTGGAATTCCACATCAAAGGCATGTGTCATATCCACTGCGCCATCACCACATACATATGATTTTTATCCCTTTTTTTCAACATACTATACTATGACATTTTCTACATACTATACTATGAAAAAGACTTATTTATCTCTTTTTCTGACATACTATACTTTGACTTTTTTTGACATACTATACTATCACTTTTTACTCTACTATACTACTATACTTTTTATCATTTATTTTCTTGACATGCTTACTATGACCTTTTTCGACATAGTATGACTTATTTATTCTTTTTTATTCTTTCTGACATACTATACTATGACTTTTTTATCACTTTTTTTGACATGCTATACTATGACTTTTTTCACATACTATACTGTGACTTATTTTTGACATGATATACTATGATCTTTTTTCACTGTCTTGCTATATTATGACCTTTTTTGACATAATATACTATTTAACTAATATACTTTTTAACAGTTTTTTGACATCCTATACTATGATTCCTATCCCTTTTTTTCGACCTACTATACTATTACCTTTTCGACATACTATACTATGAATAAAGACTTTATCCCTTTTTTTGACATTCTATACTATGACTTTTTTATCACTTTTTTCAACATGCTATATTCTGACCATTTTTGACATAATGTACCATGACTTTTTAAAAGTTTTTTGACATCTTATACTATGATTTTTATCCCCTTTTTTCAACCTATTATACTTTTTCAACATCATATACTATGAATATTTATCACTTTCTTTGACATAGTATACTACGAAATTTATCCCTTTTGAAAAAAGACTTACTTATGCCTTTTTATGCCTTTTTTCAACATACTATACTATCACTTTTTTCGACATGCTATACTATGAGTTTTTCAAAATTTTTTATCTTTTATGTTTTAATTTTTTTTAAATTTTTATCAACATGCTTACTATGGCAATGACTTATTTAGCCCCTTTTTAGTTTACCATACTATACTATTACTTTTTATCACTTTTTTGACATTCTATTCTATGACCTTTTTTGACATACTATACTATGATTTGCATCCCCTTTTTTCAACATACTATACTATGACCTTTTCGACATACTATTCAATGACTTATTGACATTGTATTATTGACTTAATGACTTATTCATCCTCTTTTTCGACATACTACACTATGACTTTTTTTCCTCACACTGTATCATGACTGTTTCATCACTTTTTTCATCATACTATACCATGACTTTTTTTAAATGATTTTTTTGACATAATATACTATGAATTTTTTATTACTTTTTCTGTGACATTTTAATTTCTTTGTACGACTATTTTTTGTAATCACTTTTATCAACATTTTATCAACTGTGACTTTTAATCTCTTTTTATGACATACTATACTATGACGTTTTTCGGCATACTAAAATATGACTTTTTTATCACTTTTTTTCCTCATACTATACTACAACTTTTTCACCACTTTTTTTTTCTGTACTAGGACTGTTTTATCGGCATACTATACTTTGACTCTATCTCTTTTTCAACATAATGTACTGACTTTTTTCACTTTACTCAACATACTATACTGTGACATTTTTATTTCTATTTATGACATACTATACTATTACTTTTTTTCTATATGCTATACTATGACTGTCACTTTTTTGACATAGTATAGTACGACTTTTATATAACTTTTTTCGCAGAAAATACTTTTTCAACATACTATACTATGAATTTATCACTTTTTTGACATACTATACTATTTATTATCAGTATTATTCTTATTTAAACATGCAACATTAAAAGTCAGTTATCACATTTTTTATTTCATTGAATATTGTTTGTGACAGTTTTGTATGAATGGTCACATTACATATGATCACTTCAGTAGCATTTAAAAAAATAAACATTACCTCTGTCACATTTTTAACCAAATCATGAAACCTTTTGTATTAATTACACATCTGTAACAATTTCAACAAATCATGGCCTCTACCACATATTAATACAAATGATCACTTCTCTAACATTGAAGAACTCATCAACTCTGTAACATTTAAAACAAATCACGTCACACGTTGTACTAATTACACCTCTCTAACAACCTGAACAAATCATCACATCTGTCAACATTCTGTCATTTTTCACATTTTTGTCCAACAACAATATTAGAGTTTAGAGTCCTCATGATGTTTTAAAAGATAATCTGTAAACCTTTTTTAACATACTAATGATGGCTTTTTAATAAAAGAAATGTATGGCATGCTATTATCTTTTTTACTTTTATTTTTAATTTTTATGACATTCAAAACCATGACTCTTTCATGAATTTTTAAAACATACTACTGTATATACTATGGCTTTTCTTTCTTGTGATGTATAATACTATGACTTTTTTATATATAAAAAAAAACTGTTTAAAAACTGTTTATAATTTCTTATGGCGTACCATATGACTTTTTATGCATTTTCTTATTGCATATTTGGTGAACTTTTTAGGACATACTATACTATGATTTTGTATGATTTTTCATGGTGTAATATACCAGACTTTTTACGACATACTATGGTTTTTTATGTTTGTTTTATGACATACTATCTCCATCATTAACAGTGAAATAATGTAAATAAAAATAAAAAAAATGGTAAAACTTAAATTATTATTTTTGGTATCAATTATTCAAAAACTGTTTTTTTGAGTCCAAAAACTATACTATGCGATCATTTTGTCTGACCAAAAGCAATCACTTTGACCAAAAGCCAGAGATGTACAATTTAATATCATATAAAAAAAGTAGCAAATCCTCATATTAAAGAAGTTGAAACTTGTACATTTCTGATATTTGTGCCTGATAAATGAATTCATTAGTGGACTGATTGTTTCAGCACTAGCGCCACTACCGCACACCTGTTTTTACAGAGCAGTAAACAAACAATGGAATGGTTTAGATATTTAACATTCATCCGTCTGTGAAACTGGTGACCACGTGTGTTGCTGTTGGCAGGTGTGCTACTTTTTCCAATTTTGGCAGTCACTGTTGACCTGACCTGAACACACATGGGACCCTGGGAAACTCCACAGTTGCAGGTTTCCAAGGCATCTGATCTAGTTATAAAAGATATACACATTACTTCCTGTAAAATGGTGCCACCATACCCTGCCGCTGCGACTTGTCTGGACATATACCTCTATTAGTTGTAACCTTAGACAGTTAAAGAGGTTGTAACATGAGGCCATCTGAAAAAGTGGTTCTTTAACAAAGACTTTAATTAAAACAGCACGGTTGTAATTCCTACAGGAAGTGTTAGCATACACCATGATTTACTTTTATTTAGAAGAAGAGGAAGAAGAAGAAGAAGGTATACTTTATTTAACATGCAAGGGGAAAAAGTGTTTAATTTTGAAGTTTTAACACACACAGGATGGCGCCATGAGCAGTGTGCCTTGCTCAGGGGAACATTGGCAGTAACAAGGAGGTGAACTGACACCTCTCCAGCTACCACTCCACACTCTGGGAATGAACCAGGACCCTCTGGTTCCCGAGCCAATCCTAAGAAGACACACAAAACATACAAAGATCTAAATTAAACTACCCAACAGTAAATACAAGTACAGCTGAAACAATAAGTTGATTAGATGGATCAACAGAAAATGAATTGGCAACTATTCTGAAGGTCAGCCAGAAAAAGTCAACATTTCATGGCACCATCTTCACGATAGCTACTTTCCCTTTTTGAGTATTTGAATAACTTAAACATATTTTTAATGAAGTTTGGATTAGCTTATTGGTTAGACAAAACAAGCATTTTGAAGATGTTACTCTGGGCTCAGGGACATTGTGACAGCATTTCTTACCATTTGAAAGAGAAAATAATTACCAGACTTAATAATAATAATAATAATAAAAAAATATAAAAATTATACAAATAGTATAAAAATAATAATATAAAAATTATAAAATAAAAATAATAATATAGAAATAACATATAAAATAATATAAACATATACAATATAAAAATAAGAAATAAAATAAAATGATATAATAGAAAATAATAAAATAAAATAAAATAAAAATAATATGCCGTTCTATACAAACAGTTAAAAATGAACTCAACCTCAACCAATATAACAGTAAGTTCCGGGCTTTTACTTTAATGCATGAGTGATATAATATAATAATGTATAATACTATAACAGTCACAGGGGACATTCTTCTTCCTTTTTTTCTTTTAATACTTTTACGTACATTTTCCAGATATGCTTACATGCTGTTAGTAATACATTCTTTGTGGTAATAGGACCTTTAGTGTAAGATCTGATTATTTCCTCCACCACTGATACCCGTTTCAAACTGCAGGCATAAATATCAACTTTCAATTGTGTGATGAGCAGAGATGTCTGTTGGTTTGTGGAGACTCTGGGGAAAACTGAGCAGACAGGATGAGTCATGTGTTGTGGAAATGATCAAACATAGAAAAAATGATGCAGAGATTGAATCTTTTTTTTAACCTCAAATGTATGAAGGTGAAGGCTGACTTTCCGTTGCATCACTCAGATGAAGTCATTAAAAACATTCACTGGAGACCCACCCACTCTCTGTCAGGTGAGCTGTTTACCTCCTGCTAAATCACACACATTACGGTAAATACTCCGAGATGGAAGCAGTATTCAGCTCTTGTACTTTAGTAAAAGTAGCATTACCGTGGTGTAGAAATACTCCTTTTAAGTAAAAATACTGCATTCAAATTTTAACTTAAGTAACAGTACAAAAGTATTAGCACCAAAATAAAAGTATTAAAAGTAAAAATGTATGCACAATGCTCCATTACAGAATAATGTATATTATATATCTGGATCATAATAATTGATGCATTAATATGTACATCACTTTAATGTTGCAGTTGGTGGGGATCTTTTATTTAATTTATCCTATATACTGCTGTGCAGCTTTTGAATTCCCCCCAGGGATCAATAAAGTCTCATCATATTGTAATCTATTATAATATATCAAATATATGTAGTGGAGTAAAGTAGAGTATTTGCCTCTGCCATTTAGAGGCAAATACTTCCAATAGTTAAGACATTTCTCTCAAAAGCATAAATGTCAACCTCATGGTAGCACTAGAGGACAATTCAGGGAATCATCAAAGTAATTTGGTCTGAAAAGCCATCCAGTAGCTGTTGACATATTTCAGTCTAGACCAAAGTGCTGGAATGACCTATGCTGTCCCTCAAGTTAGTCCCTAAGTTAAAAGATAACTTAGTTTGATCTATAAAAACAGTCAATATCTGGCCAAAGGTGGATAGAAACTGCAGATTGAAGTTATCGGCTAATGATTTAACAAATAGAAAAATGTGACACAGACAGCTCATACATGGGCCATAGTTCATGGATGGCACTTTCAGAAAAACTAATCTTCGAAGCCTGATTTAAAATGAAAAGAATGTGGTCAAACAAGCCTTATATATCTTAGGAGGGTAAGGATGAAGCAGCCAGATGTTGGTCTTAAATTTGTCTTCCGGCAGAGAAAAATCACCAAATGTGGCACTTGGTTTGTTTTGAATGATTTGCTAATTGTGTGCACTATACGAAGGGGGTAATTCCACAAAGAGGTTGTATCTATATAAGGAGTTAATCTTTCTGTTTACAGGTGCAAGGTATCCTTTTTTTTGCTTGTTGCCAGGTTACAACACCCACGGGAGTCCCCACACCAGCAGGGACTCCCCATCTTACCATAATAGCTGCAACCACAAAGCGACGCAACATCAGACTACAAGTGCTGAAAGCGAAACCAGCCAAGAAACGGTTGTTTTTATGTTTTTGTAACCCTCTACTCCGTATTTTTTTCCATTATGCAACTTGAGCACCATATAAGGAGCTTAGCTGCATCAGTGTGTCTTCATGGACAGATGTGGGGTTTATTACGACACCTATTTTTATGACAGTACTACTTATGTTTAACAAGACAGTTAAAAAAAACTGTTTTTGAAACATTAATTTCTGTTCAGTTTCAGTTCTTGGTTTTCAGTTCTTAAGTTGTAACTTGATTTTAATGAAACAAAGTAGGCCTCATAAATCAAACAATGTCTCCCTCTATCAAATGTGTTTCAACTTCACTAATTTAAAGCATTTTGGTTCCATCTGCTGGGGAAAAACAAGCATAACATGACCTGGGTCTACAGTACATTTTGGAAACTACGCATAAAAAAATGAAGTAGAACTATAAAGTACCTTAAAAATTATACGTGCAGTACTTAGTACTGTTAAGATTGATACCAAACTCATATTTACTCTCCCTACCTACTGAAATAAGAAACTGTATGATGATATTTAGTAGTATTTTATTAACAATGTTGTATTACATTTTAATAACTGCGTCTTTATGACTTTTGTGCTTCATGGCTTACATTTTTAGTCTTTCATATTAATATTTGTCCATTATCTTGGCATTAAGACTGTTAATAGAATCCTTTTGTAAAATTGCAAATTGTCATTTTAATACTTTGGTTTTTGAACAGATAAAACCGCTCCAGCTTCATATTTACCGTACATACATAAGATCTATCTTCTTATCCAACTCTCAGCTAACAAGCGTATTACTCAAAATGTCAAGCCATCTTATTACTAAAAAAAAGACCAAAAATGATGCAGTGAATTATATAATTATTTAATAAGTACTAGAGAACAGATGAGCAGAAACAAGGTTTAGGAAAAAAACGGAATCTTTTATTTTTGAGATATCCTGTACAAGGGCCTGCTATGACAGCTGGTCGGGGAGTATTTACAGTGACGAAGGCTTTTTTCCTTAATTCTTATTGTTGTCAAATGTTGTCAATTTTTTGTCAAAAATTCTTAAATGCAAGTGGGAAATAAATAAGAATTATTCCAACATGACCTTGTCCCTTGTGGTCTTTTACCTTTGTGTCCCTCCCAGATAGAAATACAAGTTGTAATTGCATGGCGTTCTCCAGGGTGAAATAGTTAGTAACTTTGTGACTTCCACCACGATCTGGAGAAGATGGACAGTTCAACATACGTCTGAAAAGCTGCCTCTGTATTCACTTATTCTCTATGAGGTGTGGCTCTGAGAGTTTTTGGACGTGCAGCTCCTTCACCAGCTCCTCCACACAGGCCTTAAACAGAGGCTCAGGCTCCTGAGAGACAAGAGGAAGAACAAAACAGGGTCAGGTGATAATGTCATTATTATAATTTGTAATGTAAGTCTTTTAATTAAAAATGTACGACATTTTTTCATTTCCTATAAATCTTGCAGCCTGCAAAAAGGAGCATTAGCTCTACTACTTAGTTTCTGTGAGGTAAAATGGTTAAAACAAGTGGTGGATGAGGAGGAGCTTCAGGTAGGTGCATTGGAGGATTTTGTTACCTTGTGCTCCAGCTGCCTCTGTTTCTCCACAGCCTCCTCCAGACTAAGCCCCAACCACTCTGCCTCCTCCTTTGGAATCTCAAACTGCTGCTTCGACAGAAGGAAGCATAAAGGACCATGTTAATAATGACAACTCTTTCTCTTGTACAGTAGCTGGTAAACATCAGGGTTAGTTTTAATCTCTCCTCTCTCAACAGATACCTTGTATTTGTTGTAGACCCTCTCTCTCTTGACAGGGTCGGAGGGGTAAAGCTCTGTTTCTCTGCATGCCAGGCGAAGCAACATGGCCCTCTTCAGGTCCATCCCCAGCTTGGAGTTCAAGTCTTCCTTTGATGTCTGATAGAGTTGGAGAGATAATTAGTCATAAAAAAGCCAGACGGAAAAAACATAATTTTGTCACACAGAGGTAGCGCTCTCTTACGCTGAGAATATAGAAGTCGAAACCAAAGGCCGCATCGATGAGGTCCAGAGTGCGTGCTGTGACAGTGATGGTGAACTTGTGATCAAGGATCTCGCTATACAACTCTCTCTTGAACAGCTGTGGTTTCCACGTCTTCTTCAGACGAGTCGACATCTATGGAAAGAGACAATTTAGAAATGTATTATATCTACAGCTACGTGTCTAACATTTTGCAATTAACAACTAAAAAATCAGTAAAGCTGGATTCTTAAACACACAACTTATAATGTACTTTTAGTGATTTGAATGACAGGGCTGTTTGTGTGTGTGTGTGTGTGTGTCCACTAGACAGTCCCATTTAGTCCAATGAAAAAACCAAAAGTGTGATAAACAGAGTGGAAACTTATTTAACCTTGTAATGTATTTCTACGTATGAATTCTAACGTTCTTACCGTGAAGAGAGGGCAGTTGACAGTGAGCAAAGGATGACATGCTAATAAAGTCCAAGCTGGATATCAATCTACAGCAGCTGGAAGCTTATACTGTGTGTATTATGGTATAATCAAGTAATGTCAACACTAGAGCCCGACCAATAAAGGATTTTTAAGGCCGATACAAATATTTTGTTAATAAAAAATCTAATATGCCAATATATATTTAAAAAAAAATGTTATCCAGAATCGTGTAACAAAACTTAAACAGATTTCCCTGACATTAGTTATATGTAGTTATTTGTGAGTTCTCACTAACATAATATGATAATAATTTGTTTTATTGTCACAACAGAACAGAGGAACCTCAATATATATTAAAAGGTAAATAAATAAAATGTATAAAAATAATCAGTGTTTCCAACAGGGACGCTGTAGCGCGCCATCTGGTGGACAAACTAACGCCAACACTCATTACAGGGTTGACCGTCCGTTTTTATTTTATTTTTTAAATATTCATTTATCAGAATTTGTCATTATAAATGATTCTGATTAATGAATATTTAAAATAATAAAAAATAATGTATTATTATTATTTATTTATTTTTATCAGGCATTATAAATCTCGATACCGATAGTTCGAGAAATACCTAATATTGGCCAATAAGGTCAGGCTCTAGTCAACACACTGTATTAGAACTAAAGAAAGACAATCATCTTCCTGGAGACTCACTTTGTCATTATTGGCGTATCTGAAGCCTGATATCCAGCCCTCACCTCCCCACAGGCCGTCCTGGGAGTGTGGGGGGTAGTAGATGGGTATCGGGACATCCTGCACTCGTTCCTTCTGCTTGGTCTTTGGGTTGGCTCGGTACTGGACTCCCAGAGGTCTCCAATGGACAGGGCTGGGCTCTTTCTGCTCAAGGGACTTAAGGTAGTGTTTGGGGAGACGAGCGTAGATGCCCTGCTTCAGTTTTAGGGCCTCCCAGATTTTGGGGGAGTATTTATGAAAAGGCATAATGGACTATCTTTAAAATTTAAATCTGAAAGACAGAATAAGGAAAATGTCAGATTGAAACATGTTACTTATTGAAACCAATAAGAAAATCAATAGTTCCCCGCACAGCATTACAAATGAGTTGAAATAATAAGAGAAGACTTCCTGCAAGTGAATAACTGACTTAGTTGACAGAAGATAATCAATGTCAAGGTAAGATTTATAGTGAAAGACTTGCAAATATTAATGTTTTTCAGATTTTCTCAGTTTCTACAGTTTTTCCTTGTCAGACCAAGTAATTAGTTCAAGGTATGTAGGTAACAATTACATTCATCGTTGATAATCTGTCTATTAAAACGTATACCCTGCATGTGGCCAGTGATATTTTGTGATTTGTTTTGTCTTCCCTAAAAGGTGGAAGCACTGAGTGTTTGGGGTTTTACTTAATGAATAACTTAAATGATTATTATTTTTCAAAATAAAATGTTACCTTATTAAACACCCCACAAACAAACACCCTCCTGCCCATTTAGTCCAGATTCCCAGTAACCAACCAGAATACTCCTCTGCTGAAGTTTTGTCAGTTTGTTTTTGTTTTCTTATGTTAAAGACCCAATGTAAGCGTCATATGATATCAGATGAAATACTAAAGAAGGTTTAAATTTTTAAACTTAAGACTGGTTGAAAATGCAGGAGCAACCTCAGGGCTCTTACCATGGGGCAATTAAACAAATTCCTAATTAATCAAATAACCACAAAGTAATTGCCACACACATATCCTTATAGTCTGGGGCTTTTCATTTTCATTAATTGTCTTGTGATTTTTTTTCTGTCAATAGTTGTGACACTAATACATCCTAAAAAAAAAAAAAAAAAAATTCACTCTGAAATAGTGTTTTGGTATTTGTCCATATATCTTTAAGTGAAGCTATAAACAGACCAAAAATAATTAACGTTAATGAAACTGAAACCTTAGTTAATTACAGCCATGCTACAGTTTAAGACAATTAAAACCTACAAAATAAGTCTCTGACACGATAAGTGACAAGTTACTTTTAGAACTAAATAAATATAACGTTGCTAACGTTAGTTAGCAGGACGCTAACTGGCACAGACCAACAACACAGTTATACATCAAAACAAGGCTAATACTAGTCTAATATACCTTTGAGAGCTCGTTCATAGGTCTGTCTTCCCTGGTAAGAAGAAAACAATTACCTCCACCAAGCAGAATGTGAGTTTTTAATCTAGGTTAGCTCAAAACTAGACAGGCAAGGACATCATGCACATCATACACAGTCTCCACAGCACAGGCGGATTTCCGCATTGGTTGGTCCACCTACACCAAAAAGGAGAACGATTGGATAACGGGCCGGAAATTTGTGAAAATTATTGGCTTGCACAGGCTGTCTATCTGTGTTGTTTTCCGGGCAAAGCGGATGTAGAAAATAAATTCACAGTAAATTCTTCTTGCATAGTAACCACAGTGGTTATAGTTTGAACACATCCATGGTTCGAACGTATACAATATCATATCTACTTTTTATATACATTTTGAAAATGGTTCTATCATTCATTTTGTTAATTTATTTTTGTTACTACAATGTTTATATACTATGTTAATGGATGTATACACTAAGTCTTCTTTTTCTCTTTTTGAAAAAACAACAAATGCTCCTGCTCTATGTTCACAGTAAGATATGATTTAAAATAAAAATATTAAGGAAAAATGTTGATTTATTTCCTATTAAAATGCTTCATTTCTTCTTGATGTGTTCATCATATTCATCACTTATTTCTCGTTTTGACGGATGCATTATGTGAGCAGCATTTTTGTAGATGATTACACAACTTGACATACTGTTAGGTATTTTAACATGTAACCTACTAATTATGATATTTTATAAGAATTGCTGTATACAATCTTAAATAACTGCTGTATACAATCTTAAATAACTTTATAGCTGTCTTAAATTCAATGGAGATTATTAAGTAACTTCAGCCTACTTTAATGAATTACAATTTGGAACATTTATTAAGGATGCTATATTTCAGCCTAAACGTGACCAAACAAGTTCTTCCATAATGAAGCAATGCCGGTTCATTTCATTTTGAAAGGCGTAATCATATACCATGTATAATCTTTACAATACTTCGCCCGAAAGGTGGAATTGAACCACTCTGCAGCTATGCAGCTACAGGTTTGAAGCCTGCACCCCGGACCACCGAGGATCATCCGGGCACTTTAACCTTGTCTGTCAGATTTATATATAGCTCATACTAGCGCGAGCCTTCTGAGTCAGGGTGTCCCCATAATAACGCTAACGTTGATGTGTATTTCTTGCATCGGGCTCGTGCACACAAAGTACAATCACGTCCCGGATGGCCTAAAACATGTTTACGTCAAATAAACACACAAACAAGGGAAACTATTGTCTGTTCTGTGCTGTGTTATGCAAAGCAGACGCATTGTGATTGGCTGTCTGAATATAAAAAGGTGGAGCCACATGACGTCATCATAGGTAGACTTAGAGCAAATATACACAAACAGAAATCCATTTTCGACATTTCATAGCAGGACAGACACAGATGTAACTGTGTCTATAATAATAATGACATTATTAATGGCTTCATTCTATTTAAGGTGTGCCAGTTATATGCTGAGCCTTTTGTATTGGTGCTTTTCCTGCAGTGTCTGCCATGAAAAAGCCCTCTGTGTGATCTCTCAGCCTCACATTGCCTATACTGTTATATGTAGACACAAGACACTTTACACACTACACCTTACGTACTTGCATGTCATATTTAAATTAATAAAGTAGGTATTAACTATAGCTGTCAGATAACTGTAGTGGTGTAAAAAGTACAATATTAGTGGAGTGGAAGCAAAAAGTAGCATAAAACACAAACACTTCAGTAAAGTACAAGTACCTTAACATGCACTTAAGTACAGTACTTGCATGAATGTACTTTCCACCACTGGGTGTGTTGATAGTTTTACATTTTGTATATGCACATGCATATAGTATTAAATGACTCATCTTTTTGCATTTGTTTTTGTAATTTTGACACTGGAATCAATACATTTTATATATAATCTTGAAATAAAAAAGGACACCTTTTAATATATTTATTTGTTTTATTTCAATACATACAAAAGGTTCAGGTACAAATGAATCAACACGAGAAAAATGCCTTTATTTTCACAGAATTTAACTTGATATTGCTTTGGTGCAGTACCATATTAATGTCACAAAACCAGCAGAACATTTACATATCATGTGCAGGCAATGTTTTGGAGATTACACATTCAAATCTGTTCATTTATCTCTACCTTTACATTCATTAATTACTTGTTCTCCAGGGTTTTCAGTCAGAGGAAGGTGTTCTCAATGACTAGTGCCTGGGGCTCTTCCTTTGTTTCCTCAGCTGGTGGTGCCAGCATGCTCCTGGTCTCCTGCTCTAACCGAGAGCAGCACATGTTCCCAGCGCAGGCCTTTCCACAGGCGAGGCTGCAGGTCAGAAAAGGAGGCAGGGAGGGGTCCACTCTGTGCACAACAGGTGAGGCGTCCCCCTCACTGCCTGCAGAGGACCCAGAGCAGGAGGCAAACTCTGGCTGAACGGTGCAACAGCTCACTCCTACACTCTGCAGCACCTTTGTGACCCCCGCCATCAGATCATCACACCTGGACATGTGTGAAATGATATAGAGTTTTAAATCTGGACAAAAACACATTTATGATAACCATCCAGAAACAGTGCCTAGAATCTATTAAAATTAATTTGAGTATCTAATCTATCGCCCGATGTGAGCTGGGACTGGCTCCAACCCACTGTGATAATGCTCAGGATGAGAGGATATATACATACAGTAATGGATGCATTTGCTGTGTCTCATCCCAAGCATGAAAGAAAATTGTAGTTAAACTATATAATCTATCACTGTCATTTTTTTAAACCAATACTTACTACAGATAACCCTAGCTCCATGAGCTTTAGCTAATGTTAAGCTTTTCCCACAGTAACAGTACACTAATTTAGAACAGCAAACAAACATGTTTTATAAGTGTTCGGTTATACTGCTTGATTACAAAAATTAAATCCATACCTTCCAGCCAATTTAGAATTGAGAATTCCTCAATGACCATGGTATAAACAGTTAGAACCACCAGGTACAAAAGTCAAACTGTTCCACTTCACCTGTGCACTGGAAACCCAGCATGGCAGTGTACATGTACAGAGGCCACCAAGAAGGATTCAGTTAACTGCCAGACGTGGAGGTCGTGCACAGCCTGCACCCCAGGGACACTCATTATCCTCCGCCCGAGGTCTGACACACAAATGTGTGGAGGTGTGGCCTGTAGCAGCAGCAAGCCGTACCTGTGCACCTGGAGAGATTTACCAGTGAAACGACATGTCAGTACAGGTTTGGAGGTTTTTATGCTTTATGCCTGCTGCAACACAAATTACCCCCTGGGAAAAATAATAAATTGATTGATTTATTAACACAGCTGCAGAAAATTGTTATTATTAGTGGGTTGAACTCTTAATGTGGTCTTCACTAGCGCTTCAGCTAAATGTTCAAAAGCAAAATTTTAACTAAATGGTATGACATGAACACACAGAGCCTGACCTGTGGCACAGCTGTGGAAATCAGCGTAATCACAGCCAGCAGGGAGAGGCCCGGATCCAGGTAAACCAGGAGGTCACAGGTTCCAGAGCTGTGCAGACATTGTGGGCTGACCAGCAACATCACCAGGCTGATGATCAGAGCCAGAAAGGAGGTACAAAGGCCCTGCATGATGTACGACAATAGACTGACGGGAGACCTGCTGCTTGGTACAGTCCTCTCAATGTGATTTGACGACTTGCAGACTGGGGAAGTGCTAGATGCATTTTGACTGTCTGAAGAGGGAGAAAACACAATCTTCAGGTATGTGGTTAAATCAAAACATTTTTAACAACAAACCTTGAGGGTTGATGAACAAAACAATACAAACACCAACAATATGTTAATGTAAAAATTGTAATTTCACCTGCAAAAAAACCCTCATACCAAATAGGCCATTTCATTTGGTCACATATGGTCACATTTTTTTACGGGACACTAAAGTGAGAAAGGTAGTCCAAAAAACTAAATTTTCTTACCAATGTGTTCCATGCAGGTGTTGTCTTTGGAACTCTCCGTGATGTCATCTGAATGTCTCTCACACTTGGAAACCTTCAAAACTGCAACACCGCTGGCTACGTCACAGTCCCTGCTGTCCTGTGTAGCTGCTGCATGCAGGTGGACTTCTGGCTGTTGTTGTGGTGTTTGAGAGTCGGTGTCAGGGATGCTGGAGGTTCCTGGGTTACAGAGGACAAGTGCCCTATTGTGGAGTGAGTCATCCATGGTCGATTGGACGTGGCTAACGCCACCCAAGACTCTTCCTGGCTCAGCCTGGCCTTTGGCTTTGGTTTTCTCTTTAGCCAAGACTGTGGGAGTCGAACAGAGGAATGAAAAATAAACATGGACAGTGTTTGATGTTCCTTACTTGGCAGCTACTTCAGAGTAAAAAATCTGTCAGAACAATATAATCACCTGGGACAAGCACACTAAGTCTTCTGTAGTAAAGATTAAGATTACATAATGCCAGTATAAGTATGTGCTTTCATATGACATAACTTGGTGAGACAGACAAAGGGGCTCTGCATTCTGCAGTTGTACTTTGTGCTTCATGCATCATTGTGAGCTGCCACAAATTCCACATTCTTCTTAATGCAAACATTTTAGCCACCAGAATTGCGGAAACTAGTCTTACACGCCATCCTTAGTACAGTACAATGAAAAGTGTGGTAGTCACCTATTAAACAATTTATTATTGTATCTCAGATTAGATTGATCAGATTTATATTGTTAACCAGCTGAAACTGGATATCACGTGTTCAGACTCCAGTTGTAAAAATCCCATTAGGATCTATACCACTCTCATGCAGCATATATGGTAAACGTGAAACTATAGCTAGCATCCTGTTAGCTTCGCATCAAGAATAGAAAATGGAAGGATGGTAAACACAAACCACAACCTGGCAACCCAAATGTTCGCATGAATGGCTTATAACTGATCTAAAAAACATTTGTTAGTAGTGTATTGACCAGTTAGAGCATTTATAAAAAACCCTTAGAAAATGACATCACACATAGTGTTATACTTTATATGTGTGCATCAGTTCTCAAAGTGAACATGTGATCTGTAAGTAATGTTACCTTTGTGGTTCTCTTCAAGGTGAGATTCGGTCTCCGTCTGCCTGCTGGCCCAAGCTCTCTCATCCTGCAGCTGAACCCAGTTCTGCCAGACCACCAGCATCTTATGGAGCACACTGAAAGCTCCAACCACCACAAGCAGCAGGGGGCGCTGCACTGGCTGTGGTTCCAGGGAAAAATTGCTGATTTCCAGGAAGTAGGAGAGACACAGAGAGGTCAGGAGGAGAGTGGAGATGAAAGCCCCCACAGGCTGAATCCTGCTGTGGGTGTAGGACACACCGCAGTCTGAAGACCCACCAGTCTGGGTCTCAGGTGTAGATTTGATGGATGACACTGCAGGCAGGGTGGAGGGAAGTGCTGCTGAGGAGGAGTAAGCATGTGGAGGAGATGCAGAGGAATCCAAAGTAGAGATTGGAGGTTTTATGATGCTTGCTGCTTGAGGAGGACAAAGAGTCATGTGCAAAAGGATGAAGAGTGTGTGGAAACCATCCACCAGGGTGATAAGGGATTTGCACAGATGACTGATAGTGACCTCGCACACCAGCAGCAAGATGGTCACTCCCAGCATGCACCCATGTAGCACCCTCATATCTGCAACTGAGAATGCACACTAGAACTCTTCATACATTCAAACACAAACACATACACACACTCACTTCTTCTAACAACCTCCATCTTCTACATTAAGCTCATTATTTATTTGATTAAAAAAAGTTTAAAAAACATAGATGTAAATTAAATTTAAACAATAATTTCCATTTTTTCCTCTTTGAAACGTTGTCTTAGATGTGCAGTGACCGTGTCTTTGTTCAGAAGGAAACAACATTTGTTGCAGAAGGAAACAAAGTTTTAGCTTGAATTAGAGCCGTCAAGGCTTTCCTGAACAACACTAGATGTTGAAGCTGCATCTGTTACACTCAAGGTCAGGATGTTAGCCGCATTTGTCCACACAGTTCTCATGCTGTCTTAGCGGATTAGAACCCTATAGTCATGGTGCACTCATTACTGGGAAGTCAGCATGCCTGGGAAGCCAAAGCTTAATGTGTAAAATATAGGTATTATCAAATAATAAAAAAAGTTTAATCTTTCTCTCTGGAAGGTAGTAGAGTACAGTGCTTCAGTAAATGTACTTTAAAAGTTACATTACACCACTGCTTTTAATATTAATTTAAAATTACCCACACCAGTGTGCCACAGTATAACTGATCATTCACTACTGTACAGTTTTGAGGTACTTGTACATTACTTTAGTATTTCCATTTCCTGCAACTTTATACATCTAGTCCGCATCAATTCAAAGGGAAATACTGTAATTTTTACTCTTACATTCATATGAAGTTAGTTGGCAGATGATCTATAATACAGGTGAAGGTAAAACTTTATTGATCTTGGGGAAATGCACAAAATACCTAGCAATTTGGAATATAGTTCACATTAGCTCCATCTTAACAGCTGCAACATTAAACAGATGCACACATTAATGCATCAATAATTATAATCCTGCAATGGTATACAGTAGATTATTTTGTAATGAACCGTAATGAATACTTTTACTTAAATTTGAATGCATGGCTTTTACTTGTAAAAGATTATTTCTTCACAGTGGTATTACTACTTTTACTTAAACAAAAGCTCTGAGTACTTCTTCCACTACTGACTGTAAGTCATGACTAAACCAGCATGTACATGTAACATACGGCGGCACTTAGAAATCAAAGTTAAAGACACATGCAACAAATGTAGACAATCTACGCATTTTCTTTTCACTGTAAAGTTTAATTACCCCAGAAAAGACGATCCTCGGCCAGCAATCAAAGACAAGTTGAGTTCTTGGATGTGATCTGTGTGCCGCAATCATAAAAATGTCATTCATCGTGCTCACAATCACTCCCTGACTACGTCCCACTGCACTCCTCCTTTGCTGTAATCACAGTCATGTGAGCTGGGAAGGAGGGGGTGGTGGGATATCTTCCTTTCCTCAGTCATCCCTGTTTGCATTCCCTCCTCAGCTTGTTGGTGGGAGAATACCTTGAATGGACGATTACACAGGCCACCCACCCTTTACACACTCTGAGCAGATCCAGTGAAGCTAATTTGCACTAATTCAGTGTGCCGCTGCACTGCATGCAGCATTGGCACAAATTTTTTTGAGGTTTTTTGTTAAGGAGGGCCAGTGATGCAGAACCCATGTTACAGTGGGAATTATTTACCCTCTGTTTTAAAAAAAGGTAAAAAACAACAATTATTAAAACAAAGCAAAACTCAGTGTTATGAATTATTCTGCCTTTTGCCAATTGACCGGTAGATTGTAAGCTTTGCCTTTAGGCTGAGCTCTCTTTTTGTCACAGCGATGCGATGAACTGACCCGCTGCACCGACTCTCCTTCTAATCTCCCGCTTCATTGTCCCATCACTCGCGAACCAGACCCCAAGGTATTTGAATGCCTTCACTTGGGGTAAGGACTCATTCCCTGACAACAGACTCCAGGCTCTCCATCGGTTTCCTGCTGAGAACCATGGCCTCAGATTTAGAGGTGCTGATCCTCATCCCAGCTGCTTCACACTCGGCTGCAAACCGATCCAGTGAGTGCTGAAGGTCACAGGCCGATGATGCCATCAGGACCAAAAATCCGTGGCAAAAAGCATCAATGAGATCCCCAGCCCACTGAACTGCAACCTCTCCCCACCCCGACTATGCCTCAATATCCTGTCCATAAATATTACAAACAGGATTGGTGACAAACAGCTCTCGCTTTGGTCATACAGAGATTAGATGGCACTGAGAAGGGACCCCCTCACCCCATACTCCTGCAGCCCCTCCCACAGCATCTCCCAGGGTACCCGGTCATACGTCTTCTCCAGATCCACAAAACACATGTAGACCGGTTGGGCATACTCCCGGGCTCCCTCCAGGATCCTTGTGAGAGTGAAAAGCTGGTCTGTTGTTCCACGACCAGGACAGAATCCGCTTTGTTCCTCTTTAACCCGAGGTTCAACTACCAGCACCTTGGAGTAGACTATACCAGGGAGGATGAGAAGTGTGATACCCCTGTAATTGGCACACACCCTCTGGTCCCCTTTTTTGAACAGGGGAACCACCCAGGTCTGCCACTCCTTAGGCACTGTCCCAAACTTCCACGCAATGTTGAAGAGGTGTGCCATCCAAGACAGCCCCTCCACACCCAGAGCTTTCAGCATTTCTGAATGGATTCCATAAATCCCCGAGATTTTGCCACTGTGGAGTAGTTTGACTACCTCAGCGACTTCCACCAGGGAAATTGACGACAGTCTCCCATCATCCACCAGCTCTGCCTTTGACATAGAGGGCGTATTAGTTGGATTTAGGAGTTCCTCAAAACGCTCCATCCACCGCCCTATTACCTCCTCAAGAGAGGACAACAGCGTCCCATCCTCACTTTACACAGCTTGGATGGTTCCCCAGTTCTCCCTCCTGAAGAGGCGAACAGTTTTCCTGAAGCATGGCCTAAGATCAGATGAAACGATTATAAAATTGAGCATTGACCTTCAGCCGAGGGTGATCTGGTACCAAGTACACTTATGAGCATCCCTATGTTTGAACATGGTGTTTGTTATAGACAATCCATGATTAGTACAGAATTCCAACAACAAACAACCACTCAGATTCAGATCAGGGAGGCCATTCCTCCCAATCACGCCGGTACAAGGGTACAAGCGGCCAAAATAGGTTTCCTCAGGAGGGTGGCTGGAGTAGAGCCGCTGCTTCTTCACGTTGAAAGGAGCCAGTAGAGGAGGTTCAGGCATCACCAGTTGAGGTGGTAAGGATGCTCCCTAGGGAGGCGTTCCAGGCACATCCAGGAGGAGGCCTCAGGGAAGAACCAGGACTAGGTGGAGGGAATATTTCTCCAAGCTGGACTGGAAACGCCTCAGGAGCCCCCAGTTGGAGCTGGTTGATGTGGCTTGGGAAAGGGAAGTTTGGGGTCCCCTGCTGGAGCTGCTGCCCCCACGACCCAATACCGGATAAGCGGACAAAAATGGGTGGATGGTTTCCTTGTCAATTATTGAGCTAATATTCAATGAATTGCAAGATAATTGCAGTGGCATATTCCCTTGTCTTAGAAGCGGTGTGTAGTTTTACCTTTATCTAGTAATCATTAAAATAAAAGGTATAATAAATCAAGCAAAAAAATATTATTTGATGCCGTATTAGCATAAACAATAAAAAAGAAGAACCAGATAGCCTGGCTCTGTCCAAAGGTAACAAGAACCTAAAGTGCATTCATTACAACTTATCACATCTAGTTTAGTTTGGTGAGCTTTAGAGGTGCTTGAAGGCAGATTTTGGACAGAGCTGTCCCTCCCTGTTTCCATCTTTTATGCTAAGCTCTAGCTTTATATTTATCGTACAAACAAGATGGTGTCAATTTTCTAATCTAACTCTCTGCAAAAAAACAAACAGGCATATTACCCCATAAATCCCCAAACATTGTTCCTTAAAGACAACTGGATTTTGTCTGTTTTTGTATTTATTAGCTCTTTCAAGCTCTGTTGAGGTGGTGGAACCTCTCTGGCCCCCTCTTAGCACTCATGACCCCACATATGATGCTGCTGTCCCATTAGCCCCTGCTCTTGTGTGCCCATGTGCAGGGGTCTGTTGCAGTCCACTGGACTGCGAATCAACAGGCCAGATATGGGCTGACACCACAGATAAATCCCTACTGTTCTATTAGCATGCCAGCACATTCCTGAGGCACAGCTAAGCCCAAGGAGAGACCCAGCGAGGAAGCATTTGATCATTTGCCACTGTCCCCTAACAGAGAGAGAGAGGCCACAGCAGCTTGGCAAAACCTTTAAGCACCCCCAAAGCTGAAACAAAGTTTTCAGTTATGAAGCTATGTCTGCTTCTTTATCTTTAAACAATTTCTCCAAAGCTACACTGACTGATTTATTTGTGGGCACTTGGAGGCAGCGGAACAATCTGAAAACACGCTGACATATAAACATGTTAGCAAATACTGTACTTGGCTATTCACACATCCAACAAACATGGAGCAACTTCTTATGCTGCTTTCAGAGTGTTTTGTGTATATTTACTATTATTGGATTATTATTCATGCATTATCATTTTAGCAGTATGTTAAAGTAGCTGTTTAAAGATGAGCAAATATCCTACTTCATATAGGGTTCTTTATATATAATAGGTTACATAATATTATATAAGATACAAACATTTGTGTTGTGGTTTGGGGTTTTTGCTTTGGATTCTTTTCCTGTTGGTCCTGTCAAACAGCGGTTAGTAAGAAAAAAATTTCTTACTCATTTTTCTAATGTGCATAATCACTGAAAATGACCAAAGTCAGGGTTGGAGCTGTATATAAGAGAGAGTTTTGGTGAATTGGTTCTGGGGTGGTCACGTATTTTGTGGACTCCATGTTGCATACCAACATTCATCTGATTCCCATTGACATAATGCAGGGAATAGTGGAAAAATGTAAACTTATTTAAAAAATGCCCTACTGTTGCACGTTTGGCTGCAAAGAAAGACAGGGAAGCGGTAAAAGATTTCACCCGTGTCCAAAAAGGAGAAAAGAGCAAACTGGAGGGCAAATGACTAGCTACTCATTATTGTGTGAGGTAAATGTCAATTTATCTCTTTGACTTATAACAAATTACATAGGACAAATATAGTAATACCATTGTTAATGTCTACCATGCTGTCAAAAAAGTTCTAATACTGCTTTAGAAATAAATTAAGTTTGAAGTTAGCCATGGCTTATGCTAGCGTTAGCTTTTTTGCTAGCACTCCATGTATCTAAATGCTTGTGCTCTTGCCATAGTCACATGGCTTTTGGTCTCAACCGAGTCCAGGTGTCTTTATAATGTTTATAATGATATTGGAGCTTGGACGAGGATATTGTTTGGCATTTCACAAGTTCAGACAGATAGCTAATGCTATGCCGGCGCACAAAGCTAACAGGTGGAAACCTGTGACAAAGTCCAGAGGTATATCTAACCAGGGAGAGAGGATAGAATAATCCTGCTAAGTGGATGATGAGAAGATTTGTTTTGAGCACACACAGGGTAGGCCGCCACATACAGTACTCCTTCACAGATTCTCCAACAGCAGGCCACCAGAACCGCTGCTGAACCACGGAGGTATAGTTCTCTTGATTCCCGGATGATAGAACAGAGAGCTTGAATGGATGACCAGTGACCTAAGCTTGGGAGGGACAAAAAATGTAACCGGTTGAAAAACAGGGTCCACCTGGCTTGACGAGAGTTCAGTTGTTTGGCAGATCATAGATACTTCAGATTCTGGTGATCCGTCCAAACCAAGAATGGGTGCTCCGCCACCTCCAACCAGTGTCTCCACTCTTCCAACGCCACCTTGACTGCCAACAACTCCCGGTTATCCACATCGTTTTTAGAGCACTAATAAAACTTATAGGCAACAGTGTCCAAGAAAAACAAGCATTAGTCAAAAATCCAAGGGAATCAGGAACTCAGGAATTCACAGGAACTCATAAAACAGGGGAAACGCTAGAGGGCCGACACAAGGAGAACAGACAATCTCGCACAGGAGTAAGCGTAAGACTGAAGTTAAATACACAAGACAGGGGGACAATGAGACGCAGGTGCAACACATCGGTGTGTGGACATGTAATCACACAGACGGGAAGACAAAGGACAAAGACCATTAAGTCAACAGATCTGACATGAAGGTAAAGAAGGTAAGTTTCAAAAATAATAATGATAAAGGAGGCCTCTAGCTCACCCAGTAAGCATGTTCGCCCCATGATGGCTAAGTCCTGCAGCGGCCTGGGTTCGAATCCGACCTCCAGCCCTTTGCTACGTGTCATCCCCCATCTCTCTCCCTCTTTCATATCTATCAACTGTCACTAAAATAAAGGGAAAAGCCCCCCCAAAAAAGAATGACAATGAATTGATTACCATAATTGTTGTGGAGTTTCTTACTATTGATTGGCGAATCAATTAATTGACTAATCCCTTTTGGCTCTTGTCACATGTATTCATTTCTGTTTGTTACTTCTTCTTACCTGCTGTTTGAGCAATATCCTTATCTAAATGTTTTCATACCAATCGCTTTTTTGCACTTCTAGTCTTAAACAATTTTTATTTGTGTTTTGTTTCATATATTTTTTATATAATTCCTTTCTTCCGGTTGTTTCTTGTGAGTAGTTCCTGTTGTAGGCTTGTCCCAAGAGTTTCATTCGCCTAGTTCCTGTGCAGATGAAAAATAAATTACTTTGAACCTTTGAAACCAGAACACAGTGTTGTGTATAACTAGTTAATGTTTATAAAATACCTTATCCTGGTCCAATTTGACTTCCTGCTGAGAACACGCATGAATTAGTATCAAATAAAGTCCAATTTATTCTTACCTTAGTCTGTGGATCTAACAAATAATTCACAGAATTTTTTTTTTTACATTGACCAATTCAACCGTTGAGGTGCTTAATCATGTTTTATATTGACAGAGACAGAAACTCAGGAAATTCTCTGAAAGTATGACAAGTCATGAAAAACAGAGAACAGGAGGCCAACAGAACATTATGAAATGTTTAATTCCAACCAGAATTTTACAATAACTCCAACTGATACCACCCAAACCCTGTGGAGAAGAACCCAGATGTTCAACAGTGTCACAATGTTTCGGTGCACTGGACAGAAAAACTACAAAAAAAACACACAACAGCAAACTACAATCACTATATGGCAGGTTTGTGTGTGTGTGAATATACCTTGATTCAACTCACTGTGATACAAGATACTTTTCTTTTGCAGTATGTGAAGTAGTAAGTATATTCTTGTACGGCTCACACTAACCAATAGTCTCAAGAGGAAGAAAAAAAGTCAAAGTAAAGGTTGTGAGTGAGACAATCGGAGTAAAAAATAAAGGTCCCTTTATAAATGACATTTTCTGTGGTGGTGATACTGTATGTTACACATAGGTTTGGACTGGGGAACTTTAATACATATCTGTGATAAATGTCGTTAAAATGTATTAAAGAAAACTTAACAGTTACACGGCATAAATATATACAATGTTTAAAAATCTATTCAACAAAAGGGTTGCATGCATTCAGACCAGTGGTTCCAAACTACTGGTCTAAATGCATGCAAGTGGGACACTTTAAAGCCTCAAAATGATTAAAGGAATAGTTTGACAGTTTGGGAGATACAAATTTGCTGTCTTGTCAGTTGAGATGAGAAGACACCGCTCTCATTTCTGTACACTAAATATGAAGCTACCTCAGACAGTTAGCTTAGCATTAAGACTGGAAACAGCTAGCCTGGCCTAGTTTTACCCAGTAGGAGATTTGTTAATGTTTAACAGGGGACTCGGTTTGTTTTGTTCACACGTGTAGCACCATGAACAGACCATGGATTTATGGGTACACAGCACAGTTAGGCTACAAATACTTCAGAGCCATGGTCGGGGCCATAGATTCTAACTTGCACCAACCTCAGTCAGATACCTTTTTTAACAACATAATGACAAAACATTAATAAACGCATGGGATGCAATAGTTTTCCTCGGTTTATGCTCGTAACAACTGAAGCATCATTTAAAGCTTGCAATGGTTATGTTGAAGCACTCACAGCACTTGGTTAAGGTGAATAAAATATCATGGTGGAAAAAGTCAGTGACTTGAAGCATGAGACCTGTTTTGTGCACTAGTTTCCTTTCTACAGTAGAAAAAAAACATTGCCAGTGAGCATAATCCAGGCATTAATTATATTTCCCGTCAAAAAGTAATTGGAAATACAAATTAGTAGTTTATTAATGTAGTTTCAAGGACACAGGGTTGGCTGAGTAGGCTGCTTTATTCTGAGGAGTGAAAACAATAAAAAGGCTACTAGAGATAAGACAAAGGACGCTGTGCTATGTTAGAGAAATTTGACTTACTGGGGTTGTCTGTAAATTGAATGGTAATTGAAACCATATTTTATTAACTTCTGAATGTCTCACAATCTCCTGTGTCATTGGAGCATTACTGGTGAGAGTGGATTAGTGGAGTCTGGAAATCGTCACATACAGAGCAGAGCTCCCACCCTGTGGTCGACACCGCTACGCACCCTCACTCCAGGGTGTGAAGATTTTATTTTGTTGGCAACATGTGCTTTCTGCTTTATTTTGAATCCCATAAATCTTCTTCTTAGAAAGAGATGTTGCTTTTGAATATTTTAGATGTAGTCTGACTCATGCTAGCAGCGTGGCTCTATGTCCAAACTAAAATCTCTCAACAACTATAGGAGGAAATGCCATGATAATGACATTCCCATAAGTCTTGTACGTTGTTAAGTGGATTATTATCATGTTTCATCAAACGTTTTACTGTCATTAACTTCTGTCACTGTGCTTGCACTCACTGCAGTAAAGCAGCATCCCTTCTTCTCGGCTGAATTTCAGTCTTACTGTGCCATGAGGGTAAAGACCCACTGAAATGGTGGTGGAGCAAAGTTAATATAGTATCGAACACTTTGCAAGGCATTGTGGGATTCCCGGCAACGTAGGACTGACCAGCAATACAAAAGGAGTTTCAAAAGTTGAACATTTTAAACTTTAAAGCAAATAGGTTGACATTTGCCTTCCGGCTACACAGTATTTTGCCAAAAAACTGACAAGCAATGCAGTAGTGGGTCAGGAAGTCAACAAGCTACTCGCTGCTGCATTCTTTGAAAATGTGAACACACAGCTCTCACTATGATATTGCTCTGCTAGCTACCCACACTAACCCAAAGTCACATTTGATTGGAAACATTTGTTACTGCACAGAGTTTAAGATGAGTCCTTGAACATTGAACATATTTTTTTTTTTTTTTACAGAAAGAGGAATTTTGATATAAAAACTAAAAAATGAATTTTCAACACATATAGCATGTACCAAGAGAAACATGAACAATTAACACAGGGAGTGGATTAGAACTTGAAAAATGTATTTGTCACTTTACTGACTTCAGCCATTGCTTTGTCTAATGACATGTTCATGTGATATCGGAGTTGTCGTAATTAAGAGTTTCTGAATGGTAAACAATATTCACAGGAACATCAAAGTGGTAATTTGGACTGAGACTCTTGGATTTTTCCAAAAGCTCTGGCCCACGGGCCTTGACACTAGGGATGGGCAATATGTAGAAAATCAATTATCACCAATTATCGCCCGGGTTTGACTCCGACCTGCGGCCCTTTGCTGCATGTCATCCCCCCCCCCCCCCCGTTTCATGTCTTCTTCTGTCCTGTCAAAGGCTGAAAATGCCCCAAAAAATAATCTGAAAAAAACAACAACATGATTGTCATTCTACACTGACTCCGTCACTCACAGTGAGGTTTCCAACCTCCCTGGACTGAATTGACTCTATTTCCTGCAAAACATCTCTGTAGGTTACAAAATTCACTAGTTGTATCCAAAAATCCCAACCAATCTGCAGAGTTCAGGCATTAAAACATTCAGTCATATCATTTAGTCATTACATGCATTTATTTGAGAGGAACAAATTTTGCCATACATATCTTTGTGATTACCAGCACATTTCAATTAAGTTAACAAATTATTAATAAAAATTTCTAAAAATTAAAGCATAACAAACAGTGGGGGCAAACTATCTGTTGGGAGGAGAAGAGCAGGAGGGTTGAATGCTGCTCCTTTTAAGAAGAAAAAAAACAAACACACCTGCCCGTATCTGCTTCAGGAAAAAAAAATCAAAGCAGCTCTCTTTACGAACATACAAGAAGTTGACATTTTGTGTTAAGTTCCTAAATACTTGTTCTGGAAAATTCAGGACAGAAGTTAGATTTGAGCAGAGACATCAGCGCCTGCTGTGTGTTCAGACTGTGGTATCTTTTCACTTCTGTCTCCTCTGTGAGAAAACAACCACCACTGCCACCTGGTGGCCACAGCCTCACCCAGCAGAGTAGTGTTAAGACAACAAGGACTTGGATCAGAACTAACGTTTGCTTCATTTGTGTGTTTGCTTTCATTACTGCACCCCGACTGCTATAGTCAACCATATTTACCTTTTCTTCCAACACAGATTACCCTTCCCTCCCCCCCCCAAAAAAAACAAAACTAAATATTTGCTCTAGTTTGAATCTGAAATATACATCAACAAAATGAGGTTCATCTTTAAAAGCAACCCCAAGAATGGAAAAGAAAAGATAAAATGAGGATGGGGGTGAAAGAAAAAAAAGGAGACAAAGTAAATCAGAAAAGTCTCATATAGCTATGAAATAAATAGAATATAAGTGATTTCTCAAAGCAGCCCAAAGAAAAAACAAAGACTGAACCTGAAGTGGCGAATTTTGAAGGCAACATAAATGACGAGTTGGAGCAGTGGCAGAAAGGACGAAGGAGAGTGGAAATGTCCACAAGAGACCGAGCTGCTTTACTTGAAAGAGTTGAACTGGTGACTGGTTGAACAAAGCAATAATAGTGTCTGAGAGTTGTAGAGAATCAAGGAAAAAAAGATGGAAATAACCCAACCAAAAGCAGACATCTTGCATTCTGACATTCGCAGAAGTACAGGTTTTTTCAGCTAGGAGCAAAATTACAGACTTCAAAAAGCTTTTTTTTTCTTTTCTTTTTTTGCAACAAAGGCAGGCAGAAAGACAGTTGCAGCGCCTCCACATCAGATCTGAGAAGACTGACTGGAGGGGGACGCTGATTCCTGAGGGGCCAAAGTGAGCAGAGGAGGAGAAAACACAAAGAGGGAAGTCACTTCGGCAGAGGTCCCCTAAAAGTTCTTCTTTCCCAGAAGGGAGAGAAATGGTCAGGAGTTGGGAACAGACATAAAACGTTGACATTTCAACAGACACGTTAACATCTTCAGCTTCCTCGGATATAAAAGCCTTTGATAGTCTACATCCACCTCTTAACAAGTGCTTAAAGCCAGCAGGTCCGTCAACGCTATTTTGTCTTGTGAATGTGCCATCAACCCCACTTTTCTCATTATCACGGTTATGTCTTTGTGTATGTGTTATGAAAGAAAAATAAAATAAAATAGATTTGTTAGTTATTCCCCCCAACTAAAGTAAGTAATAATCTACACAAGAGAGCAACAGGAGGGCTGTGAGAAAGGTGTGTGTTCTGTCTTTGGTTAGTGTTTAATCCCCCAGCTCTCTTCTGTCTCACTCACAGGCGTCTGCTTGTGTATAAAGATTGCAGATTGACGAAATGTAGTGATAAGAGGGGGAATTTATTTCACTATTTTTCTCTTCCATAATATGCAAATGTAACTGTGTTTCTGTGGTTGATGTAGTGTGGATGTAGAGGGTATCTTTTTGTTGTCAGCAAAGCTCCAGAAGTCGATTTTGTTATTTTTGTTTCTTTCTCTAATTTGCTTGGATTTTCAAAGCTTTGACTGTAATACCAGGTCTTTTGTCCTTTAAGGAAAGGTTGTGTGGATGGTAAAGTAAAAAAAAAAGACAAAAACATTGTAGGGCAACTTGTCATGTAGTAGAGCCAGACAAACTATCGAAGAGTGCTGTTTTCTCCTGTCCTTCCCGTCCCTGTGAAAGTAGAAGAAATGAGATTCATTAGTCCTGAATGTAGCAGAGAACATTGGTAAAACCAAACTCATAGCTAACTTAACTATCAATGATCCTCAAGAATATCCTTTAGGGTAAAACCCTTTGGCTCAATCTGTGCACACTGTGGTGTCTAACTGTAGCCATTGCAGCAGGTTTTGTCATTAAAATGCTACTTTGTCTGCACAAATACATTCAAAACTCCATGACCTTCTGAGGATACTGCCGGCCTTTCACCTCGTCTACACTGGCCACAGAGCAGCAGCAGCACTTGCAGTCCTCTGTCAGAGCCAATACTAGTGTTCACTCCGGTGCAGTTACACAATTACAGCTCTTTTATTTTGATTATTTTTTATTATTATTCTACTTCTTTATCTTAATTTCCTTCAACACCGTACTCAACCTCTAGTGTTTTCTCATTGCAGATTTGGGATTTTGTTTGTTTTATGTTGGTTCATGATAACGTTTTACATTAAATCTGTGTGTGTGTGGAAGGGGGGTAGGGGTGACATTGTCTCTGGTTTTATAATGTGAAGCACTTTGTGTTGCATGGCTTTTGCATGAAAAGTGCTATATAAAAAAGTTTAATTGATTGATCACTGTAGTTGTGCATGCAATTCGGCAAGTATAAAAAAAATGCTGGTGACTTAAGACTTTTTTTAGTGTCACAGAGCCAAACACGGCTGCAATTCAAGCAAGTTCTGCAAGTTTTATGGAGAGGAAATGCATTGGAATATTTGATGAAGAGTAAAATATAATCTCTACAAACAAGGTTATAGGGATACACTGGTTATAATCTTGTTGTCTAAATTTACAAAAGTATCCATTAAAGAAATGTCTTTTTTGGTAAAAAAAAACAAACAAAACTTCCCCATTTTCTCTCTCTGTACCGATTAGTTTATTTATTTTTATGAATAACCAATAAATCCCATGATTTTAATACAGTTTTGTTTAAATGATATAGCACATTTCAGCTTGACATCCAGAATAGTGAACACATTTGAAGTAAATAGAATAAAATGACAAATTTGAGATAAATTATAAAGCTATTAATATTTTAGGAAGTTTCCTAATTTATTTTTTTCTCATAAGTAAGAAAGTGGTAAGAACTGAACCATGGTTTCACAGTGGAGCCTCAACTGTAAAGCCAATATTAGAGCGAGTTTGTTCAACTGCAGCAATGTTCCATTAACTTGTAATATTTTTTTTATTTGCTAGGGGCCTTTAAGAAATTCACCGGGTTAATTTTCTAAACAATTTCACGGCATCTATCTGTACGATTGTCAGCCTCGATGTATACAGTGCATTTGGAATATGAGTCTCAATCAGGATTTTTACTGCAGTTTAAGGCCTTTTGCCTGTTCACGGCTTATGGTCAGCTTTGTGCGTTAGCTAGCCAACAGTTTGCAAGGCTGCAGTAGAGATGCATGCCCAAAAGAAAAGCCCATATCTCTGGTTGGAAGGAGAAACACACCTACTTCAAAACATTATGAAAGACAACATCGCAATGTTGACGTTTTACAAGAAGGTGGTTGAAGGAATGAAAGAGGGAGGCAGTGTTTGTCTGCCGCCAGTGGAAAACTTTGAAAAAGTCCTATTGTTGCATGGCTGCATGTAAACAGGAATATTCACTTTCATTAGACATGTAAACAGTTTAGACTGAATATTGTCTTTTTCGGAATAAGCACATAAACCAGAGTAATATGTGTATGTAAACATAGTGATCTTTGTGATACTGTTTCAGGAAAGAAAGGTAGTTTAATTATAGAAGCAAGAAGTGACTTGAATTGTTGAAATAAATAAATTACGTTTTTATTTGATGAGTTTTAGATTTAGACCAGCTTGATCAGCATGAAGATAAAGAGCTTTCGAAGAAGTAGCTTCTGCAAGTTGACGTCAACAATATGATGAAGAATCCATTTCTATTTGTGATTTATTGTTGTGTGTGTGTGTGTGTGTGTGTGTGTGTGTGTGTGTGTGTGTGTGTATACTGTATATAGCCAAATGTTTACCTCAAAATTCATGGTGCGTCTCTCCCCATCTCCAAACTGGCTTCTAGCAGCAGCTCCTCCAGATCTTGTCCACAGCTCACACTCACTACACAAGGGAGACATCACACACATTGCCAAACAAGACTTTCACACCTAAAACCAACTTAATTTATTTTAAGAAAATCAGCAGAGATCAGTGGTTACAGTGACTCACCGTGCTCCATCACACAGCTGCCGGGCTTAGGGCTTTCGGCGTCCAGAAGATGGAGGGAGAACTCAGGCTTCAGGCCGTTGGGTAGAGCTGAACCGACTATCACCTCCTCTGGAGCCTCGGCAAAACACTCGTCTTCGTCTGCAGAGCTCTCATCGGGTGAATCCTCGTCTTTGACTGGGGAGACAGACTCAGATGTGGCTGGTTCAGGACTCTTTGAGGCTTCTCCTGCTGGAGGACTTAACTCCTCAGCTCCACCTTGAGTGATAGGTGGTTCCTGTTGATCAGTCTGGACGGAGAGAACAGGCTCCGCTGCCTGTTTATCTGTCTCCGTTTGCTGCTTTGGACATGGTTCCTCTTGGGTTGGCTGGATGTCCTCTTTCTCTTTTAAACTGGGTTTTTCATTTTCTGACGAGTTGGCTGGCGCTACCTGCTTCTCCTCTACTGGAAAGGCCTCCTCTTCTTCTGCTTGGTTCGGTAACTGGCTTTCTTCTGATGCAGATGATAGCTCATCCGGTAGCTGTTCAAGAGAAATTGTTAACGGCTGCTGCAATTGTTCTGCAGGGATACTAGTCTGGGTTTGACTCAGTTCATCAAACTGTTTACGCTCTCCTTCTGTGCTCACCTGAGTCACGTCTTCTTTAAGACCTTCCTCCTCCTCTAATTCCTTCTTTCCCTCAACACAAGTGGGCTCAAGTTGGAGGCTTTTAATGCTCTCCATTACCTCCTTAGTGAGCGGAAATGCTGCAGCCTGCACCGATGAGGAGTTTGATGGCAGGACCGGTGCTTGTTGACTTGGATCTGTCACTTCTGGGTCTAAAGTGCTAGCTGTCGCATCCTCTGGGGGTTGACTTCTAGACTGTGGCTCTAGTGTAGTATTTACTGCAGACTCTAAGTCTGCTACTGGACTCTGATCTTTGAGTTTACAGTCTGTTGACAGAGCAGCTGAGCTCTCCTTCAAGTCCACCTGTGTCAGTTGTGTTTGTGTAGGTGTTTGAGATGAAGGCAGTGGCCATGTCGGCTGTGTCGTGGGTGTGCTCCCGTCTACAGGCTTCTTTGAAGCCTCTTTAGCCTGGATGGGAGCTGCAGGTGCACTCATCTGGAGTTGTAGCTGCTCAGGGGGGCTCTCCACCCGAGTTACCATGAAGATCTTGTGACCCCTCCCTGGACTAGAGACAGATATACAGCGACCAGGAGATGGAGGGGTGCCACTAGGAACTGCAGACTCTGTAACGGTGATACCGGAAATGACGCTCGGGCTGCCAGTAGGTGAGGCAGACAGGGTTGAGGATGTACATGAGGCACTGAGGAAGGGCTGTACAACCCCTGTCTGGGTTTGAGGAGTAGTCTGGTTTAAGCGAGGGGAGGAGTTTGATGTGGAAGTGGACTTTGTTGCCACCTCCTCATCCTCCTCATCCTCAGTGTCCGAGTCCGACTCCAGGATCATTTGAGGAACGTTGGTCTCGTTGCTGTCTCCTGACTGACTGCTTGTTTGTCCTTCATTGAATGGCGCTTCACCTTTTCCTTCTACCTCTTTGTCCCCTTTGTCCCCTCTCTCCTCTGCTGCTGGTTCTTCCTCCTCTTCTTCTGTGGTCCCATCCTCTGTGGCGATTTCAGCCATGGATGTTGACTGCCTCATCTTCTGCTCTGTTTCCTCCTTCTCCTTGGCCAGGATGAAGTTCCTCTTGCAGCCATTCTGGATCTCAGCCAGCAAGGCGCGCGCTGGGTCTCAATGAAGCTCTTTACCTGAAAGATAAAAAAGCACGTTTCAAACATGAATATAAACCACAAGAATATCAGAATTAACACAATTAAATTAAAGTAATGCCTACAATCTCTTTTGAGCCAGTACTATTCCTCAGGCTACTTCTCTCTCTCCCATCATTTCCTGTCATCTCTCCATTTTTAGCTATTTTATAAAGGCATACAAATTCAATGCTCGGAAGAATCATAAAAAAGGCTAAGGCTAGTATTATGCTGTATTGTAATAATGGTCAACAAAGCCAATGAAATGAAATTAGTTGAAATAGTCCATCTCTCTGTAGCACTCAGAACCAAGGCATTACATTCCTACAGAAGACAAACATGTCATAGATAGTTTCATTTATTAAAAAATAAATAAAAAAAGGCTGAATCATTTCTTAAAACAGCCGGGCACTGTAGGTCTAAGCAAAAGTTACTCAATTAGGAGTAAATGGAGTGCATCTTTTGGGGATTCATGTTAACTGTTATGGTGCTCTCTTGAGTATTTGAAACAGTAGGACAGTGTATTTGGGATATACTCGGCCCTGGACCATATGCCTTACTGAAATGTGAAGAATGAATGCATACATGACGATTTTGTGTACTGGCTGTAAAAACAAATATGCTTCAGGACAATACATTTAAATCTACTTACAATCTACAATTTAAACTAGTGGTGATTATCAGTAGTGCAAGGATGTGTTTTTAACAGAACAATAGACCAATAAGATATGTCAGGCTTTGACTAAACAGGTCAAGTTTTGGTCTTTTTTAAAATGGAATCTGACAAAAACAAATATGAATATCACCAGAGTTATTCTTTTGTAATCTTCCCATGTCTGCAATGATCTGTGTGGACTGTCCGTGGACAGCCAAGAATTTATGATTGCGTCAACCGTACATGCACCACAAGTGCATATGCAGACTCCAAATGCAGGGTTAACAGAAACCCATGCAATAATAATCTCTTTAATTCTCCTCTCTTTCCCATCCCCATGCATCGTCTCCATGCTCACAGTTTCTTTCTTGGGCTCCCGGTCAAGGTCAAGACGCAGCAGAGAGGTGTTGACTTTTAGGGCGAGTGAAAGGGCCATCAGTCCACCTGTCTTGATCTCATTCTCTCGAAGGTCCAGACGCAGCAGTCTGGGGCTCTCAGCGATGAATTCAGCCACAGCAACAGCTCCTATAGCACAGATAATAAAAAAGAAACGGAAGTAAAAAAAGACAGCAAGACAATATCCAAGAAATCCTTCACAAAATAAAGTTCTAGTTCCCACCTTCACAGGACAGTTTAGTGGAAGCGAGGCCCAGTCTGAGCACAGAGCGGTTCCCGATCAGTCCGTCTTTCAGCTTGTGGACCCCTTCATTACCCACAGAGTTATGGCCGAGGTTAAGGGTCTCCAGACTCTGGGTGCATGGCTGAGGGAGGCAGAGAAACAACAGAGATATGGATATGTTTAATAGTTAAAAAAAATAAAATTAAATACAACTGAGTGTTTCTTTTAGCAATGGGAGAGTGCAGTTAAGTCTTAACAGCTAGCGTGCCAAAGCTGTGCTTGTGGTTGTTTGAACCTAAAACATGCAGTTTTATGTTAACATCTTTTTCATTATGTAAGAAATAATAATACAGTAATGTGAGAAAGAAACATCCTACAGATAGTGTATTATAGTAACTCAATAATACAGCAAACAATTTATGTAGTCACAAAACTAGAATTACCGGTTCACAGTTGTATGCTTCGGCCAACCAGTCAGGTTGCTGTTTGCATCCATGTCTGTTCAGACTCATATAATATACTGTATGTAGGGGTGACTTTGAAGGAATTTATTAAAATGTATTAAGATAATTTTTTTGGCAAAACATGGATCTTCAACCAGGCAGCACTGAAGATCTAAACAATCACCACAGTTTCAATATTAGTATCCGATCAAATATACCGGACCCTAAACCGTAGCCTGACGTGCACCTCTCAAAAAATGTAACTACACGTCGCAGCGACACACCTGTGGCTTGGTAGCGTTGCATTTTCCCCGACTCATTTCCTTGTGTCCTTCTCCATAAACAACATGAAATCAAGGAGAGGGTTAACCTTTCCTGCTACAGATGTCTCACCGTGGTCAGAAAGCACAGGGGAGACACACACAAACAGACAGACACGCACCGCGTCACTTACGTAGGCTACGGCGAGAACTCTGCGTGGAGCCTCCGCCGAAGCATAAAAAGGCCTTTAGTGTATAAATCTTTATAAACTTTGGGTCCTATCTTGCAACCGCTGCAGCGCAAAGCCCGACGCAAGTGTCTTTGCTAGTTTAAGACAGACGCAGTTGTCAAATTCCAGTCCAGCGCTTGCGTCGTTTAAATTGCAAATGCACCTGCGCCCATCTTTGCGCCCATGGGCGGGTGGGTCTTGAGGCAGTGGTAAGTGATCATGCACAAAACAACACAAAAACCTGGTCTGAAGTCAGTAGCGCAGCCTTTCATTGTTATTTTAACAGTGCATTAGTAAAATGCGCCTAGGCTTATGAACAGCAACACTTGCATCGGGCCTTGCGCAGTGCTGCGCCGGGTGCAAGAGAGGGCCTAATGTGGTAAAGCCTGAGACATGCACAATAATAATAATAAAAAAAATGCCTTCTGCATTTTTTATTTTGCTTTCCCCTCCATTGTACCAAACTCGTACCGAACCGTGATTTCTGAACTGAGGTATAAACCGAACCGCAACTTCTGTGTACCGTTCCACCCCTAGATGAGAGTGGACCTAAGCCTGACTGAATGGCCCCAGTTTGTTAGATTGGGGGACCGCACATCTGAGTCTGTGGTCAGCAGCACAGGGGTGAACCAAGGAACTGTTCTCTCTCCTGTACTGTTCACCTTGTACACCACAGACTTCAAGTACAAATCTGAGTCATGCCATATGCAGAAGTTCTCTGACGACACTGCAATTGTGGGATGTATCAAGGATGGACAGGAGGGGGAGTATAGAAGCGTTGTGGAGGACTTTGTGGGATGGCATAGGACTAACCAGCTGTAGCTGAACACCACCAAAACTAAGGAAATGGTGGTTGACTTCAGGAGGCCGGCCACTACCTTGCTGCCTGTCACTATTGACGGGGTGAATGTGGAGACTGCTAGTACATACAAGTACCTGGGGTTACATCTTGACAATAAACTGTACTGGTCTGCCAATACTGATGCAGCATGCTCTATTTCCTTAGGAAGCTGGGGTCCTTCAATGTCTGCAGCATACTCCTGCTTATGCTCTACCAGTGTGCCATGGCCAGTGCCCTTTTCTATGGTATGTTAGGGAGACAGCAGTAGGAAGAGGGATACTGGACAACTGGACAGGCCGGTGAGAAAGGCTGGCTCTGTGGTGGGCAGGGAGCTGAGTCAATGACATCAGTTGAAGAAAAAGACGACCCTGAGCAGACTGCTCTCTGTAAAGGACAATGACTGGCATCCCCTGCAAACCACTTTCACCAAGCAGAAGAGCAAGTTCAGTAGTAGGCTGTCTCTGTTTTACAAAACAGACAGGCTGTGTAGGTCCTTTGTCCCTACGGCGATTAAGCTCTACAATGCTACACAGAAGGGGAGGAGTGTGATTGATTTTAGTGTTTAGGTCTGGAGTAGTGTCTGTGTATAGTTAAGTAATGATTATTCTATTTTTTATATATTTTGTAGCCTGATGTACTGAAATAGATATAGAATTGATACTCTCTTGCACTATGATACAGATGCACCTTTCTGCATTTTTTCCACACCGCTCCTTTAAAACATGCTACAATCTAACTTTACTGTAAGGACACACTATGAAAGTAAGTAAGTAGTCAGTCAGTCTGTCAGTCAGTCAACCTGTCTGTAAAACACTGAGTGAACAATGAGTGTGAAGATAATGTCTTGATAGCTATGCCTTGGTCTCACATCTGTTTACTGAGTGAAATATGACTGCACAAAATGTAGGCTGCTTTTATGAGAAGCCTCTGTGGAAATCCAGTCAAACCAGACGTCACCACGCCAATTTAGTCATTACAATAATCTCTCACCTTACACACCTTTTACCGGCAAGTTTACATAAAGAAATCGGATATCGATTTCTCAAGTGAAATGCAAATATGACTCATTCATCTAACAATGAAACAGTTGTTAATCTTATTTGCTTTTTACAAGATCCTTTAGTGTCTGAAACTAAAGTGGTTGAAAAGCTGCATGAACAAATTATTTGTTCAAATATTGTCTTTCGCAGATCACCCTTGCCCTCTCTTGGTTTTTACTGGGTTTACTGTATCCATTAAATAAACAAAAGTCATACCAGGTGTAGACAGACTGAGCTAGAGTACAACATGTCCATGTGGAAGTAAGCTGGCCAGTTAGGGCCAGCTGACAAAAATGACCTGATATGAGCAGAAAAGAGGTAAAACAAACAGCAAAGGTCCATTTTGATTGACAGTGCAATTTGAATCCTCCCTGCCTAAGCTGTTATAGACACACACAGACACTATTTTCCTCTTAAAACCTCTGATAAGTGTGTGTGTGTGTTTGTACCAGTGCAGCAGCGAGGTAGCCCATGCCATTGTGTGTGAGCTGGTTGTTCCATAGCACCAAAGTGACGAGACCTTTCCTCTGCTCTTTTAGTCCTTCGCACACGTAGGCCAGACCTGTGATGACGAACAGAGAAACAGACAGAGTAAGTACATTTGTATTTAACTTTAAAATAACACCATTTCAAAAAAACAAACATGTGAATTAAAATGAAATGTCTAATTCAAGGCGGTCTGGTGCGTTAGCAGCAGCGTGTTTGCATTGCATTTTACAAGCTGTCCTAAAAGAAAAATACAACCTACTTTACCGTTAACAGTAAAGTATGTTAACGGTAAAGACATATTATTCGGAAGAAGGAAAACAATACATTTAGATGAAGTTATCCTATCCTCCTTATCCTATATTTGCATCTGGAAGTGCTCAGTGCTAAAATGAGTTCAGTTTTGTATGTTCATTTATTTATCGAGTATAGATGGAAAAAAAATACTTCAATAATATGAAACGCAAAGGAAGAAACACATTTTTATAAGACTTGGTTATTTTTAGCTCATTAGTCAGTCTGTTATGCAGAACTCTAAACAGGGATATTTGTTTGGCCACGTAATGTTGTTTAATCCAAATGAATGGCACTATACTGTATTCAGTGGTGACAATTATATACAGTGAGGAAAATAAGTATTTGAACACCCTGCTATTTTGCAAGTTCTCCCAAATCATGGAGGGGTCTGAAATTGTCATCGTAGGTACATGTCCACTGTGAGAGACATAATCTAAAAAATAAATCCAGAAATCACAATGTATGATTTTTTAACTATTTATTTGTATGATACAGCTGCAAATAAGTATTTGAACACCTGAGAAAATCAATGTTAATATTTGGTACATTGGCCTTTGTTTGCAATTACAGAGGTCAAACGTTTCCTGTAGTTTTTCACCAGGTTTGCACACACTGCAGAAGGGATTTTGGCCCACTCCTCCACACAGATCTTCTCTAGATCAGTCAGGTTTCTGGGCTGTTGCTGAGAAACACGGAGTTTGAGCTCCCTTCCAAAGATTCTCTATTGGGTTTAGGTCTGGAGACTAGCTAGGCCACGCCAGAACCTTGATATGTTTGATGCAATGAACTTGCAAAATAGCAGGGTGTTCAAATACTTATTTTCCTTACTGTAAATATGATAATCTGTCAAACAAAACAAAAAAAGTAAAATTTAATTCTTTACTGTTTGAACTGGGAAGCAAACAAAAGTCAGTTAATCATATTCTGAATTGAAATTATTATCAAACATAATATGACTGTGGTTGAGCTTAAAACAGCCAACCAGCCTGTCATGTTCAAATCAGTGAGCAGATGATCAAACTAAATTCATTACCGTCTCTTTAGAAACACAACAACTCTAAATTACATGTTCTGAAAATATGAGATTATGGCCCAGACGCTTTACTGGTTTGTACTAGCCAACATGCCACACTACGTTTTTGCACAATATGTGCATTGCTTTTATTATATTTCTAATTGTAGTACTTTTGCTACAATTACCTAATTTCCTCACAAGGATCAATAAACTCATTTTATTGGAGTTTGTGAAAGGTATTGAGGTTTTTTTTCAACAAAACAGTCCAAACCTTGAGGAAACATACTAAAATAATTATAATAAAATAATGCTGCAGTATGTGTACTCTATCACTGCTGTGTACCGGAGTCTAGGATGTGGTTGTTGCGCAGGTCCAGGATCTGAATGTTGTAGTTGAACTTGAGCAAGTTTCCAAGTTGGGCCGAGTCCTGTAGGCCATTGAGCTTGTTGTCTGCTAGGTACAACTCCCGCAGGTTCATATTCATCTTCAGAGCCGTAGCTGTCCAGGAAAACAAATTATAAAAGGAAGGTGGGGGGAGAAGAAAAACAAAATGTTAGGAATAGAGGGCTAAACTCTTGAAATAGGAATCTCCAATGCTGAAGGCAGAACTGAAAAGAGAAACCGCTCTGCCCATCTTACCCAGCAACATGAGCGGTCTGCCAGACAGACCAGCGTTCTCCAGGTGGAGGACTGCCAGGCTGCCACTAATCCTGAGCGCTCGTGCTACGAAGGGAGCCGAGTGGTCCAGCAGGGGAGTGTTACGTGCATCGAGATACTGCAGAGAGCTCGTCTGGCAGGGAAACACCAACAGAGATACGATTCATTTTGTATGCAGGGAAAACAGTGTGTGAAATGATGTTCTCATTATTGTGATAAAAACAATCTTTGTGTTCTTAAGGGCAATAAAATAACACATTTATAAAGGGAGTATAGTTAAAGAAGGTCAAAATGGCATTAAAGAGATGAGGTTGTCCTGTGGACTTTATGAAAGTAGATGACCTGTAACATCTGACTCAAGCCACTTCCCGACGGGAGGGGTTTTTGCAGTTCTTACAACATAACGTTCATAGAACCCTTTTTTTCTTGTGTTCTGACAGGACCAATTTGGTGATTATTAAATTCCTCTGACCGCAGTTCCTGTAAATCTTTCAGCTCCTCCTACCCTTTTGACCTAGGTCTACATTCATTGGTCCTTATAAGTCATGCCCCCACAGCGCAACATCTGTAGAAGCCATGCCGTCTGTTTTAGAAAAACATTGACTACTTGAATAATTATTTGACTATGTGAATTACTATGAGAATGGACAGAATGCTGAACTCTGAAAAGAGATTGATGCGGAGGATCACATTACGATGGAGACTTTGTCTTCTGTGTTTCTCTGTGAAGTACTCCAGCCTAGTCTTTAAACATTGGCATCCAAACTCCGTAATGAGGATCCTTGCAAGGCACAACAGGAACATTCCGATGGCCTTCTCCATGCTGCTGTTGTTTTATAGAGATGTTCCGATACCAGCATTGCCTCCGATACAGCCTAAAATGCTGGTATTGGGAAGTACTTGAGTTTATGCACCGATCTGATACCATATAATAAAGCCCAAAATAAAATCTACATTAAAGTAGTTTATTTATGTTCTTTCATGTTTCACAAAGAGTTTAACCTGAGCCAGACCCACAACAAATCACATCACATCCATACAGGGATAGTAGTATACAGTTGTTAAAACGTAAAATATATGACACGCTGGTATTGGATCAGTACACAGTATCGGACGATACGCAAGTTCAGGTATCAGAATCAAAAAACGGTTTTGGGGAGAGAGTAGTTAGAACTGTTTAGAAGTGGACTGTTCCTGTAACTACTTGGTCAGAAAGAGGCTTGACATACACATAAACACACATTCTGCTTTGCCTAATCCCATAACCACTTGTTAGCTGTGATTACACATGTAGCTACTACAGTAAAACAATGAGCACCAGCTAAAAGCTTCATCAGACTCCATACATAAAACATTAGCCTCAAATAAATAAATGTGAATGACAAAGATGATGTGTATGCACATTATCGCCCAGATTAAAGGCACTTCAATATTGGTTTTCATCTGCTTTATCCCAGGCTTTACCACAGGGATTCAAGGACAAGCACTTTAAACAAGAGTTAGTGTGATAAGATCTTTTGCGCTTTGCTGAAATTAGCTACTGCAACTTTTTATTGACAAGCAACAACACAAACAATCTACAGGCTGGTGTCTCCAGGCAGCTTTTTGTTGATCATCAGACATGCAAGGCTTGTAGAAAACACTGATCCTATGAGGGACAAGCTTCTCTCACTGTAACTGATAATAAGTAATAATAAAGCAAATATTTCTTCTCTTTTTACTGTTGCACTTATTTTTCTTAACATTATTATCTATTAGAATATTTTACAGTTGTTTTGAAATGAGGCACATCTTTAAATATTCATTGGACTTGTTGTGACACCAAAGCACGGAAGAAACAAAAACATGACTTATTTGTGTTATAAATGGCATTTTCATGTATGTGTATTCTTAAATTATGGTTTAGTTTGCAGTAATGTAGTTTATTGTTTAATTTTGTGTAACTATTTTAATGTACGTATGTTTTTTACAATCTTGGGACATTGTTTTGAAAGAACTGATCATACTTTACTCTTTGGAGTGTTTTGTTGATCTATTAATAAATCCTTTCCTATTACCATCTTGTCCTTTTTCCCTGTAGAGGATGATCGCTCACCTTTCTCATCATGTGAGCTGCGGCCTGCCATCCCCGTGTGCCAATGTGCTTGTTGAAGGAGATGTTGAGATGTGTGGCTGACTCATAGTACTCAATCATGTCAAACAGAGCTGATGCACCCTGAGAAGCACAGACAGAGAATAGGCGAGATATATTAACCATTATGATATTTCAGATTTAAGTCCAACCGTTTCAAACAAATCTCACAGTCGTCACAGTGTCAAAACCCTGAAAGAGATGATGATACATGATATAGTCTGGAGCAGTAGTGGTTGCCATGGTAACAGTTCTACAGAATAAGTGAGACCGGCTGAAGTGTTTAAGCTGCCTCAGGTGGGGGTAAAGAGAGCCCTGTCTGGGCTACTGTCTTGTCCAAAGTGAACATTAAAGTAGTGAACATGTGAAAAGGAACAGTGTAACAGCTCCTATCTTCTAGATTCTTCTAGATCTTCATTGAATGAAGTTCATTTTACAGTATGACTGCAACTTACAAATTATTATTTCAACTATTGATTCATCAATATCAGAAAAGAGTTGAAAATGGGGTTATAATTTCTTTGTTAGAGCATCAGTCCAAAATCCAAAGATATTTACTTTACTGTCACTTGACACTGAAAAGCTTTTTAATTCCTCACATATGACAAGCAAAGCAAATGTTTGCCATTTTTGCTTAAAACGACAAAACAGTTTTCAATGAATTTTCTGTTGCCTGACCCATCAATCTTTGTAGCTCTAAATTCATGTCTTTATTAAATTGATCTGCAGATCATTTTCATAATCAGCCAAAAAGAAAATTGGGAAATTCACGATTTCCCAGAGCCTAAAGCTTGATTTATACTTCTGTGTAAATTCTACACCATTGCTACTGTACGTGCGTAGGTACTTGGGCGACACAAACCTACGCTCAGTCGCAGCTTGGTAGTGTTGCATTTCTCCATAAACAACATGAAATCAAGGAGAGGGTTAACTTTTCCTGCTACAGATGTCTTACCATTGTCAGAAAGCACAGGGGAGACACTTTGTTTCTCTCACTATGACTCTAGAGTCGGTACTTGCGCTGAAGCTAATCGCCATTACTCTCTCATTATCTCATTTCCTCTAGAGCGCGCTATTATATAAATATATACATTAGAAATGCTTGGAACCACCAAAGGTTTGGCATTTTTGGTTTAAAAAAAAACAAAAGGTTAGTGGAGTATAAATATATATATTTTATGTTGAACAAGTAATCAGTTAATTGTTGTTTCAGCTATGTTCTTGTAGTTATAAATGTAAAGATTAAATGAGAGGATAAATGTGCAAAATCGTGGGGCATAAAATCCTGTTTGGTAAAAGAGCAGATACAGTAAAGGACTAAAGTTAAATGTCAGGTGATGCAGTTGCAGTGAGTGTTGCAGTGGCTGCATCTCTTTCATCTATTACTAATATACTGACTAGTTAAAGGTGTTGATGACACTGAGTGGTGAATGTCTGGTTATTCTGCATTTTTTGCTCCACCAAGGAGGTTATGTTTTGGGTTTGATTTGTCCTTTTGTATGTTTTCAGCAGCAGCTGTGTCTTAAACTGCCTACTTGCACACTTCAAACACTTAGATTTAAGTACATAGTGTAGATAACGCAAGAACTCAGTGCACTGAAAGTACCTGGATGACATTGGATGAAATGGTCATAAAGTTCAGTGTGGAACGATGGACCCTACTCGCACTAAACAGGCGCCATCTTGACTACAAAGGGGGTGGACCAGGGACGTCGGGCAATTTTTTCAAAGTTTGAAAAAAATGGCGGACGACTCAACCAAGACAGCTGGAGCAGCGACGACAACTCAACCGTATAAATGTTAGTAACAGTGGTAATACAAAACATTTTACTGTCGTCTAATGCATTTCACGATGTTCCTCACTAACTGAAGCCAACATAATTATTTGGTTGAGATAATTAGCGTAACATTACATGCTAACGCTAACGCTTGTCAATTCCGGTAAGTGTTTTAACATAAGTGTTCCTTTTGGGACAATACTATCCATTGAAAGTGGGCACTACGACAGTAAGTGGTCAGTGCACACTAGCAGTGTACTGACGGAAGTATTTGGAATGAGACACAGCCAGGGTTACAGAAAACTACTGACCTGATTTTCATGAAACTAAGTGGAAGGGTGTAGCATGGGCCAAGGAAGAACCCATTACATTTTGGAGTGGATCTGAATCACGGGACAAATACACTTTTTCATTTTCATTCATTTTTGTGAACAATGTGAAATAGGGCCTTTTTGCTACATTAATGTGGTGTTAGAATATTTTGAAATGTTAGTTCCAAACTGAAAACATTCACACTGCATTACCATTGTGAAATAGGGCATGCCTTGGCGGAGGTCTGCGCTCTCTAAATTCCCTTCTAGTTTCAACAAGTTCTAAGCATGTTTTAACAGCAAAATAAGCTACAGGGTCTTTAACTTTAATGTGTGGATTCCGTGTCTTTTACTCAGCAACTGCTACTGTAAAAGCAAACTTAACCACCAGAATCAATTGCCAGTGGTGAATTTGCTCTTGTGTGCAGCCAATTTCAGGATGTGACTATCCTCCACTAAGGCTGATGAGTAACAAAGTCAGACAGGCTGCTGCATAGCGTCTCATAAGCTTTTATCCTTAGTGTGTGTGTTTACTGGGAAACATTACCAAGTATATACAAGTGTGTTTATATACAGGGTGGGGAAAGATGAGTCACATCCAGCCCAATAATAGCCAGCCTGTTAGAGCTCCCCATTGTTGCTCCTCCCAATGCTTCCTAAAACATCTATTTAAAAACAATTTATTCTCTTTTCATTTTGCCATATCATTCCCAACAAGAGGCCACTACTGTGGCCCTGCCATATCAAGCCATCTACTGTATTTATTTATCCTTTCCATCTTCTCACTTCCCTATTTGATTCCTTTTCCATCCCACCTTCCTCTTTTCTCCCAACTTCCTTTTCTCCTTTCAACACATGCTTTTCTCCATTCAGCGTATCATTTCATCTAAAATCAAGGCGGGACACTTGACTTAGACTGAGACACTGCTCTCTGGTGACTTAGTCACTGACTCATTTAACCACTTTAGACTTCTGGGGCAGCGCTCCATGTTGTGTGAAAAAAGTGCTTATGTCACGCTGCATTTGTTTGTATTACTTGAACCTCTGGTGTGTGCATGTGTGTAAGCTGTGTGTGTATTTTCTAAAATTAAGATCTGTTACAAAAGTGTTCTATGTATAAAAAGAAATAACTAAACAATACTATGAAACCAAATCAGAGTTGTAATTGTTGCGATTAACTCCAGGTGAAGTAAAATTACACAATAAAATGTTCCTGCATGCAACTGGGTAAAATTAATGGTGTTCCATTTGTGAGTTCTCATAGACTGGTGACGCATTTTGCTATGTCATCTTGTGAGGCTGGACCTACGCACAGGGAGACAACTCCTGGTAAATAACTTGATCTGTATCTAGATACATCATCTGGATAATGACATCCAAATCATGGGTGTTTGCTTTACACCTGGTATTTAAATGTGTTCTCATTATCTTTAAGTTGTTGGGTGAATTATATTAGTTTAGCACATCGGAGGAACTCAGAGTAAACAAAGCACAATAAGAAGATGCCCCCTCTACACAAATAGGGCTGGGGCCACTTATTTAATCCCTCATGCTATATAATACTGATCTCCATCAAGACACTGTTACTGTCACTGTTACTACTTGATAATTAATCATTCAAAGCGGTTTGTAGCATGATCTTAAAAAGGTATCATGTGGAGTTTTTAGGTTATGTTTTAAGGTCACTGTTTTCTACCAAACTAGACTGTGTATCTTTGAGGTCTAGCATTTCCTACCACATATAACAATTGCAGAGCAGATCTTTGAAATAATTTGAAACCTGTATTGTTGACATCCATGTTTACTTGTTAGCAGTATTCTTCTTCCCTGGCTTTGTTGATGATTTTCTAGGTGTGTTTTGACACGAAACAGTGGAATAGTATAAAACCATCAACGGCATGTATCCTGGGTGTCCTTGTGTGCATCCACATGATACAAACAAAATGGGGACTTGAAGACATTGCTCAAAGCACTAATAGTGATCTAAAACTTCACAGGATACCTTTATTTCATATTCACTTTCATGGAAATTAAATCAAACTGCATATTTATAAAAGTCAGCATATGTCTCTAAAGACAGGACTATAATTATCACACCATCTACAAGAGTCCTGAAATACAGCAGGGGAGTGCGGCCTAAATCAATTCTGCGGTTGGGTGAAAGTCCTGACATGGCTTTGCCAGACATGAATAAAATAATGAGCAGTAATTAAAGTGAACCTTGGTACCCTAAAGAAACATATCCAATGTGACTCAAGCAGAGCTTGTGTATGTGAGTGTAGTATATTTGGAGTTCTGTGTGAAAGGAAGTGGTCAAGGCCTGTGTCCCTCTGCTCCACACTGCAGCACAGTCTCTATGCATGTCTACAGCCCAAACATTACTAATGGTGTTTACACAAGTGGACATCTGGAGTAATCAGAAAACCTGTGACAAACTCCAAATCCTGCCAGTACAGTGAGAGTGAAAAAGAGGATCAGTGTGATTTGATGGCAGAAAGAAACAGTGAAAGAGAGACAGGTATAAATGACGGATGAAAGATGGAAGTATGCTAGTTGCATGAGAGAAATTAAGGATGGGATTGAGACAGACATATTTTAAAGGCAGGATCTTCTTACATCTTCGTCCAGGTTGGTCTGCTCCAGGTCTATCACTTTAAACTGGACCCTCTTCAAAATCTCTTCCAGAGACTCACATGCTTTGTAGTCCAGCTTCTCACCTAAAGACATACGTTGATAAGGTTGATAACATTTGTAAAAAATGAATCTCCCAATGTAAAAAAGTATTGGTATCTGTTGATTCCCACAAGTTGAATTTATAGTATGACTTTCAGGCTGTTATTTTGGTGCTTACCTTTTAGATCTAAGCATTCATTTCGCTGAGTCAGGTCTTTCAGTTCCTACAGGAACAAAAAGAAGCAGTGTCAGTAGAAGTTGAGTTTGTATATTACCCTATGGAAGCAAACTTTGCTTTTCACATGTTGAAGCTTTCACATCACACAGGAGGCAATTCAATACATTGGTACTGGAGATAAAATACAGATCATGTGCAAACTAAGAAACTTTTGCTTTTCAGAAAAGCACTTGCGGGACACCTTTGCTCAACTCACCTCTGTGTGTGTCACTGTATTTTGAGTTCTGGCACCATAGGTAAGTATTTAAGTACTGCACGTGAATACTGAGCGAGTGCTAATGATGGCAACTTTGATAGGAAAAGTGTATTAGATAAAGAAGGGCTCTGAAATTCCTGATGCCGTTTTAAATGCGTTGTTCGAGTGTGGATACTTGCAGCAAGTTAAGCCATGACTAACTGTGATCATTCAAGACTTGCTGGCATGGTTTTCCACAGGACAGCATAGCAAGGTAAAAGATGTTTCCCTTGATGACCACACGCACATTACATACACTGCATTTCCTAAAGCAGCAGGAAATATTTGGTGTACATTAGCAGTAACTTAAAAGGTTCCAAGGCATGAAAATGTCACTTTATGAGACTTTTTAACATTATTATTACATTAACATATGAGTTCACCCAACCTGCCTATGGTCCCCCAGTGGCTAGAAATGGCGATAGGTGTAAACCGAGCCCTGTGTATCCTGCTCTGCCTTTGAGAAAATGAAAGCTGGGCCGATCTGGAATCTTGCCCCTTATGAGGTCATAAGGGACAAGATTACCTCCCATTTCTCTGCTTTGCCCGCCCAGAGAATTTGTCCCACCCATGAGAGAGAGACGTCATGGCTTTCAAACAAGCAAAGTGGCAGTTGGTCAAAGCTAAAAAAGTACTTAAAGCCAAACACAGAAAGTTTTAAAAACGTTCCTTCTTTTTTTAGACAGCAGTAGAAATGACACGTGTTCACGACTCGGTTGGCTCAGCAACATTAAAGCAGGCTAACCCTGTCTGATGGAAATGTGCCTCAACTCAACAGTTTTATGTTCCATTTGTAAAGCTGTCTGTCTCTATGTTCAATTTGACCATGCCATTTATCCTGTGATGTAGTCCCGACAACTGAGTATTGCAGATCAAAAGGTGGAAAGATATTTAACCTCTTGCCCTGATAAAACACCCAACCACCCATACAAACACAAAAACAGAGTGCTGCCCTCGAAACTATTTACCGGCAAATCCCTCTCTCTAGTCGACTGCCCAGCCCATTCAGCATGAACTCAATAACCTCTGCCCTCGTACCACACTACCACTTATCTGTGTGTCTGAACATACTGATGATGGTTTAGTTGTACAGAGGGTTCACGGCCTTGTGCATGACTCAACAGGTCGCAAAGGCATCAGGTTATGGGACAAATACCCCATCAAAAACATTGTATTGTCATAATACAATCAGCAAGAAAAACTGACACAAAACACACTATTGTAGAAGATAATTCAGCGGTGAGGCTTATATGTAAAACCATGAATGAAAAATGTACTGTAAAAAATATATTTTTTCAGTACATTCTGTTAAATACTGTTTAATTAAAAAACTCTAGCTGTTCTTTATTAACCAGATGGTGTTGACTATGTAAACAAAACCAGACACACAGTTTTGGCAAATTAACAGCAAGACCATCTTCTCTTACAATATAAACGGCACTGGTCAGCAACAAATACTTTATCAGTGTAAATTTCTTCTTGACAGAGCGGCTAGAACCCAAAATAGTGCATGACGCATAGTGTGCCTCAGCACGAGTGGTGGTATGAGAGTGTGTGTGCTGTGGGTGGACTACATCGAGCTACTGGTTCTCTTTCTTTATTAATTATATTTTGTAGTTACTTTTGCTAAACTGTGCCTCTGTTATATATTTGCACTGTTTTCATTAGTGCATTTTATTCAAGGGACCTTCTACAAGCCAATTTCTTATTTATTTCGGTCAATAAAGTAGGGCTGTAATCTCCCAGTCGACTAGTCGATTTATTGGTCAATACGTTCTGGCTCGACCAAAATTCTGATTGGTAAATTTTTTGCCGTGTTAATTTCATCAGGTGGAAGCATAGACCGTTACGGTCTATGGGTGGAAAGCACTAATTGCTAATGGGGGTGGTGTCAGAGCACCCCTGTTTCACAGGTAACAGTCTGTCTTCAGAATACCCCCCTTGTTTTCACTTTTTTTGAATTAGCCCAATCCACTGGAGACAGATTGAAGAAAGAACTAGAAAGCCTTGGTTTAGTGGTTTGCGGAATATTTATTTAATTGTGAGTGTTTCATTTACAGTCAGTCCTCCTCTGCCATGTCGAAGACATTAACAATGTGGCATTTTACAAAAATACATAACGGAAAAAAGTCGAATGCAAAGTTTGCATGCAACGGTTTGCATATCTCAACTCGGCTACAAACATGGCATATCGCCTAAAAACGGTAATCTAACTTGTCTGCGTTAGGTTGCCCTGTCTGTTTTGAGTAGGCTATATGAACATATCAGAATTGGCACATTTTATAGTCTAATTATCGTTTTATAACTACAGACGCACCCACCCGCAAGCGTTCCCCAGACCTCGCAGACTGGATGTTAAGCCTCTACCATCCAAACGCAAAAATAATATCACGGAAGGAATTGTCGCCTTTATGGCTCAGGATATCAGGCCCATTGCTGTTGTGACGGGCTGAGGTTTTAAGAACTTGTAAATAGACAGCGCCAGCACGCCACACCATCATGTATGGACTAACCGCAAAATGTGAGGGACACAAAGAGAAAGTTTCAGAGTTAATGCAACACAGCGAGGCACTGATCTTGACCACAGATATGTTTAAATATACAGTATATATTAAAGTGGACGTGCCTTTTGTGTTTAAGAGTAAAAGCTTTAAATGAATAGTCTATTTGTGTCTCAGCCTCGAAGCCGAGCTCCTATGTTCAGCCGCTCCGTGCGAGGACATGCACAGAGCGCTGATGCAACGCTGTAAGAGCCGACAGACCAGTGTCATTTCAGTGCAAATAATTAGGTAAAAAACCTAATTAAAAAAATTTAATATACTGCAAATAGCCTACAAGGACAAGTACAGTTAATTAATCTAACTTTTTTTTCCGCCCCCCCCCAAGTCGATTTTTAGTCGAAATTTCAGGACTTCAGTTGACCAAGATTTTCTTTGGTTGATTACAGCCCTACAATAAAGAAATCCGGGGGTCAAATAGAAAAAGACAGTTAGGGATGCAGGAGAAAACCTTGTGACCTTATAGCTAAGTCCAAATCCATGGGCTGGATCTTCCATGAAAAAGCATCCTTCAGAGGACGTGTTGACCAGGATAAACCTAAACTGAAAAACTGTTTGAAAAATAAAAATGAAATAATAAAACAAGAGACCATCTATCCATCTTTGTCCACTTATCTGGGGAACAAGTGACATGAAGATAAAAACTCTTCTGTAAGAACCACTGGCTAGCCTGGCTTTGCCTGAAGGTACAATATCAATCTACCAGCACCTCTTATGTCTTTGGACAGTATTTGTGCTAAGCTAAGCTAAACAAAAGGTCCAGCCACTGATCTATGATGCAGCCTGCATGACCTTTAAACTGCATCCCTAATGAGAATAATATGTCTGTGTTAAAACGGCATTATAGAAGTAGGTGTGTCTTAATGTGAGACATTGCATAACAGAGAAAACCACTTGTCCCTGAGGGAATTGCTGCAGCAGAAATGTGACAGAAGGCTACCAAGCATCTAGGTCTCAAGACTCTGTTGGAAGTTGCTGCAGAGCAGGCATTCAACATGCAGCTTCTAAATGGTGACCCTTATAAACACACAGAGATACAACTTTCACAGAAACGTACATAACCTGTAGGGCTCCTGGCAAGCTGCAACGCGTGCAGTTGGACTTAATAAAGAAAGCATTTAGAGTGAAAGAGGGAAAATACTGTAAAAGGCTGACTCTCTTGCAAACTGCCTTCTCATTGGTCAGCCATTAGGTCTGACTGGCTTGTTTATGTGCCTGGTTACTGCAAGAATGACTAAGCAGAAATGAGAGGGGGCGGTAGTGGACCAAAAGACTACATTGGCAGGGAGGGATGGAGAGAAGCCAGACATGAGCAAACAAGCAATCGCAAAAAAGCAGAATATGTTACAAGAAAAAAGGGAACACCTCTGTGATGACCACCCCAGGTCCGGTAAGTCCCAGTGGAAATGTACCCAGACTTAAGGACTAAATGAAACTCATAGCGGCAGCTTAGCACAGTGATGTGCATTTCCACAAGTAGTTGAGATGTTAACCCAACTTCTTTCTCTCAGCTGACCAGAGGCCTGTACTACGAATCAAGATCAATGCCCTGGATTTATTTCAGCGGATATTTACTGTATAACCGCGGTCAGAGGTGGGTAGTAACGAGTTACATTTACTCCGTTACATTTACTTGAGTACGTTTTTGAAAAACTTATACTTCTAGGAGTAGTTTTAAAATCACTATACTTTTACTTGTACATGAGTAGATTAGTGAAGAAGAAACTGTACTCTTACTCCGCTACATCAGGCTACAATGAGCTTGTTACTTTTCTCTTTACCTCTTTGGTATTCTACGCGTCATCATTTTTACCCCAGCCCACGTCTCATTTTAATGTTTTATTTTGACACAAAAAGAGAGTCTTCCGCTGAAGTCTCTACCACGTGACTGTGTTTCACCAATCAAACGTCGTTGTGCAGTCACGTGACCATACTCGATCTCAGCGGCAGGACAGGTTAGCTTTACAGTCGTAGCAAAACAAAGATGTCCGAATCAACCGTCGCCAAGGCAACGCAGACCAGGAGGAACCCCCCCCCCCTCATAGTGAAAGCATGGTTACCTTAGGAAAAGTGCAAAACAGCAGCTACATTGTGCGGCATCTTCTGTGTCGACCAAAACAAACGGACATGTGAGCATTCAAAAACTCAACATCTAACCTGAGGAAACGTAACGGTAGTTTTAGTTTTTTCTGTGGATAGGTGGATGTTTGTCTTTTAGGTTACATACAATATGTTTTGCGCATGCAGTATCCATCCAAATTTGATGTGACAAGTCTCTCACTTAAGCTGTTTTGTAATTAATAAATTAAGTTTAATTTATGTTATTGATTGGATGAACTATAATTTGCCTAAAGATGATTATTTTGTATTTTTGTCTGTCTGATTGATGCTTGTGTTAAGAAATGAATTAGACGTTACTCAACAGTTACTAACTACTTGAGTAGTTTTTTTTTATTAAGTACTTTTTTACTCTAACTCAAGTAATTATTTGGATGACTACTTTTACTTGAGTCAAATTATTCTGAAGTAACAATACTCTGACTGCGGTCCTGCATAAGATGTGTCAACGGTGGTTATCAATTAGTTCAATCAACCCAGGGTTTCCTAATCCAGCGGCGCCGTGGGTTCACATAAAAGAAGCGGTGTTTGCGCAGCATGACCAATCGCGAACATCTATCAGAGCCGCATATTTTACATATGAAGAGCACAATATAATTCTACATAAATATGAAAAACACAAGCACGGTTTAACAGGCAAAATGCAATACAGTTGCTGCTGGCAAAAAAGCCGACGCTGTAAATACATGAATCACAACGCTTATGAATAGCGCTTCCCATCAGTCAGGCACACAATATTTGACCATAATTACACTTGTTCTTTCCATAAACGTTGCTTTATTCAAGTTGCAACCCTGGCAGTGGCAAGCATTCGTGAGAGCAAATACATTTTTTTAAAATAAAAAATAATAAAACCGATGTGCGCATTGGCAACACAATGGCTCAAGAAGCCAAAAAATAGCCTATAGTTAATCCTCTCTGCTGAAAATCAGTTTGGTGACAGGATGTTCTCACACAAATACAAGCAGAGAGAAAGGCACAAACCAGTTTGCATATACATTTTTTTTTTTTTTTTTTTAAGTATCAGTTATATCAGATCAATATTAAAATTCCCAGTAATGGCTGGGGAATGTATTTACAAAGAGAGATCTATGTTTTTATTAGACAGAGGCTCTCATTTTAACAGACCATTATTCTTTTGATACACTCACATGAAACAGTGTATCTACGAGTGTTACCACCACAGGCTGTGGAATTATGCCCTGTCTATGCTCAAAGATGACAATTACATGGTCACTATTATTACCAGAGGTAGGACAAATGCAGCTCATCTCCCTCTAGACACAAAAAAACTAGGCAGAAATCTGCTCATGTTACTTCATGAAAACTCTGCAAAATGCTTATTTTTGGTACCATCCTGGTATCAAGTTACCAGCATCATTAAAACTGGGTGATAAGTAGACAGCAATTTACGGTACATTGGCTTGAGAAGGAGATAAAATAAATGTTTTTTTTTTGGTTTCTCTGCCCAATAATTTATTTCCTCTCTGCTGTGCTCACCTTTCACATTGGGTAGAAAAAGCCCTAACCCTGTCACTATACAGATCAACCACATCCACCAACTCCCCATACAAATATTAAAATTAATTGAAAAAGCACTTTTCAAAACAAAGTTACAAAGTGCTTCACATGGTTGAAACAGAATTAAGAAATGTCCTCAAAATAAAATCAAGCAATTTAAGTAATACAAAAACTGTAATAAATAAATACAGTAAATAATACAATTAAATATTATATGATAATATAAGATAAAAACAACAATAATAATAAACAAATAAGACCTGTTGAAAATAAAACAATGTGGTTGAATTAGTAAAAGGCCTTTTGAAAAATAAATGATAAGCTGCTAAGTGATGTATAAGATGTTACTGAGGGGCCTTGATGCCAAAAGTCCGAACACATTTAAGACGAGTAACCCTCTTTACTATCGGTCTGCTCAGCTGCTGTGCTGGCTCGATGGTGTTTTAAGCGACCAACTAGGCCTTCAAGGCTGCAACCGTCGTTTCAACCATAACTAACCAGTGCCTAATCGTAGTGCCTTCTAGGCAGTGCTGCCTGGAAGACGGCGTTGGGGGATCAAACACCAAACTTCCTGTGGTGTGAAGCGTCTTACTTTATTGACAAATTGTCTTGTTTCCAGTTGACTGAAGATATGTTATTGTTACAGTATGTTTCAATTTGACAATGTTATGTGGTACATTGCGAACAAGGGTCAGACATTGTTACATACATTCTAGTCAAAAAAATGGCATAGCAACCTGTGCTTTAAAAAAAATTAAGTACAAATCGAGAATCAAATCATATCGTGACCCTAGAATCAAAAATGTAATTGAATCAAGGATTTGCAGAATCGTGACACCCGTATTAGAAACACTAGGGATAGGGGTGTTGCTTTAAATGTTTTGAACAGGAAAGAGCAGGCCAGGTTATGTAGTCTATTCTTTGTCTATAGACAAACAGCTAGAATTACCTAAAGTTAAACTTTAAGTTTAGTGTTGATAACATTTTTTTTTTCATCAAATCCCTACACTTACTATTCAGACCTGTTCTTATATTATAATTAAATAAGGCCAAATAAAGGTACTAAATGTTAAGGCTACAACTTACAATCATGATTATCGATTGATTGGCAGTTTATTTTCTCGATTTCTTGTTTAAAGCTTTAGGGCAAATTTTTTTTCTAGGGATAAAGCAGGAGCTCAGCAGGCTGGGGTTGTGATGGCTTTCCATACTGCCAATGGATTTAAGTGGAGATTATGACGTTTCACTAGAGGGGGCAAATAACATAAGTAGGAACTACCCTTTTCATTCACCACCTTTTCTGGCATCGTCTTCAGCATCTCAGCACTTCCTCATTGAGTGAAAGGAAAATGTTCCTTTACCAACAACGACGAATCAAGTTACAAACAGCTGAACAAAAGGACAAATATCTAGAGAGAGTACATTCAGTTGCCAGTTTAATAAATACACCTACCTTACACTAATGTAGCTTAAAGGTCTTATGACATGCTGCTTTTTGGATGCTTTAATACAGGCCTTAGAGTTCCCCTAATACCGTATCTGAAGTCTTTATCACAAACATCAGCCTTGGTACAGCCACTAGAGCTAGTCCCACAATGAGCTTTCCTTAGGATGTGCCATTTCTGTGTCTGTAGCTTTAAATGCTACTGAGGAGAGAGGTGGGGAAAGGTGGAGGCTGGGGGTGTGGCCTTGACCAACTGCCATGCTTTGCTTATTTTAAAGCCATGGTGTCTCTCTCTTTCTCATGGGCTAGTCAAATTCTCTGGGTGGGCAAATCAGAGAAAGGGGAGGTAACCTTGCCCCTTATGACCGCAGAAGATCGGCCCATATGAGCTTTCATTTTCTCAAAAGCAGAGCAGGATACCCAGAGCTTGGTTTACACCTATCGCCATTTCTAGCCACTGGGGGACCATAGGCAGGCTGGGGCGACGCATATTAATGTTATGTTGAAATGTTCATTCCATTTTCCTTTAATATAACAGAACTACAACAAGACCTACCTGTATGAAGGTCATAATGTTTAGTTTGTGCTAAAAAGGTTTTAGAGTGCGTCTGTGTGGTTGTGCTGCTATGCCCATTCACCTGTATTTAGTGTTACGTGGAACCTCACCTGTATCTGTTTGAGCACTTTGGGTATGGGTTTACAGTTGACTTTCTGACAAGCTTGTTTGTAGGAAGAGATGATCTCCTCCACCGTCACATTCTGAGCTGCAAAACACAAACAAAATGAAGGTTATGTTTGCGTTTATTGCTTTGTTTGTTTCTCTCACACACACGACATATGACATGACATTGACATATCATTAGGTTAACTGACGCTTATTTATTTTGTGTGCTCTGCAGTCTACACGCTTCTGACACCTGTGCAAACAATACAACAAATTGCAATGGTGGATTGGGCTTCATCTGGATTTGCCCTGATAACATATCCAGCATATCAAGTAAGGATATCCAACATGACTCAAGGAAATTATCAACATAATGAAGTCTAGAAGAGGGACACACTTGTAAAAGGCTGTTTGTGTGTTTGCCTTGGAGAGCACTCTCTTAATAGAGAGGATCAGAATCCCCCCCCCTTTAGGGCTCCCTTACTTAAGTCAACAAAAAGGAGGTATTGTTCTTGGTGTACAGCGTGTGGGTCAGCCGCTGCTGCCTTCCCAGACTGTAGTAGAGGCCAATTCCAGTCAGATGACTGGGCAACATTCAGACCCACTGTTCTGGCTGAGAGACTCTGCTGAGAGATAAAGTCAGGCTCTCTGGGAATGAAAGAAAGTAAAATAATCTAACCAATCTAAGAAAAAAGAATGAAAAAATGGTGCATGTATGCACAAATTCAGAAAGACATTAAAAATATCTTGGACACTGCAACATATAAATACATTCAGAGTAAGCAGTGCATGTTGATAAACAGAAACTGTCCCAGTACTAACAGTACTGTACACATTGGGCTAGCATGTGTGAATTTGACTTTGTGCTGCAGTCAGCATTTTGATTTCTCTCGCCAAGGTGACAACTTGTCCGTTTTACTTTTTAGTGGCTTCCATGTCCTCTCCCCTTTTTCTCCCACAGTGTCCCCAGTTAGTTTAAGTTCATCACCCACCCATCTGTACAAGGTAGTGTCACAACAGACTGGGTGAACCAGCATTACTAACCTACTCAAAAAACAACAAAAAAACTGTTGTTATATACAAATAGATTCAGCATGTAGATTTAGATAAATTAATCTGTAATGTTTGTACAAGCATAACATAACCTGCTGGTGGGACAAATAGGCAAGTCAAAAACCTGCATGAGTGCATGTCTGACCAATTGTGTTATTCACCGTCTCAATGAATCGGAACAAACGTCAGGCTGTGGCTAAAAGTACTACAAGAGACAATGCTGCGGTGAGTCTGAGATAATAGTGTGCATGTGTGTGACACTAACTTAAAGAGTGTATTAGTGTCACATAACAAGGACAATTTGAGACCCAGACCAAACAGCCACTCAAATGGGGTCTGAAAAGGTGCTGAAGGTGCTGCTGAAGGAGCTGCTCAGGGACCCCAAAGTGTAGTGCACCCACTGTTACCTACTTTTGCTATATTATTTTAATTACATATTCAATTTAATTTTAACGTCACTTACTTACACTGCAATATTGTTTTATGTACTATGTCAACCACCCTTTACAATACCTTTATTTGACACCACTTTACATTCAGCCATATCTTCTGCTCATTGTCTGTTGTTTGCTTGCTTGTTGTGTGTTTACTTGTGTTTGTTTGTTTTGCTTTTATTTAGGAAAATGCAGCTGTAATAAGGGAATTTCCCCGCTGTGGGATGAATAAAGTATAATCTAATCTAATCTAAAACCAGTAAGTGTTATGGGTTAGGTTTAGGTTAAAACACAACGCCTAGGGGATGGTTAGGGTTCATCCCTGAAGAGAACACCTCTCCAAAGTGCCAGACACCATCGAATGTGAGCATTTGCCCATTCAAGTCGGTCACGATGACGAACTGCAGGCAGACAGGTAGGGGTGAGGGGGAGAGAGAGAGAGAGAGAGAGAGAGAGAGAGAGAGAGAGAGAGAGAGAGAGAGAGAGAGAGAGAGAGAGAGAGAGATGAACCCTAAAACCAGATACTGGATATGACTGAGGTTTTTATCTTGGACCCCTAACACAAATTTATTGGGAAGCACATTTTAGAGTGGCCTTTTATTGTGGCCAGCCTAAGGCACACCTGTGCAATAATCATGCTGTCTAATCAGCATCTGGATATGGCAGAACAGTGAGGTGGATGGATTATCTTGGCAAAGGAGAAGTGCTCACTAACACAAATTTAGACAGATTTGTGAACAATATTTGAGAGAAATAAGCCTTTTGTGTACGTAGAAAAAGTCTTAGATCTTTGAGTTCAGCTCATAAGAAATGGGGGCGAAAACAAAAGTGTTTATAATTCTGTTCAGTGTATAAATACATGCTGCTCCACAAGTCTTAAGACATTTTCAAGTGTGATTAAAATGCTTGTTGGTTGTCTAACTATTTTCAAAGCTCAACATGATCTACTTTTACAGTGCATCCAAAGTGTAAACTTGTCATTTAATTAATAAAATGATGTAAATAAATAACTGGGAATTGTTGGGTTTCTGTAAATAACATCACAAAGTACGGTCTAGACCTGCTCTTTTATGAAAAGCGCAATGAGATAACTGTTGTTGTGATTTGGCGCTATAAATAAAAATTTAATTGAACTTGCTTTGGTGGCTTAAGTTGAGGCTCTCCAATATTCATGCTAGCTACTGTAGTTCCTGTATATCCTGAAATGCCACTGTATTAAAATTTATTCAAAAAATCTACTCAATTAATCTGAATTGGGGCTTTATCTACAAAACGTATCTGGACAAAGAACTATGGATTTAACCTAAATGCCTCTGTTGCCAGTTTGTGAAACCGCAGTGTTGTAAAGTTGTACAGCACAGTGTGTGCATTCCAGTGAACACGGTGTCCTTGGAAAAGTGTTATTGTGCAGAGTTGCTTTGAAGCAAGTGTGTGTGTGTGTGTAAACACTTCCTGAGGGAAGGGTGGGGGGTAGTGGTGGGAAAGGGTCCCATGCTTACTATACAGTATTTTCACACATACTGTAGCTCATTAGTTAGAGAAAGAGAAGAGGGAGGTAAGCAAGATAGCGACAGAATTAAAAACAAGAGCATAGTCTAATCTATCACTATTATCACTAGAATGCATAGTGAGGACATCTCCGCAAAAGAATAAACTACTCATATGTGAAAGTAGGAAATGGTGAAAAATAGAAAGAAAAAAAGAAAACCAGTAACAAAGAGCAATTCAGGAGTTAAATGCTTGGTGTTAAACGGAAGAAGTGAGCCTCAGCCCTGCAAAATCATTAAGAGCTGAGCTACAGCTGTTGCCTGCATTTCTTTGTCTTTGTTTTATTGCACTCCCTCCAGTGCTGCTGGTCGTGTATGAAGGGAGCAGTGATGAGGAGGTATGCAGAAGGGGGAGAGAGGGAGGGGAAACGACCGCTCCAAACAACATATTTGAAAACCAGGTTAAGAGGAAGTAGAGGTAAAGTCTGATTACAATAAAGACAAATCGTTAAATAGACCTCTTTCTTTGAGAGACAAGGCATTTTGCAACAAAGATAAACCGCTTATTGTTGAATATATCCCTGCCAACCAGTTAAGGAGCAAATCATCACATTTTTTATGAATCCAATTTGCCCTGACCATCCCTTCAATTAAAACAAAACCTGCTCTTCAAGATGTACAGGAGAAAGAAAGCATACAGGGAAGGGCAGCTGCTTTAAAAACAGTGGATTGAGATCTTGGGCATGAAGAGAAAGTGACAGATAGTAGAGGGAACTTGTTCATCTCTGCTCTGACTCAGTGAATCTGCTAAATGACACAAACCGCAGCACACCCCCTTTCCCCTTGTCATTGTTGTTGGCCACCGTCCACTGTGCAACTACACACACAAAATCACCAATGGTTCCATTTCAGATCTTGTAAGAGAAACATAATAAGAAAGCAAGACCCTGACACAACAGCATGACCTGACACCGATCATCAGAGGTAAATTAAGCACGGCCGACTTTATGGTTAAGAATGATAATGAGCTTTTGACAACTTTCTTTCTGGTGCAGATTTAGCCTTTATTGGAGCAAACACGTTGAACAATGGGATCAAGAACCAGCTGGAGTTACGCAAGATAGTCACCCAACTAACATGTTGAAACAGTGTACTAGAATTATTTGTATTAATTATTCATATAAGTGTTAACAAGTCAATTAAACTGATCAAAATAATACAACACTAGATCTCTACATTGTTTTCCTCAACTCTAACCCTCACATACTTCCCCTGACGATATAGATGGTGTTAATGGTAGAAAAAAGGAAATTAATGCGGTCAAATGTACGTCATGACGGGGGCTCTGGAAATCAATTAGGTATAATCTGGTTTCTTGGGGTATGCCCCTCTAAAAAGGCTAGTGCATTGTGAACATACCAAACATAGAAAATCATATTTACCTTTCCTAAGCCATTTAATGAAACATGTTACCAAATTAAGGTCCTGTTGTATCTTTGCTTCAGTACACAGGTATGCCATTGTATCGGTATCTCAGAGAGAGGAAAAACTGCAGGCAAAATGGAAGGCATACCTACCATAAATTATAAATTGATTATTAAGATTAACAAACAGCAGAGCTGCAAAAAGTACATAACAGTACACTACCACAGATATGAGGAGAGAGCTGTAGTTACAGTATGACAAACTGCTTTAGTTTTTGTTTTTTACAGCTAGGCATTGAAAGTGAGCAGATGTTCAGTCACCTGAAACCTGCTACTTCACTTACACACCTTAAAGACTCTGAAGCTATAAAGCACAAGGTGAGGTCATGGTTTTCAGTGAAAAAGGAACTCGTCATTTTACTTCAACAATGAAGAGAAGGCAGGCATCAGTAACCTCAGTATGTGAGGTTCAAGTTAATCTCAGTATAAAGACATTACTTAGAAGCTACAGTTTTTGCAGTGGTTTGCCTAGGATGGTGGAAGACTTAAGTGAGCGTATTTGGCAGGGGGTTTAAGGGTCCTACTTCAAGAACAAAAAAAAAAAATGCAATTTCACATAATTTTAGACTTTAATTATCAGAGCTGTTTGTACAGAAGTCCACCAGGGACCAACTACAATCATTAGATCTGAGAAAAGTAATTTAGTTAGTTTTGATGGCCACATTGATTCATTCATTCTGCTTAGGGGTGTCCAAAATGGATCAGGTGCAGCGCCAAAGGCAATAGGAGTAATCACGTTGCGCCCTTTGTGTAAGTTTGATTGCGGGATCTTATTGGGACCATTTTGCGTTACTTTGAGTCTATGCATCGACTTTGTTAGCTATTGCGTAAATGGATTTGTGCAAAACGCTGGCCATAAGCCTTATAATGGTAGGGGAAACCCTGATATTGTTCACATAACTAGTCATTGTATTAAATACTTTCACAAGAAAACTGCTCCACATTTCAGCTGAGCGACTAGGTTTTTGGTCAAGACGAACGGTCAGGTCTGAACGTCTAATAGACTAGGCTGATAATAGACTGCCATAACATTTCTTTGATTCTGTTACCAACTAATATGAATTTTCCTCATGTAAACATATCTAGTAGACAATTGTAAAACAGAAGAACTAGCTTCAAACTAATTTTATGAACTTGTTCATGTAAATTATTTTCAATAATGCTACCTAAATAAATGCTATATCCACTTATCAACCCAATGTAACATAGTGTTATTCATTTTTTCAATTAATGTTGCCTAAAAGGCCTCTTGCCATGGAAGTATGACAACTCATCAAAAAAGATGTAACATTATTAAATGCAGCAGTTAAAAATACAATACTTCTCCACTCCTTTGTAGCTGCACATCATAATAACACTTTTGCAGTCTTCCCACCAAAGGTCAGACCAGATCAACCCACAGAGTGCCCAAAGTGGGAGAGTGCACTTAAGCACTGTTTTTTTTTGGTAGTCTTAATGGTAAACTGATGAATGAATGCTTCCTATACTATCACCATAAAGGGCTAATTATGCATTAGTTTGACATTCATTATGAGCTCAATTAATCTTTTAGAGGGTTTAAAAAAGGTTTCATAAGCATAGAAATGGACAAAATTCAAATCATGTATGAATAAATATTAATTGAATATTAAATATTGAATATATTGAATATTAAATCGGTTAAATTTGATGCATCCTTTTCTTTTTTCCAAAAATAAAAGCCTGTATTACAAAATTGACTTTTGTATGGATAAATGGGGTAATTATGAGATATGAATTAAAACCTTTTATTTCTTGCTCCACTGTAAATTATTACCCACTTTGTCGGACAGGCTACCTTTGCAGGTAGTACACCAAGCTAGCCTACTCATTGCATAATAAGCAGCATAAACTAAGGCTAAGGCTATCAAACATAAACGAATGAATGTAAAGGTTGTGCACAAGTTGTGGCATATCTTAGTTTGTGTATAATGGTTTAATAAAAAAAAAAAAATAAAATAAGGGGAGGAAGTTGGACTGTAATGATTGTGAAGTTTTTTGTTTAAAAAAATGTAAACAAAATAATTTGGGCAGATTCTGCAAAAAGCAGCATGACCTTTAGATTTGTTGTTGCAAAGTTGAAAGAAATTTGGCTACACGAACAGCCCCCCCTCATCCCAAACTTCTGATAGAAGCTTTCCACTGCTTAGACTTTTTGAAAAGCCTCCAAAAGGAACATGTCCCTTACATGTTCCTCAACTATTTATGTATGAAGTTCTTTGAAAGCACTTGATGTTGAAGCCAAACATTTAGGGCCTGTAAAAACATATGATTGCAATAAAGAGCTAGCACCTCACATCCGTAGAAGCTAAAGAATGTACAACTTGCAGGATATCTTTTTTTCTGTTTACAGTATTTTGCACAATCTGGTTTCACTAGTTTAGACTGATACAGTATACTCTGTATATGTAGAGCTTAAGGAAAATGTTGGCAGTGCCTAGAAATTTGGTACGGCCTGTACCAGCCTCAGTCAAGCTACTGCAGTAAACACCTGACCTGCTGTCTGCACATCTGTTGCATCGAAAGCAGGGATCTCAGACAGAATAATGTTAAGTTACATAACAACAAACTATGCGAGAGGGCTGTGATTGGAAAAAGGTAGTGAGCTTGTTGACTGACCTACTTTATTCTTGGACAAATTGTTATGTAGCAGCTAAAGTTACCTCACGACAACTGACAGCCTACTAATAGCCCTTTTAATAGCTCAATCAGGGTTATACCCAGGTTGACTGTGTGTTTGAAAGGGATAACCCTCCTGTGGTAACCCTTGGCTTCGCTACCCAGGTAGCGAGGTGGGTTTGATCAGGGTAGACTAGGGTCGATTTTAATGGAAATTGCGCATGCCCTGGGTTGCTAACAGCCGGGGTGGGACAAATTATGTGATTGGTTGGAAATGACAGTGGGACAATCGTCACAGGTCCCCGCTCACTTTGAAAAAGAAAACAGCATACATTTTGTTTTCATCATAGACTGTATAAAACTATGGGGGGGAATCTCTGGGCACCTCACGATTCGATTTGATTCTGATTCAGAGGCCAATGATTCAATTCTAAACAGATTATCAATGCATTTTAATTTTTTTATCTACATTTCCGTTGCGTGATTTGAAAAAATATACATATAAAAATATTGTTTTCTGGACTCTGGCCTAAACTAAGTTGTTGTCCATTATCCCATCCTCTTTCAGTCACCGTTTTCTGATTTGTACATGTCTGGAGACAGTAACTTTTAAAACATAAAAAACAAGGTGACTGGGTTTTCACAAGACAATGTATGAAAGGCATGCCATGCCTTTGGGCAAACTTCCAGGGATATGTGAGTATGTTGTCGGTGGAACACCAATGTGTCGCCAGCTCCTACTTAACATGCAAGTGCAAATGTTCAAAATAGTCCCCCTGTCCCAGTCTTCAGTCCTGGTCCCTGCCATTTCACACTGCTGTGATGTGCATGGTGACAGCAGCGTCATTCACACATGACCGTTGGCTGCCTGACTGGTCAGAGGTGGGGCAGAAAGGAAGGGATTTTGCTGCTGCTGCAGTGTGCCTCTACCAGTCTGGATGACCAAACGGCAGCAGAGGGTAAACACATTCAAAAGAGAAAAGTAAAGATTTTAGAAGGGAGCTGACTTCTGCTTAAAACAGATGAGCCCCAAAGGTTTAAACTACCACCTAAACCCATTTACTTAATCTAAATCACACTGTATTAGCACTAGTGGTGCCATAAAATTGATGGAAATGAGCTTTTGATTAAAAAAAACTAAGCAGGATCTGCGATTCCCCCAGTATTTTTTTCTTTTTTCTTTTCACCCTCACCTACTCACAGAAATTGTGGATTTGGAGAATCGTGACACCCCTAATCAGCACAGGTCTGCACAAGGGAAGTGGATCAAAAGTAAACAAAGTAAATGTGTTGGCTTCTCTAATAATGTCACTAAAGAAACATTCAGATTTTGCAGGAGTATAATCATGCAAAAGCTCTGGAATTGATTCCAAGTGATTCCACAGAATCTGCAGATAAATATTTAACATACAGCACCCGAGTTAGACTGAGGAGGATTCTAAAAAAAATGACAACACCTGCGGTCTCCAGGCTTCATACACATCCTACCAGTCCTCAAATTTCACAATGCGAAACTCATACAACATAGACCTTCAGTATTTTACGTTTGTTTGCACAATACTGCAGACAACAACTACAGCTGGACAGTAAATAATATCACGTCTATGTTGACTTCATGCCTTCAGTGTAAGACAGAGCTATGCAACAGCAACTTCACTAAACTATAATGATGGTTAAAAATAATTTTAAAAATGTATACTGTTTATTGCTCCCCAGTGGAGGAATTACAATTTACACTCTGTTTTGTTAGTAATCACTACACACAGGCCTGAAATACACACACATGCTTGCATTCATGCACAAATGGAGAGAAGTCAGAGTGAGTGCCCAGGAGGTGAAGTAGCATCTCTCCTGCCACCAATCCACACTCCGTACTTTGGTCCGTACGGGGACTTGAACCTGCGACCCTACGGTTCCTAACCTAAATTCCTACAGACTGAGCAACTGCCACCCCTAGACTGATCTACCAAAAAAACTAACAAGAAAAATCTCCCACATGAGACCAGGCCTGCGTCTGAGAAGAGTTCGCTGCTAGACCACAACAATCAATCAACTGTTGCATGCTCGATTTTTAAGTTAGGGGGCATTTTGTGCAATGTGTAGGTGACATTTGTCACTTCAAGCCTCCTCAGAAGGAGTGATAAGAGAGGAAGGAATTCCTGTTTGCTTAAAGCATAAAGTACTACGCAGGCATTTGGAAAGGATAAGAAATCATCATTTACTATCAATCCCCAGCTCTGTTGGTAAAACGTATCATGGCTAACAGTGCGTTCCATTTACCTCGGGAGCCGAAGCTGGGAATGACGTCACATCCGAGTTGAGTGCGTTCCATTTACAAGTTGGATTTTTCAGTGTAGGGTAGCTCTAGCCTGGTTAGCCATTGTTAGCAATACCAGTCGTTAACAATGCATTACGCTGTTTTTGTGCATACAGACAGAAGATTGACAGCACTAGAGCCCGACCAATATATCGGCGGGCCGATATCATCAGCCGATATTAGGCATTTCCCGATCTATCGTATCGGCATTTATAATGGCCGATTTAAAATTATTATTATTTTTTTTAAATATTCATTCATCAGAATCATTTATAATGACAAATAAATGATTCTGATAAGTGAATATTTAAAAAATAAAAGCGGACTGTCAACTATGTTATGAGCATTGGCATTGCATGGTATCGTTTGTCCACCAACTATGTGTTTTTGTTCAAAGAACTTTAAGTTTCATATCTTAAGTTTGTAATTTTATACATTTTATTTATCAGAACTTTAATACATTTTGATGTTCTCTGTTCTTTTGTAACAATAAAACTAATTCTTATATTATTTAGTGAGAATTCAAAAATAAATACAAATAACTAATGTTAGGGAAATCTGTTTTGTAACACATTTCTGGATTAAAAATATATATATATATATATATATATATATATATATATATATATAGGCGGATATATCTGCATATCAGATAAAAAAATAAATTTAAAAAAAGTAAATATTTGTATTGGTCTTAAAAATACGTCAGAATCGGTCAGGCTCTAGACAGCACTGTGTGTACGACCGATTTCGTGAGGCACAAAGAAGGCAGAAGTGCTAATAATAATAATAATAATAATAATAATAATAATGTATGTTACTACAGCTTTCACAACAGTTGATTCAGGGGGCAGCCATGTTAGATTTTGAATGCAGGTTAGTGCGGGGTTGTACAAGTTCCAAGCTCAGAAATTCATGGTCAGGGGGCGTGCTTCCAACACGACCTCTTAAATCCAACTTCCCAGTACAGATGGAACGCACTATTAAAGCCACAGAGCAGACAGTCACAAGGTTAAAGGGCCGGGTTAATCACAGAACAAACACCCAACTTATGCACACTTCTTTGTCAAATTTCCAAGACAAACAAAAAGGTGCACATGCTGCATAAACCGGCAGAAATGCATAATAAAGTAATGCAAAAACTAGAGCCATCCCACAGCGCTGATATTATCATGTCACGACATATTGGCATCAGTGGGCATTGTTGGTTAGCAAAACAAATATCCACAGAAAAACACAGTATGGAATAGGGCTGCACAGTTAGTCACAGTTGTATCGAAATCGCAATATGGACTAGTGCAATATCCAAATCAGAGGGGGACGCAACATTTGTTAATAGCAAAATAAGTGTCAAACCATTCTGAATAAAGTATTGTGGTGCTGCAGCGACGTCCCGGCCAACAAATTGTATCCTACAGACTAAAGTTTGTTTGGTACAGATCCTCGCAAAAATCACACCATAATAATTTTAATTTTAATTTCTTTCAATGTTAATAATTTTTAATGAAAATGAGAATAATGATACAACAACGATCATTCCCTCCAAGATAGTGAATCATATCGCGATCGCTATATCAGTCAAAATAATCGCAATTAGATATTTTCCTCATATCATGAGGCCCTAATATGGAAACAGTGTCTTCATTACATAATTTATCTAACAGACACCCATGTTTACAATAGTTTGCAAGAACTAGAAGAAGCTGCTGGTGCCCAGTCTGTTAATATGTACTTTTATGTGGTTTGAATACGTTCTGATTATCGTTGCCTACGTGTGCATGACATCAGAGCAAGTCAGGATTAAATTGGACACAAATCTTATCGGCATGCATTGGGTGGCAATCGCTAGTGATCGATTCTGCTCAGACCTGGCTCATCTTGAACAAGCATAGTGTTTCAGACAAAGTGGCTGCAGCAATGGGCAGTATGAGAAACATAATGTGTTGTTTGAACATCAAAGCATGTCAACCTATTCTAGTAGACCCCAAAAGTACAAATATAATTCTGAAAAGGCTTATAATAAGGGCTCTTTAAGACTCAAATATTTGCTGTCATGTTGTTCCAATCAGGATGAAAAAGTGCATCAGAGGAAAACCCTCTACACAATTATGGTCCATTAATCAAAGACTTAAAAAAAGGTTTTTTGGCTTTGGCACAGAAAATCAGGTTTTCAAAGCCTTTGTCCCTTCTCTACACTGAAAGCTTTGCTCATCAGGATGTAATCTGGTCCACAGCCACAACAAATAACATGTCATGAGTCATAGTGCCTCTAATAACTTGATGCCAAGTAGGCCTTGGGTCTGGTGACATGAGAGAGAGCTACATGTACTCAAAAGAGTTTGGCCCTTGCAGAAGAAACAGTCATTACTGTGAAGGATTTGTCTGCACTACAAGTAGTAGTTTTGCAAGTAGTATTTTTGACCAGTTAAGCATCTCGGCTGATTGGTTAATTTGCATACAAAGTCCCATTTCACTAAAGACCTCGCTAGCTCACAATCTGAGGTACAGTCAAAGTTGTTGAGCAAACATTTAGATGAGCGGCTTGTCACCTGGATGTGGGGTACACCCCTTTACTTTGATCAGGTGGCATACAAGACATGGAAACTTGGCTTGAGCAACACGCACTTAGACACAGACACACAGACACACAGACACACACACAACAACTTGATAAGTCCAGTGCTTTTGTAATGATATGCTTTGCTGATATAAGCCCAAGCTGCACCTAGACTGAATTGGCCAGCCAGAGAGGAGGATAAATAGAGGAGAGAAGCATAGCGAGAAGGGGAAGCAACACAGCATGTTGGGAAGTTAAGGAATCTCAGGATATGACGTAGTTATTGCCCAAGCCTGAAGGGAAAAAACAGGCGTCCCTCAAGTCTCGACAGGGAGAGGCAAAAAAACTAAAAGAGAGCTCAAGGAAAGACATGATCTACTGTATTTTAAAACAAAATGACATTGACACACTTAACCACTGTATACAAAACTAAACTCTTGAGTACAATATGATGAAGGTAGCTACCAGAAGCACTACTTGTTTTGAATCTTTTTAGTGTAATTTCCAGCCTCACGCATTGTTTCACCATCTGACTATTATTGTTGCCAGGACTCTGTTCCCCTGTGAACCTCAGGTGTTTATTTTTTAATTGCAGCTTTCTATCCCCTGTTCAGAGTCTCATTTTGTGACAGCTACTAAACCAAATATGTTGCTTTGCGAACATTTAATCCTAGGGATGGAAGTGCTCGAGTAAAAACTGTTTGGTCTGCTAGTCACGGTTCGGGGCATGTAAATGAAAAAAGAACGAAGAGTGCAGTGTTGTTCTGTGTGAGTTTGGATTATGTTGCACTTTTGTTCTAGTGGCACTTTTCCTTTTGATAAAAGATCCAGCCATATTTCTTTCATTGTATTTTAAATACTGCTCTTTGATTTCAATGTTGATGGCCTTAGTCAAAGCTATAATGCGGCCATTTTTGCATTTATTGTTTTTACGAAGAACAACTTGTATTTTAATGAACATTTGACCATGAAGAAGTGTTTGTTTCTTATGTTCTTAGCAAGAATATTGTCAACCGTTTCACCCCTATTTAATTCCATCCAAAACATTCTTCCCTCTGCTCTTAAAGCTGTAGCTCCAGGCTCTGCGAACTCAGGCTCACATCACTGTTATGCTTTTGACGGATGACATAAGACAGGGACCCAGAAAACTGACACTAGATCTGCAGATAAAATGGCACAGTGTAAAGCATGAAAGGCCTTGGGGTAGAGGTTCAAAAACATTTAATTTTTACAAGGAAAGCTTACCTTTTGCTTACACACACACACACACACACACACACACACACACACACACACACACACACACACACACACACACACACACACACACACACACACAACAGATTATGTAATAGTAATTAGTATTTGATAGTTGTGAAAAGTAAATTCGATTGTAACATATTTACTTATCAAATTATCTAAAGTGGCTCACTGAACTTTATTACCATTGAACTTGTATGTGTTAGTTTTTCAATTACACAGTAGCAAATTTGATTACTAGGGATTTTAATGATTTTCCTCAATTTCATTGTGAAAATTTGCAGTAACGTGCACACATGATTTTTACTGTTCACCTTGTGATCACCATGACAATTTATACAAAAACTGCCATCCTGATATCTTTCCATAGTAATATGTTGGTAACAAAAACCGTTGTGCAGGGTTTTGGTGTCTGACAAGCTTTTGAAAGCATTAATCTGCTACTTTCCTCTGGATCAGATTTCATATCTCACCAGGCTCTAATCTGTCAACCAATGCAGCCCTCTTTATTGTTTTAATGCATGGCTGATTTTGGTCTGAGTGTCCTCTGGAAGGGGATCCTGATGGACGTGTCCCTTCTATGGCATTTTTTAAAATCGACGCAGACAATGGCCGTTGGTAGGGGTCGGTTGATACTGGTTTTTCAAGGCCGATATCGATACTGATTATTAGTAGTTAATGTAACCGAAAAACAATATTTGGAACCGATGTGAAAAAAATTAAAGCCTTTAAGTCAAAATTAAGATTTTGGAATGTTACAAACTCCAATACAAAACTTAGTTTAAACGTTTTATGCAAGGTGGCCGAGTTGGTTCTGTGGGTGGAGCAGCCGCACGTATACATAGAAGTTAATTCCTTGACGGAGAGGTCCAGGTTTCGAGTCCCACCTGGACAATTTCCTGCATGTCTTCTAGAGCCCGACCGCTAAAGGACTCTGATACGATACAAATATTTGGTTATTTAAAAATCTGATATATATTCTGATATATTAAATAAAACTTAAAATAATCAGCAATCAAAAATGTTTGCCATGTCGATCAAAAAAATAAAATCAGCATATTTCTAAGTCAATTCCTGTAACTTTGTCCATCTTCTCCACACTTGTTGCCATTTTAGTGACCATTTACTCTAGCTCGTACAGTATATAGAAATATGATGTACCTTAATCCCACCTAGAAACTGGCTAGGTTATTTTTCAAACCCAAGAAACTGCTGTCAATGAATACAACCAAAGACCTGTTTAAATTACTGGTCTGGAAGAAATTTAACAATTAATTGAAAACAACAAAGATGATGAACAAATTGACTTCAATACTGTCTGTCGGCCAACGACACAATCATGTTGGACCTTTGGAACTTAAACAAGATACATCTAAATGTGCTGTGATAATTAATCAGAGCCACAGATCACTACAGTCATCTTGATACTTGACTGTTCCCAGCGCCAAGTATTTCATAAGGTCCCAGACATCCTGGATAACTGTTGGACTTTTCCCCCGTGGAGTCTGGCTAAAAATATTTGATGTCCAATTTACTGGCTGCCTGGCATGTGCACCATAAACTGATACAGAAACATTTGGAAAAGCAACAGGGTTATGTGAAAAACAGTGGACATAACAAACATGTAAATTATTTTTTTATTTAAGTGGGTAGAATATAGATTAAAGTATCATGGAGCTAGATGTGCGCAGAGAAATGGATAAAGACATAAGTGTCTATGTGGCTGCCTGACCAATTGCAGGGGTGATAATACAATATTTATATTTGGCTGAAATGAGGGCGTATTGTATGGAATGCCCTTTTATTCAAATAAATAAATAAATGAATACATCAATAAATAAATATACCTATGAATACATCCTGATATAAATAAATGTAAATATCAATATATAAATGAGTCAATATAGTTTGATAAATAAATAAATAAATATGTTTTCCTTTTTTATTTCAGAGGACTTTTAATTCATAATTCAGCTTTTAATTTTCATTTCTTGGGACTTATTTCATAATGTAACATTTATTTATTTCCCTCTATATGTATTCCCACCTCAAATATTGAAATGAAGGGGTGTGGCTATCTCGCAGCCTCAGACTAAAAGCAACTAGCTAGTAGCCTGGTCTCGCCAGCACATCTGCTGGGGGAACTAAAACATGAGCTTGGCAAACTCGTCTGGTTCCCAGGCTACCATGCTAGTGCCGTCCCCGCAGCTGAGGTTGTTTTGCGAGGAGGAAAGCGGGTCACGCCAGCTCCACAGATGGACCAGAGCCAGCACCAAGGACCCGGGTCACAATGGGCTGGTGGATAACAGCTAGACCCAGCACCAGAGGTCTGAACCCCATGATCCGATCGCGAAACTGGTAAAACTGACTGTTTACCGTTTGAAATGAATGCGCTACATTAAAAGAAAATCAAAATGTTACATCTGTTATTTCCAAGACACTGTGGTGCTTCAGTGCCTAGTCCTCTAACACCACAGGATGGTGCTAACAAACAAGCTGCAAGAAGTAAGTTACACTTCCCCTCTGAACTTAAGGCTGTTTTACGCCTAGCTACGCCGTTGCTCCTACGGCGTTCTGCGTGACAGCAAAACAAAGTGTCTCCCCTGTGATTTCTGACCACGGTGGGAAATAGCAGGACAAATTAACCCTCTCCTTCTTTTTATGTTGTTTATGGAGAAGAACCAGGAAATGAGTCGGGGGAAATGCAACACTACCAAGCCACGGCCGAGAGATGTGCATCGCCGCGACGTGCAGTTGAATTTTTCGAGAGGTGCACGTCAGGCTACGCTGTAGGTTTGTGTCTCCACATGCCTACGTACGTAGCAACGGCGTGTAGATTTTACGCAGAATTATAAAACAGCCTTTAAAAAACAGCCTTTACTTTGTTTCACAGCGAAACGTAATCTCACATCCCGCTATCTGTTCAGGTCGCTACTTCAGGCTGTGGCTGACAGTACACATGGTGGATAATTGTTGGTGAAAAATTGTATATTGTTTTGGGGACAGTGACATGGCTGGATAGCTAGCTTGTCTTGTTGTTAACATACTGTCAAAATATAGTTACAGATTGCCAACTATACACAATACTATTGACTTTAAATCTGGCTAGCATAGCGTTAGCTTTTTGGCTCGTAACTCACTGATCTGAAGGGTTCTATAAATTAAGTGAACTACATATCTCCTGTTGCTAAGGGTGGCCAGTTGTATCTAAGGTCCGTCCTATTTACTGGAGCAGCGAACAAATTTTGCATTGCATAAGAACCTTATGGGATGGGATTGATTATTTCCGAGTATGAGTCCAACCCTCAGGCGTAACCATGGAAACAGAGTTATTTGGAAATTTAGATATTGAGTGTAAAACGCATTAAAATATAAATTAATGGTAACCTGCTTATGATATAAGCACCTTGTCATATTAATGGTAAAAGTATTAATGGACGTTGGTGAGGCGTGAACCGGACTTGAATTAGAACTGGGCACAAAAATAAATGAAAAAAAAATTCTATAATTTTTCTACTCTTCTACAATTTTTACTTTTACTAGTACACAACGACTAAGTTATGTAAATGCACAGCTAATGAAAATCTATTTGTCATGACGTTTTTAAATTTTAATTTAAACAGTAAGGGTCGTACCATATATCCTGCATGAGCCTCCTTTTGACAGGTTTGAACAAACAGGAACCTGCAGTGGTAAAATGGCACACCTCAAGGAGTGGTGAGATCCACTCACAATATGGCATACAGCACAGGCCCTCGCCTATATTTGGATATCTAGGTGTACTTTGGCTGTTGGGGATAAAGCCAGACTAAACTGTTATTTATTTCACTTTGTAAAGTTAGAAATTAACTTCTGATTGAAAAAGAGGCGGGTACATGTGATGTCTGAGAACTAAACCCACTGTAGTGTGATTTGCAAGAGATGACGAGCTCAAACAAAGCAACATTCCTAAAAAAAAAGGAAGACAACTCTCATGGATTAGTGTCAACATACATCCACCTATCCTGTTTTTACTTGACTACCATGACAGGGCTTATTTAAAACCCATTCTTAATAAAGTGAACAGCTTTCAAGATATAAAACTTGAGAAAAAGGCTGTTAAAAGTCTTGATAATTAATCCTGGCAAACCATGTTGAACTTTCATGTTTACACATGCCCAATAGACAAGTAGAATAAATAGAAAGTCATTCACACATACAGGCCTGCAAAAACAAACAGTATTACCATGTCTCCAGGGGTCCTTGGGCTCCACAGCTCCGGAGATTATATCCTCATCTGAGGGAAAAGTCACCCTTTTGCCACTTGGTTTGTGTTTATTGCCAACCTCCTCCACCGAAGGATACAGTCCAGCCTGGTCTGTGGCAGAAGCTACAGTGCTGCTTATCTGGCTTGCATCTGGCTTGCACGGGCTCTCTGCCGTGCTGCCAGCTGGGACATCCTGAGACGGGGTGGACTCTGAGTCTAAAGTTTTGTCTGAGAATGAACTGACATTTGTTGATTCAGTCTCCAACACCCCACTCTCATCGAGACTTAGATCCACACCTATGTCCATGTCCCCACCATCATCTCCTTCTTCCACAACAAAAGTTGCAGGATCAGTGTCCTTATCTTCCTTCATTTTCTCCAGCCCAATATCGTCCTTGTGCTGCTCATCATTAGAAAAGATCAAGTCAGTGGGATTCACTACTGCAGGCGTATCTTGAGCACTGCTCTTTCTATTTCCATTGACCTCATCAATTTCCGGTGTGTCTTGTGCCTGGTGGTTGTCCTCAGCTGCCTGAAGGTTGTCAGTGAGATGAGGCATCAGGTACGTTTCGGAGGCCTCTGTGGGAACAATGTTATGTTTTTCTGTGTTACTGTCCGTCATCAGTTCACAGATCCTGGGGGTGATCCCTTCTGTGTTGTTGGTAGTGTTGTGATCATCGTCCACGTTGCTTTTTGTCTTGACATTGCACAAATCTAGACGCTGCTCTTCGATATTCATGTTTTCATTTCCAGTGAAACGTACGTCTTCAACTGTGCCAGACAGCCTAGATGTTGGGTTAAACAGTAACTAGGAACCAACTGACATGGAATAGCCTGTCTATGGCCTTTGTCTCATAACAGTATATGTAAATTTGCACCTATCCTTTATTGGCCAAATTATATTCAAGTGCATTCAGAAAGTTATACCTATAGTTTAACTAGTTTGTTGTACTTGGGGTTATATGATTTACAGTTTTTAGAAACCTCAAATCACAGGTTACTTTGGTGCATCCTTAAACATTTGATAAATAAAGTGCAATTTCAAACCAATATCAATACAAGAAATATGTGATGTCTACATGTATGTGAAATAGATACTGTTTCAGTAATTATTTATATTCCAAACCAGGCAACTTTGCTCAACTATCAGCTAGGCAGGCAACCACCACTTAATGTCTGCCAACCGTGTCCTATTGCTCCAAGTGGGAACAGACGAAATGCTCCCTGGTCGTCAGCACATTGCCAGCAGTATTTGAGAGGACCAGGACAGTCAATTGAAATGTACAAGTCACTCAGGGTGCCTCCATTACGCTAGCAAAGTGAGCTTACTGCCCGACACCAAACCAATTAATTTACATGGATTTGAGCGAGCTAATGTTAGCTACCTTGCTAAAGTTGTTGGCCAACAATGACATCCAGGCCAGTGTACGGTCGCATACCCGCTTCTATACGTGAGCTCGTCTGTTTCTCGCCGAGAAAGTCCATTCTTCTGTTTCAAGACAAATGTTTTCCGGCTAGAGCGCTTGTCTCACCCTCTGTCGTGCTGCAACTCGGCTCGCATCACAACCCTCGACCAGCGGCAGCCAGAAAAAAAACAGGCGTCACAGTCCGAGCAATGAGCATGTTTAGGTGGCTAACGTTAGCGCAAGGAAACCGTGCCAAAGCTACACCTGCCGGTACTGATGCAATAACTATTGCGAGATTATAAAGATGTTCCGATCGAACAGGTTCCGTAGGTGCCTCTCTATCCGGGAGAAGTACGTTGGACCTGTTTTTGTCTAGCGTTACCATTCGCTAGCTTGTTGAAGTCCAACAACTGTTTGTTGTTCACACGTCTAACGTCAGCACGTCGTTACGCTGCACGTTCAATAGACGTAGTGTTACAAACGGTTGCAGAAAAACAAACATAAAAGGGTAACATGGTAAAGGTTTAGATGCATATTTAGGTTCCATTAGGTCACAGCATAAGCTACTGTTAATTAACCAAGCAATGTGTTGCTTGTTTTTTTTTGTAATTTTTCCAACACAAAAAAATACAAATACTCCACATTGTTTTCTGTAGCATTTCATTTCATTATTTTCATTATCAAACCTGCTCAAGATGTGATATTTAAGTATTGCATTTTTTTCTTTTTCAAGTAAATTTGAGTGATGGCTTTAGTGGAAAGACAGGGCTTCAAATCTTCAACATGCAAGTTTGGCTGCAGTGGGGTTTGAACACATCCTAAAATTTCGAACACCTACCTCAGCTTTTAATAAAGGGGACAACTGGACATGTGCAGGATTCTCAATTTCAGGTATGCTTTTGTTGTAGTGCATAATAAGTTTGAACTACATATACCTTTATGTAGCACCTTTAACATATGTACATATATGTGTGGACAATGCATCAGTTGTACCAGTTGGCATGCTCTATACAGTGATTTAAAATCAGGATGTTGATACTTACATTTGACTTAAATATCTACTAAAATTGAACATTTGTAGCAGATAAGAAATGTTGGGTGTAGATTTACAGTTTTTTTCAATTGCTAAACAGTGGGCACAACTGGAGCTACATGAGCAAAACTCAGTCTGCACTGCCAACAGTCACCTGAGCTAAACAGTTCACATCCGCTGCAAAACACATTCTAAGCAACACAACTCTTAACACACGTCTCAAAACAGGATAATTGCACCGAACACTATGAACAATCCTCACTGAGATAACACACTGTCAGTCAGAACACACAGAGTAAAAACACTAGCATCAAACACCAATACAGAAAATACTAACTTTTCATCTTTACAGTTTGTACAATTTGAGTGACTTCACACTACTCAATAGTTTCTTTAAAGAAAAGATACAGATTTTATATAATATACCAATTTTCACGTAAGGTAAACAAGAAAGAACAAAAATCAGTAGTTTGCTTCAATATAGTATTTTGTTTCTAGTAATTTATGGAATTAAAAGAAAAAAAACTAAAGGTGCAGAACAGTAGAAAAGAATAGTGTGACTAATCCAGCCTCTCTCCAGCATCATGCGGCAAGTTTTCATCACAATGGATGTCTGCATCATTTCTAAATACTAATGAATGTGGTGTTTCCATTGCTTTCACTTCCATTACTTTCTGAAAAACAGAAACACAGTTTTACTATAGTAAAGGTAGTGTTTTTCATAAATGTGTATGTAACCTCAATCATCTTACCTGGGCATATTGGTATCTTTGCTCTTTTACCCATTCCTCTCAAATGGTACAGTGTGTAATTGTAATTATGTTTGTATATATAAAAAACATGTTCAATAACAAGTATAAAACAGGACACCTGCTTAGGCTTTCAGCTAAAATTACAATCAGCAGTGTCTGGTGGGCACCAGACTGAAATCTACTGTATTCTGTTTTGAATGTGTGGTTGACAGTTGTGACAGCAGTGTGTTAGCATTTGAACAAAACTGTTGATGCAGTGTTGTGGTTAAGCCATGGCATAAGTGTGTAGAAATTTGGAAGCTGTTCAAGCAATGAAAAACAAAGTTTGGTCCACATGAACTGCTGCGCAGATTGTCAGTTGTGCCCACTGTTCAGCAATTGAAAACGAATTGCATGCATACAAATCTAAGGCAGTCATTTAGACACTTTCATTAAAAATACAAAACATGGGCAACTTTTTAGTTCAAGATACAAGGTAACAGCCTAACCACACTGCTAGATCAACTTTCAAGATTGTCAACTGTCCTACATAACAGATCTACCTGCTTTTTCGGTCTGACAAAAAGCAAAAAATATTAACCTACACACACACACACACACAGGGTCACAGTTGCAAATAAACGCCATCTAAACAATCTCATTAAATGATTTTAACGCCATGTAATCCAGATATGCAACTGCCACATGTTACCTGTTCCTGATTTTGATTATGCTGTATTTCTGTTTAATTGTAACTGGTGCGCCATCTTGGCCTGATCTCCCTCGGAAAAGAGAGTCAATCTCAAGGGACTTCCCGGTTAAATAAAAAGGTCAAAATGCATGGCATGTACTTTGCTTATACTATTCAGAGAAATGTGCCCAGCTCCTGAGTCTCTGTAGAGCATCTTGCCCAGAAAGACTGCTTCTTGTGCCATTCAAGAAAGACAAGTATACTTAATAAAAACAAAATTTTAATTTTGAACACCTGTACAATTAAAACTTTTGATGCATTTACATTAAAACTCTTGAGACTGAACAGCTTCAGCTGAATGGTCATCCTTGGGCATCTTTGACTTCTTGGGGAGAAGGGTTGCCTGGATATTTGGAATCACACCACCCTCTGAGATGGTGACCCCTGCCAGCAGTTTGTTGAGCTCTTCATCATTTTTCACCGCCAACAAGATGTGTCGAGGAGCAATGCGGCGCTTCTTGTTGTCACTGCTGGCGTTTCCTGCCAGCTCCAGGATTTCAGCACAGAGATACTCAAGGACACCTGCGAAGTACACTGCAGCACCGTTGCCAACTCGGTGAGCATAATGACCTTTCTTCAGCAGCCTGTGGATGCGGCCCACTGGGAAAGTGAGCCCTGCTCTGGCAGACCGGGACATTGAGGACTTTGGTTTGGGGGCAGCTTTCTTCCCACGGCCAGACATCTTAATCTAGAGTTAAGACATGTTTAGGGAAATTTGAAATAAATGACATTTTCACATCTGAAGAGCAAGTCATTTAAGTCACTTCTGTGTTTGAGGGTCATAAGGCTAAATGACTAAGAACAGCCTCTTGGAACAGGATTTAACACAATCCTGTTCTGTAATGCACAATATAATAAAATCTAAATTAATTCCTCTTTAGGTAGAACCACTCAGACTTTATGGCCACTTACCAGTATTCTGCACTTCCTTCCTGTTGAGACAGCAACTACAAACTGAACCACAGAGCATTGCTTTTATATGAATCAGGCAGCAATTTGTAGATTGCTCACACCTGGTTCCTGTGCTACATGGGGTTACCTTGATTACCTTCATTTCATGGAGACTTTTGTTTCTTGATGCAAAAGAGTAAGATGTGCTTTTCTGCACAAGCACACATCTTCCTGTGGAGAGGTCCAATAACACCTGTGTGAACTAGATCACAATAACTGCACAATAAGTAGGCCTACTTGTAGCTCTAACACTTGTACACACTAAGTGGCAGCTGGATTACCTGAACATGCTAATGATATATGTTTGAGCTTTAATAAAGAAGTGGTGAGAAAAGTTTCAAATTTCAATGGCAGTGAATGAGATTTTAACAATGCATTCACAGTGTCAATCAATCTACCGATTAAAAAGACTTGAGGGGGATTTGTATGTTTTGCTTCATGAGTCCACCATACAAACTTTCAGAGGCAAATATCAGATCATGAAATATAATATTTTACTATGATACTGTAGGGGCCTCCTGCTGCGTATTGAGCACTTTCCCTTTTAATATCAATATTTTCTGTTCATTTACTTAAGTATAATATTTGTGAAGAAAAGAAAGTGGACACATCAATTAAGATCTAAAATAGTAACTATATTAAGAAAAAAAATAAACATATAGTCGTACCTTCTGGTATACAAGGTAGCCTATATGTACATTTTAGTGATGGTGTCTACCTCTGTCAACAAGCATTTATTCCTGAATTTACACCTTACAAAAAACATTTGTTTATGCTCTCTTTTACCCCTTTGAGAAACACATGCATCTGTATAAGGCTGCTTATGAAACATAAGAAAAACAACTGACAAAATGTAGCATCTCATCTTTTCCAACCATTGAAGTGTATTTTAGGTCCTAATGTGCTGAAAAGCATCAACAGCAGATGGCAGTACAGACCTCAGATTCAACATGTGGCCTGTTGCACTTCTTTATTTGTTTTTTTTTAAAACACACATTACATATTCTTAATGAAGAAGCATTTATAAAACCACACTTAATGCTGTTATGATCATTTACTTTATGATAAGGTATTTGACTGTGTTTGTCTCCTTGAGCGCCTGATGTGCTTACTAATGAACTGCTGGAGGGAGTGATGACTCAACTCCTACCACTGTTTACAGCTCAGTATCAAGTGTTTCATCGTTACACTCAACAGACAGAGATAAACAGGGATTTATCAATGCCTAAAAGTCTCAAAGGCAACTCATGACTAATAACCCAAACTCTTACACTAGATCAGCTGTCAAAAACCTGGGGGTTACTTTTGATTGCAGCATGAAATTTGATAAGCAGATCAGTAATGTTAAAATGAGCTTGTTCCAGCTTCGTCTGCTGGCTAAAGTTAAGCCTTTTCTGAGCAGGCACAACCTAGAAAAGGCCATTTATGCTTTTATTAGTTCTAGGTTGGACTACTATAATGCTCTCTATGTTGGTCTGAATCAGACGTCCATCTCACACCTTTAACTTGTGCAAAATGCCGCTGCTCACTTTTTAACAAATTCATCTAGATGTGTACCTTTTCTGATTTTACTGTTTTCTAAGTTCAATCTTTCTATTGTATGCTATGATTTTACTCATTCTGTTAAGCACTTTGGATACCTGCTGGTTGCTGTAAAGTGATATATAAATACATTTTGATTGATTGATTGATTGGTAGTCTGTGTTTTTATTCCAGAATTGTTTGGTCGAATGTTTTCTGGTGAAAATATTCTTGACCTTAGAAATCCCAATCCTGAATCAAGGTCCACTTCTTCCTAGCTTTTTCAACTGTATCACATCCTCTTCCAACTCATGAGCTGTTTATATTTCATCCATAACTTTTATTTACCACATCCACATAATGCACATCACCTTTTTCAGCAACTATACTCGCTTTTCAATCAGTCCATCCCCGAGACAACTGAGTGATCTCCATCTGCTGATGAAGTAAGTTGACTACTGCTTAAACAGTTTCATTGAATGGACAGAGGGGGTTGATGTTGTTCAGTAAAGGTTAGTGCATGGGTATAAATTAATTCTGACTGGAGAACACACAGATTGTTAAAATGAGTGTGATATTTTATATGAAACTTGATTGATTAAAGTAACACGGTCGTTATTTATTACAGTATACATGTGTTTGTAAAGGCCACTAAAGTAGCTCAACTCTGCACCAAACTAGGATTTAAATTACCAGTGGCACACATGACCAAAGCATAATGGACAAAGAACACCTATCATGGCTGGGCTAAAAGTCAATATTTTTAACATCACATTGGAAGCAAACCAAGCCACATGTTTCTTTCAACATGTTTTCTCAGTTTCTTTTTGCTCTAATGACATGACTGGTGGCTCTGTCATTATCAATAACCTCCTTGCCAAATTTGAAGCCAACCATCTTCGTCCTTCGTACCATGTACCTTCTCCTTAATGTACTGACAGTGAGAGATGAAAGACACACAGAGAGACATTTTGACTGTTCGGATTCACTTTAAAACGTGGCAGCGAGCCAATCTCAGAGCAGCGGGAAGACAAATTAAGCAGGGACCTTCCCAGCAGGTCGTCCTTGGGCAGATTGGATGCGATCCTGTTCAACCTCTCAACATCCTCCAAACAGGAGGAGGACAGGACGGGACTCACAAGCTGTCGCGGAACAGTTCCCAATGCATATATCTACAGCCTGACTTTCAAGTATGTAAAGTATAAAGCCAGTGCACACGTTGAGGTGGTTCCAAACACAATTTATTTGCACTTAGTGGGAGACTAGATCAGTGTGTACGCTAAAGTTTTTCATCATATAAGTTGTCATTATTGAAACAAGCCATTTGTTTTTCGTGCAGCTCCCCTGAGAGTTTTCATCCGGATAAAGTCTGAAGGCCCTCTCTATTTATTAGCAACAGTAGCTACTAACACTGAAGTCTGCAGCCTGATGCCAAGTGAGGAGAGGAGATGAAAAGGAGTGTGGAGAAAGTAGAGCCATGAAATGATCCAAGCATGAGATTAAACTCAGAAATTGAAGGCAAAACCAGACACCAAAGTGCCTAACAAGATTTCTTTTATGTCTGCTAACCCACAATAATTTAAATAAGATAGTTTATCTCTCCCTTATATGCCATTTTTCACAAAACTGACTGCTGAATATGCATGTAGGTCTTTTTCTCTGTCTTTGCACCAGACAGTTTGACAGGTAAACAATTAGCTGACACATAGAGGCCTCTCTCTTTTTTCCCTGAGCAGCAATAAATCTGTAGATGTGGCTTTTAGGAGGATTGTGTTGTTACTTTGACTTTGGAGACTGGTTTTTCCCCTTTTCTCAGCTTTATGGAGATGTCAGCGGCGGACTACAGAAGATTGGGTCTAATCTTTGGAAAGCAATGGATCTTTTACATAAAACAAACTCAAGGGCAATAACTTCTTGCGCACATGCAGACACACTGATCATAGACATGCTTCCACATAGAAAACATGGTGTTTGTATTTGAATTTCTGGCAACATTCAAAGGGCAACAAACCCACTGAAAATAACCAAATCTCTAACTGCTCACCACTTTCAACATATAATAGCCTATTCATCATCAAGCATTGTTTCCGCATAAATTCCCAGATGACAGCGATTGAGTCTCATAAGGCCTTGACAGCAGAACAAAAGGTGTTTAATACATCTGGCCACTCTCTCTTTTTTTGTCATTTAAAGTCAATAAAGAGACAATTAATGTAAGGTGTTCACACAGCAAGTACGTTAGAGAGTGAGTCATTCTCCGAGTGCATCTACTTTAATTATGAAACCTTCTGGACACCCACAGTGTAGCCAGGTGTCCTAAAGTCCCAGGATTCTTAAGTGCTTAACCTTCTGGACACCCACAGTGTAGCCAGGTGTCCTAAAGTCCCAGGATTCTTAAGTGCTTAAAGTCTGTCACTTCCTGAAAAAAGACTCAAAAAACAGCTAAACTGGCACTGTCCAAAGGTGCTGGTAGATGGACTTTAATTGTTTTTTTTTGGGGGGATATGTTCCATGACTTCTCATGCAACAATACAGAAATATCTTACAAGATAGGTTCCCCCTTTTTTGAGTCTGTCTTTGAATTATATTCACATGTCTTTGAATTATATTCACATGTCTATGCATGTTGAAAGAGTTTCGATGTTGCAGTAAATGCTCCTGCTGTTCATTCTGGCCTTTTAGATATTCCTTCCTGATGTGGTTCTCATAGAAGTGATAGGTCAGCAGTCAAAAAATTACTTTTAATTTTCAGCTGAAGCTAATATGAGGCTTTGGCAATCTGCGTTAGAAAAATCAAATGGGTATACACCAAAGTTACAGTATTTTTTAGTATAAACTTCACTCTTGTGTTTCCTCAAGCAGTGTTTCCTTGCTGAGCGGCAGTAGAGGGATAGTAAGAAAAAAAATGGTAGCCTACTAAAGGACCCTTTGATAGATTGAAATTTGTATAGTCTAATTTAGACTGCTGAAGCCTCATATTAGCTTGGTCACCCTGCAATGGTAAGGTTATAACATTAGGCTCCAAAAGTAGTCCCTCCCGTGCTTACTATTTCTGGAAATTGTGAACTTTTTCCACTCTTGTACCATCCTCCTTTCCTCTCAACCTTCCTCATCTTTTGCATCATCCTACGCATCTTTTATCCTCCTCAGGTCCTAAGCCAGCTGTAATGGCTACCATATGTCCATACCACATGTCGCCAGTCTTCTAATAAAAACCATTTCCTTTTTTAAACACTTTGAAAACAAAGGGTGGACCTTGGGAGATATAAAATCATGGTAGGATTTGATCTGGCACTGAACACCTGTGTGTGGGGATTGACCAGAAGAAGACAGGCACCGCAAGTCCACAGCCACGTCATTAGAGGAAGAACAAAGGACAAAGAGATTTTCCATCATCCACCCAGTCACTCATCCGTTCATCCCACCTGTGCAAAACTCCCATTCCTCCCTGATTTTAATTCCTCCATCTGTTTTTCTCTCTTTCCTTTCGGTCTCTCTTTCTTTTCAGCCATAACTTCTTTTGGCTACTGTCCACTGTATAACTCTTTTTTTTTTGTAAATGTAATTCTCTTCCTGTTCTTTCTCTCTCTCCTCCTTACACCCTTGGTACCTCATCATCCAACACACACACACACACGCACGCACACACACACACACAGAGACGCACACAAAGGCATTCACACACTTCATTTCTTTAAATATTCATTTCCGCCTGTCTGTAATGTGTTTTGGGGAGTTTCCTGTTCCCAGCCCTGCTGCTTCCCTGAGAACCGCCATGTAGGAAGTAGCAGTCCTGGCACTAGTTCCCTTCTCCCCCTGACTGGTCACATCCCCACCTAGAGGCCGACAGAGTTCGAAAGAGAGGGAAAGAAAGAGATGGAGCTCAGCCATCGAGGTTACTGTCCATTTAATATTACTGGTTTTTGGATTCTGTTACAAAAATTGTTATTGCAAGAGCATTTTCCCAGACAATATCACCCTCTTTACTGGACAACCTGCACACCCCTGCTCGCTAATAAACTCAGCATATTACTCTATTTCACAGCTGGAGTTTTTTTTAGAATTTCTCTAATTCTTTTGACAGAAACAATTCCCGGGTTGTCACTCAGGAAGCAATGCCATGTTTTCCCCAACATAAACATGTGCTGAATCTGTGCATTTTATTTCAGATTGGAAAATATAACTATTTTTCACATCTCACATGAAGAAAACTTACTTTTGTAAGTATTCTAAGCTCAAGGGAACTGTAAACTCTCTCTGGTGGTCTGGGGGTCAAAGAGGTAAAACAAAGCGACATCATGAATGTTTGTGCAGCTGATTTGGCTGCTCATTCAGTTTTAAGGCATGGTCACATCAGAAGGTGACAGAGGGAAATTCATCTGTGTTTCTTTATGAAATATTTAGTTTTTCATAAAGAGCTTGGTGTCATACGTGCTGGGCTTGTCGGTGAACGGCTGTAGCTGTCGAGCTAACACGCTGGCTGGCTGAGAGATTTACTGAATAGGGAAAAAACTCTTCATGCTAATGAGAGTGATAGAAGCGATTGGGCCATCAGATGGTCCCGCTTGTCCAACAGACTTGGAATGATGGCATGCATGCAAATAAAAATAGCATGTCAAGACTCTTGAAAGTTTTTACAAACATGCATTAAACATTCATTATGTAAAGTAATAACTGACCTTGTTTGCACTTGCTGCTGTTGTGGCCACTGTTTTGCAGATTCTTTCAAAATAGTGGTCTAGGGGAGAACCTATGTGAATTTCAAATTGGCAACAAGGCTAAATGGCGGTGTGGTATCCAGATCTCATCTATGGTCTTGACTCTAACTCCCTGGTGTCTGCGCTCTGAAAAATGGCAAACCGGGACTGTGACACTACGCAAGGTTGCTAATGGGACAGTAATAGCCTACGCAGTTTATTTAAAAGACCTATTTTGTACTATCAACTTGTGTCAACAACCCATTTCTCTTTAGTGGAACAGTTTATGCTCAAACAAAGAAGGTTAGATAAAAGTGGATGGTGCAACACAGTTTACAAGCTGTGATACAGTAGTTTCATCCGTTTTGAAATCTCTGGTTCTCTGTTCCCTCAGAGGTGAGCACTCGAGACCACTTGCTGGTCTTTAGACCGGTCTCTGCTACACTCTACTCTGATACATGGAGATCATGAATCTGCTTTTTGGAATATCTACCCTCCTTTATCATAACGGCCATCTGGACCACACGAGGCCTCAGGTCTGTCCCTCCCTGCCTGTCAATATATATAAAAAAAACCTGTTACTGGATTCAGACCCTTGTGCTGACAGCTCAAGGCTGTCATCATGCTTGTGGTTGTTTTGTGCATGTCTGTGTCTATTTGTGTGTTTTAGTAGCCTCAGGCTTGGTTTTCTCATTCTGGCTACAAACAGACCTGTGATTTATGTTATTCTGCTGTTGCTTTGGCCAAAACAAGACTGGATAAGGGCTGAGGGTACAGAGGGACAGATGAAATGGCCACTGGACAGAGAAAAGTGTTGACTGCTCAATTGCAGATTGGCAAGACCCTGAGATGTTAGCAGTAATTCTAAGGGTGGTCACTACAGGTGCAAACTGTGTAAATGTGGTATTATTACAGTGTGGGAATAAATTACTTACTGAAATGTGCATTCTGAAAAGCAGTGTGTTTTTTTTATCCCAAAATAAAGATAAAAAGATGGCACTCCAGTTGTACAAAACCCCCTGAAAGAATCACCTTATGTCTTCAGCATTTTTGGTGAATTTGACTGACGAGTAAAAGACATCAAAACAACGTCTGGCCCTCATTGGAGCAAATATGACAGAAGTAAGCTCAGACACCGAAAATCAACATGAAAACAATTACAACACCTGTATGCCTGTGAAAAAGGTAAACGAGTGAATAAGAACAAAATGAAATAGAACAGAAATTGTCTTTATCTGGTCAATTTGCTATTTAATTATGCTTGAGCACTACCAGTTGTTGTTATTAGATAATTAGAATCATTACATCGGCAAATGAATCAGTAGACGACTCTGCGGAGGAGAGGAGCATACTGGACAAACTGCTGGACATTATTGACAATGCCAGCCACCCCCTGCACACCATCATCAGCACCCAGAGGAGCCTGTTCAGTGGAAGGCCGCTCCTTCCCAAGTCTCGAACTAGCAGACTCAAGAACTCCTTTGTCCCTCATGCCATCAGACTCTACCAATCCTCACTCGGGGGGAGGAGGAAACAGGGCAGAGAAGACCATACATACATACAAACATACATACATACATACATACATACATACATACATACATACATACATACATACATACATACATACATACGTACAAACACACCTGGACTTAATTAATACCTGGTCACTTTAACTTTAACACTTGACTCAACACTCACATTTTTGACTGATAATTTATGTCTTTTGTCTTTTTATTGACGAACATTCGTCAAGTCTTATTGTTATTATCATTATTATTACTGCTATTTTTCTTGCTAAAACGGAAACGGATGGAAAAAACTATGGCACTGCGGTCGTTTAAACATCTAATTCTCTTTGGTTGGCATGTAAATAGCATCATTTGGTAGATGCACACTGGTCAGATAATTATTTCATGTCTGATTAGCCAAATTTCCTAATATTCTTGCTATTTAGCCTATTGATGTACACTGTATATATACTGTATATACAGTGGGTACGGAAAGTATTCAGACCCCTTTAAATTTTTCACTCTTTGATTCATTGCAGCCTTTTTCCAAAAATCAAAAAAGTTCATTTTATTTCTCAGTAATGTACACTCAGCAACCCATCTTGACAGAAAAAAACAGAAATTTAGAAATTTTTGCATATTTATTAAAAAACAAAAACTGAAATATCACATGGTCATAAGTATTCAGACCCTTTGTTCAGTATTTAGTAGAAGCACCCTTTTGATCTAATACAGCCATGAGTCGTTTTGGGAAAGATGCAACAAGTTTTCACATCTGGATTTGGGTATCCTCTGCCATTCCTCCTTGCAGATCCTCTCCAGTTCTGTCAGGTTGGATGGTAAACGTTGGTGGACAGTCATTTTCAGGTCTCTCCAGAGATGCTCAATTGGGTTTAAGTCAGGGCTCTGGCTGGGCCATTCAAGAACAGCCACAGAGTTGTTGTGAAGCCACTCCTTCGTTATTTTAGCGGTGTGCTTAGGGTCATTGTCTTGTTGGAAGGTAAACCTTCGGCCCAGTCTGAGGTCCAGAGCACTCTGGAAAAGGTTTTCGTCCAGGATATCCCTGTACTTGGCCGCATTCATCTTTCCCTCGATTGCAACCAGTCGTCCTGTCCCTGCAGCTGAAAAACACCCCCACAGCATGATGCTGCCACCACCATGCTTCACTGTTGAGACTGTATTGGACAGGTGATGAGCAGTGCCTGGTTTTCTCCACACATACCGCTTAGAATTAAGGCCAAAAAGTTCTATCTTGGTCTCATCAGACCAGAGGATTTTTTCCATCTTGGAGTCCTTCAGGTGTTTTTTAGCAAACTCCATGCGGGCTTTCATGTGTCTTGCACTGAGGAGAGGCTTCCTTCGGGCCACTCTGCCATAAAGCCCCGACTGGTGGATTGCTGCAGTGATGGTTGACTTACTACAACTTTCTCCCATCTCCCGACTGCATCTCTGGAGCTTAGCCACAGTGACCATTGGGTTCTTCTTTGCCTCTCTCACCAAGGCTCTTCTCCCCGATAGCTCAGTTTGGCCGGACGGCCAGCTCTAGGAAGGGTTCTGGTCGTCCCAAACGTCTTCCATTTGAGGATTATGGAGGCCACTGTGCTCTTAGGAACCTTAAGTGCAGCAGAAATTTTTTTGTAACCTTGACCAGATCTGTGCCTTGCCACAATTCTGTCTCTGAGCTCTTCAGGCAGTTCCTTTGACCTCATGATTGTCATTTGCTCTGACATGCACTGTGAGCTGTAAGGTCTTATATAGACAGGTGTGTGGCTTTCCTAATCAAGTCCAATCAGTATAATCAAACACAGCTGGACTCCAATGAAGGTGTAGAACCATCTCAAGGATGATCAGAAGAAATAGACAGCACCTGAGTTACATATGAGGGTCACGGCAAAGGGTCTGAATACTTATGACCATGTGATATTTCAGTTTTTGTTTTTTAATAAATATGCAAAAATTTCTAAATTTCTGTTTTTTTCTGTCAAGATGGGTTGCTGAGTGTACATTACTGAGAAATAAAATGAACTTTTTTGATTTTTGGAAAAAGGCTGCAATGAAACAAAGAGTGAAAAATTTAAAGGGGTCTGAATACTTTCCGTACCCACTGTATATAATGTATAATGGATCTCTCCTGCTGTGGTTACAAATGTCTATGATTTACTGTAATACAGTCTAGCATCTGAGCCTTTGGTTTCTGAGCTGCTCACTGTATACATTAACTGTGTGTGTGTATGTGTGTGTGTGTGTGTGTGTGTGTGTGTGTGTGTGTGTGTGTGTGTGTGGTGTGCGTGTGTGTGATGTATATAAAATGTTTTTGGTGTTTCCATGCTGTGACCAAACCACACATGGTGGAATGTCTCTCTTCCTCTCTCTTCCAATAAAACAAAGTAGTATGTCATATTAAGGAAAAATGTTGTAACGATTTTTTCCAGGTATCTTCAAAACAAGTATAATACGGACACCTGCTATAGTGCTCATTGTTATTACAACAGACTTTGTTGATGTCCCGCAAGCAGTCTGATGGAAATGCTCTATGGCCTCTCGCTGGCCTCACTTCTCTTCCTTCCTACTAGATGTTGTCACAATCTGCCAAATGTGAAGTACATGGCAACCCCCCAACAACACACACACAAACACACACACACACACACACACACACACACACACACACACACACACACACACACACACACACACACACACACACACACACACACACATACACACACACACACACACACCTTGACTCAGACAGAGTTTTGGGAATCTACAAGAGCATGTGGCGGCTTGTTTTTATTAAAAGAGGGTACATGCTTCCAGTAAACCCTGATCTCGGCTGGACATCTGGTTGATGGTGAAATTGTCTGTAAGAGCTGGATTTTCAATTAAAGTAAAAATAAAGTTTGTGTTTTAGCACAGCCAGAAAAAAGGTAGAGAGGGGTAATCGGTCACGTAAAGAAACGAGAGAAGCTTTACACAGACCTTGATGATATCTTGTGTTATTATTTATTATATTATATTATTTATTTTTAGAGCATCCAGCCAGAAACAGCCAGTTGTACTTGGAAACTTAGTTATTCTATTGCTTTGCCTGTCATGCTTCCTGTTTTAGCACTGCATGTATGCAGTTTGCAATCAAAACAGTGGCAGATTTACATCACAAAATTCTTTGTTATTTAAAGAAATGGGTGCTTGATTTCAGGTAGGAGGTAAATTAAGCATGTTACAGTGATATATATGGATCAAAAAGCTTGGGATAGAATCATTCCTACATACAAATGATGTTTACAGTAAATCATTAGTTATAGTAAGTAGTTATTTTAGGTCATTTCCTACATGACAACGTATCGAATAGTTTTTTTTAACTACGGTAATGCTATTGTTTCCCCTTTCTCTCATGATACTTTGCCTCGCAATAACACGTCTGCTTCTGGCTGACTACCTGATATTGGTGCTACTGTATGTACACATTGAAATCATGACAGGAAAAAGAAAGTCATTTTCTCTCAATGACAAAAAGTAGTCTCCTCAAAACTTACGACAAACTGACAAAACGAACCAACAAGATGCAGCAGCTGAACTTTGGTTGCTCCTCAGGATACTTTCTGTAGTCTACTCAAACTTTAATAATAACTTTATAAATGTAATAAACTTTAATCGTTTAAGTCACATTGTTGCTCCTACATTGTGTTACAGCCCATTAAGCTTAGCAAAAAAAAAAGATATATTTTAGTTTTTTTAAGGAACAGTTTACATTTTAAAAAGTTTTTGGGGGTGCCAGTGCAGCTTTCCCGAGATGTCTTGCAGTTCATTTAAGAATAAACAGTATCATTGCACATTTGTGTGTTTGGATTAGCATTTTTGTGCTCCAACAACAATCTCAGCTCATCTCTTGATTTTTAGGCAGAATAATTGAGTCTCTACCAGCCCACCAGTGGAGATTAGAGGGTATATATCAGCCTTTCCATCGCTTTGTCTTCATACTGTTCCCACCCTTCCTCCCTTTGGAGTTACAGTTCAGTGCTGCTGGAAACAAGCTCATAAGGGGACAACAAGCTCATAAACTAAAGGGGAAATGAACGGAGGAAACCCTTTTCCTTCAAACCAGGCCAATGCTTTCTTCCCAATGAATGCATTAGGAGGCATGTCGTCCTTTTCCGCCACTTGCAGAGATGGATGCAGTAATTACCGGGTAGGTAGGATAGGAGAACAACGTGCTCTGGTTTATTGGCATTTCTTTAAACCAATCACAATCATCTTGCACTAAGCTCCATTTGAGTGGAAGATTGGACAGATAGTCAAACTAGCTGTCTGGATTTACCCTGCAGAGATCTGAGGAGCAGTTAACCATAGTTTTCATAAATTGGCCGGAGATTAGAATTTCAACACAAAGAAAGCAGAAGAAAACGGACATATGCAGAAAATATATAATCTGGGGGAATTTCTGGTGGCACAGGAGCAATCCCGGAAGAGGAATGTCATAGGTATAGACTAAGGTGGCGGATGTCAAACAAACAAAGGGCTTTCACCCCATTTGAAAATAGACAATGTAAATAGTGTTTTTTTAATTTACAGAACAAACATAACTACATTACATACTCTGTCACATGCTAATCCGTAGAGAGGTAACGTAACAATTGCGCTCATTTTGACCCAACTCTTTTCTCACTAAAACTTTTTCTAACTAAACTAAGTAGTTTTGTTGACTGAACCTAAGTAAACTGCAACCATTTTACAATGTTAATGAAGTATTTAAAACTGTGACTGATAGGGGCGCTAATCCAAGACTCCTTTGGAATGTATTAGAAGGTAGGAATAAACAACCTATATGGTTGTATGGTTTGGAGGACTTGTTAAAAAAAAGCGCCAACACCTTTCCGATATTTGATTGGCCACTTGGGAAGATGAGATGAGAACGTAAGCAGGTTTTAAACTTCTCTCTCAGACAAGTGTCACACTATAAATGCCTTAAAGCATTATTCCCATTTGAAAATGTATTATACTGTATCTCGCCCCTTCTGTGTGGCCTATAAACACTTCAGATGTGTTCGTACGACATGTTTTCCGAAAACAACTTACTGTCAAGCATACTCTGGCCTTAACATGCCATGCTATTTCTGACAGACAACAGTCATTATTTACACAGCCACGAGAGGTCCTTGTCAAGAAAACATGAACAGGTTGGTAGGGCATATTACAATAGTGTGGAAAAACTAGGGTCCTACTCTTGAACTAGCGCTGTACTAAACACAGCCAATAAGAGGTACAATGGTCATATTGCTAGCAAATGTCACCCCATTTCAGAAAGCAAGACTCTGATAATAAGCAAATCAGGCTGCACAGACAGTATATGATAACAACACCATTCCTTAGTCTTGAAAAGGCCAATGACAGAACAAACAGAGCAGACAAACCACAAAAAGGGGGATGAGGAGGAAGGAGAGGTGAATTGGGGGGTGGAGGGATGAGGAAAGAAAATGTGAGATCAGGCCCAAATCTGTGGGGAAGCGGTAGCTTGGGCCGGACGAGTTCACAGATGTTTTAAAGTGCTAATCTAATCTTTATGCCAGGCCTTCCCCCTCCTCTCTTTTTCTTTCCCCTGTCCCTGTCTCATTTTTTTCTTCTTTTCCTCCTTATACTCTTTTGGAGGGAGGTTGGAAAGGCTGTTAATGCATCTCAGGAGCATCATGTACTGTGATGGGCTCTAGTTCTTCATGTGCCTGTTATCAACCTTGTTTTTAAACACATGCAATTGCAATGAAGTACTCTGGAACTGAAAAAAACATAATGAAAAATAACTTTGCACAAAGCTGCCCATAAGACACCATGAAAGGGAGGTAATGTAGTAAGGGGGAGGTGGGTTTGTCTCTTTTTTCTTAAGAATATCAACCATGGTGATCATTCATCAAGTTTTTACACTCCTGACACCTTATTGATTTACCTGTTATTTAAATTCTGCCAAAAGTGTTTTGCCTCTGTATTATATGGCTCTGATACAGGATGAAGGGGGAGTACACTGACCTCTCATGGTAGTGAAACTACACATTTTAGGCCCCACTTTGAGCTTTAACTCATTTCCTCCTCTTGTCACTCTCTTCCTTGATTCTCCCTCTGGCTTTTTTCTGCCTTCCTCCCTCTTGTTGCTCAATAGGAGGGAGACTTTGTGTCAAACAGTGGCTACATTGAAATACACTGACAGCTACCTTAGATTCAGCGGATGTGCTCGCACAGGAGTTAATCTCACTCCGCAGAATTGAACAGCAAACCCAAATCCTGTGGTTAAAGCCTCTTTCTCCTGACACGAGAAGAAACAAAGGCGCCACTGCCACAAAAATCCCCCAGGTCACAAAACCTGGAAATATATCCACAGATTAGAGGTACATGTGGATGTGTGAGAAGAAATAAAGCACTGAATCATTTTTCTGCATGAGGACATGAATTAATTACTTAAAGGTTAACATTGTGATTTCCCCTTTATGTTTTTCATTTTATTTCTCAATATGATTGAGGGGGATCAGTGGATGTGGTTCCACGTCGTTGAGCCTGGTGTTTGTTTTCCTGTTCTCCCGTGACAAGGCATTCCTACTATGGACTCCTATCCTTGTTATCGACCACGTTGCTCTTTGAATGTGTGAGTAATAAAATACACCATGGTAAGTCTAACCTGGCAACCGCCAGCAAATTTCCAATCACTCACATCCTTCTGTTGCTCGCTCTCCTTTGCTCCTGCCCTCCTCTCTCTCCCATTTCCTCTGTGTGCTGCTTAAACATCTGGAGAAGAGTGATATTCTTGAAGTAAACAGACCAACAGCTGTCCACAAACTCCTGTCTTTCTCCTCCACCATCGCTCTCAGTGGGTTCCTCCTTATATTTATCTCCCCTTTTCTTCCCAGGCAGTGTGTTTCAGTCATTCTGTCCCCTCCTCTGTGTATTTTTTTTTTTTTGTCTGTTGGCTCATCAACAGGTAACCATGAGAGATGGATATTTTTGGTGCTGTTACTCTGCTGGTATGGGCTTTATGATTTGAGCAATGGAGAGCACTGAGAGCACAGATTGAGTGATGGTCACAATTAAAGGCTGATTTTCCTGACTGCACTAATTCCTGGGTTTGACAGAGTCATACAAATTAAAGGAATATTCCAATGTATCACAAGGTCTTAATTTTGTAGTGTTGGCTATTATTTGAGTCGGTAAAAAGAAGTCTGATCACACACACAGGTTTGAAACAAATGCACAGGGCCAGGGTAATGATTATCATGGTCTCACATGAGTTGCAGATATGGTGTTTGTTTTGATTAGTAAAACATGTCAGAATGACTGAGAGGAAATATTATGCTGCAAACTGCAGCTTGCATGTTGCAAATTGGTTCCAGGTTAGCCAAACTTATATAGACGAACACACAGTTATATACAGTTTACAGCCCGACTTCCTTTGTGCCCGCTTTTTGCGTTTTACTGTGCAAAGAGGGATTATTATTATTTAAGGTACACTTCCTTTTAAGATCGCTTCTCGACTGTAGGTCTGTTTACGACCTGATGATCATCTGGCCTTTCATACGTCTTATCCTGTCAGACATTGTTAGTGGTAGTGATGTTGTTGTGTTTCCAGATCTCAGTGATTAATTTGGTGAATGCACTTATTTCACAACTGATAGAAATGACGGTCCAAACTATGAAAATAAGACCCAAATTGTAATGAACCCTAAATCAATTTAAATTACTCAAATTAGGTAAATGACATGTATAACCTGGCAGAGAAGAAGATGAAAACCCAACTTATGAACATCCCCTCCCTCTGCTTGACTTTAGTGGGATATTTCCCTGAATGCATGGCTTGAGTGTCGAGAGCAAACCAGAGGTGGTGAGAGAAGGTAGGAATACCAGAAAATCTTCAGCTATTTCCAGTCAAGCAGAGAAAGCATCTGCATTCTGAGACACCTGTATAAACATCATTTTTCATCGTTGAGCTGTAAGGGAATGAGAGGAGGGAAGCCGGAGATGAGATGAAAACATAAATGAAGAAATGGACAAATGACAGAGGAGGATGGAAAAGAGTGGACGTGCATGGTATGCAAACGGATGTTGGTTAATGCACTGTTTGAACTGATATTCAGACAGAGACAACTGAAAATGAAATATTTAGAACAACAGCTGGTCCTTATGCAACCTCTGCACCACTACATCAAACACGCATGCACACAGAGTCAGAGAAAAAGAGACATCAGGGGTCAGGGTTCTGGCTCGTGACAAGACTGCTTCCGATCGGCCTTTCCAGCGTTTCGATGTGCTGCACCTGCCTCGCTCTGCGACCCAGAGGTCCGGTTTTGTTCATTCGGTTTCAGCATGAGTCAGTCTTTGAAGCTTGGAGGCGAAACCCGAAACCCTCGCTATCTGTTTTGTGTGTTCCAGACTGAAGCCACCAACTCAGCAGCAGCAGCACACACAACTGGTAGATACATCTACATCTGCTGTAGTGATTTGGGACACTATCATTTTATTGTGTGACACACTATATGTATCAAACTGCAATTTAGTGTACTTAAGGGGTTAGCATGATTGAAAACTGTTTCTGACATCCAAAAGGGAATGTTTTCAGCCATTAAGTGTCTGTGACCCCGGCAGTATAAGTGATGCCCTGGTAGTTCTGCTGCTGGTATATCACTGTCATCTTGGCTTTTGTTTATCATCGCTGTTTAAAAAACCTGCAGGAAACACTCTAGCTGCACCTCTTTGTTTCCGCATTTCTGAGCCATTCTTTCTGAATATACTTGTGTCTTCTTGTGTGTACATAAATGGTCAAATGCAGCTTTTTAAAATCATCTTATCGAATTATAAAAAGTATTAATCCAGGATATGCTTTAGACAGGTATCGTTAAATGTTATGTATGTACTGTGGGTGGGCTCCAGCTGTGAGTCCAACAGGGAGGAGGGATTGCTGTAGTTTCCTTGCAGCAGGTTGTCAATCTGTAGGGGACACCAGGGACAGACGAGGCTACCTCTGTCAGTGGCTCACCTCAGCTCTATCAGTGAGGGTGGGAGGAGTGGCAGGCCATTCATTGTGAAATCTGTCAACACTCAACCACGAAGCAATCCCCCACGCCTGTCATCCTTGCATGACATCTCTCTGTTGAGCCTGTTACATTTGAATGGTAAACAGAACCCAAATGCCGACAGACGCAGAGCCAGGAGTGTGAATTAAACAAAGTACTCAAGTGTCAATTCCAGATTTCCAAGGGGGAAAACAGGTCAGGGAACTGAGAGAGAGAAAGAGATCCACTGGTGGTGGTTCCAGCAGGAGTGGAGTGGTAGAAGGAGTCAGGTTCCAATGGCAGTGTGAAAATATTGTCTACCATCTGAATCATATGAAGCCGAGGTTGATTGTGGTAGATAAGCGGCAGCTGGAATCCTGACTCCCGCACACCAGACTCCACTCCTGCAAGGACAGACAGAGAGAGAGAGAGAGAGGGAAGAGAACAGAGAAGCTACAGCAGCGGGCCCAATACATAACTGGGATGTGCTCCAAAGTATAACTTGACATGAAAAGCGGGACCCTAGTCTTTTTTAAAGTCCTGTCTTCAGTGTTGTTTATGGGATTTTGTTTTTTTAACAACTACAATTATACACAAATTATATATATATTTTTAAGCATGGTTTGTTGAGAGTGAAACTGTCAAATTGGTGTAAGTTTACTACAATATGTTGCACACTGTTAGACTTAGCTGTAATTTCTACAGTTACTTACCACAAAATGCCCAGTAAAATACCATAATTTTCTTTTCCGGTTAATTACTGTAATAAACATTGCATTATGGGTATTAACATTTCATTTACAGTGATTTACTGTATATTTTGAATTTGCGGAACACTGTTAGACTCTACTGTATTTCTACAGTTACTTACCACAAAAATGGCCAGTAAAATACCATAACTTTCTTTTCTGGTTCATTACTGTAATATGCATTGCATTATGGGTAGTAACATTTAATTTACAGTGATTTACTGTATTTTTTGAATTTGCGGTAGTCTGCTGTAAAACAACAGCAGTAGTGCTACTGTAGGTGAATAAGACAGACTTAAATAAAAATGTTAGTTCATGTTATAGAAGCATAGAAATTAAATGGAAAAATAAAATATCTCTATAAAATTAAATTATTTCATTTTATAGAGATATTTTACATTTTATTTATTATGTTTTTAGCAGTGAAGGTAATTTAAAATTGTGACATGCGTTTCAGCAGTGTAAATAACTTATTGAGAGTTGTGGAGACAAACAAGAAAGGGATCACATAAATGCTTGACCGCCATATTTGACCTCTGACCTCACGACTTCAAAAGAATAGCGGGTAGATACTTCAAAGGTGTTAAACGAAATAGGCTCGAGACATCAAAGGAGTGCCGCATTGGTCCGCGCGCACCAGAGTCCGCTCACACACACTACTCAGAGAGAGCTGGAGAAGCGTTAAGGTAAGATAAATCTTTGCTAATTCTATGACATTAAAATCTCTGCTGATAAGCCTTCGCAAGCGGCGACGTTAGGTTACCGACCTGTGTCATAGCTTGGCTAGAGCAAGCTGTTAACTAGCTTCCCCCCCAAGGAAGTTGGAGCTTAACATTTTGCCCGTGGTTTAGCTAGCTGTAATTACGACGTTCGGTAAAGCTTACACAACTCGTTTAACATGCGCTGTTCGGGACATCTTTTTTACTTTACTGTCAGACCATTGCCTGAAATACAATGTAACATATATTCTGGAAGTTTAAGGTCGGTTGCTGCTAGCTTTTGAGCTAGCTGTTGCCGCATTTTGGCTAACATTACCTCCGGTTAATGCTAACGTTATATTCCCGAGCGTGTTGGTTGGTTTGTCAGTGTTTTAGAATGATTAAGCAAAACTCATTACAGCTGTGTTATAGGCCTAGTATAGGCTACGCGGTTATATTAGTGTAAGTAAAGTTAACATTAAACCGTTACCTTTACATTTTGGCTAACATTACCTCCGGTTAATGCTAACGTTATATTCCCGAGCGTGTTGGTTGGTTTGTCAGTGTTTTAGAATGATTAAGCAAAACTCATTACAGCTGTGTTATAGGCCTAGTATAGGCTACGCGGTTATATTAGTGGAAGTAAAGTTAACATTAAACCGTTACCTTTACATTTGCCCATCTAGTTAACATTTAGGCTATGTCTTTTTAAAAAAACACACAAAAAAAGCACCCATTCTATATGTCGGGTGACAGGAAAAGCGTCTTTAAGTAATGTTACTGTGATGGATGGAAAGGAAAAATAATCTTGGTAGGTTTTTTTAGCTAAAAAAGACGTGTGCTAAATTTAATTCAATGGTAACCCCAATTAGCTCTAGTTTTGGTGTCTTCAGCATTTATGGAGAGCAGTTTTTTGCCTTGGCTTCAGGGTTTGGCCACTTAAAACCATCGTGACCTCCAGCACAGATTTGCCTGTAATGTGATATTTCATATAGTTCATCCTTTTTAGTGTATGAGACCTAAGCTAAAGAGTGTGTAACTCAAAGCATATGGTTTTAGGAGTTGAGTCATAGCTACCATGGTTTATGGGGGAAAAGAAAAGTAAAATTTAAAAATGTATTTTCCTAGCCACTTAAACTTAAATTTGATGGATTGTTCAACAAGTTGTTTAAGGACTCTTTATAATGGCATAGTGATTAACTTTTAACACATCACATAACATTCTGTGTTATTCTAACTATATAAAAGTTACCTACATTATACTGGTTACCTGCATACTAATGCATTTTTTTATCTTGTTGTAATTGTGTTTATAACTCCATGCATTCATTTTAAAATATCAAATTTCATCATTTCATATGTAGAACAACAACCAGTGACTAGAACAACTGAGAGAGACGGGAGGAAGAAGAAAGCTGGAAGAAGGTCTGACCCCATGACCCACAGGAGCACATGATCCCTTTCAACAATCTATCATCATACAACAAAAAGTAAGTACAGGTGTACGTTTTGCAACCTGTGTACTACTTTCACATGTCTACAGAGTAGACATGTGAAAAAACATCAACACATGGCAAGCTATAGGTTTGCATGTGGAAAGGAGCAATGTCCCACTTCCTTTAAACAGGAACCACGAACACATACATACATACATATATACATATATGTGTGTGTGTGTGTGTGTGTGTGTGTGTGTGTAAATAAAGGGCTGTATTTGAAGATGACTGCTCTTGATAATGAACATTTTAAACCTGTTTTTCTTTTAAGATTCTTCTTAAGGATCAACCCAGATGAGGGCACCAAGTACACTGCTACAGTGGCTACAAGCTAGAGGATGGATACCCGACCCGAGCCCGACGGGACCCGACGGTACCCGACGGGTCGGGCCGGGTTCGGACAGATTTTTAGAAAGGATGCTCGGATTCGGGTCGGGCTCGGTCACATCAGCGCGATAAGGCATTGAACATTTTGAATTTAAAATAGCTTAAAATAAATGTCAAATATTACCCTAACATCCGTCTTCCTGTGTGCTGTGACAACGAATGACGTACGTATTAAGCTACATGTGGCAGCGCAACGATGAAAGATGTTAAAAAGAAGTTGGCCGCAGGAGATTTTAAAACTATTGAAAACGAAGGAAAGTCAGCTGTGCATTGATGCGTTCATCTGTTGACATTTCCGAATGCCTTCCTACAATTGCTTAATAAAAGCGGGCTTTCCATACAAACAAACGTACATGTGTCATTAGTATGAGAAACAAATGTGATTTGACAAATGTGTGTCGGTCTCGGGTCGGGCTCGGACATAAATATCTTAATGACTGTCGGGCTCGGGTCGGGTTCGGTTACTGCTCTGTCGGACGCGGGCCGGGCTCGGACAGAAAAATCCGGCCCGATCCGCACTCTACTACAAGCCACAAGACTAGAGTCGTCCAAAGAAAGGTGACGAGCATCAGCTACAGAGTCACCACTTTCCTCCAATGGCTCACGGAATTTGAGTGGAAGACACCAAACTAGGTAAGCATTTTCTTGTGTGATATAATATAGTTAACATCAAAAAAATGATTACTCAGTACGATGAAGTAGTGCAGCTACGTACCCTGCCTGCTACAACATTGACACAACTAAATCATCTTGTATTTACCACTTGTGTAAGCAGAGGTCACAGTTATGCAGCATTAGTTTTTTTTTTTTATAAAAGTGACTGATAAGAACAACAATGTTTGAAGTTGGTCCACTACTGAGCGAGAACACTGTGACCTGCAGCTTTCAAACCGGGCTCTAATGTAATCATATAGGGCAAATGTGCGTCGTCAATTTCGTCCACTAAAAGTTCTGTTTTTGCCACTGATGGTGTCAAATTATTATTTTAAGTTTCTGACACCATTTGGAAAGGATCCCTACTGAGATTGACCTTTTATTTAAAGAGGAAGATCCTTAGTTAGATCAGAAATCACCATCACCAAACCCATCGACAGACAGCAAAAGAAAGTAGAAAGAACCTTTGAATTATCTGGGGACTTCACTACTGGTGACTATTTTTGTATACTGTCATATTCTGTTTTTGCAAGTTGTAAGTCTGTTAACAGTTTAGATGAGATAAACTCATGACCATTTCTCTGCTTCTCATACAGTCCAGTATGGACCCCCCCACCAGAGCATCTCTGGATTGGAGGCTCCATCTTGGCCTCTCTGTCCACCTTCCAGAAGTTGTGGAGCAAGCAAGAGTACCATGGGTCCAGCCTTCACAAATCTTTCTAAGCAGACTGTTCTTCCTTCCCCTCCCCAACCAAAGCCCAACAACTTCAGCTTTATGGTAACAAACACGCCACATTTTGTATACATTTGCAAATACAGGTTATTTAGATTTCTGGGGGATTTAAAAAATGCTCAATTTGTTTTGAGAATCAATTCAAATGGTAACTACATTGTTCAGACATGTATTCGCCTCTGAATTCTGCCCAGTGTTTGGCGCATATTTAGACATTGTTTTAGCATCGCTTGTATGTCAATTTTCTGTTATTTTGCACTTTCAGAGTTAAAAATATCTTGTTCCTGATGTTTGTACCTGAAAATAAAAATGTATTACTTTTGTACATGGGCTAAAGTCAGTTATTTGGAATTTATTAAATTCAAAAGCATTTATGTAAAATATTTAAAATTGTTTGTACAGCCAATGCCAAATAGTGTAATATATTGTGAACCACAATTACAGTAAAACTATAATACAGCAAGTATTACAGTATTATTTAGCAATTTGTAATTACAATATGATTACTGTAAGGGTATTATACAGTAAAACTAAGTTACAGGAAGGGTATTTTTACTACTGTAAAACTAAGGTACAGTAAGGGTATTATTACTGTAAAACTAAATTACAGTAAGGGTATAATACTGTAAAAAACAAGTACAGTTATGATACTGTAATCGGGTAGTTACAGTAAGTTACTGGCAACGTGTTGCCATTAAGTTACTGTAAGGGTATAATACTGTAAAAACATGTACAGTTATGATACTGTAATCGGGTAGTTACAGTAACTTACTGGCAACGTGTTGCCATTAAGTTACTGTAAGGGTATAATACTGTAAAAACATGTACATGTACAGTTATGATACTGTGGCAACGTGTTGCCAGTAAGTTACTGTAGTAAAAACATTACTGGCAACGTGTTGCCATTTAGTTACTGTAAGGGTATAATACTGTAAAAACATGTACAGTTATGATACTGTAAGGGTATAATACTGTAAAAAACATGTACAGTTATGATACTGTAATCGGGTAGTTACAGTAACTTACTGGCAACACGTTGCCAGTAATGTACCGCAAAAATACAATAAAAAGTCTAACAGTGCATGTAGGAAACATCCAACCACAAAGCTTACAATTCTGTTCTGTCTGCCTAACAAAAAAAGATAACCTTTTATTGAGTTATGGATTATGGTCCAATTTTGGATAAATTCTGCAACTGTGGCAATGTGCTTTGTTGCAACTGAGATAACATGTTGTAATTGTGCTATAAAAAGTAAAATTTGAATTGGGAATTCAGATTGGGGGACCTTTGTAACAGTGTTAATGAGGGGGGCTGCTCTGGGGGGGACGCTGGACTCTGTGGACCTCAGTATGTCTGAAATCCTGGCTACAGCTCTGGCTGCACCATTTTTGTGAACCGTATTCTGTTTGTAATTATCCAAAAATCTCTGATAGACCGTCTCCACTGTAATGCGAGGCATTTGTACTCCCTCTTGCTCTCCGGCTGCTTATCTGGCGTCCATCACAGATAAATCCAGACACCTGGTCAGAAGCACAGCTATGTGTCCGAGCAGCCCAGCCACTGGGAGTAATCCTCCACTGCTCCTCCCTAGCCCCCTGTATGATTTATGGACTGAGTGAAGGTGTTCCTCAGGACTGACTGGGTCAAGGGTACTGCTACCCAGCCTCAAACAGACTCCACACCTGACAAGATAAGCCTGGGCACATCCTGTCTCTGTGCTCCACAACCTTCAGGACCAGAGCACCTGGGAGAGGAAGGAGGGAGAAAACGCGTTTCAAAGGTAGTTATGAGATCGAGGCAGCGTACGGCCTCAATGAAGTTAGAGGTCAAAGTGTGATGAGCTAACACTGCAAAATTTACTAATCCCAAAGAAAAATACACTGAAGTATGCTGCCCTTTAGAAAATACCTTTGTGATATTGAACATATAAACACGACAGTAGCAAGCTCCATAGACAATTAAGTCCCTTAACATTTTTTTTAGGCTACGCAATTCCATCAAATAGAAATATTCTAGATCATGTTCCTCAAATATTCCTGAAATATTTAATATGTTTGGAAACTTCGAGATCTACACTAGATTTTGAAATAAACTTCTCTGGGCTTCAACCACGTTTAGCTGCACAGCATGAGTTTGTAATGAACTGACTTCAAGATGTCAGGGGTATTTTGGTTTCACACACGTTATTTTTTTTTTATAGTTTTGGCAATCATTCCTGTCAGTAATAATATCACAAAAACAATCAAATAACAAAAGTCAGACAATCACACAGGCTTTGAACAAACATTTTAAATCAATTAGGTGCAAAGTAAAGTGCCAGAACAGGGACATTTTACATTTCAGTGAATTGTTTTAGAATCCAATCAGCAGAACAAGGGCTTAGCAATTATAACTCCACACACTTCATCATGAGGGGCAAATGGACTGTTTAACACCTGTTTCTAATCCAGCACCCAGGAGAAGGAGTCAATGGGTCAGGTTGAAAAAGATAAAAGGTTTAGAAGCGAAAACTGTGTCAGGACGGACAGGTGATTGACAAATAGGCTGAGATTAAAAAAAAAACGAGGTTGAGAAAGCTGTAATTTGCAAAGGGGAAGCTGAAGGATGAGAGAGAGACATTAGTCAGGGAAGGTAGAATAAGGAATGGATTGTAGGTGAAAGAGGGGGTCACTGAGGAAAAAGGCCAGAGGTTATCAGTCAACCACTAAGTGAACCACGATGTGTAACAGCCCATGAGATGAAATATATTGGCACTGACCCACAGTGTTATCTACAAGAGGAGCTATGTAGAGCAGCAGGGGCACAAACCATAAGTGAACATGATATCACACATTGTGTGACTTTATCTGCCTTGACGCATTCTTTTATTTGCTCTGTTTTTTCTTCACACACACACACACACACACACACACACACACACACACACACACACACACACACTACCAATGTACTCTTGATAAATGTTGAGAGGTGAAATATGCGAGGGAAGGAAGTTTAGAAAGTTTGAGCTCTATGCAGCCAGCTAAATTTCAAGCTAAAATGGCAGCTTACAGTTCAGATGTGTTACAGAATGTATATATAACAAAGTAGAATTCAAAATGTGATAACAAAAACTATGCAGGCAGTTTCGAAAATCAGAGTACACAGTGCAAAGTGACATTCAACAGGTGAACATTAACAGGTGTTACAGTAAAAACATCTTTAAAGGTTCTGTACTCGACACGGAACATTAATATAACAAATATTTGAATATTTGATACAACAAATAAATCCCCATTTGCTGTTGATGTTCTTTATAATTAAGTAAAATAACGATTGATTGCATTCACACTCGTGGCTGCTAGCCATGTACCAATATGACTCACCTTTTCCACTCACACCTACACGTTGATCAAATTAATTATTTAAATTCAAATATTTAAAACATTTTAGATACTTTTTCAGACAGGCACCTCATGTTCTAAAAAATAATAAATAAATTAATAAAATCCTTCTGCATGGTTCCTTTTTCTATCACCAGGGGTGCCCGGCACTAGGGGGTGCTGCAGCACCATCAGCACCCACCCTCCAGCGCCCCTTGAGGCCAAGCAATGGGCCCCTTCTAAACAGGCATGTTTTGAGTATGGAGAGTATATAAGGGGACACCAAGTGAAAACCTGGTACACTTCTTTGGTTTGTGCGTATGCAGAGGGCAGAGTCCTCTTCTCAAATATGCAGGTATGTGTCAGTTGCAGATGCTGTTGAGTTGGTTTGAGCCCTGCATTGATGACATGCCGCCAAGTGTGGAATTTTTTGCTCCTTATTCATATTGCCTGAATCTACATTCTTTCTTTCTTTCTTTCTTTCTGCCTCCATGTGTGCTATCTATGATCATAAACACGTGTGGTAGTGTGAATTGATACAGTGGTTCACTGGTTTTGGCTGCAAGGATGTTCGGTGGAGATAAAACTATTCCCTTTGCATTTTAAACTCACAGCTGTTTTGCCACAGAAAGTCATTCCTGCCTGTGGCCATCAAACTTTATAACTCCTCCCTCTGAGTGTCTGACACATAGACACTTAGTGAGTTTTAAAATGGACAATATTATCTGTTTACTCTGATATTTTTATACTTCTTGCAACTGTAACACAGAATTTCCATTCGGGGATCAATAAAGTATTTCTAAGTCTGATTCTGATGTGAGAATTTGAAGCTACTTCCTTAGCTACACATTAGTACGTACACATTAGTCTGCGGAGGAGGGTCTGCTAGTCCACACAGCATTGGCATTTCTTTAAACCGTTCATAGTCGTCTCCACATGGAGCAACAGCGTCGCTGCAAAATAGCCTCAGGCAGGAACCTGTTTTGGTGGAACATGTGTACGTTTTTGTCGTGCGAGAGAAAACTCAGATTGGACATATAGTCTAGCTAGCTGTCTGGATTTACCCTGCAGAGATCTGAGGAGACAGTTAACCATAGTCGTCAGAAATCCACCGGAGTTTAGAATGCAAACAAAAAGAAAGCTGAATGTGACGGAATACCGGCGGAATTTCAGGAAATGACACGTCGTTGATACAGACTTTATACATACCTGACCCCTGGCTTCCCTTTTTTCCTGGCAAAAGACTCCACCATACACTGAAGACAAAATGTTTATATGAACAGCTTTCATCATGCACACAGGCCCCAGAAAAAGATAAAAGTTGATGCAAAAAGAAAGTCACGTGACACTTGTGCTGTTTGCTTTGTTTATTAGAGGTATATTGTCAAACATTTTACAAGCTGTTGCTTAAATGTTTCCATTGAGAGAGAGAGAAATGCAACACTGAAAAACAATTACTAAGCTCAGCAGAGAACACTTCCAAAGCTCCTGTTTGAAAGGCACTAAAGTCCCAGTTTTAATGTCAGTCCTCCTTTTTTCTTGACACATGCATACACAACTAGCAATGACACCTGTTGTTACACACGTCGGTAGCTACAATACACAGAGCTTTCAATTGACTTGTTAGTTGAGCTTTTAAAGGCAATGCCACTTATGTCTGCTTTCATGTGTAGGACACCAAAATGTGTGCAATGCTAAGATGAGAAGTTGAAGTAACACAGACGGTTGATTCAATACACTGAACATTTGTACGGACGTAAAGCTACTATAACTTACTTCATGTGGAAGACAGGCTTTCAGTTTGCTCTGTTGAGTGCAGGTATCTTAAATATGTCTAAGATTAAATACACCATATTGCTGCTATTTAAATATATAACGTTTCTTTTAAGTTAGAATCGCCATTCAGTGGAATTATGTATAATCACAAGACAACCATCACTTGGATTTTCTTCACGTCTGCAAAAGAAATGTAAAAAAAAAAAAAGTCTCTTTTTAAATAATAGTGATAGTAGTACATTCAAACAATAGCATAATAGTTCCTCTGCATTATTGTTGTGGTTTTAAATAGCTTGTAATGTAGGGGTGCTTGTAAAGGGGACAGTCTGTCATTATATTAATGTTCATAATGTAAAATCAGATGCACCCTACTTCTTGGTTTAAATACTGCAGAAACAACACTGTCACAAAGTTTAGATGCCGTGCTAGTGCCATTGTCATATTGCTTAATGCTGTTGCTCTTCAGGAAGTCCATCAGGGAGTTACAGGATTCTGCTCCAGAGCTGAAGAATTGTGTGTCCATGAATGCCTACTCTGAATGTTTACCGGCTGCCAAAGACATGTGCATGTGCCTGTCAGACAGTTTGCGCGTGTGTGTGTTTGTGTGAGAGAGATGAATGGCAAACACTGGGATACAGACAATCTAATGTGAAAGCGATGGCTTTCTTGTGAGAGAACAAGTAGCCTGTCGTTTGGTGGTGTAAACAGCTGCATCATCACTAAATGGGAAATTGTGAAAATTAATTCCTGGCAGTTTACTTGTGTTGACCATATTATTTGCTTCCAATGCCTTATTGTCCAACTATTTATCCTGTTGTGTGACAGATTTTGTCTGTTTCTGCTACTCTTTTTCTTACTCTTTCTATGTCTGACCGTTTTTTCCTACTCCCGATAATGAAGATTTAGCTGCTAATTCCATTCCCTTATCTCCCTCCTCTCCACTCATCCTCCTCACGCTACACATTACATTTGTCTCTATCAGTCTCCATGTCTGTTTGCAGTTAGCCGGCTTCAACAATCTCTTCTTCCCACCATCTGCCTTTTCATGCTTCTGTCTTTCGTCTATTCCCTCGATGCTCCTCCGTCCACGTCTGGCATTCTCTGGGTGAGTTCTCCAGCCCACTACCGGCAGCCGCAGCCCTCCACCACCATGTCCTGGTAATTCTTCAGCACCACTCGGTCTTGAGGGTCCAGGTAGAGCAGGGCGATGGGACTGAGGGAGGTGGGGACGCAGCAGGCTCGGGGCACTGCTCCATTCACAGAGTTTACCAGAGTTTGCACCATCGCGTGGCTAGAGGAGTTCATGTGGTCGGCCAGAGGAAAGCGACACTCTCCCAGGCAGTAGAAGGCATCGTAGCCGCTGGGTGCAATGATCCACTTATGCCAGCCCACATCGTTGAAATCTACATATAGAGGATGACGGCGGCATCTGTTACGAGAAAGGCGTTTCAGTTTCGCAGCACGACCACCATTTCTTTTCACCCTTCCACTATCGCTCCAACTGACCCCTCCTTTATCACCCCCCCAGCCCGGCACTCTATACCCCGTTTTTTTGGCCCTCCCAGAGGCTTGGTCTCTCTTGCGGCCCTTGCTGCTGCTCCTGGCCCTCTCTTTTGTCCCCTTTCTTCCTCTCATCCTCTGGCCTCCACTGGGGGTCCTCCTACCATGTTTGACTAAGGGCTCCCCACGCCCGTCATGACTATAAGTCACCAAGAGGGGTCTCTCCTGGGCCCAGCTGTGCTCGTCTTGACCCACAGACCTGCATACCCTCAGGTGTCCCTGCTTGTGTTTCTCTGCCTCCTTCTCACCTGCTGCAGAGAAGAGGCGCTGATCAGGGAGCGAGGCGGTGCTGTTTTCAGGTCTGACCTCCAGGAGGAAGCCCAGACTGCCAGTCCCAGCAAGGGCCTCATGGAGGAGCTCTGCACTTAGGCTAAAGGCCTCCCAGAAACCACTTGCTTTATGACTGTGGAGGCCCGTGGGGAGTAACCTTGTTTCCAGCAGGGTGGGCTCAGGGTCCTTATGATGCTCAGCGAGGTACAGGTTTAGTCTGTGGGCCCCAGGACCCAGGGAGGCTCTGTGACTACGGAGGAGCCGAAGCTCAGCGGAGATCACTCTCTCATCCTGAGGGATGGAGGAAACGTTAAAGGAGATGTGCACCCTCTTACGATCCACTGCTATGGGATTGTCACCAAGGGGCTCTAAGAGAAAGATGAAGAGAGACAAGGGGGTACGGTAGTTTAGTGGGGTTGTACTTACTTGGGTTTATATACACTCAACAAGACACAAACAGATGCTGGCTACAGTAGTCAGTTTTGTCATTTGCCAGATCCTGAATCCAAATGATCTCAAAAGCAGGGAAATTACCAAACTAGGTACAAATATCAGCAAATAAGTTACAGGGGTAGAAAGCTAGCTCACATTGACACTGTAAGTTCCAGCATTTACCCTTTGCTATAGATATTAAGTAAATTGCACATTATATTTATTGTATCTGAATCTAGACTGGATTATCAACAATAAAATGAATACAGAATTACATTTTATTGTCAAGTAGTCTTTAATTTGAGGCTCTTAATCTTTCAACCAGTCCTACACAAGTATGCATTATGTAATTCAACATCTGCTGCAGGGACCCTGTGTCAAGTTTTACAGCTTTATCATGTTTATAGTTTATTAACCGGATGTAATGCGTATTCTTAATAAAGTGGTGTTTAATCAAATTAAACCATTTACTAACAAATAATAAGTATTATTCCAGAAGCAGTTCTACTGGAATTAGTTGGAACTGGTGACTGACACAGGGTGGTAGGTTGGGGATCAGTGGGGGCCCAACAGACAAGTGCTTGCCCTGTGGCTCCCCTAACAGGTTAATCCAGCCATGATCAGAATTGCAGTGCAAAGTCCAGAACACAGTTTCCTCAGTGTATCTAACTATGCTCCCACACATGTTTTGAAAGAAGACTTTAGGATTGTGACAACCCTTCTTATCTAAGAGTGCACAGATGGATGTTACTTAATGTGTAGATTGTTAAAGCGTGAGTCACAACAAACATCTGCTACTGTCATAAATCTTTATACCTCATCTGTGGTTAATAAAAGAATTCCACAGAATACATGTACAGCTATACTGAACACCAAAGTTCAAAGGCCAAACAACTACAAATCAAAACCTGAACTGTACTGCAATAGAATAGGTTGACAACATGGCGTCATGATGTGGCAGTAAGCTCACCAGTGTGGTGAAAGCTGCGTACGGTGTTAGCCTGCTGGATGTGCTGGCTGGGGAAGCTAAACGAAGGGTCCTCCACTAGATGGTACTGCTGCTGGTGGAAGCGGTAAAGATCCAGGAGGTACCCAGGCACTGGCACTTCCGACCGAGGGTTAGGTTGTGACTGCAGGCCCAGACGGCTCAGGAGGAGATTCTGGATGGTCTGAGCCAGACTGGGCTCCAGGTGGAGGGGACCAGCCGGTGGGGGCGACATGGACGAAGGCACCCTGTCATGGTCAATCTTGCTGGTGTCTCCACCCTGGCGACCAGACGAGGCTTGAGGTAGCAGCAGGACCATGAGGAGCAGGAGGTTAGCAGGGAACATGGTGGACCTGGAGGGAGACAATGGGAGGACAGGTGTGGGGAAGAAAAGAAAACAGGAAGTGCTGAATAGAAGATTAAAAAAAGCAATCTAAACATCTTTAGACAAATTTGTGAGGGCTTCTTGAATTTAGGTGCTTTGGATTTTCAAGTTAAAGCATAATATGTAATGTGCAAAAGAGATGACTCAGCCAAGATGCTCCAGGACTCTATATATCATGCTTATGTCTTTTCCTTCCTGGAAACACCAGTTTCTCATTAGTCTTCAGCCTTCATGTGACATATGTTCAAGAAATTTACTGTCCACATATCCATATGAAGTTGTTTGCTAGTTATCCCAGGCTAGAAACAGTGGCACTTTGTTTTTTCTCAGTTAATTTATGGGGAGTCTCTTACCCACAAAGGTAACGTGTCTCTTAGGACACCCTAGCAGAAGACATTAAACAGTCTCTATCTGTAATTTAATCATGGTGTGTGTTTATGTGTCAAAGAATGAAAGATGTCTAGCATTTATCAGAGGTTGTTGACTCTAGCGACATGCAAAGCAGTAGAGGCAGCCATAATGACAGATGACTAGATTTTCTTTCTTCTCCCTTCATTTTCAAATCACTAGAGAATATTAAAGCATTCAGTAGCTTTCTATCATGTTGTCTGCATGTGTGAAGAAGACAAAAACTTTTTCATTTAAAGGCCTAATGCAAGTGACCCTTAAATTACAGGTATATGTACAGCATATAAACAAACCTTCACCACATCCTCAGAAAACATCTGATATCAGGGTTGAATCCTGCATTGATTTATGGTGTTGGGAATACCCTTTTGTTTACATTTGGATCAAAAGTGTTACATTGCACTTAACCTTGATATTAATGGATATTGTCGAGGTGAAAAAGGGGAGCTTTGTCTGTATAACGAGTTAATGGAAAGTCTCCATTTGGAATGATTTGAACTGAGGAGTTCTAAGACTCCTTTGGAGTTTGTGTATATGCAATATGATGACATTTGATTTCAAATAAAAATATCATTAAAACAAACTTTGTTCAAAAGCTAGTATTAAATTTGAATTTAGATTCGCCCAATGTGTGCAAATGTGTCTGCTACATAATCACATCTACTGTAGCACTATGTGCAATGCAATGCCTTGTTTGACAGCCAAAATATGCAAAAAAAGATACAAATGAATACTAAGGAGCGACAAGAGATGTACGATCTGGTTTCATTAGTGTTTTGTGCAGAACAACAGATTACAGAATGATAATGGCCTGTTATTGAAAAAGCTAAAACACAGTTAAGCTGTGCATGCAGTGATAATGTCATGCTGCCAGCAATCCATCCCTACTCAAGTAATGACTGTGTTTTTAACTAAGATATGCTATGATATGCAATGTTTCTGGTTTGCACCTGGTCTCTATCTACCTCACCTCTATTGCCTAAAAATTCCCTTCCTTGGGTTCCAAGTGTGTTTTGATGTTATGAATGTGTGTGAATGCATATGAATAAATTCAAATTACTGAACCAAAATTCTGACCAAAATCCCAGAGATACAACAACTGTGCTCCTTTAGTTCAACTTGACTGTGTTGAGTGACTAAAACCTCTTTCATCTGAGTGACTATGACTATTCTCAGTGCGGGAACAGGACCACAGACAGGGGGTCACGCAATTACCACTGTGACCTAGCTAACGCCCTGCACCTCTGGAGTACAGGTGTTAATAATAACTGAGCTACTAATTAGAAAGCAGCAAGTCAACAGTCCCTTTGACCTGAAGAGGTCGGTTTGAGGTGTAAAAAGACCAGAGCAAAGGAGACAAGGACAAGAAACTCTTAACTGCAAATAAATTTAAGTAAAAGTAAAAGTAAGTAAAACTGAAGTGAATTGTGTACCCATTTTTTTTTTTTTGTGATCAAATATGTTTTACAATTAACAATCAAGACACTGGGACATAAAAAAGAAAGAAAGTGCACCTGTCTATCACTTACTCCAATAACTCTTAGTTTGTAGTTATCTCTTACCTTACCCTCTCACATATCTCTCTCCTCTATCTCCTTATCTCATCTCTCTAAGGGACAGAGAATTGATTAAGGCCTCTAAAGCGAGATAGCAGAGGTGTTTATGGCTCAGCGAACACATAATGACAGTGTAATGGACGCTAATCTTACCACACTGTCAGAATTAGGGTTAAAAGGAGGTCACAGGTGTGAAGGTGTGTATATTTTTATGTATTGTGTGTTGTTCACGTGGTGCACGGTTCAAAGGACAGGCCTGGGAAAATAAGCCACCTCCAAGTGTGGGATTGCTGCAGGCTATCCATTAAAAGCTTGCGGCCCCACCCAGGGCTGTTTTACCTGAGGCAATGAAGCAGAGGACAATTACAGATTAGACGCTGTGCTGGACAACCTCTCCCATATACTGTGGAGGCTTGTAAAGCAGATTAAGGACAACACAAGTACCTCTCTCCTGTACTTTCCTCACCTAGAAAACCGCCCAGGTGACTGAGGTTCAAAGGTTCAGTCGTCACACAACAGGGTGTGGTATCGCCTGCGCGAGGCAGAGAAACACGGACGAAAAGGGAGAAAGAGGTTTGTGCGAAAGGCAGCTTGCCCTACATCACTTTGACATACACACAGCCTCTCTGTTCTCTTGTGGTGTCTGTGTTATGACTGGTTCTATCTAATTTAAACCGTGCAAAGAGGACCCAGGCCTAATTTAGCATCTTTATGTGTCATGTTCATCCTGATGTTGACTCATTCCAGTAAGCCGGAAAAACTGACATTTAAATGATTACACCCCCCAGTTCCTGCCTTCATATCTGACTATCCCTGCCTTATTGCATGCTTTTTTTCTTTCTCTCTCAAGCAAGAACAAGAACTAATCAAATGTTCTTGGGGGACGACAGAGGAGAGCTGTATGATAAATGGGTCCATGATAAGGTGAGATGAAGAGTCAGGGCCTCAGCAGCTCAGCCTATTAGACATATTAGATGTGACCTGACCTCTCGAGCAGACAGCGGCGTGACCCTGGCGCGCGGCAGACAAGTGTTGCCCCTGAACTTGCTGATTAAAACCTCTGACCTCTGACGTCCGTTTCTAGCTTCTGCTTCTGTCATGTTTCTATCTCACTGCCTCTCTTTTTATCTGTTTATTTCAAACCCTGTTCCTTTTCCTTTTCCTCCTTCCTCTTTGCATTCCTTAAACTTTGGCCTGTTGCTTTGTGCTCTATGCTGTCATATGATATGTAACTGCTTTTCGCTTGTCTGTTTCCTCCTTCTTCAATTTCTTGATTCATCCATCAATTTCCTTTTCCTGACTTTCTCTTGTTCTTTCTTGTTAACAATATCTGTTTTGTACTTCTCTGCATCACCTTCCCATTCCCTCCCTCTCTCCCTTTCCTCCTCTCCCATTAATGTTGCTCTTTTCTTCTAGGCCCTAAATGAATGGTGTTTTTGCGGAAGAGTGCGGCGGGCTGTTGCCGGGCCAAAGGGCTGGAGTGTCACCGCAGCCAGCTGATTTATCCACCGCCGCTGTCTTTATGTTACGCCTGGTCCCTCAACTTTCCCTTCCTGTTGTTCTTCCCGTGTTTCTTTTCCCAAATTCCTCCTCTCATTCTCCCTGATCCCCCCACCTTCCAGCTCTCATTTTTCATTGCTGCCGTCTCATTCTTTCAGCACATATTACTTGCAGTGTGCATGCCACAGGGTTAATTTTCTCTCTCTGAGCATACTTTAATAATCAAAAATATGTAATGTCAGACAGCCTCATGAGCCCAAATGTGATGTAGAGAGTACATATGCACACCTGAGAACACTTCTGAGGATACATCTGTATTCACTGCTGCTCTTTTTCCACTTGTAACTGTACCATATAAACGGTGCATGCACGTCATATTCTATATAATTAACTGTGAAGTTATGACTGCACAATACTCCTCATGCTTAACAAGTCATTAATGCATGACTTTGAGCTGTGGAGTTAATATGTAATGGGGTGTGGGGAGGGGGGATGTCCAAAACAGTTGCTATAGTAAAGTCATAGTTCAGCTCTCTGAGGTGTAACAGATGAAATCATTAGAACAGTATTCCAGGTAGGCTGCTGTGTGGTTTTATTGGACTCTATTAGAATGGCTCTCTAATTCATCCCAGCTGGACCGATTAGCTGGCTAATGACCCAAACGTCAAACACACACGTGTGTCCATGCTAAGAACAGTACAGGGTTTAAACACATGCTAATTGCCAGGCAGAGTGAGCACTAACACGTACGCAGAAATACATGCCAAGATGTAGAACTGTGGAAGAGCAGGGTTGTAAATATGTGAGAGTGGTTAAAAACAGATTTAGACAAACACACACACGCACACACACACACACACACACACACACACACACACACACGTACACATACACACACACACACACACACGCACACACACGTACACATACACACACACACACGCACACACCTACGGTTTAGCACACATTCAAAAATGGATTAGACCCGGTGCTTCCCTGCTTCTACAACATAAGTGACTCAGGTATCACATCTACATACACTCACTTTGTAATGGTTTTAGTCTAATTTGCGTGAGCTTGAGCAGAGCATCAACAGGTTGCCATGTATTTAGAACTTTCATCCTCATGCTCCTCTTTTTCCTCTTCCTTTTGTCCCGGCCTGGGATGCACAGAGGTCTCAGTGTCAAATGTGCACTGTGGTTAACAGGAGGCACCGCTGAGGCACAACATTGTACAAGCATCAATGGAAACACTGACATATCTAACCCATGACTGCTGAAAGCTCAGAGACCGCTCTCGACGTTTGTCTGACAGCTAAGTCGATGTGAAATACAGAACAAAAACACACCTCTGCTTTTCACATTAAAGCTGCTGAGCGTTAACACTGAGGGCCAATTCATACTGTGTATGTTGCAGCGCTGGCGAGTTACGTTATGCTCTTTGAACTCATAATGGGTGCATTATTCTTGGACAAGTTGCTCTCCGGACAAGATTTTGATTGAGCAACACGGTGTGCCAGCGGTATATGCATGTGTTTGAGTTGTGTGTGTGTGTGTGTGTGTGTGTGTGTGTGTGTATGTGCGTGTTGTTCCCCAGAGTGACTAATGGTTTCAGCAGCACAGTTCCTGTGGCCTGTGGCTTGACAGACAGACAGGTGTGTGTGTGTGTGTGTGTGAAAGAGATGTAGTACTCACGTCCAGGTGTGGTGGGATGTATGCAGAGTCCATGGTTTATCCTTGAGCTCCAGTGTTACGATCCCTCGGCTCTCGCTCCCGCTCCTTTGGACAGAATGGGCAAAGTGGACTATTTACCTCTTTTTTTTTACCTCTCTCAAGGTAACCTGTGTCTGTCTCTTCTATGTCTCCTATTTACATGGGCTGTCGGTAATGCTGCTCTCTCCATGTTTTTCTCCACTGTCTGCTTCCTCACTCAGCTTCTCATCCTGTTGTCAGTGTCAGATAAGCAAACTCTTAAAAACATCCACCGGCTTCCCCTCTGCCTGCCTGACCTCTGCAAGTAGGCAACTCCCTTTCTCTGTTGCCTGCACTGGATGTTTAAAACACACTAATGTCGCTGCAGTGGATATGGAAGCTGCAGGAGGAAGATTTGTTGTGTCTGTCTGTCTGCCTGCACTGTATCACTGGCAACAACTCTCTCTAGTTCCTAAACCTCCTTCCTCTTCACTCTGTCCCTCCTTTTTGTATCTCCTCCCCCTTTTCCTCTCCCTCTCTCTCACCCTCTCTCGCTCACACACACACACACACACACACACACGCACACACACACAGCTGGTAAACTCAGTTTAACTCTAATTGACTTGCCTGGCCACTAAGATCCTCCCAAATAGTGATGTCACTAAGACCGTCCCCAGTACATTTACAGGCTGTTATCTCTCTTTCTCACTGTCACACATACACACATTTTCAAACAAGCAAATAAACATGAGTAGAAACGTTCTCTCACACACACACAATTGTGCTAAAACAAAACCAAACACTCAAACAGACAAGGATGGACTGAAACACACATGCATACGACCTGTTCCAGATAATCCTGAGTTCAGTTCACAGAAGCAGACTGATTATTTTCTACAATTTCTCCTTTAACAAACTCACCTGCTGCTTTTCGTTGGTACCATTTTACGTTTTGGCCAACATGCTCGCAGGCTATCGCTTCGACATTATAAATACGAGGCCCCATCACACTGAATGAGAGCACACAGAGTCAGTTACAGGAGAAAGGTATGAATGGATGACTCACAACAGCTGTCATGAAGTCACCACAGTTGAGTTTTGTGATTGGATGGAAGTAAATGTTGAGGTAAAAAAAAAGAAAAAGCTGTATTTCTCCACTACGGGTTGAAGCAAGGTGCATCCGTCCTTCCAGCGCTGAGTGGGTGGCGAGGGTAAATTTGTATTCATGGGGTTGGCCCATGAGAAAACGTCTCTTTAGGATGCATCGTCTCACATATTAGATCTCATCTGGAGAATCACTTGCCCACGTCCCTCTGCTCCTCCTCCCTGTGTCCCCTCCACTTGCTCTTCCTGTCCACTGTCGTACAAACACACACAAAAAAAAACTAATCCACAGACCTCATTCATCCCTGAGGCTGAGTAATTGTCCCAACGCAGAGCAACTTCACACACACATGCACGCACGCATGCACGCATGAACGCATGCACGCATGAACGCATGCACGCACACAGTACATTTCACAACTGAATCCAAACTGAACTGAAACAGCTAATCTACACAGACTTTCACAATCACATCAATATATCGTCTGTCTGGGAGGTGTAGTGATTACTGAGTGACCTTCAGCAAACATCCACCATGAGTCCTTCGGTAAAGCACTGAAATCCAAACATAGCCCACCACCAACTTTACTATCAGCGTATCAGCTCTCAGACGATACTGTCCATTGTAAAATCTGTGGTAAAAGTAGAAATAATTCTGCATTTAGTTCTACATTTTCTGAAATCTGCTTTCTTGCAGAGATACATGTTAGTGAAGATCACTATCACCTTGTCTGGGCTGTAAGTGTAGAGCTGGGAGAAGATCAGCTTAGCTTAGCATAGAAAAAGGAGAGAAGCAGTGGGAAACCGCTAGGACAGCACCCTACTGTTCGCCAAGAAGAATTTATAGCATGTAATTCCCCCTAAAACCACAAAGAGTTTTCCTCACAATGTTACTTGAACTATTTCTTTTAGTGAACTAGGAGTAAGAAACCTACAAATGTAAAATGTTGCATTATTGTTGGTCACTCTGTTGCCATTAAAACAATTACACATCCTGTCTATTTTTATTACTGACAAATAACGACAGGGACAAAGACCAGGGCTTGCTGTACTCTAGTTTCCATTGCCTACCTACAGTATATACTGTAGGTGTATCTGACCCGCTTCCCCTTCTGTCTTTCTTTTTTTCTTCCATCCATCCAGTTCTCAACCAAAGCTCCCTTTCTTTTTCTTCTTGTCCTTCTCTGTCATTAAGGGAACCAAAAGTTGGGGACGATGAAGCCACCAAGCCCCCAGGGTTATTATCATCAATCCCTATTTGACCCTCCATCCATCCCCTTGTGCTCAACTCCATTTAACCCCACTTCCATTAAACTATCTGTTGTTCCAATTAACTAAGTTGCTCACCAAAATGATGCGGTCTGTGTCAGTTAACTGACCATTCTCCAAAGCATACCCTTAAGTTTGTAGATTGATTTACTAACTTCAAGGCAGCTATTGTTTCAATTGATTTCAGAATACAGTGAAAACCAAATTACAGACTCAAATCTTGTTTGATACATAAATAATCAATCACAGTTACTATTAAGTACCTATCTTTTTTTTGTTCAATGTTGAGCAGAGGCTGTTTTGAAACTATTCTTTGCTGATATTTGAGAGTTAAAAAACATGCATGAGTTACAGTCTTTTGTCCATGAGATCAGACACAGAAGACAAACATGGACACCATGAAGCATTATGTGAATTTGATCAGGAAGATGTAAGAGCTTCTCACAAACCCTTGAACGCACCACCAGGGAGAGTTTTACAGTAAGTATGGTCCCTGTTTGCATCTAAAGTACCATAACATAAAACAAAAGCAATGCAAATGGTGATGGATTGCATAACTCAAGCAAGTTTGGTCCCTTCAAGTGGTTTTCATACTGCATGAGCTGAAACCAACAGCTGCATAGAGGGTAATAAAATATGTCATATATAACATATAGTCAGCAGAAATGTAAAACATATACATGCATTTTAGAAAGCCTGTTAAATCTCAGTGACCCACAGGTGGGCCAGTCATTACAAGCTTATGTTGAGCAGCCAAACTTTAAACTCAAGTTTCCAAAGATATCAAATATGTCAGGTTAACTTTTGGGGAAACATGTATGAGTTATGCAGATACAGAATATGTCCATTTGATGGGTTTGAATATTTCATTTGTTGTAACCATCATATAGCTGGAACAATCTGATAGAGAATGTATATACGATACTTTAAGTGTACCCCACTTTCTTAAAGTATCGTATGAGAGATGATTTTTTTTCCAACCTTCAAGCCATACTTAGAGGGACAAAAAAGGACTAACATGCTAAATTTAACAATATGGGCCTTTAAAAGTATGAATGGGAGTAGGCTATTTGTTCCATACGCATGGTTAACAGTCTATATGCATACAGGGTTCAGACACCATAGCTGAGCCACAGCTCTGGCTTCTCCAAATGAGCAATAATTCCAGCCTCCAGGTTTCCCATCCTCTGGAAAAGCCGTCGGCTGCCTGTCCCACTGACTTCCGACGGGGGTGGAGAGAGACTTTTAAAGTAATACCTCACCGCCCTCTTAACAAGCCATCCATCCGTCCTGCATCCCAGTGTTCCCACCTCCACACCGCTCCATCCCTTAATGGACACAGAGAGCTAGGCCTCATCAGGAGAGGAAGAGGAGTGGGGGGGGGGGAGGGGAGGGGGAGGGTGGGTTGTTTGGACTTATTCCCTCTAAATCTGGATAGAAAGGTGACTTGGCCTCAGAAAGAGCAGTAACAGCTGTAAACACACACACACCTGCATAAGTGTGTTCGTGTGTGAAGTAAATGCTTCTAAGGTGATAATATGGGAATTTATGAGGATCTTTATCCCTTCAATAAAAGCCCCCCCCCCATTATCTGTGCAAAGCACTCAATGAAACTTAGTGTTGATTGTCGCCCAAAATGTAACCAAGTGTTTAAATAAAGTCCAGGAATTGTCACAATTATTTGTGTACAAGATGTGCATCTACACATGTGTTTACATGGTCAAGTAATCTGTCTGAAATAGTGATGTAATTGTTGTTAACAATTGCTGTAACTTTATGCAGTGAGGGTGATATTAATAAAACGTCTGTGTATAATTTTTTTAATTTTACTATGTCATTGAAAAGAACAAAGGTTCGGCAACAGACAGAACGTCAGAACAGGCAACTAAGTCCAAAGAGGCATACGCAGGATAACATAACCACTTTGGCTGGAAGGAGTTTTAGGGCTAAAGGGAAGGTGTGTATACCGAGAAGCTGATGAGGGAATTGGGATCGGGGATAGGTAATGTACACACTGGGGAATGCTGGCCAGACGGGGAATGTCAGGCTCTGAAATGACAGAAGATGCTTAACAATGGTTGGTTTGTGACAGTTACTAGTAAGGACTAAATTTCACATCAACTACAGATGCTAATAATGCCAATCTTACTGCCAGAAGTTTATTTTTACAGAAAAAAACGAGAAAAAATACGAATGCACACAACAAAGCCAATTAATAAATAATTTCTTAGTTTCAATCATGAAGCAAAAATAAGCTTAAACTAACAGTGGGATGTGTAATTAATGAGTTCAGTAATATGAGTAGGTGCATGAGTGAAATAATGCATGTGTAGTGTTGTATGGTATGGTGCAGCAACCGAGGCCAGCATGCCGGTGTGCCAGCGAGGAGAGACGCCAACTGAATCCAAGAGGCCTTTTAAAAGTTCATTAGCCCACAGAGCACAGGTGTTGCCAATTAAGGAGACCAGAATCTGCCACTCTTCTAACGACCCTCTGCCACACCCACCTGCAGCACCTGTGAGAAAAGCAGTCTGTCATCGCCCAATGTGAGTCAAGTGCAGATTTGAGTCGCGCACTCTCCGGTTTACGGCATAACCCGTCATACCTGATGAGAGTCTAGTCCAAGGGGGTAAGCCTCTCCTCTCTAAGCAAAGCTCTCTGTGACGCCATTTTGATGCGTCCAAGCCATCACCGGCCTATAGCATTCCATTGACTGCCATTCATTTTGGTGCCACTTTGACAGTGAATAACTTTACATCTGAAGTGTTTAAAGACTCTATTTGTCCATTGTTTATTTCTAAAGAAATACGGCAATGTATAAAAGGCTCCATTACCTTGTAGCTCATGTTATGGCGCCGAAGCAGATACAGTTTTTGTAAAAATAGGATTAAAACGATAAAAACGATTGTGTCATAACCATGCGACTTACTGTCGCACAGTGGAGGAATCATCGTACAGTACAGGGTAAGCTCGCTCGGCAGTTTGGACTTAGCTGGAAATTAGCTGTTTAGGTTTAATTACAAATGTTAACTAGTATTTTAGTTATGGTCATAGCCTGTGCCTATGTTATCTCCTAACATATACTACGCTCTCCGTCTCTGCAAGACTAGGATTGATTGAGATTTCTCTTGGCACAGCTACCAGAAGACTTTCAGATGTAAGTCTAAGAGATTGCTCACGTCACATCTATGTCGTCAAGCTCAGTGTGAAGCTGCGCAGTAACGCTCAGCCATCACCGGAAAAGTGTTTCTAATATCCTTCTCTGGTCTCCGTCCAGAACAATGGGATTTGTTGGTCATTTTCTTTAACTGTCTATGGTCTAGTCAGACCGGTTATGAGTTGCATGTGTAATGATGAATTTTGTGAAATCTATAAAATAATAAACGTTTCTCATTACAAACAATAACAGATGGGAATCATTTCAAAAACGTTTTAGTTATCTATGATTGTTTGATTGCTAACGTTAGCTCAAAACGCCATTCAACTGATTGTTTGATTGCTAACTTGTAGCCAGAAGTGAACGAACTTTGTTAAGTAGGTCCATTTTTACCGGATCTCGTTAGCATCTTGTAGGCTACTCATCGCAAAGCGACGCATGCATGACTCAAATCTGGACTCAACTCACATTGGGCAGTGACACAGCCACATAAACAAAGTGGCAGGCAAACATGGCGGAGAGGGTCATCACAGCACACTAAGGTAGCCTAAGCCACATATGAAACACGCATGCAGAATGCCTCCTCTACTAGTCGACCCCCCTCCCTCCTCTAACACAACAGAAACCCCACAAAAAAGAAACAAAACAGCCGTCCAGTATCGTGATAGATAATAGGTAGAGTGGTCGCGTGCCAGTCGGAAGGTTGGTGGTTGGATTCCTGTCCCTGCAGTCCCATGTTGAAGTGTCCTCGGGCAAGACACTGAACCCCAGGTTGCCCCCGATGCTGCGCCATCGGTGTGTAAATGTGTGTGAGTGTTTATCTGGTGAGGTGGCACCTTGTACGGCAGCCTCGGCCACAGTGTGTGAATGTATGTGAATGGTGAATGGGTCCTGTACTATGTAAAAGCACTTTGAGTATTTGTTGAGACTAAAAAAGCGCTATATAAGAACAGGACATTTACATACGTACATTCAGCATGAGCATGCCTTATTTCTTGGCTGATGTGCCCGAGTAATCATTCCAATATTGTTTGCCTCGTCAAGTTGTTTGGTCAGTCCACAACCCAAAATAATAAAATGTGTGTATCTGTTTTAGTTTAAATGAATGAGGACATTTTTATTAGGGCAGTTAAACACATTTACTGCAGCTGGAAACTGTTGTAAAGTCACATCTTTCTCACTTCATGTAAACCTATGTGAAAGGGTGAATCACTTTACTTTGAACCACAGAACCATTTCAAATGAATGAATCAGATTAATTACTGAACAACTGAGTGTAGGGAGCACGTACATTAAATGTTCCATTGTGTTGCAGATGAGATGTGAAACAACAAATACTCAGCAATGAGTACCGTAACTGTATTAAAATTATAACTGGTGAAGTGACGCCGATAAAACATCAACATACTGTCAAGTGTTGTTTTGGAACCTATGAAAAACAATGGAGCTTAATGACTTGGTTGTCTGCAGTCTTTTTCCAAAATCAAATTTTCCTGAGAAGAGCACGTCACGGAGCAGAGTGAGTCATGAGAGAAAAGCTTCACGGCCCCAAAAAATAAGCAAAGATTGATGTTCAAACACTTAACGTGATCGATGCCTCCCCAGGCAACAGTCTGAATGACAAACATGAGGAGCTGGACAGTCATTTCTGCAGTGACCTTACATTTACCTTCATTGTGTGAATGTAATGAAGTTATGTTGTGCTTTTTCTAGTTGCCTTTAATGTGCAACTATGGAACTCTGTAGAGTACACAGAAACAAATGATATAAATATACATTGAGTTTGGATTTAATTTGTGTACAGTAAATGCTTTTTTTATCATACACTTAACTTTGTCAAATTGACCTTCAAACAGCTCACAACAATAACCAAATGAGACAAGTTGAAACAACTAAAAGGTTAACATGGTTTAAATATTTTGATGATTTATTTTCTCTGTTCTGATATTTCAGATTCAGATTCATTGATTTAAGACCACGGGGCGCAGTACAAACAGCATTTACATTACAATAATTACAAAACAAAGGCCCCCAGCAGGAATGACGCACAACATCAACAAAGGTAAAAACCTTCTTCAGTAAGGCACCCAATTTACATTTAAAACTGACTTAACTGTGTTTACCTTGCAGCTGGATTCTCGCGATATCACGAGATCATACAAAAATCCATCTTGTCAGGATTCATGTAGTCTGACTTGCCAGACCTATTTCCACAGCGCTGCCTCCACACATACACTCCTCGATATGAGATAAAATGGCCTGGGTTTGTATTACTTTGAACCAATCCCAATTGTCTGGTCACAGCGATGGTGTATCTACAAATTGGTCTAGGGAAGGAACTTGTGTTGGTGAAACATTTGCACCCCGCAAAGGAAAACACCACATAATAAATATGTGTGTATTTTGTCCATAACAACCTCACCAATTGTGCCCAAAACGTCCCCTGTGGAACTGGCTATTAGAATCATTAAATGCAGGTGAGTTACCTCTACTAAATTACCCAATGAAGCTGCCAGAATGCTTCTTCGGAACCGCTTGCCGAATGGTCTCACACATAGCTTCAGAAACCCCTTCCAACCACACCTTTCCGCTGTCTCTATATCTCCACATATGCTGATGATACTGGATGTAATGTTAAGCAGAGATTCAACATGTATAATTGCCATAGAAACCCCAAAACACTTTAACATTTATTTTTTTAAGTTGTGTCTCATGATGTCATTATTATGAAGAACACTATTTTTCCAGGCAGAATACGTTTTCCAGGCACTGGATGCTTTATAATACCACTATTGTGGAACTCTAACCATATTCAACTGTGCATACAGTATACAGTATATCTGCTTGCTGTTAGTACATAACCAGATTAAATATACTGTATCCATAATGTATATTTCATAGATGCATGTACAGTAGATGACTGAACACCGGAGGGTTAGGGTTAGGTGACTACAATGTTTTATTAGAGTTTATAGTATGAGAACACAGCAACATGATCAGAAAAGCGTTTGGATAGCTACTTCCAGTAAATCCTTTGTAACTCTTTGCTGCTTTAAGAGTGGGCCTTAGAGGGGAGTGACACTGCAAAAAATGAATGATTTGTGAGTGTTGTGTGCTGGGGAAGGACAAATGGATGGAACGAGAGAAGCAGAGAAAGGAGAGCGAGACATCCAGTAGATGAGATTTCATTAGATGCACACATAAAGGAGTCCACACCACTGAAATGCCCACACATCCTGCATGAATGTACACACAGACTGAGACACACACACACTGACAGACTATACACAGACACAGTCACACAAACAGTCTGATGTTTTTTATTCACTGGCAAAGAATTCCTACGTGAGTTTTTGCAGCGATAAGATTTAATTCCTACGTCCTGAGGTCCCTGTTTCTGCAGGGAGAGACGTGTGGAATAAATGTGTGTGTGTATTGTGATTGTGTGTTTCCAATGCCATGACCTCATGCCCCCTCTGCTGCACCCTGAGTCACTCATACCGATCCCTCTCACCTCCTTCCATTTCAATATTTCAAAGACCATTCTTATCGTACTGCGAAAGTGATAAATATCACTATTTTATATTAATGAACGTGCGTTACATTCAAGCCATGCCAAATGAGTTGAGACAAAGCTAATTAAGCCCATCAGTTCCACAAAATTCTCTCGGTATTTCTCACTATATGGCAACATTTGCGCACAGGAGCTTGAGTGATGCATTTTATGTCACCGCTGAGAAAGGACAACAGTCAGTAGTGTTCCTGCTTGCGAGACAAAGAGGCCTGCTGCAACAGGAAAAGGCATGGCTGAAAACCAGACACAGCGCCCGCAAAATGTTTCAGTCAGTGATTGTACTGCTAAAAAAAAGAGACAGAAAGATTTATTCTACAACATCAACCATACTATTCCAGGTTTCCACAGCGCTATATTTACTTATCTAATGAGCATTAGAAAACATAGCATTACCTGCACCAACTCGTTAGTGAAATCTCTTTTGTGTGTGTCGGTCTGAGGAGAGAAACTGCAGCGGCACTGTCTGCACACTAGTGCATCACAATAATAAAAAAGAGAGGCACATTTTTGTAGCACGACTTGTGGCATTGTGGTTATAACTCTGTCTTTTACAAGCTACCACCACACATAGAATCTAAGTATTCATGTGGGAAACACTGCAGCTATTTTATTAGAATGCCATGACATAAATAAATGTTACTTCAATAAATGTTACTTAACGTAATTGGTAATGATGCTTGTTTAATGATTAAGACAACAACTCCGATGATCCCACACAACTTCACAACGTCATCAAAAAGTCTGTGTTTTGATTGACAGACCATTATGGAGACCCCTAGCGGCAGAAAAAACTTTCTTTTTTAAAAGGGAAGCGTTTATGAATATTTAATATGTGGTTGGGTTTTATTATCTCCCACATTATAACATTTTAATAGCATAACTATAGCAAATAAAAAATATGAAAGCAAACACAAAGTCAATGTGCATATGGTGAATATGAATAAAAACTGCAATAAAAACCAAAGGGAAACAGAAAGTTTCATGGTCACACTCCTCCTCCACAGCACATTTCAGTCATATCATGTTTGCAGATGCTAAAGACAAGGTCATCAAAGAGTCATTGTGTGTGTGTTTGAGTGAGTAAGTGAGAGAGAGCGAGAGCGAGAGAGAGAGAGAGAATCTTATAAACTGGTGTGCATTCATTATCTCGCTCAAGGACACTGAAACAGCAATGGACTCGTCTTTCATTCAAACACCCACCTACACACTCCTGGAACTACTACTACTGTTGCTCCTGTACATTCATTGATCATGCAATTCATTCAGTAATCAGAGGATCACACACACACACACACACACACACACACACACACACCTGCCTGTACAAAGGTAACCTTGTGGGTTTACTGAAAGTGTGCTATGTGAATTCAGTTAAAAAAAAGCTGCGTACAAGAACTCAACTGTACTGTATGTTGTCTCGTGATGTCCGACAAGTCCTTGTCATGTGTAAAAATGTTGTATAGCAGTGAATGTTTACAGTTCCTGCAGTTAGAGCAACACTGTGATTTAGGAAAACATCAAATTAAGGTGTAACATTTACAATTTCAGAGCTCTATTTTCATGCATGCTCCTGTGCAGTCCAAACCACGTGTATCAGCTGTGCTGGTTTGAAGTGTATTATTTGCTAACAGTTATACACAATATTGTAGGTCATGTACCAAATCGTAGCCAAAATAATAAAGTTTTTGTTCAGTTTTGAAAGAAACTTTTACAGGTATTTATTTTAGGAGATTGGCCATTTATAAAATTGCCCACTGACTCCAAACCACACATTTTCCTAAATAGACACTAATATTTTTATTCCAGTCTGATGTTCATCGATTTTAAAATATTCCAGGGCAATTCAATGTCATTTATATAGCCCAAAATCACAAATTTACCTCAAGAGGCTTTACAATCTGCAGCATATAACACCCTCTTTTCCTTAGACCCTTTGGATAAGGAAAAAAAGTGATGAAAGACATGGAAAAAGTTAAAATATTGATCATAACATAAGAAAAATTATATAAATGCTTTTAAAACTCAAATATAATCCATTATTGTAATTGTACACTGCACAATGACAATACAGTTTAATCTAATCTAATCCAATCTAATCTACATTTAGGGTTCAGACTATTGAAAGCTTCTAAAAGAATGAAAAATTGTAAGTACTGTATCAATAAATGAAAACCTTGAATGTCAACCGGTCCCAAACCAAGCAAATGTTGTGCTTTGATATGCAGTTTGAAAAATTTAGTTAAGATTAAATGTTTCAAGAAAAAAACACAAATGATCAAACATACAACACACCAAATTCAATTTAGATCAATAATCCTCCGTAAACTCAAAGTGATGAAATGGTGCTACATTATACTCTGGTGCACACATTGCAATTTACACTCTTATGTGAATAAATTGAGCAGCTGTTAAAAGACGTTCCAGCTCCTGTACCAGTTGATTCACTATTAATATAGTCAGTGTATATTTTAGAGAGCAGGTGCCAGCAAACACAAGTGCCAGAAGTTTTCTATACTGGCACACACTCCACTGTCAGGGTCATATACAGTTTAACACAGACAGCCTTCATTAGCAAACAGCAAAGTGGATAATGTGTCACAGAGACAAAAAAAGCTTACTTTTTCTTTTTATATGAAGGGAAATAAACTATTCTCTCTGTCTCTCTCTCTTTGACCACTGAAAAATAATATCCTCTGAATCTCTGTGATGTTGGAGGAACTCAGCAATGAAGATGATTCACCATTATCAAATGAATAGTGAGATGAATGACATAAGTTGATATCAGACAGAATTGTTAACTTGTCCGCTGTTACTCATTGGAGTGGGCAGAATTAAAGGTTTGGACCCAGGCATCTACAGAACTGACCTGAACATGACAAAAAAAGTGTAATTTTAATTAAATTAAATTTTATTATTTCTATTTCCTGTGTGCATTAGTCTCAAATTGTGATACCGTTTAGACTTCATATTAACAGCTTGTCAGTCATCTGACAGGACTTTGAATTGCACTTATCTGTATACAACTCTATGTAAAGTTTATGATAATTGATTTCATTCAAGATGAGTTTGTAAAACCTGTGGGTCACCTTTTTATTTAAATTTCTCTCTACCTTTCTATTTAGCTGCCGCTAGGATTTTTTTAACTGACAAGGACACGTACGGAGAGGATGTTTGCGCATGTGTCTTGCAGGCTGTTCTTAACTTTGTGCACATTTTTTCAAGTATGCACTCCCATGTTCTTTGTCAGCAGATACAGTGGACATACAGAACATGTGTCTGTCTGCGTGCTTTCATGCTGGTACAAAATTATAGTACATATATTACAGGTTTGTATATGCATACGTGTGTGTGGTCAGTAATAACAGGATGCTGGCCCTCAATGTTGACACAAACCTGCGCAAGAGATTGGCTATTTGAAATAAATAAACAAATAAGCGAGTGACCCACACAACCCACAAGCAGCAGAGCTTTCCACAAGACTAATAATAAGAAATGCAGAGCGCTCTGCGCCATCAAACCCAAACAGGAACACCTGCAGCTCACCCCTCGGCTTGGCCCGTTGTCATGACGACCACTCGCACTGCATGCAAACAGTTTATAGTAGGATGAAGATGGGTGGGGGAGATTTTGCAGATGCCAGACGGGTTTGAGTTAAAATAGTGGATTAGCTACAGTTGAAGAGGATGAGGAATTTGGAGAGAGGGAATCACAGAGATGAAGAAGAGGAGAGAGGCAATGTATGATGACCAAAAAATGGGAATTTTAAAGATTTCCTGTCTAGGATGTGCTTTAAGTAGGTGTTGGTACTGGTTTCAGAATCAGCAAGTGGCTGTGGAGTACCAAAGTAGCAAGAGTGACAAAAATAACGCATATGTTTATGAACAGTAATCCTTCCTTAACATATAAACAAATAGCAATGTAGTAAATGGTGGCACAGCCTCTTGCCGGACATATGGAGAAATGAGGGAAATGATAACAAAGAGAACTATTACTAACGTTAGTAGACATTAGTGTGAGGTTAGATTATGTCCAGGACAAACACATCTGCTGTGTAGGAGAAGCCAGTTCTTGATAGATATCACAGTTTATGGTAACATTAGTGGCTCTTTACCACTCTTTATTTGGTTTAAGGAAATTAACACTCCAATATCTCCAGCCGGCCGACTAGCAGTGTTATCATCAGCTCAAGCTAGCTTGCTTTACAGCTGTTAAAATACACTTGCGAAAGTTGTCATTTTCAGCCAACAAAATCAATGGTCTGCTTTTTCCGTGTAGTTATAGTCAAACTGAGACAAACTCCATGTGCTGATGAAGACCCTGTGAAATGCTAGAATTGGACCATAAGTTTGGACTGTTAAACTATTTCCAAGACTGAACTTGCTTAATTGCTTTATGGTTATTTAATTACCTGGAACACATCAGAAAGGAGATCATTTCTCACCGCCCCTGAACCCCATTACTGACAGGAAAAAAGCCAGACAGAGCACCATTTAACTTGCATGGTGCAACCCAGTCTCACAGCAGTTTGTGAAATGGTCACGTTATTTAGTCTATTGATTTGTGTACACGGACACGTTCATGTGGGTTTTTTTTCGTGGTGGTGAGCACAAATTTTAAACTAACGTATTTCAATGGGAAGCATCTTTCGTGATCATAGCACGACTACGGTTGTTCGGGGTGGTGGATGGGGCAAACAAACCAGGACTTTCACCCCGGAGACCGAGGATCGTGTTCATGTGATGATTAATTTCCCCATTGTTCTTTTCCTAAACACAACCGTCCACAAAATGTCCCTGTTGTTGCTTCCCCTAGAGACAGCGGATCGTGTCCTGGCGTCTGACATGTCCTTTCCCCATTCTTCCTTTCTTAAACCCAACCGTCCCTCTGTTGTCACACGTCCCCCAGAGACCACCGCCGTCTCCTGCATGTGCCGTTTAATTTCCCCGTTGTTGCGTCCCCCAGAGACCACAGATCATGTCTTGAAAAAAACGAGATGAACCTGTCCGTGTACATGAATCAAGAGATTAAAAATAACGTGACCATTTCAAAACCTGCCGTGAGACCGCGTTGCATGGTGAGATATAAAAACCAAACAAACTAAATCGGAATGAGTCTTTGTCTGTCTGTCCTTTGATATCTCGACAACAGTTCATCTGATCGACTTCACACTTAGCAGTGCATTAGTGAGGCCCCGTAAAAGTGCAGTTTTGAGTGAGAGCTCTTGAGATCTACAGAACTCATTAGTAGTGCATTATGTACACAAAAGATGATTGTTTATGATTGAGTTTATGCATTATAGTGTATGCATCTCTCAGACTTGTCCTATCTTGACTGTATTTTTTGACTGCAGATGACTAGTTATTCATCTTAAAGCATTCCACAACACAGATGATTTTGTATCTATGGGTCAACCCTGAGGGAGGCTCAGAGCTTTAATTTGGGATGTCTTGTCCGGCACTGTTAGGGGGCTCTTCTAGGCGGTTAAAATACCCCTCAAACAGCTGCAGCACCTGCTCATATTTCTCTCTGAGACCGTGTGATAAAGCATAAGTCTCCTTTCATACATAAAATAAAAATGTAGGCTCACAACTCATGACACGGCGGGAGGGACCAGCTGCATCTAGTCTATGTGTGTGTGTGATTACACGATTTATCATACATTTTGCTTTCTGCATATGTGTGCATTTAAATACATATAGGATGTATGTTTGGTCTTTGGTGCAGAAGTGCATGCCTGTCTGCGTTTGTGTATTTCCCATGAAGACCATACTGTACATATGTGTGTGTTATTTATGCATCTCCTCGCTGTCTCAGAGTGTGTCAGCTCCAGATGTGCTGGGGGTCAGAGCAGGGCTGCCCTCCCCGGTCCAGATGTGTCCAGGTGTGGCCTGCAGTGTCACGCCATGCAGCCCATACCCTTAAACAGGTTGGAGGGTCAGACACATTTCTAGATTCTATGAATGTTTGAGAAGAAAATGTAAAAGAAAAGATTTCAAACATGTAACAAGCAACCGCCTTAACATCTCTGGCTTGAAAAAAAGTAATCAAGTGATTCATCTCACTGTTACTATCCTTGGCAGGATGTGACCATCTGTCCAGTCAGGACAGCTGTGTCCGTTGATATCTTCAGCAAAGAGAACAGGATCGAGCTTAAGCACAGAGATCTGGCAATTTTACAACAGGAAAAGGGCACTCAAGTCTTACATTCTCTGGCACAGAGAAAGGAGGGAGAAAGAGACCGAAAGAGAAAGAGACAGAGAGGGGTGTGTGGGTCAAAAGTGTGGCTTTTCAATTAAAGATTTCGCAGTTGGAGATGTAAAAGAGATGAAGGGATGATGTCAGTTGTTTGTTCTCTCTGGTAGGATTTTGGAAATTGATAGAGAGAGTTGGTGGAGAACAGAAGAAAAGAGCAGAGAAGGAAGATTTGCTCTACTTGTTATCTTGCCTCACTGTTTACTCAGATTCCTACTCATAGATAGCATCAGCAAATAAGCTGTGGCCCAGTCAGCATGCTGTTGGACGAAGGCAAAGCTGACCTTTTTCCTCTGTGAACACACACACACACACACACACACACACACACACACACACACACACACACACACACACACACACACACACACACACACACACACACACACACACACACACACACACACACACACACACACACACACACACACAGTCCTGCTGTCCTCAACATTCTGTCCAGTTATAAACACTTTGCATTGGTGGGGCCAAAGCGAAACAAGAGGGTTTAGCTCAATTAAGAAACATAAACATAATGTTTCTAATTTGTTTTCTGAGGCCCTTTGTGACATTTTGTTGTCATCATTGTAAAGATAACAAATATCAATCTGTATATATAGTGTCTTACTTCTAGAATGTTAAAATAACAGTTTAATTAAAGTTGTAGTTTACCAAAATATCGAAAACCACTATGTTTTTATGTATCTCACACACATATAGTTTTGGTTTCATTTGCCCACCGACCAAAGAAATAGTCTCTATTAAAACTGTTCACAGCATGTTCCGTGGTTTATTACTGGGACACTGAATCTGGAATTCTTTTAACATGCAAATGTGATTTCCCACCCCGGTAATTCTAGTAATTACATTAACATTGAATAACTTTTGCCCAACAACATTTAGCGCAGGAAGAGTGGTGTGTGGCCTTTATGTAGCAAGATGGAAGGTAATGGTGAGGAGGTAGGGCTGGGTATTGTTTACTTTGACTTCACCTATCATGTGTATTGAAGCCTCTCAGCACACTAAAATGCCAACTTTGTTAAATACACAGCACACGACTTCACCAAACCAAAGACTGTATGAGTTGTTGCTGCTGCCATTCACATGTCGCACTAAAGCAAAGAACGCTTGCAGTTTTTTGCTATCGAAGTACAAAATGGATAAAATGCAGGTATCATTTGACTGAAAAGGTTTTAAATACTACTTGGTACTGGGTTATTTCCATTGATACCTTAAAAGGTATTTAGAACTAATTCCCAGCCCTATTTGAGGTCATTAAGTAGATGGGTGTGCAGCATGTTTGACTTTCATGCAGGAGAGTGGAGTCATGTTCTGTCAAATACAGGAAATTAATGGTTAGGCGTAGGCACGGTAAATATAGTGGTTATGGTAAATAAACTATGGCAAAGGTATGGTTGGGGTTAGCTGATTAAATTAACTGCTGGTCTGTAATGGAAGGTATACTCCTGCATGACATGACATGCTATACTATACGCTGATCCACCACCCTGACCTCCACAGCCTCACTAACAGCCTTGCTACATACAAGCACATTACGTCCTGCGGTGTTACTCTTTATTGGACGTAAGTTATGATGTGCAGAACTGTCCGATGTGTTTGTAATTTCTAGGGTTCCTGGTTTGCCAATCTGGACCTCACTGGACCTCACTGTGACAAACATAGTGGTATATATGTTATAAACATGACAACTAAGAGCAATTGCAAAACTGCTGAGGCAATAGTAGGGTATAAGCTGCATTTATTGTATACTTTCTGTCTTCCTTGTCCATGCAGTGAGCAAGATTACTAATGGGGTGACTACATGATGACACGACAATGGCTGTTTGATGAAGCAAGAAAAAAGTGGGGAGCTTTGATATGACTATGTAGACATTATACTGTATCTTTCACAAAGTCCCTGCTAACCACTACGTCCCTCATTCACATTCCACCTCTCCTTCTATTTCTTTATTCCTCTCTGTGCGACAGAGTGATGTGACAGTAGAGAGCAGACAATGTCGGGTTACCCTGGTAATTTTGGAAGGAGGACGGAAGTATCCTGGGCGGGCAATGTCTCTCCTCCTTGTGCAGCGCGAGTCCCACTGATGATTCACCAGCCTGCACGATGAAGGTTGGTGACCCCAATTTGAGTAAGGGAGGAGGAGGAGAGGCGGGAGAAGAAGGCGGATGAGGAAGGGGGATAATAAGGAGGAGGGGATGGCGATGGCTACGTCAGTGGCACTTGCTAATAGGCAGATGTCCTTGTCCCTGACACAAGTAAATCACGTCTCTTGGGGTAAATAATTAAAAAAAAGAGCGTCAGAGAGGAAGGGAACAAGGAAGGAACAAGTAAAGCAGAGATTGCGATTGCTGTCTGGAAAAGTGAGGCGCAGGGGTTTGGACGTGAGTGCGTGTCTAAGTAAAATTATAAGCAATTAGTTCAGCCTCTGAGTCCACTGAAATGCTGTTTTGATGAAGGCAGAAAACATGAAGGAGTGAAGCCGGAGAAGGTGAAATGACTCAGTTTAAGTGTTTTAAGCTGTTTAGGTTGAGGGCTGTGTTGTATTTAAACCGGGAAGGGAAACAGGTAATCTAAAAGAGACGGAGGAGTAAAAGAAGATGTAAGCGGGAAGGGAGAGAAAATGAGAGGTTGAGGTGGAAGACAGGTGGAGAGAGGGTGGAGAAGATATTAAACTCTATAATAAAAATAAAACACTAAGAATGCTCAATTAGTAAGTAAGAGTCAAAAGTAATAAGTCATGCATATGCATATTGGACAAGAAGAAAAAATAACACTAAATTATAGTTAGGTACAGCACTTAAATAAATGTATGTAGTTACATTCCACCACTGGTGTTCAGCAACATCCCTTCCTCCTTGTGTGAAACACCTAAAGTTTGTTGCAGGTCTGTCCCACAGACTTAGCTAATGACCATAGGAAGATAAACTTTCACAAGTATGCGATCTTCCCCCTGATTAAATAGCTCTGCAGCAGACAACCACCTCCTCTGCCAAGGTAGCCTCCCCTCCACAAACACCATCATTCAACCTCCCTCACAATCATCATAAGCACATATCTTTAAAAGCAATATAGTCATTTAAGGTCATGGAAACATTTCGAAAGGAATTTCTGCTTGCTGGAGTGCTACCATATGTTTTCCCACATAAGATGCTGATAATAATAATATGATCCGTTTTGAGAGTGGGCACACACAGCAGAAGTCAGGATTGGGTCTGTGATTGCAGCCGGTTCCAACGGGAAACCACTTCTCAAATACCACATGACTTCTTCCTATTTTTGTCTAATTAAAGGATTGTTGCACTGAAATGGAAAACTTGCACTAGATGACCAGTGGATCTTCAGTTTCTGTGCAACCTTTGATTGAAATCTTGTTTTAGAGGTGAGGCACGGTCGCTTGATGATAAAACTACTACTTGACCATTGAAAATGTGAAGTGGGTTTTATTGAGCCTGACCCACTATAAACAATGTGAACGAATGCAAAGTAAAGAATATATAAACTTAACATCCAAATTGTAAAGACAAAAGTAACGGGAAATATGAGAGAACAAATAAAAGCTGAATCAGTAAATGATGAATATATGCATGTGTAGGCTACATAAATATATACAATATATGAGATACCAAACGAAATAACAGCTAGTATACATAGTATTATTATTTTAAGGCACTATAAAACAAAATTGAGAGTCTGCCAGGCTGTAAAGTTACTGTGAGTTAAATGCTAGTGACAATGCTAACATGCGGATGTTTGGCATATGTCATGTTTATACACATACAAATTTTAGTTCAGTGTGTTTGCATGCTAACGATCTGAATGTTAATAGTATTTGGTCAACACCAAAACTTTGACCTAATGATTGCTATGACTTAAAACAGACATTATTCACTCTGTATTTATACGTGCAAAACACAAAAACACATTTGCCGCCCTTTCCCACAGTAAGACTCACAAACCAGTCAGCAAATGGCAGCACTGCCACTTCTGATTGGTACGGAATAATAGTCACAGATGGTGAATTTATCCAATCAGTGCTGATATCAGTGGGTCTTCAGCATCACAGACACTAATTAGCAGCATCTTCCTGTGTTTACTCCAGTGGGAAAGGGAGTGGACCACAACGGAGTCTACAGACTTATAGATAAATGAAGATAACTTTAATCTCACTCCTAATGGGCATTTCCCTTCTCCTCCCACCTACTCATGGGTCTTCCTGTCTAGACTGGAGTTGTGCATATGTTCCCCTTACCAATACGATGCTGTGGCAACATCTTGATCACAAACACAACTCCCATGTCTCTTTATATTGGTCATTTACAGTAGCATTCACTGACTTCACAGAGTTGCAGGTCATATTGCTGTGACTAATATACAGTATTTGTTAAAGAAAACCAATGCTTTGATTTCTCTAAGTTGCCTTAAAAAGACACCAGTGTAAAACTAATGTAAAACCAGTTTTCAATTTAAACAGTTTACATTTGGCAGCCCCATACAAAAAGCAAACCAACCGAATATGCTGTTGCATTAATATTCCCCCTTATCACAAATAAAACATAATGCTTGTTTGGGGCCCAGGCCCCTGCTCAGTAGGGTACAGCTGGCACGCTCCCCTGCCAGCCTCTTTATCTCCCTGGCCACTTGAGTCAGGAAGTGAGACTGCCACACAGCGTTTGGTCCTCACAATCGCTGGAGCTCCTCCAACATTCCCCGCGGGTGGCAACTCAAACAAACCTGGGGACTGACTGTGACTCAGCCACTCCTTTCGTGTCTGCCTGTCTGGCTGCCTCAACAACACCTTGTTTTTCTCATTGTCATTGATTGCTGTGATTAATGATTTTACACCATACTGATTCTAATAATCAAAACTATTCAAAAATGAAGATAAAAAAAACAAACGTAACCTCCAAAAACCTTCCGTTATGGACTCTTTTACTATGTCCTATGACAAACACTGAATAGTTTATGGTACTCATGGCATTGTGAGATTGTTAGCAGTTTTCTTTCCACTGTGAACATTTATGAGGTAGTGCACGGAATTCACACTTAGAGTTCAGACGCTCAAATAAAATGGTGTGAAGTAAATGTAATGCACTATGTTTTAAACAGGGTGTGATTTCAGACTAAGCATCTAAAACCAGATTAGCTCACAGTGACAAAATAACAGGCTGGTGCATGTATAAAATGGAATGGAATGGTTTTTACTGGTTTATGATCAAAAAGCCAAAAACGTATTGGACAAACTTTAATCAATTTTGAACGGATGATATCCCCAGGTTTAAAGTTAGGGGATCACCAAAGTCATCAGAATACTGTATACCCATGAATGTCCGTACCAAGTGTTGTGCAAATACATCTAGTACATAAGATACTTTAAGGGATAATTGAAAATGTTGACCTGTTGGTGGCACTACAGGAAAGACCAGGGGATCACCTAAGTCAGTAGGATTTACCCTCAAGGGACCAAAAGTCTGTACAAAATAACATGACAATCCAACAATATTTGTTGAGGTATTTCAGTCTGGGCAAAGTACCAACCTAAGGACATTGCTATCCCTTTGGTCCAGTGCTAATACAGCTAAAAATAAGATGCACAGAAACGACAGAAAAGAAAAATAGTAGGTGACATTTAATTAAAGCTGGAAATAAAAAATGTCTACAAAGAATGTTATTTAATGGTCAAGATTGAAAAGTCAAATTATCAGATAACCACTTTTTTTTCTTCTTCAGTTTTGTAAAGAACCAGCAGAGAAGCCGTTTCATTGACTCGTCAGCTGGCTGTGCAAAATCCCCATCACACTGCTTGACTCATGAATTCATGCAACCTTCTTGTGCTCTTTTTGTGTCATTTTATTTATTGTCATCTACTGTGTTATATCAGTCTGATACAGTAAAACCTGATACTTAGTCCATACAAATACTTGTTATCACTTGAATCATCATCATCTACTCCATCATGTCCAACATGCTAGTGAGGTCACTGCCGAATTATTTGAATCTGCTGGCAGGAGTTTTGGGCAAAAGGATGATTAAGTGGTTTTGTAAGTTATCAGACACTTACAAGGAAGTGAGAGGGCCACAAACAGGAACGAGCGGAATGTGCTTCCTGTTGGCCAGCGGTGTAATACGGGGCAGATTCCTTGTACCATCGTAACTGACACACACACAGAAATGTTTTCGCAATGAGGAAAAGCAGAGTATCAGGAAAGACAAACAGTAAGGGTAGATAACATTGAGACAGTGTGTCCCCGTGCACAGCAACAAATCCAGCTCGAGCTCTTCGGAGGAGAACATTCTCATCGCCGATTCATTTTTAAAACATATACTGTATATTCTCATGTTCATATCTTAATTTATGTCATTTCCCTACAGTCATGATGTGAAGCTAGAGTGGCAACACATAAGACACCCTTGATAAACATGACATGTTTTGTGTCTCTGTGGTCGTATATGATTAAAAACTGTTACTAGTGTTACATTTTTTACATCTTTCTTACTATATTTTTTACAAAGCCATGCAGAGATGTCCCATGTAGCAAACTGCTCTGGTAGGCCCAACCTTCATTAACTAATTTCTTCAACCACACAACCAAACAGTACAGTTGCGGGCTGCAGAACCAAAACAATAACCTGAAAGATGCTTAAAAACACTCCCAAGAGTTGTAGGGAATGCAGGACTTCCTCGGGTTCATCACCAGGAGAGACACTACTCACATTATGTCACCTAATCCATCGTTACTAAAAGAAATATTGATAAACAGTTTTAATGTGTTCCAAGCTAGCGACCACATTCTGATTTATGATTAAACATGCACACCTTGAATGAGCTGATGGGATTACAGTTCACTGGAATTGTACAGTTCCGTAGGGTTTCATGTGAATAATAAAATTGATTGATAAAGAGGGCAAACACAACGCAGGAGCCTATTAAGTGATGGCAGTATTTGACCAACATCATCAAATTAGAAGTTTGGACCACACTATTATGGCCAGATTTGAATATTTTATAACATTGCATAGTCTATATGAAGTCAAAAAGCAGTACTTAGAAATACTACATCCTGCCATTCTCTGCTTTTTGCTTTCTTTTCATCTGTATTTATGTCTTTCAAAAGTTGTTTGTTGATGCTATGTGTCGGTGTATGTCCTCATTAATTGCCTTGTATTGGTTTTTCATGCTATAAAGTGAAGGCAAAGACAATTTCCAAATTCAGATACTAACTAATGTGGTACGAATAACTTAAAAGTTAATGTATGTTCAGTTGTTTAAGAATAATTCAGGTCTAGATCATGAACTTTAGTACTAAAAATAGTAAAACAACAATGTCAAAGTACTTTATTAGACTGCATGGACCTAATGGAGCTTGGTTAAAGTGGAACTAATTTATCTACTTTAAATTTACTGCAATTTCATCGTAACAACATAATATCATTGTAATAGGTGGTCATGTGTTTTGTATGTAAAACATTAGTCTACAATGAAACTACTGTACAATAAAAAGTATGTTTGCCTCAGAAATAGAGTGAAGCAAAAGCAAACAAATGGAATTCCATGTTCATGTAGAGTGTGTTCCCCACTGATGTCACAGAGGTGAGAATAAAAACTTAAGGCGCAGGACCCTGTGAAATTAACATTGGTTGTCCTTGAGGGCTTCCTGATTGAATCACAAAGACTCTATGACGTCATGCGAGGTTTCAGTCATATTTCGGATTAGGGAAGGCGAGGGAGAGAGAGAGAGAGAGAGAGAGAGAGGATGAGTCACTGCCTCAGTGATGACTGTCTCCACTGAGTGGTCAGATAATTCAGGAACAAAAAGAGACACAGGCGCAGCACGACCGCCTAATGGCACTCTAATAAAATGACTTATTGGGAACTTGCAAAATAAACCTACCTACCTTTTAGTAAGATTAAATAGTATTGATGTCCCGTCCACCCCTACCCATGGGGCTGCTGCTAAACAATGACGAATCCTACTCTTCTTCTGTTTTATATTTATGACCAAGGATTTGAATAAGTGGCAAATAAATGAGCGTGCTGCCATCAGATGTGGACTTAATGTTGGCTTAGTTAGGCGACTGAAACATTTAGAAAGAATGATTTAACGTGCACCTGATCCATGTAAGACCTCAGTACATTTGAGGGTTGATTACTTTAAGTTTAACATTCCACTCCAGTGTTTTGGAACAAATTTCTGTACAGTTCCCTCTGGTGTTTACGGGTTCTGATTGAAGTTCTATGTTCATATATACAGTGAGGAAAATAAGTATTTGAACACCCTGCTATTTTGCAAATTCATGGAGGGGTCTGAAATTGTTATCGTAGGTGGATGTCCACTGTGAGAGTGGACATCCACCTACGATCCACAGCTGCAAATAAGTATTTGAACACCTGTCTATCAGCTACAATTCTGACCCTCAAAGACATGTTAGTCTGCCTTCAAAATGTCCACCTCCACTCCATTTATTATCCTAAATTAGATGCACCTGTTTGAGGTCGTTAGCTGCTTAAAGACACCTGATGATAGAGGCTTAACATCCAGCATGGCGTGGGTGTGTCTGGGGAACGCTACAGTTGTTGCGGGTGGGTGCGCCGGTAGTTATAAAGGTAGATTATTAGACTATAAAATATGCCAACTCTGATATATTCATATAGCCTACTCAAAACAGACAGGGCAACCTAATGCAGGAAAGTTAGCTTACCGTGTTTAGGTGATACGCCATGTTTGTAGTCGAGCTGTGATATGCAAACTGTTGCTTGCAAACTTAGCATTCGACTTTTTTCCGTTATCTATTTTTGTAAAATGCTGCCACACTGCCGATGTCTTCGACATGGCAGAGGAGGACTGACTGGAAATTAAACACTCACAATTAAATAAATATTCAGCAAACCATCAGAAGAAGGCTTTGTAGTACTTTCTTCAATCTATCTCCGGTGGGTTGGGCTAATCCAAAAAAGGTGAAAACAAGGGGGGTGTTCTGAAGACAGACTGTTACCTGTGAAACAGGGGTGCTCTGACACCACCCCATTAGCAATTAGTGCTTTCCTGCCATGGACCGTAATGGTCCATGCTTCCACCTGATGAAATTAACACGGCAAAAAAATCGACCAATCAGAATTTTGGTCGAGCCAGAACGTATCGACTAATAAATTGACCAGTCGACTGGAAGGTTACAGCCCTATGAAAAACAAAGACGTAAAACAACTACAGAGATGCAAAACGACTACAAATAGACACAAATCTACAGAGAAGAAAAATGAATGCAAGGGACGCAAAACAACTACAAATATCTACTACAGCGCAATTCAAAACAACTGCACAGATGCGAAAACGGCTACAAAGACAAAACAAATACAGAGACGCAAAACTACTGACACACAAAAACAACTACAAACACTAAACTGCCACGAAGAAAAAAATAAAACAAAGTCAACAGTATGACAAACCAGGAGTAGATCTGGGCAATATTTCAATATTATATTTATATTGTGATATTAGACTAGATACCATCTTAGATTTTGGATATCGTAAAATCGTGGCTTAAGTGTTGTCTTTTCCTGGTTTTAAAGGCTGCATTAAAGTAAAGGTCATTTTCTGCGTTACCAGACTGTTCTAGCTCTTCAATTATTTTTACCTTTACCCAGTTAGTCATTATGTCTACATTACTGAAGATTATTTTTTACTGAAGACTAATTATCTTAAATCCCATTGTGAAGATATTTTTGGTAAAAGCACTAATGATCAACCCTATAATATTGCCACAATATCGCCAACGAGGTAACAAGAATATTGCAATATTTGATTTTCTCCACATGGCCCAGCCCTAACCAGGAGCAGGAATGTCTTTCTCCAGGATCCTTCAGTGGGGCGGCTGCTTGCCCGATACAGTTGCATGACCACGACTCCTTCTGCTAAAAGTCAGTTTCCACATCCCTGCAACATCCAGCTGCCCACCATATGTTTTTTTATAACCAGTCAAAAACTCAATAAACTACAATGTAAGACAAGAAAGGGCAGCATATTCTCAAAAATGCAAACTTGAAACATTAATTGTTTAATTTGAAGGCTACTTAGAAAATGATGAGATACATACACTACACTGGTCATACTGTGGACAAAAAGATGAACTAGAAGACTATTAGAGTTATGGACAACTATCTCCAAGCAGTGTTTAAAGGAAAACTGGAGAATGCAATTTGCTCCGGAAATGAAATATTTGTTTTTAAAAAAAGATTATCAAATATGATATAGTTTTGATCAATATGTCTGATATGAGGGTTACACACATTCATTACAAGTTTTTTTTCATAAGTAACATCAATCTTTGTCAGACAGTAATCTTTTTAAGTGTCTTGTTATTTTTTCCAAATAGAACACAAAATGGCCATTCAAATACTAAAGTTGTTCAATAATTTAAAGTGCAAGGTTTCATTTGCTCTGAATTAAATGAAAATTCATATCACAAAAGGAAGACAGCAGCGCTACAGAAAGTAGATTAAAAAAGGCTGAATCACCATTAATTCTACAACTTTCTGGACCTATTACGCTGTAGCTGAAAGAAATAAACCGTGGATGTCTCTCCCTCTCTACCTAAGTCTTCATATAGATTACAAACAGTTGTTTTCCAGATGTGGGTAACTATTGTGAAAACACTAGTAGCCATTAGCAACATTATCATTCAATCAAAATTTTGGTCAAAAATCTGATTTCACCTAATCTCAGTGCAACACGTCACATCTCTCTTGAAACACAAGCATATGTCTCCCTCTTGTGCTGAACAAGTGGGACTGCGTGTCAGTGTTGGATATTTGAAACCAAGTACAAATGCCTGAACAATACAGGATTGAAACCCCTACAAAAATAGAACCAATTTTATAAACTCTCAGTGTGAAAACAGAGCGCACTTGCAACAACAAATGAGACACCCAAAGTGACTCTTATCCCAAAGAGAATATTCTGATTAAACAGGAAAAAGTCTCAAGTGTTCATGCATCAAAACTGAATGAAATCACATCCTGACATCTGATCAGTGCCTCTTTTTGCACTCCGATGGGAGTGTGCAGGTCCGACACCTGAAAGTTCCTCACGTCGATATCAGACGCTCCAAACGTGGCTTCCACCTTCACCCTCTCATACATGTGAAACTGAACCTTCTTGTTGGTCATGGAGAGTAGACATCGGAGGAAACTCTCTCTCAGCACAGATCGTGCATGCTGCTCTTTCGGCAGCTGCTCAACATCTGCCTCGGACACAGCAGAAGTGGGAATGGAGGTACGACAGAGAGCGATAAAACGGGGTGATTTGGGGTCAAATCCGCGGCTGTTGGGGTCGGGTCCTTTTGGCAGGCGGAGCACAGACACCGGCGTTGCCATGTTGAGTCTCTCTGTCAATACCAATAAAAGAAAAAACTAAAATCATTAACACTAACTAGGCAATATGCCTACTATAAAGACAATTTTACTTTAAAAAGGAAATTAATTTGGCATATACTCTCTCACACACAGATAACCAGAAGATTAAATGATGAACCAAAAACAAGGATTTTGTGTTTTCTGTGACTCAAATAATCAATTACCAATGATTAATGTAATATGGATCCTTGAAATGGATTACAATCTCAAGAAAAAAAGATGCCCACACAATGAATATGTTAAATGCCATTGACCATAATAAATTATCTTTTGGAAGCATCTTAGAGTCTGAAGTTGCAGGCGCCTTTTTATCTTGATATTGCTTTTGCTTATACTGTGCATCTGGTATCAGAGTATTGCTGCAAATGTCTTACTTTTGTCTTTACTTGCTTATTTGTACATTTTGAGTACTAATATGTAGCTACAATACACAGGCTGGTGTGTCAAGTGAAGTGGCAACAAACACGAATGTTTTTTGCTTTGTATGCAAGCTTCATGCAGGGTAACGTTAATTCACATGTATACAAGTTTTTGATGAAAACACAGCTAATTAACGCTTTATAGCTTTATAGCTTGAACTGCTGTTATGTTAACGTTAGGTGGGAAGCTAACGTTAAGCTGCGATATGTACCGTTTGACTTTAAGCTAACAGGTATCAAACACACCTAGCTACAAAGCAGCAGGTCGCCCCACAAGGCAGAGACACATGTTGCATCGGAAAGTCCTTTTATGTTTAGCTAGAGTTAACGTTAGTTGCTCAGACAGCTCTGATAAAAGCTGGTATAACTGAACACAATATGATCGCAAAACACGCTTCTTCCTCACAGCAATGGTTAGCTAATACAGTGTGATAGTTTAATTACAAACGCATTAATGTCTCACTAAAACCCTTTATTGTCTACTCTTACAGGTACTTACTGTTTCCTCCAGTTATCAGCATCTGTAGCCTAGCTAGTAGCAAAGATACTCACAACTTTCTGGTAACGTTAGTAGCTATGGTAGCAGGCTAGCAGCCAAGCGTGTCTTCATGAATTTAAGACTGTTGCATCCAGCTCATTACTGCATTACCGCCACCTTCTGCTCCGGAGGGGGAATCAGACTGACTTAGAAATTCTAAGGCTGAATCCCATTTCTCCATTTTACCCCTAGGCCCTACCCCTTGGCCCTTAAAACCAAGGGTAAGGACTAGGGGTGAAAACATACCCCTATGAAATGGGACACCACTTGGTTTCATCACCATACAGTATTGATCACAAACTTCCAAGATGCCGTCTCTGTCTGTCGATTGTTCTAAGCAGAGCTGCCAACTTTTCCAAAAACCTTGGAGTGAGATTTGGGGGCGTCAACCCAAATTTTGCCGCGTACAAAGCAATTTCTTTGGCTCTTTCAGCATCATTATCCTTCAGGGTTTAAATTGGGATTTGTTATGTGTGGGGGGATGGGGGCTCTCCCTAGGGGGTCTGGGGGTGTACCCCCCCAGGAATTAAAAAAAAATAAAATAAAAACATTAAATGGCACTTTCTGGAGAGTTTTGTGCCAAAAAATTGAGAAATTAAGTCTTACATGATATGTGCAAAACTGTAGGGTTAAGAGCATTTTTATTGTTGTAGTATCAACAGGTATTAGGGCATTTACATTATTTACATTATTAACTTATGATATAAGAACTGACCCAGACAATGTGCCAAACATAATGAACCACATGAAGAGACAGTAGCATATGTCAGCAACAGCTGAGAAGATTTGGGTCTGGGGTGAACAGGTCCAGGGGTCACTGGTGTAGGGACCAGGGACCCAAAGTTAAATTAATGTTGAGGGATCAACTAAGACCACTGAAATTCTAAAGAATGAGAACCAGTGATTTACATACATTCTAATCCTTTAACCTCTGTGCCAAGGCTCAGTAATGTTTGGCCCTCATCCTCTGTGCCCCACTTACTGTATTTACTTTTTTAGGAAAATAAAGACAATTTGTTCATTTTATGAAACATTTAATGAACTATTTACAGTTACATTTAGAGATGCACCGAGGTTAGAGAAGCACAATAGTGGCCCAACGTTGAAGTATCGTATATACAGTATAGTATAGTATAGCTCAGATGTGTTTCATCAGATTTCTGCTCATGTTTACAACTTTGTGCACATTCAAAATATAACTCCTCCCATCTCTTCTGTCCGAGATTTGAGCGCTCTTGAACCCCCTCACAGTCTCTGAAAGCACAACTAGTCGATCACGAGTTACTCACCAGGTAGATCTATAGATAAACTCATCTTTCAGAAATTTGACCGACCGTGACACTTTAGCGTGAGAAATCGGGGTGTGGCGTGTGAGCGTGTGAAACCAGTCAAATGCGTGTGTCTCACGGCCAATGTGTGAGAGTTGGCAGCCCTGTTCTTGGTTTTAAGTTAGAATCGAATTCCCTTCAGAAAAATAAAAACAAAAACAAAACAAGTAGCCTACAACCTTTATCTCTGAATTGATAAAGAACCTAAAGTACAAGCAGAAAAATAAGCAGAAAATAGAAATAGTCAAAAGTATTCCAAATTCTACTTGTATCTAGATAGACATAGTTAGATAGATAGATAGATAGATAGATAGATAGATACTTTATTCATCCCAAAGGACATTTTAGGCATCTGTTTAATTACTTTCTACCACTGCTCTCTGCTAAACCTGTTTTTTAGTATATTTCCCATAGTTCCTTTATACAAATATTTTAATGTAGCTTAATATGTAGCCAGCTCTCTTTAGTGCTGATAGCCTACCTTCTTCCTCATCAGCTTTACTTCTTTTCAGTGGCCTCTATGTTTAAAGGCCCTGAACACACACTGGTGTTTTGAAATAATCTGGCTGATTAGACTCTTCCCTAGGCTGTGTGTGTGTGTGTGTGTGTGTGTGTGTGTGTGTGTGTGTGTGTGTGTCTGTCTGTCTGTAGACTAATTGATTGACATCTTCCTGAGTGACTTGTAAGGCCAGGATAAATTACAGCTATATCATTCTTATTAAGCAGGTCTAATCAGCCCCAATAACTGGAATGACCCATGTCTGGGTGTTCAGAGGCTTTGTGTGCATAACACAGTTTAGCCTACATATTATTTTCATTATCCTGAGATTTTGTTAAGTCTGTCTTACCTTTTGCCGTGTGTGTTTTCCTTTGCAATTGCCTGCCCTATTTGTTCCTGTGCTGTATTTTTAAGTTTCAAACAGTTAAGTAACCACCCTTATCTCTTTTATTTGGGTTCTTTTGTCCCTTTTTCAGTTCTTTTTCACTTTAATATTACCTGCCTATTTCCTGCCTATTGGATCTACTGCCTCACTTGGACTTCTGATGCCTGCAAGCCTATTCATATGCTTGTTTTCTTAATAAAATGCTGAATTCATCCTGCTGCCTCTTCTTGGCCAATCAGCACTTAGGTCCTTTCCCTGCTGCCTGCTCTTTACCATGGCAATTCTAATTATATCATCTTCTGAAATCAATGGCTTAGTATTCTTCCCAAACTGTTTGAAGATGGCTTTTTTCCAAGAGTCTTATCCTCAGTATTAATAAATGGAACCTGTATATCAACTATCTGTGGATTAACTATGGACTCATACACATACAGGCGCATCACAGTGTTTTTATTGTTTGCCTCTATCCATTAAAGTTTCAACAACTCCACCATTGTTGCTAAAGTAACAGCATGCAGAAAGTTATAAATTTGCACAACAGTTTAAATTTCAGTTGTGGACAATTAGAAAATAATTGACTTTGTGGTATTTTCAACAACACAAAAGAACAACCCAACTAGCAGGTGACAACAAGTAAATGGTTAGAACGAATAGAGTATGTATTTTTCAACCAAGGAAAAAATCTGAGAAGTGTGACCCTCCTTAGCTATCTCAAATGATTTCTCATAATATGCAGTCTCAAAGTAGAAAAATGAATTGACCATTAGCATGACATGATGATGACATGGCAGGGTTGTAACCTCAACAGATAAGGAAGGACACATAAGATCCTGTGCACACATCTGTAATAGGGACTTTTTGGAAAAGGAATGCAGCTGTTTACTAATTTTAGAAACAAGGGAAATTGCGCTTCACCAGATGTAGCGTTAATCATCACATGTCCATCTAGATACAGATAGATATCTGCTTTATTTCCCAAGATTCTCTGGAATCAAATGCTTTAAATACATCATCAACAACATGCTTAAAATTGTAACAAGAACACAAGTATTCATCTATTGTAAAGTTTAATTTAGCCACAATTAGCTACTGGTACAGTACACCAGTCCAAGTAAGCTTTAGCTGGGAAAATCGTGAATGAAACTTAAAAGGAATTCTGTGTTTTATTGCTTTTAACTTTTTTATTTGTACACACACACACAGAATTTTTTTTTTGCACTGAGGAAAAGCAGAGTATCAGGAAAGACAAACAGTAAGGGTAGATAACATTGAGACAGTGTGTCCCCGTGCACAGCAACAAAACCAGCTCGAGCTCTTCGGAGAACATTCTCATCGCTGATTCATTTTTAAAGCATATATATTCTTACGTTCATATCTTAATCATGTCATTTCCCTACAGTCATGATGTGAAGCTAGAGTGGCAACACATAAGACACCCTTGATAAACATGACATGTTTTGTGTCTCTGTGGTCGTACAGTATATGATTAAAAACTGTTAATAGTATTACATTTTTGTTTTTTACAAAGCCATGCAGAGATGTCCCATGTAGCAAACTGCTCTGGCCCATGATAAAACCTTTGGCTAGTAGCATAACTGACTGATAGTATAATACGTAACCTATTGCGCATTGAGGCGTAACAAGATCTAGCTTGTTCTCACAGAATTCCATGAAATGATCACGAAGTCTCAACACTGCTTTTTGTGGGGTAGCAAGGAATGTGTGAACATTCCATGTGTCTGTGAGAAGATGACATACCTCAGACACAAACAAAATCATCATTGGAATTCTTTAATGTTGAACAACATAGTTGAGATATTCCCACGATCAGGGGTTTGCAGTGATTCATATCATGAGACGGTTTACCCAAACTGCATAACATAACCATTCTCCTCAGACCTTAATGGTGTTAAGATGAGAGCAACAAACTACAAAGGTTTCCCTTTAGGAGTTATCTCAGCAGTGATTGCACATCATGCAGAGCATCATGCTTCAGCAGTGTCTAGGGAGGGGGCTAAAATGATAATGGCAACCTCATGTCTATCTATCTTTCAGCTTGCAGGACCTTATTTTATATTTTGTTAACTGTAGATATGAAGCTTTGCACAATTTTCTCAAAATCAGCATGTTATGTAACATTTTGTTTGCACAGATGTTGCAGACTATGTATTAAGGCGATATGTATTTGGACAACCTGACAGCTAGCTAGCTAGAAGCCTACACAAACAGTATACACCTGCCCAGCTGCAATGTGGGTCAAGCACAGGTTAAGAGGAAGGCTGTACCCACATTCGCGACACTTGTGGCTGTGAGGCCACATACTCAGCGGCAGCTATTCCCTGCTCCGCATCCACCTCCCACGTCAGCTACAGAGCTGATGAGGCTGGCTCCAATGAGTACACAGGTGCCTGTCCTGACGTCTGCCCCACAGGCCCTGGGGTTCAGCCTAAACCCAGGTTGGACTACATCCAATCTCACATTTGGCAGTGATGCAGCGTGCCAAGCTCCTGCTCCTCCTGCTCCTGTGACTTCTCCGGCTCTAGTCCAAAAACCAATCCACAGAGTTTTGCTCAATATGTGCAAGAAATGCGGGCAGTTCACGACAGCTGAGACAGGACACAGCCAGTACAAAGGGACGATGTGCTGTCCTTCAGTTGAGACTGTCTCCAAAGAACAGTGGCTGGAGGACTTAAAAAAACCAATAACATTTATGATAATTGTTTTGTATTTATTGTACTTTTAATGGTGTGTTTTAATTGAACCTCTACTGAAAATATCTTTATTTATATATTTTTTTCTACACCAAAGTGGGTTACAATAATTATAACTAGGAAATTCTGCAGAAGTTTTAACAGTGTGCCTCCTACTTGGTGCACATCCGAATAGCAATAAAACTTAAAAACACACACACAGGGAAACACTATGTTTGTAACACACACCCAGGGACACACACTATGCTTGTTACACACACACTATGTATGTTACACACACAGGGACACACACAGCTCAAATTTCTTTTTTCACTCTGTCTGTTTTAAAATGAGTCGTGGAGACAACAGCAAAGCAATTGACAGAGACAGAGACTGAAATGATTTCTAATGGATACGAACTATCAGTGACCATGTTTGTAAACACAGCTAGGAAGCCTTTCATCTCTGTGATCTGTAATCAGAACGGTAAACGACCGGAGCACCTGCTGTACCTGTCAGCTGTGTCACCAGCTATTCAGACACCAAACAAACTCTCAAACAAATGATCATATCACCAAAAGCATACGAGATATCAATAAAATAACGTTTGTGGGCACCAGAAGGCCTTTGTGAACGTATTGATATAAAATGTATGTGGATAAACTTAAAAATCTGGGCATATCAGCGATTTTAAAAAAGTGCTTCACTTTGCGTTTTTCTCAGAAAAGTGGACGAGGTTTAACATGGCAATGAATGGAGGAAGATTTGGAAATCTTGTCATTTGAAAGGTCGCTGAGGGAAAAGTATAATTCATATCGCATGAGTAAGCACATTAGCTGAAACTAGACAAGAATAACAATGTTTTGATGTATAAATTGGGTTAGGGTTATCTCCCCTATCTATCCTCCACTATACAGTAGCTCTCACCATTTCACCACATACACACACATTGGAAAATCAGAAGCAGTCTCAAAACGGGACGGTACGTAAACTGTGATTTTGGAGAAACCGTGCTTGATATTGAATGCCCATTCAGCCCAATAAACGCCAAAGTCTTGTCTTTGGTTTAAACTTTTAATCATGTTTCTACGTTAAAGTATGGCGATACAGCATGGCCCCAAAGTATGGGGCGCCGTTTGTAAAGCGGCTCACGCTGAAAATAACAGCAACATTTTCTCACATTTAGCTTTAAATAATGTTAAAAAAAACTGGTCTGAAATTTTGAGGGTCACTTTCTTGCACATTTACAACAATATTTGTCAACTTGGAAATATTTTAAATAGTTAAATCCAAATATTAAATATTACACCTATATGTTAAATCTTAAATTTAAATGCTAAATCTAAATCTAAATGTTAAATCTAAATCTAAATGTTAAATCTAAATATTAAATCTAAATCTAAATGTTAAATCTAAATCTAAATATGAAATCTAAATCTAAATCTAAATGTTAAATCTAAATCTAAATCTAAATGTTAAATCTAAATGTTTCGAGTGAAACTAAATATTTAGCTAATATGCAAATGAAATGCCGGTAACCGGAAGTAACAAAATAAAAGCTCGAGGAGGTCAGTGTATGTTTATATTGTCAAATAACGAATAAAAATCATCTCATCCGGGGATATGGACACTTGAACTTGGATAAACGTGATAATAACTACCTAAAATAATAAACACAGTTGGAGAAACTGTATTTGAAGAGTACTTTGAGTTTTTAGTGTCACTTTTATGAATGGTGCCGGACTTATGACCTGTAACCACTATAGCCAGCCACCAGGGGGCTCACTTTGACTGGTCTGTCACGTTCGCTTGCAGGTCAGCAAGAGCCTATCTATCCCCGCCCGCCCACGACAAGGCACGGTACTCTCGGCCATGGTCACACTGCAAAATGTCCAACGAATCAGCGTTAGCCGAGAACATCGGCAGAGCCGTCCTGGTGGCTGTACAAACTTATTCAACAGCGACAACAACAGCCTCAGGGCCGCCGCAGGCCACCTCGGTAAGTATGTTTTCCAAAACACGTAGCTAGCATTGGATTGTTGTCAAGGTAGTAGCAAATCTCTACTATGCTAGCTACGTGTTTTGGAAAACATATTACAGGTCATAAGTCCGGTTTCACTCGAAACATTTAGATTTAACATTTAGATTTAGATTTAACATTTAGATTTAGATTTAACATTTAGATTTAACATTTAGATTTAACATTTAGATTTAGATTTAGATTTAATATTTAGATTTAACATTTAGATTTAGATTACACATTTAGATTTAGATTTAATATTTAGATTTAACATTTAGATTTAGATTTATGTTACGGGACGGAAGGAGGACCCAAACGCAGTGTAGCGGTGTAGACGGGAAAAGGGTTTATTTAACAAAAACAAAGCAGCAACAGAGTCCATGAACACCAAAAACACAAGGGGGAACAAAAAACCGGAGCACCAGGGCTGGAACACACACAGGGGACGGCAACTTGGCAAATAACAGGACGGGGTGGCTTCAGGAGCTGGCACAAAGAAGAGGTACAGACAGGCGACGAAACAAGAAGGATCTAACAAGAGACAAAGGGAACACAGGGGTTAAATACATGAGGTAATGAGGTAACGGGGAACAGGTGAGACGTCAGGTGCAGCACATCAGGGCGGGGCTGGACAATCAGACAAACAAAGCAAAGCTAGACAAGACTAGACAAGACAGGAAACTACACTACCAAATTAAAACAGGAAACAGAACATACAGACGCTTACCGGGAACAGGAGACATCAGGCACACAGGACCGGGGAAACACTGAGACAGGGAGGCAAAAACAGGAAGACAACCCCAACAAAAACCCCAAACCACAACAGTACCCCCCCCCAAAGACAGATCCCAGATGTCAAAAAACAAAAACCCCAAAAAGGAACAAAAAACAACCCAGAAAGGGCGGAAGACACCGGAAACGAGGGGGCCGAGGGACAGGGAAACCAAGGGACAGAGGGACACTGGGGACAGAGGCAAACCGGGAGCACAGGGGACAAGGACGCAGAGGAGCATGGACAAAGGAGCAGGGAACAAGGAGGGGGACCAATGAGGGAGCTAAAAAGGGACAGAGGAGGAGGGAGCGAGAGAGGGACTGAGGAGGAGGGAGCGAAAGAGGGACTGAGGAGGAGGGAGCGGGAGAGGGACTGAGGAGGAGGGAGTGAGAGAGGGACTGAGGAGGAGGAAGCGAGAGAGGGACTGAGGAGGAGGGAGCGGGAGAGGGACTGAGGAGGAGGGAGCGGGACGACAGGGAGAGGAAACGGCAAGAAAGCGGAGGAGCCGAGAGAGGCGAAGTGGAAGAGACAGGGAGACGGAGGAAGCAAGGAAAGCGTAAGAGGAGACAGGACGGAGGCCAGAGGACGCGGGAGGAAAGGTAGCGAGCTGAAAAGGGATGGGACAAGGGACCAGACGAAGAAAAGACACCAATAGCGGGCACAGGGAAGTCCAGGACAAGGGCCGGAGACTGGTAGCGAGCGAGGGACCAGGGGAGAGAAAACCGAGGAGAGATAAAGGGTAGGGACACAGGAAGACAGCGAGCGGGACACAGAGAGAGAGAGACACAAAGAGCAAGACAGACAGAGAGGGAGGAGGAAACAGAGCGGCAGAGAGAAACAGACAACAAAACCGAACGAGAGAGAGAGACACAGAGGACAAGACAGACCGACAGACACAGGGAACGAAAAAGACAGAGGGGATAAGACACCAGGCCGGAGAACAAAACCGACAGAGAAAGGGAGAGACGGAGAGACAACGAAGAGGGAGAGGGAGACAAAGAGAGAGAAAGAGATGAAAAAACGCAGAGAGCCTGACAGGCAAAGAGGGAGCAAGACAGACAGACACAGTGACCGAGAGGGAGAGGCACAGAGAGCAAGGCTGACAGGAAGGGAAAAAGAGACAGAACGTCAAAATACACAAACAGAGAGAGACAGGGACACAGAGAGCAAGACAGACCGACACAGGGAACAAAAGAGACAGAGCAATGGGGACAAGTAAAGGGACGGAGCTAGGACGGAGACAAGCGAGGGATTGGAGGAGGGGGGCAAGAGAAAGGGAGCAGAGAAGGTACCAGGGGAAGGCAAAGCGCGGCGCAGAGAGAGCGAAAGGGAGCACAGGGAGAGGGAGAAAGACAAAGATATCGAGATGAGTGGGAAAAAACGGAGAGGCACAGGGAAAGACACCCACAAACAACCAGAAAAAGGGAGAGAAAAGGACAGAAACCCAGGGAGCAAGACAGGCACAGGGAAAGAGAGACAAAACGTGGAAAACACAGACGCATACTGAAAGAGCGAGACCGGCGAGGAACAGAGAGAGGGTTTGCGTGAGAGCGGTAGAGAGACAAAAAGCGAGCAAAAGAGACAGACACAGGGACCAAATGAGACGATGGGGAAGAGAGAGACAAAGCGAGGGAAACACAGACGCACACAGAAGAGGGCGAGACCCCCACATAAACTGGAAAAAGGAAGCGAAAAGGGACAGAGCAAGGTGAACACACAGAGAGACCGGGCGAACAGAGAGGGAGGCAAAGCAACACAGTGAGGGAGAGGAACAAGGAGAGCTAGACGGACAGACACATGGAGTGGCAGAGACAAGGCAAGAGGCACATGGAGAGACAGCGGCAGTGAAACAAGCAAAGAGACAAAGCAACAAGACGGGACAGAACGAGAGGCGACTAGAGAGGGACGGGGCCAGGAGACAAAACGAGGGGGACACTGACACAGGGGCAGAGGAGACCGGTAACAAAGCTGGGAGGCGCGAGGGACTGGCTGAGTGGGTGTACACAAAAAACCCGGAAGGGCACACGACGAAGCCCAGTAGAGGGCGCTTTAGGGACGCGAGGAGGCCCCCGGGAGGGACGCACGGGAGACCCGAGAAAGCCCACGGAGGGGCGCACGAGGGACGCGAGAAAGCCCACGGAGGGGCGCACAAGGAAACTCCCGGAGGGGCAGGATTAGCTCGGACCGAACAGGTGGGATAGACGTGGACGTAGACGGGACAGACTGTGATGGGACGGGTGGAGATGACGTGACCGTGGACGGACTGGGCTTGGGAAGAGCTACAGATGGGGCAGATACAGGGAAAGGAAGAAAAACAGGAACAGGAACAGAGACAGGGACAGAGACGGTGACCGGGACAGGGACAAACACTGGGACAGAGACAAACACGGGGACAGAGACAAGCACAGGGGCAGACAAGGGCACAGGGACAAGCATGGGGACAGGGACACGAACAGGCACAGAGACAGGGACAGGAACAGACACAGTGACGGGGACAAGCACAGAGACAGGGACAGACACAAGACCAGGGATACCAGTACTCAGGGGACCCAAAACATGGGGGGCCGGAATTCCTGAGAACCCGGGACCCGGGAAACCAGAGGGGGGCCCCGGGGACCAGGGCCGGAGGAAGCCCGGGAACTGGATGTGGGGGGACTGGGTCCCGGAGAACCCCTAGGCCTGAAGCCAGAGGGACCCCGGGAGCCAGTGCCCAGGGAGGGCAGAGACCCAGACACCGGCTGGGGGTCTGGGGCGCTGACCGCCAACCGAGGACCACAAACATTGGCCGTCGGCCTGGGGTCAGGGCCACTGAGCGCCAGCCGGGGGGTCAGAGGTGCTGGGCCTCTGGTCGGGGTCATGGGGGCTGGTTGGTCGGCCTGGAAGTCTGGTCGGACGGTCTGGGTCAGGGGGTTTGGTCGGACGGTCTGGGTCAGGGGGTTTGGTCGGACCGTCTGGGTCAGGGGTTTGGTCGGACCGTCTGGGTCAGGGGTTTGGTCGGACCGTCTGGGTCAGGGGTTTGGTCGGACCGTCTGGGTCAGGGGGTTTGGTCGGACCGTCTGGGTCAGGGGTTTGGTCGGACCGTCTGGGTCAGGGGGTTTGGTCGGACCGTCTGGGTCAGGGGGTTTTGGTCGGGAGCCGGGTCAGGGGTTTTGGTCGGACCGGTCTGGGTCAGGGGTTTGGTCGGACCGTCTGGGTCAGGGGTTTGGTCGGACCGTCTGGGTCAGGGGGTCCTGTCGACCGGTCTGGGTCAGGGGGTCCTGTCGACCGGTCTGGGTCAGGGGTCCTGTCGACCGGTCTGGGTCAGGGGTCCTGTCGACCCGGTCTGGGGGTCAGGGGGCCTGGGAGCGGTCGGCGGTCAGGGTCTGGGGGATTGGCGGCCGGCTGCTGGGGGTCCGCCTCGGCCCGGCGGGAGCGGCGGCGGCTGGGGTCCGCCTCGTCGGCGGGAGCGGTCGACGGCTGGGGGTCCGCCTCGCCGGGCGGGAGCGGCGACGGATGGGGTCCGCCTGCAGCGGGAGCGGGCGACGGATGGGGGGTAGACAAGCCGGGGCGGGAGCGGCGACGGATGGGGTCCGCCTCCTGCGGGAGCCGGGCGGGGGTTCGCCTCGGGCGGACGCCGGGGCTGGGGGTCCGCCAGCGGCGGGAGCCGGGCGGCTGGGGGTCCGCCTGCCGGGCGGGGAGCCGGCGGCTGGGGGGTCCGCCCGGGCGGCGGGAGTCGGCGGCTGGGGGTCCACCTCGCCGGGCGGCGGGGAGCTGGCGGCTGGGGGTTCGGCCAATGGCGGGCCAAGCGGCTGGGGGTCCGCCTCGTCTGCGGGAGCCGGGCGGCTGGGGGTTCGCCTCGTTGGCGGACGCCGACGGCTGGGGGTCCGCCTCGTCTGCGGGAGCCGGCGGCTGGGGGTTCGCCTCGTTGGCGGACGCCGAAATAAGCTGGGGTCCGCCTTTTACAGCGGCGGCGGAGCCGGCGGCTGGGGGTCCGCTTTCCCATGAGCGGCGGGGGAGCCGGCGGCTGGGGTCCACCTCGTCGGCGGCGGGAGCCGGCGGCTGGGGATCCGCGCCGGCGGCTGCCCGGCGCTGCCCTCCGGGAGGCGCGGGACCGTTTGAACCCCTTGGGGGAAACCACTGACGGCGACCCATGGGGGAGCTGGTCCATGGAGACTCCCGGGGAGGACTGTTCAGTTACGACTCCCTGGGAGGGCTGGTCCGTGGTGGCTCCCAGAACCACGGTATCAGCCGGTTCCGCAGATTCCAGGAGGGAACCAAACTCCCGGTCCACCTCCTCCCACCGCACCATCATAAGGTGCCACGTCTCAGTGGGATCCACGTCGTGCATGCGGCAGAACGCAGGGGACATGAGGTCCGCCAACGGGTCCAGCGGGTGGAGGAGCGGCTTGAAGATGTACACTGCTGGGTCCATGATTGGTTAGATCCTTCTGTTACGGGACGGAAGGAGGACCCAAACGCAGTGTAGCGGTGTAGACGGGAAAAGGGTTTATTTAACAAAAACAAAGCAGCAACAGAGTCCATGAACACCAAAAACACAAGGGGGAACAAAAAACCGGAGCACCAGGGCTGGAACACACACAGGGGACGGCAACTTGGCAAATAACAGGACGGGGTGGCTTCAGGAGCTGGCACAAAGAAGAGGTACAGACAGGCGACGAAACAAGAAGGATCTAACAAGAGACAAAGGGAACACAGGGGTTAAATACATGAGGTAATGAGGTAACGGGGAACAGGTGAGACGTCAGGTGCAGCACATCAGGGCGGGGTTGGACAATCAGACAAACAAAGCAAAGCTAGACAAGACTAGACAAGACAGGAAACTACACTACCAAATTAAAATAGGAAACAGAACATACAGACGCTTACCGGGAACAGGAGACATCAGGCACACAGGACCGGGGAAACACTGAGACAGGGAAGCAAAAACAGGAAGACAACCCCAACAAAAACCCCAAACCACAACAGATTTAGATTAAACATTTAGATTTAGATTTAATATTTAGATTTAACATTTAGATTTAGATTTAACATTTAGATTTAGATTTAGCATTTAGATTTAAGATTTAACATTTAGGTGTAATATTTAATATTTGGATTTAATTATTTAAAATATTTCCAAGTTGACAAATATTGTTGTAAATGTGCAAGAAAGTGACCCTCAAAATTTCAGACCAGTTTTTTAAACATTATTTAAAGCTAAATGTGACTAAATGTAGCTGTTATTTTCAGCGTGAGCCGCTTTACAAACGGCGCCCCATACCAAAGAGGGGGCATTTTGAGCGATGTTGAGCGATTTCCTGAACATTTCCCATTAAAGTCTATGAGAAATGTTTTGCCATTTTTTGCTGATTTCATGAAATCGCGGCAAAATCTCGTTGAAAAGTAATAGCACACCATTCTGGATTATTATACACGTTTTGATTTAATTTGTGTGCGCGTGTTGGCAGCGCTCCGGGACTAGTAGCGGGACAAAAATCTGGCGGAATAATAAAAATAAGTATGGGCAATTGATAGTCATTGCGCAGATTGCTGCTATTGCAGCACATTCGCACACTGAATAATAATAACGATAATGGTGATGACAATGATGACAACATGCAGTACCAGTTACAGTTTATGCTATTCACTTCAGGAAGGTAGGAGAAGGGTAAAAAAAAGAACAATTACACACAAAGCCATTCTCAGAAATAATACAGTGTATCAATTTTCATTTATAAAAGATAAAGATAAATAATCCTTGCAACCAGATCAAAACTAAGCCTGTCTGTAAGGTGTAGGGAAGAACTTAACAATGAATACTTATTTGCAATTATTTTTTATTGTATCACTATTTACAACCCAGCCCAGATTTATAACTGAGGAATACCCCATATTCTAGAAAGTGATTTCCAAATAAGGCAATAAACTGTTTTTAAACTGGATAACTGGACTAAACTAAATAAACTGATGGAATATCTGCCTTGTGGACAATTAACGAATTACAAAAGAGCTGTTCATTTTAAAAAAACAGTAGGGGGCAGTAATATGCCTAGACTGGCGGTAGACTTAAAGTTACACAGTTTGACGGTTCGAATCCCAGCTGTGGCTTGTGTTCATTGGGGGCTAAAATACTTTCATGCCTTCAATTTTCTAATTTTTCTCTTCTTTTTCTCTCTTTTCTTCGTTCATTTTTCCCCCATTCTTCTCCCTCCTCTTCCTTTCTTCCCCACCCCCCCAACAGACTAATGTTCCCCAACTTAGCCCCAAGAACTAAGTTAAAGTATGGTTAAAGTATGGAATAATGACAGTATTATGGCCCTGCAGGGTTGTTTTGATCCCAATCGAATCCAACTTTATTATGTTGTATCTGTTTTAAAACAACCAAATTTGACCAAAGTGCTGTATAGAATAAACTAAGGGGAAAAAACTAAATAATTAAATAAAGTAAATGAAATTGACTACTTACTAGGTGTCAAAGGACACAGAAAAGAGGTGGGTTCTACGACATGATTTAAAAACAGAAAGCAGAGATTTTTCCATAATTTACGAGCCAACACCGCAAAGCCATGGTCCCCTCTGATCTTCCGCTTAGTTTTAGGCACACTCAGGAGCAGCTGATCAACTGACCTGAGAGAGCGTGTTGGTATGTAAGGGCGTATAAGCTCAGCGAGGAAAGGCAAGACCATTCAAGGCTTTAAAAGCAAATAAAAGAATTTTAAAATGGATCCTAAATTGAACAGGCAGTCAGTGGAGTGAGGCTAAAATGGGGGTAATGTGCTCATGTTAACGTGTGCCAGTTAAAAGATGTGCAACAGAATTCTGTACCATGGAGGACCCACTTACCCCCACATAAAGTGCATTGCATTAATCCAGCCTAGTGGTTACAAAAGTGTGGATTACCGTCTCAAAGTGCTGTCTTGACAGTATTGGCTTCATTTTGGCCAGCTGCCTCAAGTGGAAGAAACTTGATTTGACAACAGCCTTGATCTGACTTGATCTGACTAACTTAAGCTTCAGGTCCACTTTATCCTCTAGGTTTTTGATGTTAGGTTTAATATACTGTGCTATCACAAGCCTATGATATAAAGGGCAGAGGTAAACCACATTGTGGTCACATGCCCCTAGAGGTGGGAGCAATGCTGAGCAGTAGGCGTCTTTGACAGTTCCATAACAAAGGTCTAAGCATGTATTTTTCCTGGAGGGACGGTAGACTCTTACAACTTTACATGCCATTATATTGTTGATATGTTTTGAAGGTCATCTTTGTTTTATTTGTCATAGGATAAATAAAGGTATGGGCTTATTCACCATACACAGGTGCATTAAAGTATATGAATGAAGGAAATAAAGTCTTTGATGCTCAAAACACCCAGACACCCAAACTCCCGACTTTGATTTGCCCTCTCCACTCCTTCCCTCCACCCTCCAAGGGTCCATCCAGAGCCAGGAATAATATTTGTGTATGTGTGGTACGGTATACGCATTAGACTACATCACTGATTGAAGAAGTGTATTGCCTGTGGCTTTGCTTTGAAGCCGGAGAACCAGACGTGAGTCAACACTTTTTCAACTGGCAAGGCTGTAACATTGTGGAACACTTTGAACATCAGTTCAAAGTGTTCCACAATGTTACTGAAGTGATTAAAACTTTCTTCTCTCCCATCCAGGCTCTAATGGACTTGAGGTTGTAGCAGGCAGTGGACCAAACCACTGTGAGATGGGGGGCGGGGCGGGGGGGGGGCGGCATATAGGCATGTAGCCTACAATATCGGGAGACAAATGAAGTCAAATTAAAAGGGCTCTTATTGCCGCATCAGCTGTTTGATGTCATGCATCAAAATAGAGGTTTGTTCCTTTGGGAGATTTTGTAGTAAATGGTATCGGTAATTACAAAAAGTGCTGCGTATGCCACTCCTCTCGCTTTATCTAGGGCCCATCTGGCTTGTGTTGGAATTTAAAATTTTATATGTGCTTAAACATTGTGTGTGATTTGCATTATACATTCAAGCTAAAAGGTAAAAGCATTATTTCGACATAAATGAAGACATGTTGGTCATGCATTAAGTTTGTTGTTATAAATATATTGTTTGTTGTTTGTTGTTTGTTGCATTAAGTTGTTTTGCAATACTTTTGTTTTATAATATAAGATGTTCTGGTACATTTTGTTATAAGCCAGCTCTCCTAAATGTGTCAGAAGTAGAATTGATTGTTAGGGATACTTCCTGTTTCTGGTTCCAGTCCCCCTTTATGGCCCAACTGCTCTTTTGCTTTGCAAGTCCTGAGGGTCATAAACCCTCAGTCACATCCCAACTAAAAGATAAGGAATAAGCACAATACCCCACCCTTTGTGAGATAATACTGGGGGTCTGAGAGCCAAAGAGCCAGACAAAGGAAGGGGAGAGCTGCGACAGCTTTATCCAGGTAACTTTGTCTCTAGGATATCCTATGTAATAAATGGATTCACATCAACATCTAAGATTTTGACTACTAATTGAATGAACCCTGAGAATGGAGCAGAATTTAGCTCCAACAATTGCAAGTAATTCAGTTGCTTCGTTGCCTGGATGTAGGCAAGATTTTTATGATCTGTCCAAATGATGAAGGGATGTTCCGCCCCCTCCAACCAATGCTGCCACTCCTCAAGTGCCAGCTTCACAGCGAACAACTCCCTATTGCCAACATTGTAGTTTCTCTCTGCCTGAGATTGTTTCCATGAGAGAAAAGCACAAGGATGCATCTCATTATCAGTGGCACGTTGTGACCGGTCGTCAGACACCGCCTACCAAGAGCCTGGGTCTGTCCGAGGTTTCTTCCCAAAGGGGAGTTTTTCCTTGCCACTGTTGCTTGCTCTGGAGGAAACTACTAGAACTGTTGGGTCCTTGTAAATTCTGGAGTATGGTCTACAGTAGAACTACTCTATCTGTAAAGTGTCTTGAGATAACTCTTGTTATAAATTGATACTATAAATAAAATTGAATTGAATTGAATTGACAGTACCGCACCTACCCCAGTGTCAGATGCGACCACCTCCACGACAAACTGGCGAGTGGGGTCGGGCTGCACCAGAATGGGGGCGGATGTGCAGCAGTGTTTCAGCTTTTCAAATGCCGATTCAGCTCCATCAGTCCACTCGAAGGACTGAGAGGTGGCGGTAAGAGCGGTGAGGGGCACAGCAATGCTGCTGTAGTCCTTGATGAACCTCCTATAAAAATTGGCGAACCCCAGGAATCGTTGCAGTTGTTTTCGGGTTGAGGGAGCTGGCACTTCCTTGACAGAGACTTTAGCTGGGTCCATCCGTAGCCCCACCTAAGCTATTATGTAACCCTGCATTTTCACAAACAATTTGTTCTCCAGTAAATGTTGCAAAACCAGGCACACATGTAGCTCATGATCCTCAAGAGACTTCAAATATATCAGGATGTCATCCAGATATGCAAAAACAAAATTAGTAAGCAGGTCAAAAAGGACATCATTAATCAGTGCCTGGAACACTGTGGGGGCCTTTGAGAACCCAAAGGGCATCACCAGATACTCGAAATGACCTAAGGGTGTGTTAAAGGAGGTTTTCCTTTCTTCACCTTTACGGATGCATACCAGATGGTATGAGTTTCGTAGGTCCAGTTTTGTGATGATAGAAGTGCCGTGTAGAGGCTGCCAGAGAGTCCCAAATGTAAACCTCCATCGCCCCAGTCTCCGGGTGGGAGAGATTGTACAGGCAATTGTTAGGATAAGGGGTACCAGGCTGGAGATTTCAATTTCAATTTCAATTTCAATTTATTTATAGTATCAATTCACAACAAGAGTTATCTCAAGACACTTTACAGATAGAGTAGGTCTAGACCACACTCCAGAATTTACAAGGACCCAACAGTTTCCTCCAGAGCAAGCAACAGCGCGACAGTGGCGAGGAAAAACTTCCTTTTAGGCAGAAACCTCGGACAGACCCAGGCTCTTGGTAGGCGGTGTCTGACGGGCCGGTTGGGGTTAGAATGAAAAGTGGCAATAACAGTCCCAAAAAAAATAGTAGTTGTTAGTAGTCCTTTGTAGTAGGCACAGCAGAGCGTAGCAGGAAGAACATGACATCGCAGAGCGTGTAGCGGGACCATGGCGACAGCTGCAACCATGATTTTGGAGCCTCCCTGATCCAAGGAAACATGCTGGGGGAAAAAGAACATAAGGACTCCGGGGAATGACTCCCCAGAGCTAGGTTAGTAACAAGCATTTCTGGGACATGGATGCACATAATTGGAAAGATAGAAAGATAGAGGAGAGAGGAACTCGGTGTGTCACAGGAAGTCCCAGCTGTCTAAAACTATTACAGCATAACCAGGAGAGACTGTAAAGAGAGGAGCCTGGTCAGGCTACAACTTCGTTGTTGTTCATTGTTGTGTCCGGAGGGTCAGGGTTAAGGTCAGGAAGGTCAAAGTGGGGGATAGGATACAAACCCTGGTTAGGGTAGGGGCAGAGAAAGTTAGGGTTAAGATCAAGACGGTCAAAGTGGGGGATGGGATACAAACCCTGGTTAGGGTAGGGGGAGAAACAGTTGGGGTTAAGGTCAGGAGGGTCAAAGTGGGGGATAGGATACAAACCCTGGTTAGGGTAGGGGGAGAGAAAGTTAGGGTTAAGATCAGGACGGTCAAAGTGGGGGATGGGATACAAACCCTGGTTAGGGTAGGGGGAGAAACAGTTGGGGTTAAGGTCAGGAAGGTCAAAGTGGGGGATGGGATACGATGATCAATGGTAAACTTGTACGGCCAGTGAGGAGGAAGAGCCGTAGCTTTGCGCTTGCAGAAAACAGATGCTAAGTCATGATATACTTCAAGACGAGCAGAGAGCTCCACGGACTCTGGGTGGGGTTTGAGGTTCTGTACTGGCAGGGGTTTGAGCAGAATACAAACAGTTAGTGTGACAAAACTTGCTTCAGGAAACAATTTTACCCGTAATATGCAATCGGATCCTTTCTTAATGATTTCCAGACACATGGAAGCAAACAGGTATAGCCTGACAAGTAACACACATCATTAATTGTCCATTAAGGCCTTTAGCTTGCAACTCTCAAAACAGACAATCTCAGGGTCAGGTACTGAAGGGATGCCTGAAGCAGAATTCGAAGCAAAGGAGCAGAACTTACTGTTCGGCTCACCAAAGCTTCTCCCATCAATGGTGAGCCGGTCCTTTTCCCAAACAAACAAAACAGCCAAGCTTGAGCCTGCATACCGCGTGCACGCTCCTTGTGAAGGACAATAGTGCACGTCCTACCTCCATGGCTTCGGGTTTGTTAAGTGGCGGGGAATAGTTTGTGGACAATAGACAGGTAAGATAGCGCTGACACTCGTCTCAAGGCGGCGCTCCCAAACCCGGTTATCCACTCTGATAGTGAGCGAGACCAGTTTATCCAATGTATCAGAGTCCTCATGTGACATCTTTCAGAGTTCCCGATAAAGCATTTATGAACATTCCTTGCAATGCCTCGTCATTCCAACCACTCACTGCTGCCAAGGTCCGAAACTCTACAGCCATCTCTGCCACGCTGCATGATCCCTGCCGAAGAGAAAACAAACAATTAGTAGCCTCTTTACCTCGTACATGGTCGTTGAACACTTTTCTCATCTCTGAGGTGAAGGCAGCGTAAGAGTTGCACACAGCTGAAACAGGGAATCATGTTGACCGAGTAATATTTGATTGGCTATGGCCGTCCATATCTGATTGATGTCAGGTGTGGTCTCAATGTTACTGTCTGCTGGGTTCATGTTATGGTCAGATCATACTGTCATTTGTGAAACTAGTTTGAATCCAAATGCAGACAACAACGCATAACAGCTGTTATATATTTTAAAGGTTATTTTCATGTTTTATTTTGAGGGTTTTCACATCCTGTATCAGCTAGCGGTTGGCCGACTTAGCTGTTAGCTAAACAAATGTTAGCTTCTTTCATTCAGTGGTGCACAGTGGTTTATGGGATGAGTAGTTCCTTTGTTCGATAATGTAAATATGTACACAGCCTTGTACCTTTGACTTTGTTTGGATTTTCTGCTTTTTCACTCAAATTATATGTTGTATGTTTATGAGTCACGTGATAGCTGGTTAGCCTAAAGGCCTGTTCACACCGGGACGAATTTCGCGCGCGATATTCGCCGACGTTTAACGCGTCGTGACTAAACAAAGGGCGTCAATGAGAGTGTGCACACCGACGCGAAAAACGCCACGCTGCGTAAAAGCGTCATTTTTAAAAAAAACGCCTGGGTTCGTTTTTGGTTTGACGCACCGCGTCAAAAACTATCCGACCAATGAAATCGGCCCTTTTGCTCACGTGTCTTGTGCTTCTGAAGTTACAGTAAAACACAACTTGGGGGTGCTCAAGCACAAAACGGTCTTACCGAGAACACAAACGAAGAAGACATATATACGCCACCGTCATCACTGCCACAAGACGAGGAAGAGGCAAAGCACGATGTCCAAAATAAATGTTGAGCTGCTGGTCTCCTTGGTTTCGGGAACATAAAGAGCTATATCTGATTTAGAAGAAATGTTCTAAATACTTGCTCTCTTCTTCTCTGCTCTTCTTCTGAGTTGCAAGCGAGTATCAGAAGCGCAAAGTTGCGCAGCGCCACCCTATGTACGGGGGTATTTCTGTTTACATTAAGCGCCATCTAGTGACAGATAATGAATTTGCATGTTCATTCGGCTCATCGTCAGCGAAAATCGCTTGGGTGTGAACACAAAAAACGCGTCGAAAAACGCTGACGAATAACGCCCGCCGATATTCGTCCCGGTGTGTACGGGCCTTAAGGCATCGTCTAAAACTCTTTATATACGGATTTTTCAATGGAAGAAATGAATGGGAAATTTACTTCCGGAACTCAAGGTCTCTCATGAGAGGGGATGTTGAGCTCTTTGCCTCCACCAGGAAACATCCACTAGACATCGGCTTAGCAAATATCCACCCAATGCTCCTTGCACTGAACCCACACAGATTCTAAAAGTCTGTATGATCAGGGTAAATTAGTGAAAAGGTCCAAGTCCCCAATCCTGTTAATCACCTTTTTGGCATCAGACATTTTGACTTGTATTTGACTTGTAGGACAAGCACAAGTGTTACTGTTGTGGCAGTACTTGTGATACAGTGGCAGTGATACATACGGTGTAAAATCTGGGGCGCAGACTGGATTATGAATTTTTCACTGCTCATTTGTACTTACTCACTTATTTACACATTAACAACAAGGTATGTCCCATTCTCACGTATACTTACAGAACATAAACAACACGGAATTTGGTATGTAATATATAAATGTTTCTATAACATAATTTACATTAAACTGTAAATTTCTAAATGACTATTTTTTTTATTTCCATTGCAAACAACAACAAATGAGTCTACATAAATGGTATCTAAGCAATTAAAAAGTGCAACTAATATTCCTTTGTTACTTACTAACCCAACTCCCTACAGACTGAGCTACTGCCACTCCCATTACTGTATCTGAAAATACAAAATATACACACAAAAAAGCCACAGAGAAACAAAAAAGAAAATAAAGTAATCTTTTAATCTGTCCGGTCTTCTGCATTTGGCCACATGTACTCATCCATATCCCTCCTTTACCATCTTCTCTGGTAAAGTGTTTTAGGAAGTGTGATGTCTAGACATCCACCATCTGTTGTTTCAAGCCATTCTTCTCCCTTGTCCTGGTACTCGGCTTCCTAGATGGGAATCAGCTGTGATTGACCCATTTGCAAACCTTTTAGTAGCAATAGAATAAAATGCAGGGGATATATTTGTGTTTCAATTTACAATAGTAGTAATATGTTGATACCTTTAATAATTTAATATGATATGAAAAATAGATTTGCTCCTTAAATCACTTCATTTCATTAAAAATAAGCAAAAAATTATCGGCTTATACTGTATGTCTCCTGTCTCCTCTACACAGTCTGGAAAATCCTGAAAAATTTTCCTCTTTGTGTTGTATGTGATTTAGTCTGATACAGCTAGCCAGCAAGCTAGCTAAAAACGGCATAAAACTACCAGACATTTCGGCACCTCAAAATGAGAATTTAACAAGAAAAACCGCATAGTAACATACCGTATGCAACCTAGCTATCAGAATAACTGCAGCGAGAAGGGAAAAAAAAGGTGCCTAGTCGAGACTTGTCCCCCGCGGTACTTAAAGTCTGAAAACGTGACACATAAATGCTTGTCACGATTTTAGCTGCTATTCATTGGCCATCAATGCACGCACACCACCCAACGTCACCACGCCTTAGGCTCCAGGCAAATGACTTATACAGCTAACACACACTACAACACAAATACACACACTCTACAACACAAATACATACCTTGCAACACAAATAAACACTACAACACATATACACACACTCTACAACACAACTACACACCCTGCAACACAAATACACACACACTACAACAAAAATACACACCCTGCAACACAAATACATACGACAAGGCATATACACACTCTACAACACAACTACACACCTTGCAACACAAATAAACACACACAACACAAATACACACCCTGCAAAACCAATACACACTACAACGCATATACACACTCTACAACACAACTACACACCTTGCAACACAAATACACACACACAACAAAAATACACACCCTGCAACACAAATACACACTACAACACATGTACACACTCTACAACACAACTACACACCCTGCAACACAAATACACACACACTACAACACAAATACACACCCTGCAACAAAATACACACTACAACGCATATACACACTCTACAACACAACTACACACCTTGCAACACAAATACACACACACAACACAAATACACACCCTGCAATACCAATACACACTACAACGCATAAACACACTCTACAACACATATACACACACACACACACTCTACAACACAACTACACAGTCTGCTACGCAAATACACAGCACAACACAAACACACACCTGCAATACCAATACATACTACAACGCATACTCTACAACACATATACACACACACACACACACACACACACACTCTACAACACAACTACACACCCTGCAACACAAATACAGGCACTACAACACATATACCACTACAACACAAATAAATATGCTATAAAGACATTTGGCCCATAAACTGAACACTCAGTATTGCGCATCGGAGTGTGTATGTGTGTGAGTGTTTATCTGATGAGCAGGTGGCACCTTGTACGGCAGCCTCGGCCACAGTGTATGAATGTGTGTGAATGGTGAATGTATCCTGTATGATGTAAAGCGCTTTGAGTAGTCGTTAAGACTAGAAAAGCGCTATATAAATACAGCACATTTACTTTACATTATTATTATTTATATCACATTATTATTTATATTATATTATTATAGTTTAATTTATATCATATCGTATTATTATTTAATTATTATTTATGTTATTATAGCACTATTATTCATATCATATTAAATTTTTATAGAATTATGATTTATGATATTACAGTATTATTTTTCATATCATATTAAAATATTAAAGGTATCAAGATATTACTACTACAATATAACCAGCAGTTCACTTTGACTTTATAAGTTAGGTTTAGAACATGACGTTATCTTTTCTGACATACAGTGTTAAACCATTTGTAAATTTGTCAGTAAAACAGTTCAAGCATTTTAAATTTGTGTTAAACGCATGCATTTTGTGTCAAGGCAACAATAAATGTGTTAAATGTTGTTACAGACGGATGCTGTGCTAATTGTGTTAAGAGTTTAGGAAAATTGAAAAAAAGTATTGAAAAATTGTCATTTCAGTTGTTTTAAACTGTTTACAAATTGAATCGTTTGTTTTTTCATAGTTTGTGCATAGTTTTAGTAGTTTATGTGGAATAAGCGTATATTTTTTATAGACTACTTTACAAAGAAAAATGAAAACCAGGCTGGAGATGGGTTTGCCATTTTGAGGGCATGTAAAGAAAATGGCACCGTTTTTTATTTAACGTGGTGGCAATCTTTATCACTTGCTAATCACATCCCGGAATTGCCCCTGGTTGTTGCATCATGCCACGCTGAGAAAACAACCCACGCCCATACAATGGTACAGCATGTGGGTGCATCAATTTTCTATCCTCCTGTGCACAGATGTGCATTCCTTTCAGTATGCCTCAGATTTAAAGCAGTTTAGAAGTAACCATAGGCTATTATTATTATTATTAGCCTATTATTATTATTATTATTATTAGTATTATATTGTAGCCTATTTTGCCGTATTTTTTAAACTGTGTTCGTACACATATATTTAAACATAATTTCATGACATACCCTGATATGAAAGTTAAAGTGAGCAGGTATTGTATCAGATGATATTTGTGAAAATATGCAAATGAGGTACACAAATAAATAAAAGGGGGGGGTATCAAAGTGTAGGGGTTAGGTTATTTTGAGCGTCAAGACTAATATCCTGCATTCTGATACACTTTACGCACCAATTTATGGTAGGAATACCTTTACTTATCCTATGAGAAGGAAAACACAGATGGCATTCAAAATGTGCCAACACTATGATGGAATATAAAGCAGTAAGAGGGCTTACAAGAGGGATTGCAAACGTTGACTTCAAAGCAACGAGGACGGAAAGGGAGGATACTGGCGTTAGTGTAGGTGGAGGAGCTATACGCACGCATTACGCACGCATTACGCACTGCGCTCAGCTCCTCGCTGGGTGAGAGGGTCGATGAAAGATGAGAAAAGTCTCTCTGCGTGTTCTGCAGGGTTAGATTAGTTACACTGCGTACAACACATATACACACTACATCACATATACACACTACAACACGTATACACACTTCAACACAAATAAATACGCTATAAAGACATTTGGCCCATAAACTGAACACTCAGTATCAGTATTATTATTTATATCACATTATTATTTATATTATATTATTATAGTTTAATTTATAACATATCATATTATTATTTAATTATTATTTATGTTATTATAGCACTATTTTTCATATAATATTAAATTATTAAAGGTATCAACATATTACTACTACAATATAACCAGCAGTTCACTTTGACTTTATAAGTTAGGTTTAGAACATGACGTTATCTTTTCTGACTACAGTGTTAAACCATTTGTAAATTTGTCAGTAAAACAGTTCAAGCATTTTAAATTTGTGTTAATTGCATGCATTTTGTGTCAAGGCAACAATAAATGTGTTAAATGTTGTTACAGACGGATGCTGTGCTAACTGTGTTTAGGAAAATTAAAAAAAAATATTGAAAAATTGCCATTTTAGTTGTTTTAAACTGTTTACAAATTGAATCGTTTGTTTTTTCATTGTTTGTGCATAGTTTTAGTAGTTTATGTGGAATAAGCGTATACTTTTTATAGACTATTTTACAAAGAGATGGAGATGGGTTTGCCATTTTGAGGGCATGTAAAGAAAATGGCACCGTTTTTTTATTTAACGTGGTGGCAATCTTTATCACTTGCTAATCGCATCCCGGAATTGCCCCTGGTTGTTGCATCATGCCACGCTGAGAAAACAACCCACGCCCATACAATGGTACAGCATGTGGGTGCATCAATTTTCTATCCTCCTGTTCACAGATGTGCATTCCTTTCAGTATGCCTCAGATTTAAAGCAGTTTAGAAGTAACCATAGGCTATTATTATTATTATTAGTGTTCTGCAGTGTTAGATTAGTTACACTGCGTATACCTGGGTATCACTTAGACTACACCACTGATACAGAACCATAAAATAGGCTAAATAAAACACACCTGTTGTTTGGTTTCAAGGGATCGCTAATTCCGCCTTTGTTTTCTTCATTTTCAATTGATATATTCGATTGTTGTTGCTGGGGTTTTAAATCCTACGTGCCAACCACTTTCTAAAGATAGGAAATGAATCACTGCAGACCAAAATATCAGAGGAAATAAACGAAATCTGAGATGCGGTTTCTATTTTTTTCAGTTATCAAACACATTTACCCTCATTTATTATTATTTATTATTGTTTATTTGTTACCAAAAGTCTTCTATACGCACAGAGTGCGCTTGTAGGCATAAAATAGGCGATCGCTTACACAACACAGATTTTAATTTCATTTTAAATCGACTTATTTTTAAGAGGAAAAAATAAGTTCGCACCTTGGGGCCAGGCCTTTTTCTTTGATTTATTTTTTTCTGTCCTTGTGCAAACAAATAACCTTTGAATATACTAGGCCTACTGCATGAAGGCTGGGATACTCTTCATTCGTGCAATGTATAATGTCGGTATAGCCTTGTTAGGCCTGATCATTTTAATTTTAATTTTTTTAGGCCTTCCACTACGGACCCGCTTACAACCTCTTACTGTATAGGGGATCAAGTTAGGCTATTTAGTTACGTAAATAATATAGGCTATATCCTATGCATGAATCAGAAATATACAATCACAGTGAAAAGCTGTCATATTTGACCGATGTCTGTCTCTCTCTCTCTCTGTTTACGCCCACAGCATGAGACAGCAACGCAGTCTCACGGCAGCTCGTGATTGAAATACATTAGTCAGCGAATCATATCATCATCATCATCATCAACAACTTTATTAAAAAGAAAACAGACATGACATACAACATACATTAAAAAAGACAAACGTATAAAGAAATAAAAACGAAAGAAACCCTACTGCATTTCTAAAAAAGACACTTATTTATTTATTTACAATACATTATTCATTCACAAAGAAAATTGGTGTCCTTAAAGGTTGGATTTTACCTCATTTTTGAATTAAGGCATTAAGATAAATTTCTAAAACATGATGTTTTTATTCCTCTTTTTAGTCAACTTAAGCATGGACATGTAAACTTATGAGCACCACTGTAGGCCCACCTGCTGACGTGAAGTTAACTCTGCTGTCTGGCCCTCATCGTGGCCAGGCTGTGGATGCAGGCTCAGCTTCCACTTGGTCCTCTACACTCTGGCTAAGTGCTGCAGTGACATTAGGTGACGTTTGGTCGACATCACTGCTGCTGCACAGCTCTGCGAGCTTTTAGCATTTTGCTGCGTCAGTCTTGGGAGACTTGGCCCTGTTTTCTTTGAATTTTTCCCGTCCACCTTTCTCCATACGTTTTTCTTTTTTTTTACACGCAGCATATAAGTGATTGTATTAGCGCTCTCTCTCTCTCTCTCTCTCTCTCTCTCTCTCTCTCTCTCTCTCTCTCTCTCTCTCTCTCTCTGTGTTTACGCCCACAGCATGAGTGGGTAACATAATTATGTAGGTTGCTGCCACATATGTACGTCACCCACTGCAATCTCCTGGCAGTTCGTGATTGAAATACATTAGTCAGCGAAACATCATATTCATGTCCTCCCCGTGTTTGCGTAGGTTTCCTGCAGGTGCTCCGGTTTCTTCACCCCATAAAGACATGCATGCTGGGTAACTAGGACTACAACTGCAAATTAACCGACTGGCTAACACTGGCTGTTGCATTTACAGAAATGTTGAATAATGTGCATTGTCCTAATAAATCTAAATCTATCTATCATCACCATCATCAACTTTATTACCAGACTCAAGGTCCATTCAGAAGAAACAAACATGACATACAGCATTAAAAAGACATTTACAGAGAAATAAAAACAAAAGAAACCATAATGCTGCATTTCTATAAAACACATTATACCAGTGTTTCCATAACGACATCTGAGCCCTGAGGCCATTTTTACAGTTCATTTTCCGTCTGGATTTATTTTATATAAAAGCCAATAAAACATCAACCCTGTTGTCTACAGTGAAGATATGAACATCATTTTTTTCAGGACAAACTGGGTTAGTAGAATATTTGGGTTGCAATGAGGTCACTTGAATGTTAAAAATGGTTGTAGGACCTTAAAGACAAATAAATAAATAAAACGGAACATGACTCTTCCAGATATGTATTGATATCACAGACATATAGGTAAAACCTAAGCCATTTTACTCTCTAAAACACTTCTCATATGTCTTGGGAGTCACACTGTGAAGAAATAATCATTATAACTTTTACAGACGACAAAATACAGACATTTTTTCAAAAAAAGTCCAGACGCTTTTGCCCTCATGACATTTACCTATGCCAATAATAACATAATAATGTCATATTTATTGATATTACACCCACAACAATGCTACACAAGCATTTGTGTGTCTAAAACAGTTCTTCTATATGCAAAAATAAACATAATAAACATTATAACTCATATAAAGCACATACTATTTACATTTCTTCAAAAAAGGCCCAAATATATAATATATAATGCAAATATATGCCATATCTCAAACCAATGAGGCCATTTCCGCTATAAAATGGTAGATATCTATCTTGTTCCGCTCTAGCAGCTTTGATTGCATGCTAGACACGTTGACAGGAAGTGTAGGACGTGTAGGAAGTGCTGGGAGGGCTAGAATCTTTCAGCCTCCATAGTCTTTGGCTGATGTCTCCCATATATGGGCATACCGGTCCCTGTACTTCCTGTAAACACAGACGAGACACGGAGCAGAGCGGTAGCGGCCGAAGCGAGCGAAAACGCGATGAAATATGGACATAAAGTGGATTAATCTGGGATTTAAAGGTATGGATTTAAAGCCCAACAAACCCTAAAGAGGCTGGACGTTCCAGGATGGATAGAAAATCACCTGTAGAGGCTAAAAGGACACGGAAAAGACCGCCGGAAAGGCTAATTCGTCAGGATTCAGGAGCCATTTTGGGTGAGTCGCTGCGTTGTATTGTTTAAAAGTTATTAAACTATGAATCAGAGGTGATTTTTTGATCGTGGGCGAGCCTCTCGGTCTCACAGGGCTGCACCTGTGTCAGAAATGTTCAAGTCAATCGGCCTTTCAGAGTTTGCATTTTTGAAGCCTTAATTACAGCGCCACCATGTGGCCGATTGGGTTCATATTTCTATAGAAGCATATGCACAAGATTTGCAGTTATTCCCTCAAGTTTCATATTTCTAGCTCATTCCTGCGCACGGGCATTTGACAACAAATAGGCCTAGTAATAATAACTAAAAGGCAAACATAGAAGGGTTCTACCGCTTCGCTGTTTGAACCATAATAATAATAATAATAATAATTAATAACTAGAACTGCAAGCAGTCACGACGGGTTCCAAGCCTCACCGCGCCAGTCGTCCCGACGCCACTCAGCATCGGCGAACCGGGGAGCTCGCGAAAGCGGAACCGGAAGCGTAACACGGGGAGGAAAACGTCAGGAAATATATCGACAGGTGCGAGCAGCAAGGTCGGCGGTACGTTGCCGTTACAAATATCCCAGAGACCTAAAGGATTTTTTACAACTCTGGTCTGATTTTCTATAAAAGCTTTGAAAACATCAACCCTGTTGTCCATAGTCAATCTATGAACATCATTTATTTCAGGAAAAACTGGGCTATTTAAATATTTGTGCTGCACTGAGTTCACTTGAATGTTAAAAAGGTTGTAGCTGACCATAAAGACAAATGCATGAATGAATGAAATCAAGGAACATGAATTTCTATGTTGATATCACACTGTGAGGGACCAAGCAGTTAAGGAAGAGGAGTCTCAAGACAAAGTAAGGAAAAAACATCATCACAACCCAATAAAGAAGATTTTTGGGCCCGTAAAAGAGGTCAAACAAACAGACGGTAACTAAAGTTTTGAATGTAAGACTCAAAACAAATACAACTGACAGCTGATCAGACCAATTATAACACAAAGGGGGAGACTATCAATAACACTACTACAGAAACACAAAGAACGCAAAACCTACCTAAAATAACTTATTCCACATGAAATGTACTTTTACCTATCTTAACTCAACAAAAAATAATCAATATATAAATCTAAACCCCAGAATATCTAAGGAGAGAATAAAGCTACATTGAACATTATAACTCTGAAGGACACTTTAGTTACATTTCTTACATACAGTGTATCAATCTTGCATGTAACAGTATGGATTAGTTGCACAACAACCCCGAAAAACTCTGGATTTATAGGCTGGATACAAAACCTTCTGTAAGGGATAAGAAGACAACAAAGACATCAGCAGAACGGGGCAACTGTTAGCTTTTAGCTCCAAAAGACAGAATGTTTGTACTAGTTATATTATTAAGTTACAAAGTTATGAATCAGAAGTGCCGACACACTTGACCTCAGATGGGCCAAAATGGGCCAAAATGGTCTACGTTGATTATAACGCCCCCGTAATGGCTTATTGGTATCACATTTGGTACAGAGCTTCCGAGCGGCATGCCAAACAATCTTTACAGGTTTGGAGTTGACAGCATGTACTGTAGCAGAGATATTGCAATTGCAAATTTCCCATTTAAATGCATTGAGTTTTTTAAACAAAACGTTGATTATAGCTCCCCCTAATGGCCAATCTTTGCCACATTTGGTACAGAGCCTCCACGAAGCATGACAATCATCAAAGTTTGTGTGTTTATAGCGTTTATTGTGGCAGAGATATTTCAGTTTTCCCATTAAATTGTATTGAGTTTTTAGACAAAACCAATAAACATTGATTATAGCGCCCCCTAAAGGCCAATCCTCGCCAAATGTGGAACAGCGCATCGGAGAGTTCACACAAGTTCTGTGTTGATACCATTTAAGTTGGCCGAGATACGATATGATATGCGTTTTGGTAGCTTGCCAGAGAAAATCTGTTTGGTCGTCAAAATGTGCACACGTTAACATAGCAAAATTCTGTGAATAACTTCATGTTGTGGCCATCTGTAGATGTACATGCCAGGTTTCGTTCAGATCTGTTGAACGACCTTGGACGAGTTTGAAAAAGAAGTTTTTACGCGTGGCGCAATATTCCGAAAATAACTTTGAGCGGAAATGGGGGGTGACCTATATCAGGAGACTCAACTTGATTCAGTGAACACGTCAATGTAAAGATTTTCAATGTGTGACGTATAATGTGGGAGTTATGCGCAAACACATGTTTGACGTCATTGTAGCGCCACCTAGTGGTCCACATATGTAATATTTGGCAAATCAGGTCAGCTACCCATTATACATCTACCCTGTTAATTTCCCGTAATTCACTTAAATGTAAATGGTTAATCCAACCAACACCCCACTGTAAGGGGCACCTCAGGAGTGGCCAATATCACGAGATTCAGGGAACGCGTGGATATATTAAGTTGTTAACTTAGGTTATGGAGCAGGGCCACGCCTAAACCACACCTCTAATCACAGACAAACCTACATGTAGGCCTACCGTGCTGCGCAGCCAGGCTCGTGTCGATTGCTTTACCCACCCTCCCTTTCCCTCTCCTTCATCCATCCATCTTCCCCCTCTTCCCTTCCTGTTCATCACACCCCTCTCAAGTCTCATCTAGGTACCGTCTGGGGGTCTGTAAACTATTCGGGCGAAAACTGCTTCTGAGACCCGCCACCCGGTCACCATACATCCTTCCAGACCAGCCATCAGATGACATCCACATCAATTTATCTATCTGCACATTCATAATGTTCATCTGCATAATCATAATGTTCATTAAATCTTTAAGTAACACGTTGTTGTGGCGTGGTCCATGCTAGTGAAATGTTTTTTTAATGTCCTATGTACAGTTTGGGAGTTATAGGGCCAATAACGCTGTAGTGGTGGACGTGGGTCAATTTTTGCGCCTGAGGTCTTTGCGGAGTTTTGGACCAGTCCTGAAAATGGTACACCGCCACCATGTACGGTTTAGGCTACATCGTGAGTTTTATGCGGAGAAGAATAATGAAAAATCCTTAGAAAAACAATAGGGTATCCTATTTTGTCTGAGAACAGCTGCACAGAGAAGCAACAATTCCAAGACAGCATGATAAAAGATTGTCAGCCAGATTGCCAAGAAGGCGTCGGGGTGTCCCGGAGGACCAGCCGAGCTTGGGAGCTTAAGCTTTATTAACGAAGCTGGCAGTGTAATATTCCCATGACTTGAACGTCAGAATTGGAAAAAACGACACAGCAGCTCGGATCTTAGTGCCACCAGACAGAACTCTCTTTTTTCATTAAATTTTTAGCCTACTTAGCCTATAACGTATAGTTGTTAAGAAGACAGCGGAATGGAGAAAAGGCAACCCCTCGCAGATGTTTATTCTATACTTTTGAGGTAACCTGCTTCCAGTCTGTTCATTTTGGCAAATTAAATATAATTTGCACATATTACTGTTCCCTACATATTGATTTCTTTATGAACATAATAATAATGAATAATATAGGGCTACATTTTTATAAAGCCTATAATATCATTTCTTTGGAGGTTTGTATGGTGGTCTATGGGCTAGTGTGTCGTGTCACGGGATCTAGACTCCGATGAGTTTATAAGTTAAATATTTTAGGTGCGTCTGATGTGGGAGGAGTACCTCATTGATATTTATTACGCAGGCCTTTCTCTCAGCATCTCTCTCGCACTCTGTGGTGCAGCAGGTCAGTAGTCATGCATCAAACAGGCTATCAGATGCTCCCGCTATTGGCTCTTGGATTGGGTAGGTTATGCGCATCGTTGCCTAAATGCATTTGGATTTATTGAGAGCAACAGCTTGCAAACCATGTTAACATGCTTGTGGTTATATTCTTTCAGTTTGGCTGATTTGTGAGTCCACCACTGTCTGTGGTAAGTTGCCTGGTGCCGATTAATTTTTCCTTAATTGACAGACCTCAGGGCTTGCTCATCCCAGAGCTGTTTTACTCTGATATATTTGTTGAAGTTACACAAGTCCTCTCGTGTGTGTGTATGTGTTTGCGCGTGTGCGTGTGTGTTTGGTGTTTGCGGGTATGTGTGCGTGTATGCGTGTGTGTGTCTCTGTGTGTGTGTGTGTGTGTGGGTGTTTGCAAGATTGTGCGTAATTCCGGGTGTGATAGCAAAGCTTGTGCGTAATTCCTGTTGGAAATTAATCTAGCCTATGTAGTTTAAGAATGTGTAGTTTTGTCCTATGGTTTAAGAGAGCACCTACTTAGTGCAATTCTGTTTGATGTGCGCAATGATTTAAAACCCCCCATGGACATGCAGAGAAAGAGTGCAGAATACATACTTTGAAGTATTCTTTCTTTCTTTCTTTCTTTCTTTCTTTCTTTCTTTCTTTCTTTCTTTCTTTCTTTCTTTCTTTCATTCTCTCTCTCTTGTTTCCTGTGTGTTGAAATGGGAAACGTGTCTTTTGCAATGATGCAACATTGCACACTGTTTTGGAAAAGGGTGAGGAAGAAGCTGCATTATGTTAGTGGAAAATTGAGGGTGTGTATTGCTCGTGCCTCTGATTTGAACCCGAAGAACCTCACGTGAGTCGTTTTTCGTGAAAAATGCTGACACAGAATAATCTGTATGCATGTGTTATGGATGGACGAGAACAATATCTAACAGATGGTAGGGCCAATAAATACAATTTCTCTAGAGGAAACAAACATTACATCGGTTCAAAGTGTTTCACAGCTAACGTTACTGAAGGGATTAAAAGTTTGTTCTCTCCTACCAGCGCCATAAAGGACTTGAGTGTGTACAGAGAATGTCTAATAAGGAGAGAACTTCCACTCTCTGGAAACTTCTGACTTTTGAACTGGTTGCAGTTCCACTCTGGTATATGAGGGCGTTTACCGGCAAGTGCAGAATGAATGGATGTGTAGCTATGGAGCTATACCCCTCAAATAATGTAACGTAATAAGATAATGTAACATAATCTCAATACAACAAAAATGGACCTACACAGTTTGTTCACTGCTGTCTACAAGTTAGCAATCAAACACATATGGACCAAAGTATGGTGGTGGACTGGTAGCTGGAAAGGTGCCAGTTCCCCTCCTGGGCACTGCCAAGGTGCTTTTGAGCAAGGCACCAAACCCCCAACTGCTCGGGGCGCCTTTCCATGGGCAGCCCCCCCACTCTGACATCTCTCCATTAGTGCATGTATAAGTACTGAGCATGTGTGTAATTCAGGCCTGTGTGTAAAGTGTGTAATAACAACAGAGTGTACATTGTAATTTCCCATTGGGGGATTAATAAAGTATACATTATTATTATTATTATTATACAGAGATTCATTATGGTCCTGGGAAACAGAGATTCATTTTAATGGTAATTAGTATAACTAATTTTAGCCTATAAGTGTACTTCCAATGACTCATAACCTGGAATTTTTGTCTGTTGACAGAGTCTGCCACAGGAACCAACAACCGGTGAGTGCTTCCTCTGTGTGTGTGTTGTGTGTTTTGTGTGTGTGTGTGTGTTCTTGTTTAACTATGTTTGTCTGGTCCAAAAACCGGGAGTCCAGTATACTTGTGGGGTCCTGATAGCTTTATGGGGCCAAAATGCTGGACCCCACAACTTGAAAGGGCTGTTTGAAGATTAGGGTCAGAATCAGGTTATGGTTAGGGTGAGGTTAAGGTTTAAAGTTAGGCATTCAGTTGTGATGGTTAAGTTTCCCCACAAAGATAGTGCCACAAACCTATGTGTGTGTGTGTGTGTGTGTGTGTGTGTTCTTGTTTAACTATGTTTGTCTAGTCCAAAAACCGGGAGTCCAGTATACTTGTGGGGTCCTGATAGCTTTATGGGGCCAAAATGCTGGACCCCACAACTTGAAAGGGCTGTTTGAAGATTAGGATCAGAATCAGGTTATGGTTAGGGTGAGGTTAAGGTTTAAAGTTAGGCATTCAGTTGTGATGGTTAAGTTTCCCCACAAAGATAGTGCCACAAACCTATGTGTGTGTGTGTGTGTGTGTGTTCTTGTTTAACTATGTTTGTCTAGTCCAAAAACCGGGAGTCCAGTATAATTGTGGGGTCCTGATAGCTTTGTGGGGCCAAAATGCTGGAGCCCACAATTTTATAGGGCTGTTAGAAGATTAGGGTTAGAATCAGGTTATGGTTAGGGTGAGGTTTAAAGTTAGGCATTCAGTTGTGATGGTTAAGTTTCCCCACAAAGATAGTGCCACAAACCTGTGTGTGTGTGTGTGTGTGTGTGTGGTGTGTGTGTGTGTGTGTGTGTGTGTGTGTGTGTGTGTGTGTGTGTGTGTGTGTCAGTGAGAGAAAGAGAGAATAAACATGCATCCTCCCTCACATTTTAGCAAAGCCAAGCAAACTAAAGACATTTTAGCTGGTCTTCCAAGGTATAAACTGTGCTTTGACAGCAGTATAGAGGGAAAGATAACTAGACTATGCTGTGGGAGGCACTAATATGCTGTTTGAATGTCGACAGTGAGGTCTGATGTTTTCCATATCAGACAATACTGATTACAATTATAGTAGCAATCTAGCATCAATCAGATTATCAGTCATGATATGGATGTGGAAATTACTGGTCAAATTGCCATAAACACATTCCTATTACCCCTGAAGTTGTCCCACAGGTCAAAGTCTCGCCAACACTTTGGGCATGCTATTTCAAAAGCCGGTCTTTGACAAAATTTTTGATGTTGAAAAGGCGTTGAAGAGGCGTGTCAACCAAGACATCCCCTCCACACCCAGAGCCTTCAGCATTTCTGGACGGATCTCATCAATCCCTGGGGCTTTGCCGCTGTGGAGTTGTTTGACTACCTCAGCGACTTCCACCAGGGAAATTGACGACAATCCCCCATCATCCTCCAGCTCTGCCTCTACCACAGAGGGCGTGTCAGCTGGATTTAGGAGTTCCTCAAAGTGCTCCTTCCACCGCTCTATTACCTCCCCAGTTGAGGTCAACAACGTCCCATCCTTACTGTAAACAGCTTGGATGGTTCCTCGCTTCCCCCTCCTGAGGTGACGAACGGTTTTCCAGAAGCACCTTGGTGCCGACCGAAAGTCCTTCTCCATGTCTTCTCCGAACTTCTCCCACACCCGCTGCTTTGCCTCTGTCACGGCAGAGGCTGCAGCCCTTCGGGCCTGTCGGTACCCTGCAACTGCCTCCGGAGTCCTCCGGGATAATATATCCCGGAAAGACTCCTTCTTCAGTCGGACGGCTTCCCTGACCACCGATGTCCACCAGGGTGTTCGTGGGTTACCGCCCCTTGAGGCACCTAAAACCCTAAGACCACAGCTCGCCGCCGCAGCTTTAGCAATGGAGACTTTGAACATTGTCCACTCAGGTTCAATGCCCCCAGCCTCCACAGGGATGCCCGAAAAGCTCCGCCGGAGGTGTGAGTTGAAAGTCCGTCGGACAGGGGCCTCCTCCAGACGTTCCCAGTTTACCCGCACTACCCGTTTGGGCTTACCAGGTCTGTCCAGAGTCCTCCCCCATCCCCTGACCCAACTCACCACCAGATGGTGATCAGTTGACAGCTCTGCCCCTCTCTTCACCCGAGTGTCCAAAACATACGGCCTCAGATCAGATGAAACGATTATAAAATCGATCATTGACCTTTGGCCTAGGGTGCTCTGGTACCACGTACACTTATGAGCATCCCTATGTTCGAACATGGTGTTTTTTATGGACAATCCATGACTAGCACAGAAGTCCAACAACAGACAACCACTCTGGTTAAGATCAGGGAGGCCGTTCCTCCCAATCACGCCTCTCCAAGTATCTCCATCATTGCCCACGTCTGCATTGAAGTCCCCCAGCAGAACTATGGAGTCCCCTACTGGAGCCCCATACAGGACTCCATTCAAGGTCCCAGCTGGACCCTTAAAATGCAATCTTTCAATGTAGGTGTTGTGACTATGTCCAATACTTAGCTGCTACTGGATGCTAATTTGGATTATCTTTCCATTAACGTGTACTCAGAATAATGATGTCCATTCCTTTCCAATAGTTTGCATTTAAGGCGTTTATTTTCTGCAGCCTTCCAGCGTCCACTTCCAATAAATAATAAGTCATATTACGTCCAAAAAACACAACATAATCCTAGCACAGTTAAAAACTGTTTGCTCCTCTTCTTCAGTTAACAAACCCTGTTTACATCAAAACACAAACTTACATCAAAACACAAACTTACCCAAGGCCAGCCTTGGCCTTGACAAAACAATGCAATATATTCCCCTGTGGCTTGGAGGAAAACAACCTGTATGGCTCCTACAATACGTTGTCTTTTTCTGTGTAATATGTTTGCATGCACAGCAAAAGTGGAAATGTGTGGGTGTATGGGTACCTATATAATTGTTCTAGTTAAATCCATCAGAGGGCAGTATTACTAAGGATAAGGGTGAAATGTGCATTCACATGAAAAGAGGTTACGTTTATATACAATGTAAAACAACTGTATTTTCCACATATTTACTGTGATGTTGATGCAATACTAATGACTATCTTGCAGAAAACCCTGCTTGGAAATAGAGAATGACACCTGCGAGCCCTTACGCCGTGAGAATCACCTTCCAGATGCAGGGCGGTCATATTGTGGAGGGCGGGCTTTCAACCCTGAAAACGCCACTTGTTGTAAAGATGGATACACCAACGCAAGTAATGAACACGCATCTGTGTCAAACTAGCAAGAAATTTAAATGTTGGATTAGTGATCATAAAAAAGGAAAATTATACGGTAAGATAATATAGATAATGAAACTTAATGGCACGGCAAACACTAAGAGGCTTCAAGTGGCAGATACCCTGGATTGGGACTTATTTCAACATCAGGGCTTTTCCTCAAGCAGCATCAAGACGTTTATGCTGACTAGAGAAAAAGCCTTCAGTGTGAACGTGATGATTGCGTCACAACCAGTGGTGGAACAAGTATTCAGGTCTATCACACTGAAAATACTGCACTACAGTATAAGTCCTAAGCTACATCATGATGCTTTGTATTGTATTTTTGGCCTCTCTCTGAACCTGTCTTATCTTTGACTGTGGGAACTTCCTGGCTTATGGACTTACTGTAACACGACACGTTTAAACTGTTGCTGCCCTACTTGTGTTTGTACTCTTAACTTAATCACTGTTTTTACAGATGTTACAGAGGGTCTGAGTGAAAAGGTGTCAGCTTGCTGTGGACTAATGGCCTATGACCAACTCAATGAAATCTGCTGCAACTCAACACTCATAGCCAAACCTGCACCAAATGCCAAATGTTGTGATAATGGTGAGTAGAACAGACACAACTGATGGAGGCAAAGCATCATATGAACACATAGTATACAATAAATCGTCTTTCTGTTATTGTAATCCTACTAAAAATGTTATTCTTCTTACTAGCTGGCAGCTGACCATTATTATTAAGTAACCAGATGGTAAAACCAAACACTCATGGTGCAGATTATTGTTGAGTATTAAAGCTTTAGTGCATAACTTTTTGATATTAATAAACGTCTGTTACATTCTAGCTATTGCCAAATGAGTTGCTACAAAGCTCATTAAGATGATCAGCTCCACACAACTCTCTCTGGATTTCTCTGTGTGGCTGTGTTCAGAAGATTGTGTTGTCCAGCAGTTTTTGCGCGAAAAAACTCAAGTGAAGATAACAACCTCCATCATGTTTTTTAGATCCTCTGTGTCCTACTTACCTACTAGCAACTGTGTGGAGTAGGCATGGGGTGGTGCGCGATCACGGAAGGCTTATATCATGTGGACATGCCAACAGTGTTGCTGTTGTTACATAGAATTCTTTAGGGGGCGACAGAAACTATGCACTAAAGCTTTAAACTCTATATAAGGATAGCAACTATAAAGCTGAGCGTAAGGCCTTAAAACATCACCACAAATACATACATCTACATATTGTCGGCTATTCATTGCATATTTAAAATTATGATTTTCTGATACAAACTTGCAGAAGACTACAAAAAATCCTGATTCTGCTTATGTAGCAACTGGTTTACCTCAGTCTGACACAATTGTAGCCAGTCATCTAAGTTGTGGTTGAGATAAAAGTGAAACAGTTTTAAGAATCATCCTGATTGTTTCCAAAGATGCTTATGACGTGGACAAGCAGATGTGTTGTGGTCCCATGAAGAACAAGACGATCCTGACGAGAAAGTCCAGGGACCACCTGTGCTGTGGACGTGACCAGTTCAACCCTGAGACTGAGTGCTGCTGTAAGAACGAAGGTCTTAAGACACAACCCATCACATCCATGTGCTGTGTGAACGAGTCAGGTGCATCTCAACGTCATCCCTATACCTTAAATTGCATGCATCCAATGTCAATAAACTTGCACTGCTGTCATGTTCAGAAAATGCTGCAGAAACAAGCATTAGCTTTTTGTGCTGGTGCTGTATTTAACTTAATTCAAAAACGGTGCTTAGAATAGATATATTGTTTACACGTCCAAATGTGGTATTTGCATGTACATTGTACATCTACAATTGCTAGCAATGTTACATTGGTAACTGTATTTTATGTAATTTAATGCTGTTTTCTGATTGCTTTGTTCATAGCACATTGTGAGAATTTCTGAATTACCATTTTTGATTGACAACCAAGGACTTTACCTAATTTTCTCATGATTGTCAACTTTCGTTTAACACATGAAAATAGCACTGCTTTAGGGGCCTTCACACATCTCCCATTTTCATGGAAATCTTAAAAATAGGATCAATGCTCAAGGAACTTTATTCCAATTAATGTGTGTGGTGCCTGCATGTTGACTTTGTCTTTACAGCTGTCTGTGGAACTATAGCTTACAACAAATTCAACAAACTATGCTGTCAATCAACTGTTGTATCCAAACCTGCATCAAATGCCAAATGCTGTGAAAATTGTGAGTAGAGCTGAAACTAAACACAGTATTCATGTGAGCTGTATTGTGGTTGAGATAAAAGTGAAACAGTTTTAAGAATCATCATTCCACAGATACTTTTGATGAGGACAAGCAGCTGTGTTGTGGTCCCTTGGAGAACAAGACGATCCTGACGAGAAAGTCCAGGGACCACGTATGCTGTGGACATGACCAGTTCAATCCTAACACTGAGTGCTGCTGTATGAACGAAGATCTTAATACACGACCCATCACATCCATGTGCTGTGTGAACAAGTCAGGTGCGTCTAAGTTTATATTCACGATATATATTGCCAGATTTCACTCTTTTCAGCCGAATGTCCGGTAACTTCCACTTTCTTTGTGTTGGAATTTTAAACTCCGGTGGATTTGTGAGGACTATGGTTAACCTTTTCTCAGATATCTGCGTAAATTGAGAAAGCTAGCTAGACTATCTCTGCAATCTGAGTTTTTCTGTTTCACAACTAAAACAACTTTGGAACTTAGACATGTTCCACCTAAACAAGTTCCTTCCTGAGGCTATTTTGCAGCAGCGCTGTGGCTCAGCCCAGTGCTAAGCCATTTACGATTGTGATTGGTTTAAAGAAATGCCAATAAAACAGAGAATGTTTTTCTTCCAACCCAGAATGCTGTGTGGACTAGCTAAATCCTCCTCCGAATCGCTGTGGAGGAGGGTTAGGCAAAGCGAGACTATTTGCATTGTCAACACACACTTACCGGTCAAAAATTTGGGGTCACTTACAAATTTCCATACCACTTCATTATAGACAGAATACCAGCTGATCTGAGTGGGTGGCTAATCTTTAATGCAATACATACATTGACCATTATCAGCAACCATTCATCCAATGTTCCAAAGGCACATTCTGTTTATTAATCTGATATCATGTCATCATGTAAGCACATATAGTAATCTGAAAATTGCTGCCCTGGTTAAAAAAACAATTCAACTGATCTCGGCTGGTAGTCTGTCTATAATGGAGTGTAATGGGAATTTCTAAGTGACCCCAAACCTTTAACCGGTATAGTGTATGTATATGAATTTGCTTATTGTTTCCTCCTAGTTTACTACTGCTTTTACTGTTCTTAACAGCTGTGTCTTGTCTAATTGTTTCACCCTGTGCTATTGTTTTGCTTTGTCATACATCTTTCTGCATCTGTGTTGTGTCTTGTCTTTGGCTAAGTTCTGTGTTGTGCTTTGTCATGTTGTTTTCTTTGCTGCTGTGAGAGAAACCTGGGAAAGTCTCACTGGCGCTTCCCAGGTGGGAAAGTGTGTGTGTGTCTGTTTTTGTTGTGTGGGTGTTGTTATACGGACCAGTGTGTCATCATGGTGGATGTCATCCTCATGTGATTGCAATAACTGCTTACACCCACAAATTTCCCCTTAAGCTCAAAACAATGAGGTAATTTCAATGGCACACAAAAAAAAAAAACACCTCACGGGCAACTGTGTTGAATAGAGTTTAAAGAAGGCAATTATCACCTCAGCTTCTGTGATGTTTTGTGCCAAGTTCTGTTTCTTTGTATTTTAAGGGTGTTAAGTGTGGAAACAGGATGAACCCAAATGCAGACAGTGCGCAGACCAGAATGATAGTGTAGCAGGTTTATTTCCAGTGTTGGGATGCAATGGGGAAAAACCAAGTCCAAAACAAATCCAATAGTACTCCAGGGTGCAGAGCGTGTGTGGTACCGTGTCCAATAATTCAGTGATACAAGGCGGAGAGATGGAGTGGTGAACGGCAGGAGTGAAGTGGCAGCAGGAGTCAGGTTCACAGAACTGTGGTAGACAAAAAATAATGAGTTCAAGCATACAAGTGTCACAAGAAAACAAATCCAATGGCAAGTCAGCAGCGAGACTAACGTTGTCGTCTAAACTATGATCTGACAAGGAGTGGTAGGTTGACCGGGTTACCACTTGCTCACTCTCTATATCTCAGTCATGGTAACCCTGCACATTCATCTCTCCCGTCAATTTACTGATGTTTGTGTAGCCTCTCAATCTAGTGTTAGAACAGATGGAGGAATTCCACACAAAGAAACATAGCATAATTGGGGTTAAAAAAATCGATTTTGTTTGTGTCATTGATAAATGGTGGGTTGGGGTGGTGGGCCGGTATCGTCAGAATTTCCCGGTTGATTTTTAGTGCCCCACTCCGCCCCTGGTCCCTGCAGTTGAAACGCAAGAAGTTCCTCAGAGGTTCCTAGTTCAGGGGAAAAATTCCTGCTGTGAAACCACGGGTTTGTCTCTATCAGCCATGAAAATGTCTGAGCATGCAGCTTGAGATGCCCCAATGTGTTGACATTTCTGCTGTGAGAAATTTTGTTGTTTTTCACACATGCACCCACTCAAAAACATTTTGTGACTCATCTCCACAGGTGTGCAGCAGGTAAGAAACTCTCTGCTATCTCTCTGATATAAGAGTCCGCTAGTCAGCTTTGTCAAAGCTGCTCAAAATTGCATGCACCATAACAATAACATATATCTACTATCTGCAATATATCTGTATTTTAAATATCAGAAACACCTGACAAAACAGTGCAGTCCACTACAATAGTTTTGTAATAAAGCTGTGTTGATTCAGATGTATCACAATAATGTTTAAAGCCATAGTGATGTACAGTAATTGCATTGAATTGACTGGAATTGGTAGGGAGGAACAATGTGAGAGCAAGGAAGTAGTGGGCTGCCCATTGAGATATTTATTTTATGTTTGTGTTTGATATTTTGTTTTTTCTTAGAAAACCACTCCTCAACCCAACTGGTAAGTCAACCAAAGGTTTTAACTTTCCTACTGAGACCACAAAAATGTTATTCCACCCACTAACAATTCTCAAATCATCATTTCCAGTTTGTGTCACAATACATACCTCTTTTGGCCCAGTGTTAGACACACTTAGTTTAAGTTTAACCCTTAAATTGTCACAGATGTATTGTTAGTTGTCCAAATGACATCTTATACATGACATTCAAAACTGCAAAGGATACTTACTTATGTTATTCATAATCACTCTACAGGGAGCCTATAACCCTGTAATTGCAGTGGTGCTAATTTGATAAACTCAGAGTTATGCAGACTTTTAGAAATTTGGCTGTACAAATAATTGTGTGTCCATTCTTTTCATATTACATTACATTCATTATCTCATTGGTTCTCGAAGTTAAACAAAACATAAATAAATAATGCATTTTCTGCTGCACAAAGCATGGACAAGTTTATGAAAGAGCTGCTAGGTAAACGTAAAGCAGACAATGGAGCTACACCAAACGCCACAACTACCAAACAAAAACAGAAAAAATATGTACACAGTTTGGCTGATTGTGGCCCACTATTGTCTCTCTCTTCCTTCTTACTCTCTCTCTTTCTCTCTCTCTCTCTCTCTCTCTCTCTCTTTCTCTTTCTCTCTCTTTCTCTCTCTCGCGCCAATTCATGGAGAAACAGCTGATCTCAAATTTCTTTGGGAACCAGTGATTAGGTTAGCGACTTACAATGAATGCATTCAACCTCACTTGGTGTTATATGAAAGTGTTCATGGGATGTCGAGTGCCTCTGTATTTATTTTTGCTTATCTTTGCACATCTACAGCACTGAGCCAAACACAGGTCTCTGTGGATCGTCATGTTACAATCCGAGTTACTTTCGCTGCTGTGAGAGAAACCAGGGAGAGTCTCAGTCACCCTTAGCAGGTATGAAAATGGGTGTGTCTGTTTTTTGTGCAGGTGTTCAATCTGTTATTTGTTATACTTATAACTGCTTACACCCACAAATTTTCCCAAAAGCTTACAAAGAATACAATTGTGGAGTGCTGTGGTACAGATCTGATTTCCTTATAGTGGCACAAAAAGAAAACCTCCGGGGCATCTGTTGTAAGATAGACGTCAAGAAGACAATTATCACCTATGCCTGCACTTGCTCAGTGACAGTTTTGGCACCAGTGATGATTTATACAGTGATTTATAATAAATTGTCCATTCCTCAGTCAATCAATTTTTAGGTCGTACGATGAATGACCTGGACACATGATTTATCACGTTTTAAATATTGATATTTACAAGTAAAAATGGGTATTGGGAATTATTTCCCCGCCAAGGTGACTGTGAGAAGAAAAACAGCTCAAGGTATCAATTTAAACCCGGTTTGTTCCATATTATACAGGAATGACTAAAGAAGATGGATTGGATATTTGTGAAACATAAAAGAAACAAAGGATAGCTGGTTTTATGGCAGCTAAAATGTAATAACATGTAGATGGAAACCACCATTCATTTTCCAAGGAGGTATGCCGGCTTTCATTTAGGATCTGTCAGTGTGAAAACGCCCTTTGATTTTACACAGAAGCATTTAATATAATCTCAATTTAGGAGAATCAGGGCAGCATAGTGCCATCCCAACTTCTGAACTAACTGTCGTCTTCCTTTTCGAGGTATTGGGTTTAGCTGAACCTTCAATGTAAACAAAGATTTCAGAAATTAATTTTAGTTCATTTCTGAAAGTTTTTTCAAAAATGAAAAAGTCTTAAAATGAATCCAACATATTATTGCCGAATATAAATCCCAACTGCTTAATGGCCTACAGGTAAGGTAGTCACTAAAGTAGTAATCCACAGATACAGTTAATCCTAATCCTAATCATCCTATTCACTCTGCCACATGTATATGTTTAACATTAAAACATGATTTATAAAATCATGCCAACAATTATTAGGTTATTTGAATAGCTTAATATTCACCCTGTACTTTATTCTAGGCCCAGTTTAATAAGCAACTTCATTTTATACAATAAAAAATCTATACAGAAGGTCCCTGTTCCTTCTGTCTTTTAATTAAGGGGTCCTTGGCTTGAAAAATGTTGAAGACCCCTATGTTATGTGATAACTTTCTCCAAGACATTGACAGGATGGGAATGCTTGTGGCAGCATTGTCTTATCATCCAGCTGTTACATCTCCCATCATCTGACAGAGTTGATAAATAAATATTCTGCCTGAGACAGGATATGAAGTTATGATGAACACTGACCTGAAAGAGACCTGGGCTACCACTGTCTCAACATACATAGCAAGAGTTTGTAAGATGGTAATTCCACCACACTGATCTGCTACAGCTGTTTTGACATTTGGTTCAAGCACGCATACTACTTGGCTAAAGATGGGGAAAGTCTCAAGTCTAACCAGTACAAACCAGCCGACGCCTTTCATTTTCCCTGACTGTGTCCAGGGTAGTTCCCAGATGTTAAATTTGTCTAGTTATGATGAAAAACATAGTTTTGTCTTTGCTCGATATCTCCTATGGAAAGTCATTAATCTAACGTTGGGATGGGGGGCGGGGTAAAGGAAATTTTTTACTGTACGTAATGGGTACATGGCAATAGAACTGACTGCCTCAAAACAGATGTGTGTGTGCTCAATCTTTCCATTCCTGTCATTCTATTATATTCAGAATCACCCTTTCTTGGCATCAATTATCCCCACACCCTCTGTCTGATAAATCCACAGTCTTTTTTATCCCCCTTAACCCTTTTTTCTTCCCCCTCCCCCCTCCTCCCACCTGCCTGTTTAGGCCAATTGGATGATGCCCCAACTGTGTATAACCCAAGTACACATGTCTGCTGGAATGGCTTTGTATCTGAGTGGACGTCTTGGATTGAACAAGTATGTACTACTGACATGTACAGTACTGTTTATAATTTGCTCAGCTGGGCAGAGTAGTTCATGTCAACCCTTTTTCTCTATAGTTTTCTGTGGAAACGTAAACAACCCTTTCCCCTGAGGTTTGTGGGCCTGAAAATAATAAGTCCATGTAACTTAGTTAAAAAATAAAATAAAAAAATCCTTTCTGTTAGTGCCTTGTTTTTCTGTATGCCAGTTTTTCTTCTGACAAAAGTTTGAATTAATGAAGATGCTGGCTTGAGCAAAATCCCATTTCATTAATATAACATTAGCAAATAATAATAATAATAATAATAATAATAATAATAATTTTAGAACTTATAGCACTCGGCCCTGCTGTTACTGTTATTAAAAATAACTCTGCTGCTTCGTGCAGCTTCGTTGAGAGGGCTCGGAGCTCCACCCTGCTCCTTATATACAGCAAGTGAGTGTGTTTTGTGTCTAATGGATAAAACGCACTGCTAACATCGAGTAAGCGTTTAGTTTTCTTGCATAATAAAAAGGACGATATTTTTTGTTTTGTTTTGGGATTGTATTTTTGTCAGGCGTTACACACACACACACACACATATATATATATATATATATATATATATATATATATATATATATGTTCCCATGTTTACATTTAAATGTGTGTAAGACTGTGCCTGCTTGTGTTAGTATTGCTGCACCCTTTACTTTTTTTTCTTCTTTTTTCTGGGATACGTGTGAATCTATAAAGAGGCGTTAAGGCTTGGCCCAAATCAGAGTTCTCTTTTGTAATATTAGGACCTTGTACAAGGACAGAGAAAATGGAGAGGAATGTTCAGAGATCAGCATTCCTTATAACCAAGGTAAAGGGAGTGTATTTTGTTCTCAGTCTCATGCCTCCCCTGGACAACACTGCTGCGGGACAGAAGTCTATTGTCCTCACCATGAAATCTGCTGCGATGGACAAAGGTGATTATGTGCGCATGTGTGTGTTTATACTTATCAGTAGAAATACTGATAAAATCTGCAAAGCATTTATTTTTTTCATCTTACTTGTTTTGTGGGTTGCTTGTTTACGGCGTGTTTGCCTTGGCTAAGTAATTAGGCTGTGTGGGAAACAGTTAATATTTGTGTCGTGGCGCTTGTGGGGAGACAGACAACCTCAGACAGGAGTGGTTTCATGTCTTCCGAGCCAAAAAGGCATTTCTGCTACACTGACTTTTGAATTTTTCCTGGTAACCTTTAAAATACTCCAAGCTACTGAGCCAAGGAATGTCTGTCTGTCTGGGTTTGAGTAAATGGACCTTGTCTGTGTAGGCACGCCTGTGTCTGTATGTATGTTTGTCAGATGCATGTGCATGTTATGACTGTTGTACAGTTATGCTATTCCATCTTTCAGGGGATTGCAATATTTTCATAGGGATCTGATATTTTAGTGGACCAGTATTTAGTATTTAGTTTGGCATTTTAGTTAAAGCTGAATTAATCAAAAATGTTTCTAAATGAAATGACAGTGTAATATCAAAGCTGTCATTGGTAGTGAGCAATCCAGAGAGAAGTATCACCCAACTCTGCAGCTCGTTTGGCTCTGTTTTTAGCTCAGCAACTAGTTGTTTTAATTGTACAATACCAAACAGCAGAAAGACAAAGTTAATAACAATGAGCTGGTGAAAAAAATATAGTAAGCTATTGACAGGATTATTGGATTTGGTGGAGACCACACGAGATCTGAAAGAAGAGTGAATATTGGATGCACACAGGTGGTTGCTCTGTCTGCTAAATGTGTCTAGTCAGAATGTTAATGTTATTAGGCCAGCAGACAACAGCTTTTTTTAGTCATCTGTCTCATTAATGACTGTGTGTCGAGACAGCGTGTGTGTGTGTGGGGGGGGGGGGGGGGGAGAGAGTGAGAGATGTGAGAGAGACGGCGATTAGCTTTGGAAAAAGTACAGACTCTAGAGTCATAGTGAGAGAAACAAAGTGTCTCCCCTTTGCTTTCTCATCAAGGTAGGAAATCTGTGGCTGGAAAAGTTAACCCTCTCCTTGATTTTATGTTGTTTATGGAGAAGGAGATCCAGGAAATTCTTTTATTTCTTCGTCTAACTGCTAGACTACTGTGATTGCAGCTGTACTGTATAGAAGCTGTATTGCTGACATGCTGCTATCACCTTACACTCTATGTAGACACTGTGTTGAAAACGTTATATTCCAATCGTACTTGTTGCTCACAGAAAGCATATTCCAATTCACCTTCTGTTGAACATTACATGATCTGTCTTTATAACATGATAATATTAATTACTTCTTTATTTCCCACTTGTGATTTGATATACGAGCACTGTTTCTCCACACAGACATGTCAAAAAAGAAAACACTCACTGCTGTGGGGGGGAAGCCTACGACATTAAAGACCCTCAGATGAAGTGCTGCGCAGGGAAACTGCACAACCTGACCCTGTTATGCCGGACTGGACGTGACGCGCAGTGCTGTGGCTCCATTCTGCAATCCCCAAAGGTAGGTTTTAAAATATAATAATAATATTTAAAGTTTGACGTGTATTAAATCAACAATGGATCCAGCCTTTTCTTCCGTTTTAAAAGGCAGACAAAGCAGGTAAAGCATGCTTTTTTTGTCATTTATGGACCTCTCCATAGTGAGACAGATGTTGTCTTGCACAGATTTTTACACCAAAAAGAACAAAACATCTCTAATCTGAACGTAAATACAACTCATATATAAATTTAACAAGGCTTACGCCTAAAATTAATGATTTTTATTACTATACCAAAAGTCAACCATCTGATCACACCACTCCTGCCGATAACCCTGGCGAGATCCATAACTCTGTCCTAGATCAGTTGACTGTATATCTTGGACACATATAATGATATCAGTAAGATGGCAACCAAGCACATATTTACGGACCATCAATGTGTGCATTATATCTACTTTATAACCAGGATGTTTGCTGCTCGAGTGAGGACAAGGAGGTGCTTTACTCTGCCAAGACAGGATTTTTATGCTGTGGTCACCTCTACTACAACACCTCTCTGTGGTCATGCTGTGCAGCGAAGCTGAGTCCAGTACACAAAGCGGGACAGCATCAGAAGGTGACCATTAAAGGTCAGTTGTGCGATGCTAGAACATTGCTCCACAAAAAGCATTTGATCATTGTCATTTTAACTTGATGTATATTTCAGTTTCTGCATCTTAGCAATGATGTGTGTATACTGTTCGTTTTCAGAATCCAGACTTCTGTCAGTAAACAATCTGAATGAATCATCTCTTTGCAATGCAAGTAAGATATCAGTTTTGACTTCTTTGAGAGTGAACATGGGAGCAAATACTGTTTATGAAGATATGTGGATTTGTAAATGTTTGTGTTTGTTTATGTCCCTGTTTAGTGCAAATCGGTACCATGGAAAGTGTGTCTCCGTGCAGCATTGTGTTCAGCAATGTGCTAAAAATCCATGGAAGAAATGCCTCGGTGCAACGTCTGGACTCACCTCACATCCTGCAAACACCTGACCGCTGCAGCACCCCTAAACTGATCCCTGGGAACAGCTACTTCTTTAATGAAGATAAAGTCTTCACAGATTACAACCATAACTCTGTTCTCCAGTCGCTCTATTATATTATGTCCAAGTGTTATCGTCCTTAGCTCACCACTGTTACCTGTTACTACCATCAGTTAATCTGTTATTGTATACATTTTCTGACTCACTGGATGTGAAGTCTGCCATTGCCCCGCTATTTCAGAGGGCTTTCTCCTCCCCTTTATTTTGCCAGGGCACTGCAATCACTGCATCCCGGACTTAGAGCCACCCAAGACGATTTTGATTGGTTTAAAGAAATCCAAACATGCCATGACATTTTTTCCCCTATCCTTGAATGCTAAGCAGCGAGACTTTTCATTAAGACATTTTCTTTGCTCACTGGTGCTACAATACAAATTTGCAGTCAAATTACCAGAAAAGCTAACTTCTTTCCTGTCTGGTAGCTGCAAGAATAAAGTGTAAGCAAGCTGAACAGTTATCAGCTAATATGTTTTGTTTTTCAGAATATTATGATAGTCTGTGTTATTTTTTTCACTCATGCACTCTTTTATTTTATTTTATTATTTTTCATTCTTGCACAAAACTACATTATAAACGGCAACTGTTTGTACACATTTAATTTATGTTGTTTACATGTAAACGCACCGACGATAGCCTTGGCCGGTCGATATCTCTGAACAACTCAGGGGAATCTCTTCAAACTTAGCACCAACATTTAATTGAAATCCAGAGTGAACTGATTAGACTTTAGTGGTCAGAGGGCAAGGTTAAAGTGGTCTCACAAAGATCATTTTTGGTCCCTCAAGAATTACTACGCTACTTATAACATATTTCACACAAATGCCTAGTATGATTAAATGATGAAGTGATGACACTTTAATCAAAAAGGTTGTAGATCAACTTTACTGTGACATCATAATGTTCTGCAAAAATACTCTTCTTGCCATTATTCAGTGCCATACTCAGGAACAGAATGCGAGATTTTGACCATATTTCATATTTTCTTGTATACTAAATTGGTGACACTAATCTTGGGTGCCCACCTTGAAACTGTGGTGATTGTATAGATCTTCTGTTCTGTTGGGTTGAAGATGTGTATTAAGCATTCATGTTATGACAAAAATTCCAATAATACCTTTTTGAAATTGCTTCTAAGTCTTCACTATACATTATATGAGTCTAGAAAGATATAAACTTGACTGGTTGGAGGAGGCATACAACCACAGGGCAGTAATTCTAGTTAATCAGCTTCTCATTATTTATGTAACTAATAATTGATAAGCATGTCTTCAAAAATATCAGGGAAAAAAATATGCTATATGGAACTAAACGTCCAATCATCCAAATATTTAGCTGTGGTACATTAAAGCTGTTTCTCAATACTGCAGTTTTTTGTTGTACTGTACTGTACTTGTACTGTATGTGAATGACATGGATTTAAGCTTGATAACGTATTTTCATTTAACCAAAAAAGATTTGTTATATCTATGTCTATAAATCTTCTATTTCTTATCTAATTTTAAGAAATATAATAACTCTTATATTGCATGCTATTTTTTATACACAACAAACTACTTTAAGGGCTTTATGTTTTATATATTTTATCTCAATAAAAAAATTATAACCTATTAACCGGTTGTGTCTTATCTTACTTAATGTTTGGCTGTTAGTAGATGCTTTGAGTGAATATTATGACATTGCAGGATGTGTATTTTATTATTGACAATGGCCTTATTATTTGGTGTGCAAAAGTAAGGAGAGGAAACCCCCTTCCCCTAGGACAATTTATCTGTAATCTTCCCTTTTTCAGTATTGCCTCATGTCTCCTACACAGTCTGATGCAAGAGCGATGGTCCCTTGAAGATTGGTGTTTATGGAAACTTTCTCGATAACAGTCACAAAGGCATCCAGTGTTCGAGACATCAGGGTGGTGTTCCTCCCTTCATTGGCTACCGATTTGCTTTAGAATACATTTTAAGATTCTGTTCTGTTCTGTTTGTTTTTAAAGCTCTTCATGGTCAAGCCCCATATTGCTGACTTACTGAAGCCGCTACTCCTCTGAGGTCATTAAGGTCAGCTGACCAGCTGCTCCTTGTTGGCTCTAGAACATGACTCAAAAATAGGGGCAATCGAGCGTTCTCAGCAGTGGCCCCGAGGCTTTGGAGTGATTTGCCTCTTCATGTCAGATCGGCCCCTAGCCTTCAGAGTTTTAAATCCCGACTTAAAACTCATTTTTATTCATTGGCCTTTAAACCTGCTTTAGAGTTGTATTCTACATTTTATTTTCCTAGCCTATTATTTGTTTTAAATGTTTGTTTTGTTATTTGCATATTTATATTCATGTTAATGTTCATTTTATTAATAGTATAAATTCATTCATACACTTTACAGATTGAGTAGGTCTAGACAACACTCTATAATTTACTAGGACCCAACAGTTCCAGTAGTTCCTCTCAGAGCAAGTGATGAGGAACAACTCCCTTTTAGGAAGAAACCTCGGACAGACCCAGGCTCTTGGTAGGCAGTGTCTGACGGGCCGATTGGGATTGAATCGAAGAGTGGCAATAATAGTCACGATAAAAGATAATGGAGCAGTGACTAAAAAAAATATATAGTAGTTTGTAGTAATTCATGGCATAGCATGGCACTGTGCGGCATTACAATGCACAGCAGAGTGTAGCAGGGCACTGCAGAGCGCAGCAGGATGTATCAGGGCATCCCAGGACGTGTAGCAGGACCAAGGCGACAGCTGCAACCATGATTTTGGAGCCTCCCTGATCCAAGGAAACATGCTGGAGGATGGAGGACATAAGGACTCCAGGGAATGACTCCCCAGAGCTAGGTTAGTAACAAGCATTTCTGGGACATGGATGCACACAAATGGAAAGATAAAGAAGGCAGCTTTATTTGTATAGCACATTTCAGCAACAGGGCGGTTCAAATTGCTTTACACAAAAAGTTTAGAAACTGCTAAATAAAAAAATAAAACAAGAACAAACAGTTAAAAAAATAAAAACAGATAAAACACAAGAATAAAAGTTAATGTGCAGTATAAGAAATTAAACATTAAAGAAATGAACAACCATAAAGGCAAAATCAAAAAGAAAGGTCTTCTGATATGGGGGGGAAGGAGGACCCAAACGCAGAGTACAAGGAGGCAGGCAGGAGCAGGTGAACACAAATTTATTGAGCAAAAAGTATCAATACAGGGAGCAGAGGAACAGGCAATGTCCAAGAATAATCAAAATACAAAAAGTCCAAAAGCAAAAGGTCCACAAACAGGTCCGAGGTTAAGTCAATGCAAAACAGGATGGCTGGGACAGGTAAAAAAACTCATGGGGAAAATCTGGAGCAATTTGCAGGAGGTACGCAGACAGGCCACGTCGACAAGACAGACAAACTCACAGGGGGCCAGCAAACTGGCAAAAGGATCGGACAAAGGACAAAGGGAACACAGGGGTTAAATACAAGAGGTAACGAGGTAACAGGGAACAGGTGAGACATCAGGTGAATCACATTAGGGCGGGGCAGGACAATCAGACACTGTGGCTGTGTCTCAAATTGCGCAATTCTGTACTAAATACTAACTATTTGAGTACAGTGCGTTCACATTGTCGAAGTGCGGTCAAAACAGGAAGCAGAACAAACAGACGCTTACCGGGGAATCACAAGAAAGAAATAACCACACAAGACCTGGGAGAAAACTAAGAAACAAACACAAGGAGGCAAGACGGGAAAAATAACCCCAATAAAACCCCAAACCCCGCACGAGGGTGCCCGCGGAGGGGCGCACAAGGACGCCCGCAGGGGGAGCACGAGGAAGCCCGCGGGTGGGGCACACGAGGGAGCCCGCGGAGGGGCAGGACCGGCTCGGACAGGGTAGACCAGACAGACGTGGACACAGATGGGACAGACTGAGACGGGACGGACAGAAACGGCGTAAATACAGATGGGTCGGGCTTAGGAACAAATTTGGATGGGGCAGACACAGGGATAGGAAGGAAAACAGGGACGGGAACGGTGACAGGGACTGGGACGGGGGCAGGGACACAAACAGGTACCGAGACAGGGACAGGAACAGGAACAGGCACAGTGATGGGGACAAACACAGACACAAGACTGGGGAAACTAGGACTACGGGGACCTAAAACATGGGGGGCCGGGATTCCTGAGGACCTGGGACCCGGGGAACCCCGAGAGGAACCCCGGGGACCAAGACTGGAGGAAGCTAGGGGACTGGATCTGGGGGGACTGGTTCCCAGGGAACCACCAGAGCCAGGACCCGAGGGCGACCGGCATCGGAGAGAACCAGTGCCCAGGGGGGGCAGTGGCCGAGACACCGGCTGGGGGTCTGGGGCGCCGATCGCCGACTGAGTGCCAGGAACGTTGGTCGGTTGGCCGGTCTGGGGAGTTGGGCGCCGGCTGGGGGTCCGGAGCGCCGGGAAGATTACGAACAAGGCTTTCAAATGAGTTATAATTTAGTTTAGGTTTAGGATTAATTAACAAGCTTGAATCAAAGATGGCTGCAACTCCCCCCCTAGGCCAGAGCCTCTCGGAATTAGAGTATTATTATGACTGGGAAGAGTGGCTTCATTTAGACTAACATATTCTTCATGGCCCAGCCATGTTTCAGTAAGACAATAGATCAATTTGATTATCTGATATCAGATCGTTTACTTGTACTGCTTTAAAAGACAGAGATCTAATATTTAATAGTCCACATCTAATTTTCCTATTCTGTTTTATCATGGCAGTGGTAGTTTTAATTCCAATTAGGTTCTTAAGTATAGCCCCTCTTTTGTTTACCATTGATCGATCTTAGTTGGGATTGGGTTGGATAGTAAAAACAAAAATGCATCAGCCTTTACCTTGTATCAAAGCCAGTCTCAGGTGTGATAAAAAGCAGAGACTCCCTACTTGTAAAACCTTTCATTTGCTCTATTTTAAATTTGGCACCAAAGACTTGGCCTGTGTGTTGGTTTGTTTAGGGGTGCATGGCCTATGAATGCCCCTGTTGGCCTGTTACATGCCTGTGGCACCTTATGCTAGTTGGACTCATGTTGCATGCAAGCTATGTGCAATAAATAAATGAAATCCCCTACCTTCTCCTCAACTTTCTGCATTAGCTCATATTGGTGTTTTTCAGCTTACTCCAGTTGTGACAGTATTGTACACTTAGTATTACACACCGTGGCTGTTGTCCCTAGACACGCCTGTAAACCAGAGGGGACCGAGCCGTTTCTGTAGTAGCCCCTTAACTCTGGAATTCCCTCCCACCCCATATCAAATCATGTAACACAAGTCAAACCTGAAGATGCACTTTTATGCTCTTGCTTTTAATTCATTTAGTTTTTCTATGGTTGTCATATTGTTTCTATTGTTGTTGTATTGTATGTTATATTATTTAATTTTACCTTTGCCTAATTATATTCATGGAGTCTACACACTATGTATCTCAATGGCATAATGTTTTTGCCTGTAAAGCACTTTGGGTCAACTCTTGGTTTAAATGTGCTATACAAAGTAAATGACTTGAACACACACCTTGGCTCCAGTCTAAATGGACAACTTTGGCACACACATCTATCTTCCAGTAACTTGATGCGGAACTAAGACGATTGTTTTAATGTTTTGTGGTAAGAGGAAGGATGATGATAAGAAGGGGTGCAATACAGACTCTCTTTGTTTGTGGACTTTGATGAAAAGCCAACGCACAGGATATTGAACAAGCATATGCAGTATATTCTACTTACATTCTACTTACATCTTGACATGTTTTAACACTGGCCATACTTTGATATCTTTTTAGTAGTGTATATTGTAATGATATACTTTACTGTACAAGTACACCAGAGTAAGTAATACACTACCGGTCAAAAGTTTGGGGTCACATAGAAATTCCCATTGCACTCCATTGTAGACAGAATGCCAGCTGAGATCAGTTGCATTGTTTTTTTAACCAGGGCAGCCGTTTTCAGATTACATTATGTGCTTACATAATAGTAAAATGGTTCTCCAATGTTTTTCTAGTTTTTTATTTTTAAATGATAGATTAGTACACAGAATGGGCCTTTGGAACATTGGATGAATGGTTGCTGATAATGGGCAATGTAGATATTGCATTAAAGATCAGCCCCTCCACCCAAATTAGCAGGTATTCTGTCTATAATGGAGTTGTATGGAAATGTATAAGTGACCCCAAACTTTTGACCGGTAGTGTACATGCCAGAGCTTTCACCCACATTGTCAATGATCTTAACTTATGGTGGTGTGCTGTATCTCACTGTAAGGCAATGGAGATTATTACCTAAGCTGGAATCACTTATGCATGCTTTTTAAAAATAAAGTTAAAAAATATGTTTATAATACAGTTTCTCAATCAATTTGGCACATTTACTGAAACAAACTTAGTGTTGTCAAAACACCAGGTTGTTGTGTTGTGTGAGATCTGGACCCACAGAGCGGACACCGACTAGCTGTTGATGTAGTAAGTCTTTAAATGAAACGCTCAATTGAACAAAATCTTTACTAAAGTAGGCGGGGATCCAGTGGGAGTTTTGAACGGGAGTTGGCGAGGCAGGCACGGCACACAGGGTGAGTGGAATGGCTGGTGGGGAAGTTCCTTTCCTCCTCCAACTGGGTGCAGAAGATAACATAGATTAATACAAAAAAAACTACAATCACAAGATCACATGGAAACACTAGAGTTTGGCTGTGAGTAGTTACCACGTAAAGGACTAACAACGAAAAACACTACAGTTACATCACGGAGAGGCCGTGACACGTGGTACATTCAGCACATCACTTGATGTGACCTGCAAAAGGTGAATACTGGTAATACAATCAAAAGATTGAACTCCTGTTTCAAATGTCAATGAATCTGGCAATGAAAAAATCATTGACATAAAAAACAAAAGGTTCCTTTATCATTGCTTAGACCAACAGTGTCTGGGTCATTAATTCTGAACCCCCAGGAAATGTAGCTTAAAACGCAACCAAGTTCTACATTTTTTAAGGATTTATAGCTGAAAAGCCAAGTCACTACATGTCTGCATGCATGTTGGTTTGGTCATGTTGCCTTAGTGTATTTCTCTTCATGTTTTGTCTGCATCTAGCAACAGTCATACACACATTCATCACTCATGCACCCTTAAGTTATATCACCGACTACAATGTCATCCACAACCCACATCTTAATATGTATTTAATTTGGTGTGATTTGGTTTACTAAAGTATGCTTTTGTAAAACTTTCTCATGGTGTCATGATACTACATCATAACAAATCAAAAGCCTTTCTCCGACATTTTTCTTTCTTTCTTGTACTTTGAAGATCAGAGAACAAAGTATAATCTTTAACTGTGGAACTATGTGGGAGTGGGAATAGGAAGGAGACAAATATGTGAACTATTTAGTTAGTCACACATTCCTAATAACTAAGAAACATGTTCATGTTGCCAACTGGATTGTCTAAATGCATGATGTGTTCATATACAAGAGAAAGTACCCAACAGACAACATAATGCCAGCTCTTAGCTACACACCCAAAATGCTTAACATGCCATTATGGACCAGGTCATTTAACCACAAAAGCTTTTCGTGACATGCATCAACTCCAATCAGACAAACATTCCCAAAACAAGACACACGTGCATAAGTACTGCTCAGTGGGGAAATATTTCAATAGGAACACAGTTTTCAGGGACTGTTTAGTCTTGTGTTACTAGGTTTCCAAACACAGATACAGGATGCTAGAAAAAACCTGATTAACTGAAAACCATGACATTTTGCACATAACCACATTTTAAATGTATTATGAAATAAAATTCTTCAATAAGAAATAAAAGTGATAACTTAACATCACAATGATATTGAGTGTGGACCTGAAAGCATGAGGATCCGTATCTCTAGAACAAACTCCGGCAGGATATTCTCTGTTTTATTGTTAAGACTAAATGAGCGCAGGAGTGCATATGATTGTGTATGTTTGTAGCTCATAAAAGGAGAGTAAAGATTGATTATTGAGCTGGTGATAAGCAGTAGCCATACACAGATCATTAAAGCCACTGTTGCTGGCCCAGAACACCCTTCGCATCAGGAAGCTGTTGTTGTGTAAGTGTTCATTGCATTGAGTAGAATGCAGGGATTAAGTGGATAAAGTGAGACAGAGGGAAGAGCAAACTGGACTATCAATGTTCTCTTCTGTTTCACTTGATACTGATAGTGTCAAACATCTTGATGCTGTTGCTTAGCACATGACTGTAAAGGACACAAAGAAGAGAAAGCGTCTTCAGTCTTTACAAGTGACAATGAAGAAAGATTTGACCTGTTGCTGCCCATCTCCGATCCTTAGCAGGGAAACTGCTTGTTTCTACCTGCTCTGTGTGCTCATTGCTCTGTATATGCTGGCGGGGGCTGCCATATTTTCTTCCTTGGAGAGACCAGCGGAGCTAAAGGCCCACCAGCTCTGGGAAAGGAGACTAAAAGACTTCAGCCATGAGCATAGCATAAGATATGAAGACCTGAAATCTCTGTTGCACCACTATGAGGATGCCAGGGCTGCAGGCATCCGGACAGAACAAGGCAGAGCCCTATGGGACATTCCAGGGGCCTTCTACTTTGTGGGAACTGTAGTTTCCACCATTGGTGAGTCAAGATGTTCCAGGAATTCCATGTTAAAAATTCTAACAACTGCTAATTCATTTAGTTCCTAGGTTGTTCCGCACAGCATTATAGTTATGTTAGGGTTGTTCTTCTTCGAATCACCCCACAATCAAATGTGGATTAGAAGATTTCTTTTAAATCATATTTTGGGGATTTTTTGGCGTTTATTCTGAAGGACAGCTGAAGTCAGGAAAGGGGGAGAGAGTGGGATGACATGCAGCAAAGGTCTGCGGGTCGGATTAGATCCTGGCCACTGCGTTAAGACGGAACCTCTGTACATGGGGCTCAGGCTCTACCAGGTGAGCTACCAGGGTGCCACTTCTTTTCTTTTTGTTATTATCAGTTTGTCAAATTGTAACTTGAATTATCACTTTGTCAGCTTTACAGTTATATGTAAAACTCAAAGTTACATTTTAAAAGATAACTACAACAAACTACGCCCCATTAGTAAAGGCTGTATCATTCTGACAGATAAACAGATCAAATAGAGGCCAATTATTCATCATGTCCTGATATAGAGGGGATCCCTTGACAACCAATCAGTACCATGTCCAAGTAACACATCTAACACAATTTAACTATGAACCTAATCAGACAGGACATATAAATACATATTGATTTGGAGAGGCCCACAGGGAGAGGTGTTTGAAACGTCACTAAAGTCAGTTGAAATCCATATATAACCTGGCCCTATAGAGGACAAACATGTCTCCAAGAAATTTAACCAGCCTCTGAGAATCAATTTACAGCCTTCAATTTGTATACACTACCTTTAGACACTCTCTATCACTGTGGAAACTGAGGGACAGACTGGGCACTGCTCAATTTCCGTTTACAACAACCTCCGTGTTTACTGACGTTAATTATTTAGACATTGATTATTTCAGGATGTAACATCTGAGATGTGTGACACTGAAAGACACTTTCCAACAGATGTTTTTGTGATAGTGAGTGAATGGCTGCCACATTTTTATCCCCTCACTAAGTAACAGCCTTTCCTTCCTTCCTTTTAGAACACTGTCCAAAACCACCCTTGGACTTATGCATTAATTTATTTTAACTTGGCACAGGCATAAAACAAAGAGTATGTGGGTGTCCTGGTTGGTAGTTAAGTAGTAGTTATTTATAGCACCCAACCGCAATGATTTATTCTTGCCGTAATCTCCTGTCTACTCCTTTACTGCCAAACTGTCAAAAAGGCCAATGCAACAAAAATCCTTACTGTTACATCTGGGCTCCGGATCTCCTCTGCAGGTGGGAACAAATTTGGGAGAGGATAGAGTGGGTGTGCATGGAAGCAAGCCACAACCTCAGTACTTGCAAGTCATTTCCTCACACGGTTGACTGCTGACACAAGGGTCAAGTGATTCATCCGCGAAACTAGGAAACAGAAACTTTAAACACAGACTGAGTCTTTACAGTTGTACACATTACTTTTATAGGAAATCTGTGAAGTTGTTATTTGACTGGTACAACACTTGTATTAAGCACACTAACTAAATCATAAATAGGCCAGAATATACAAAAATACATTAGCAAGGAAATAAGCAAATATGGATGGCCATTTGTTTTGATAATACATTAGTCTAGTACAAGTTTCTGAGAACTTGTATTTATTCAGGGAAAGTTCCATGACAGGAAGCCTCTCTTTTGCAGGAATGCCCTGATTACATTCACACAGTCGCAGACATCCATACCTGGAAGCTGCCCAGTACAACCACAGTGATTTTCTGGCCACTGAGCAACTCCACTGGAGCAGTTTTCCGGTTTAGGTACTCAGTGGTGGGACAAGCGCTGCTTTTGTATTTTCCCCCAATTTTCTGTTGGTCTGGGGATTGAACTGACGACCTCACAGTCACAAGCTTTCTTCTTTAACCTTTTAGGTCACCACTGCTTCATGTGATAATCTGATAACCTTAAGTATTTTTCTTAGGTTTTGGAGTGACGGCCCCATCCACTGTGACGGGGAAGGTCTTGCTTGTTTTCTATGGGTTGATGGGCTGCTCGGCTACCATACTCTTCTTCAATCTCTTCCTGGAGAGAGTCATAACATTACTGAGCTTACTGATCCTTTGGTGCCACAGAAAAAAGAATAGGACACAGTGGGCAGGAGGGCCGAGGTAGTGAAGATAACAGAAATGAAGAATTGAAACCATCTGTATACCAAGTCACACTCATCCTTTTTGTTGCTGTCCTGCTGGTTGCATGTAGCGCTGCCTCTCTCTATTCAGCCACGGAGGGCTGGACTTACATGGAGTCCCTCTACTTCTGCTTTGTGGCGTTCAGCACAGTGGGCTTTGGGGACTTTGTTAGTTGCCAGAGAGAGCAACATGAAGACACCTGGGCATACAAGATTGCAAACTGTCTCCTGATGCTCTTGGGAGTATGCTGCACTTATTCCCTCTTTAACACCATCTCTGTGATCATCAAACAGGGATTGAACTTGCTGCTGAAGACACTGGTCTGGCTGTATAGTGGTATAAACCACAATAGGCTGCAACTCCGACCACTGTTTAAACTCTGTTTTACTGCTTCTGAGCCACCTATATTTTATTGTGAAGATGACACTTCACAGCAGGTGCAAGCAGTTTCCAGTTCAGGCCACGGTACGATGTGGCACTCGTATGTTCCCAATGCTACTGGGAAATGCCTTTGTGATGAAGCGCAAGTGGAAATAGTGTGCCAAAGAGAGCTAGACAGTGGGATCTCTGCAAAACAGGAGCAGGATGATTGTTCATTCTATGCTAGACCACTGCCAACTCAATCACAGTAGGATGACCACTCGCCGCAGCTACACCCACGTGACACACCCCTTAGTTTTTCGTTGTTGTCATGACAGTGCACGCACGTGCATAGCAGACACTGGGAAGGAACTTTTAGATGTGCGCTTTCCAATTCGAAAAATGGAGAAAGAGACTGAGTCTGAGCAGTCTGAGGCACCGCCACCATCAATTAAAAAGAGGTGTGGGTACAAGAAAGAATGGGAAAATTAATATTTGTGGCTGAAAGGTGTTGAGGGGGATACCGAGAGGGCTTTTTGTGATCTTTGCAAAATGTCCTTCTCAATCGGACATGGAGGGGGATACAATGTCAAACAACACAGACTCACGGAGACTCACAAGAAACGTGTCCAACAGAAAGAGACATCCAAATCTATACAGGCTAACTGTTCCTGTGGTGTTGAGCAACTACAATTGCTGTTAATCCTAAAATTTTACATTATAATTTATTTAAAGTGAATAAATTGAAATGAAACATAAATAAAACTAAAAAGCTAAAGTAAATCATAAGTGGAAGTGCATCTGTCAATTCATTGAATGTTCAATATATTATGAATCTTTATTTAGAAATAAATACACATTGGTTGCTATTCATGAGCTTACATCAGCAATTACACATGTTTAGGGGAATAGGGCATTATTAAAATACCATGTAAGGTGGTATGTGCTAGAAATGGGTAAACCACTATCAGTGAGTCTGCCCGTGGGGTGGGGGCACCGCTGCGCCAGGCAGTGTCCCACATTGTCCCTCAGAAATATACCCCTTGTCCCCTTGGGCTTATTAGCAGGTGGTCACCCTAAAACACAGCAATAGCAATTTGTAGTTTTCTTTGGTGGTCAAAGGGATATGTTGTCTATCTCAGATGCCTCAGCTTCAAGATGTGACATACTTTGCATTGTGTTTTCTTCAACAGTCTAGTTTAAGATTAAAATGTATAAAATTGATTCCATTTCCAGCCCTTTTGGTGTCTAGAGGAGATTTATCATGACAATATCACTAGCACATGGCCAATAGCAACAAGCACAAAACAACACAATATGCAAAAACATTTTTTTTTTCCAGCAAATAGATGTCGTTGGGCAGTGTTGAGTGCTGTTTCACTGTTTTGTCAGGAGCAAGACACCTGACTTAGAGAGACACAAAACTACTACAAATGATGTATGTTTGTAGTAATTTGATTGACCAATGAACAATCACTTAAATGTTCCCTGCCACATAAAACAATTTTAATTGCATTTTTGAAATATATTAGGTCCATATGTGTTTGTGTTGTGTCGTGAATGTGAAAATGAACTGCTACCTCCTCTGTCAGCTCTAGCCACTGAAAAGAAATAAGCGGAGAAATCAGGCCAATTACAAAAGCTGGCTTATCTCGTTGAATATTAATGAGAACTGGCACAAATCGAGCTGAGTCTTCATGCATGCGTTCTATACCACACTAGAATGGCTTGAAACAAGGTAACCAAGGCATTTTTTTCCAAAAACATGTATCAGAGTCCATGGTAGAACTAGACATTACCACAAATACCACTAGTTTAAAAAAATCTCACAAATAAATAGTATGGGTATATTGTACATTTGCTGAATCATCAGAGTGCCTTGAGTATTGAAGTTGTTGAGTTTTGTTTCCCTGGTGTTCTTTCATGCCACAGGGATAAAAGAAAGCATACAGCTTAGGCAGAAATTGTGAGAAAAAGTGTTTTTTTCTGGTTTACAGAAGTCATGTGACCTCTGTTTGTCAGACAGATTCAGTACTGGATTTAAATTAAAAGCCTATAAAAGGTCCCCTTTCCCACGATACTATCATGGTATAGTGGCGGACCCAAATGCACGACAGGTAATAAAAGGGAAGTACTTTTATTGTCCAAATAACAATACAGATAACAGTACAGCACGAGCAGGCAGTAATTGTAGTCAAAAGGCAAGCAGAAGTCCAGTAACACTTAGGAAGGCAAAAGTACAAAAAGAACAGGCAAGAATCGAGAACAGGAAACAGGCTAAAGTCCAAAAACACCAGGGAAGCAAACCGAAATCGAAACAAAACGCTGGAAAGAGTGAACAACTACAATCTGGCCAGGAAATGGTGAGCATTTAAGAGCTGGGATGAGGGGAAGCGGAAAGCAAACAGGTGAGTCAAATTAGGGGCAGAGCTAATTAACTATAAACGTTTCTAAAGAAAGCAGACAAAGGCAGGAAGACAAGTGACCAAGGATGTGACCAAACAGTGCTTTTAAAAACAAAACAGGAAGTAGATAAACAGACAGAAAACATAAAACACACAACAGACAAAACCATGACAGATACCAAGCACCATATTATAGAATATTGACAATATCCCTAACATGAGCCTGAACCAGATATACACCAGATTTAAAAAATGGAATTTAACAGGGGGTTATGTGCATGAGCTGAAAAGAAGTGTTTTTTGTTGTACTAGGGGTGTATACCTTTCCAAAAATCACTGTGAGACTTTGTCCCCCCAGATGATACCGATGGCCAAATTTGGGGCCCATGCTCATGGAATAAAAGTAATGAAATACGTGTGGTAGGGCACCTTTAAAACACAGGTTCTAGCTTAAAGCCCCGGGCCTGTATACCCGATCAGTAATCTGTCCATGTAGGTGGTGGAAGGTGAGAATTTTTAAACATTCATCTAATTGTAAAATAGACCTGATACTCAAATGACAAGCAACAATGTCTACTTCAACCTCATGGGCATGCAGGTTTTGTTTGTGGCTTGTTTTTCTTTTGTTGTTTATTTTTTTTAAATTTTATTTAACCCTTATTTAACCAGGTAGGCCGTTGAGAACAGATTCTCATTTGCAACAGCAATATACAGTTAGTGCATGTTGTGGTCTAATAAGTGAGGTAGATCAATTAATGTGCAAAAAATGACAACAGTGATGGGAAGAATAACAGTTAGGCATGCCAGGCAAAGTACAAAAGAGTGTAAACAGATATGATAGCAGTGCAGGTTAAGATATGCAACTATGCAATGGGAAAAGACAGAATAATGGAATAATGCAAAAAGGATGTTCAAAAAGTGCATGAATTATAGAGAACAGTTAGCACGTACAGTGATTGGACAGGAGTCCAGACCGAAGTACTTTAAAGGCGATTAGTGGGATAAAGGTTTTGAGTTTTAGGGTTTTTTTGTTGTTCATTCCACTCATTTGTAGCTGAGAACTGGAAGGAGTGATGGTCAAAAGAGGTGTGGACTTTTGGGGCGACCAAAGCGATGTATCTGTTTGAGCGAAGGCTGCGGGTGGGTAAAGCTTTTGTGACCAGTGAGTTTAGGTACAGCGGGGCTTTGCCAAGCAGGGACTTGTAAATGAGTTGATACCAGGCGTTGAGTGTGTAACAAGGGCCAGCCAGCTAATGCATAGAGGTGTGCATAGGTGTTATGCATCCTTGTAATAAAAAAATTAAGTTGCCAATAAAATGTGTACATGCTTAATTGTTCTTGTGAAATCCTGTGTTTATCTATCTGTAGTTTAAAACCTGGAGATGTACACAAAAAGCTAAATGTTTTTGGTCTGAGCAGGGACCACGCTATGACCTATGTTTCAAATTCCTAAATGTATTTCTCGCATTCATTCATTTGTTCCTCGACTAAACATTCACAGCATGGTGCCATTGTAGCATACTAGAACTACGTCTCCCTCTGCTGGATGGCCTTAACTCTCATGAAAAAGCAAGTAGACTGTACTGAAGTCCAGTAACAGATACTGAAATTCTAACCTGCATAAATAAAGATATTGTCCCAAGTATTTCATTTATGTGTTTTAATAGGACATTGCTTGTGGTTCAAGACATTATCTAATCTTCATATGACCTTGTTTAAAAGCAGAAGTTAATATTGCAATTCACTGTATTGCTGGTTTCCAATGCAGATTGATTAAGAACACTAACAATAGCCGTCCAATTATCATAATCATTATTGTGATATTCAGAAACTTTAAATCATATATGAAATGTATATGATTTAAAAGTGGCAGTAGAGTAGTCATAGCTGTAGTTTAATCAGCATCTTGATATGTCACACCTGTGAGGTGGATGGATTATCTCGGCAAAGGATAAGTGCTCTCTAACACAGATTTAGACGGATTTGTGAACAATATTTGAGAGAAATAAACCTTTTTTGTATATAGAATTAGTCCTAGATCAGTCTTCAGCTTAAGAAAAATGGGGGAAAAAACAAAAGTGTTTATAACTTTGTTCAGTGCAAGTGACATAAGCTATTTTATTTTCTCTCCAGTTAATCAATTTCAGCAGCATTCTGCAGGAGCTTCAACTGACTCTCTGCCCTGCCTGCCTGTTGTGTTGGAGCTTTCCCTACTGCAGGTGGGCGTGGCCGAGGGTCATCAGTCTGGCGAGTCCACACAGCATTCCAGGATTGGAGAAAAACGTTCACAGGTTTATTGGCATTTCTTTAAACTAATCACGCTCTTGGGCGGAGCTAAGCGCCGTACAGATCAACAGCACCTCTGCAAAATAACCTCGGAAAGAAACTTTTGGTGGAACATGTGTATGTGTCAGGAGGTCTTTTACAATTCTCAGGCTTGAATCAGACTCAGAGACGTTGGTTTTAGTTAAAATTATCTTTTGTTTTTTTTCGTTATACTCAGCAAATGTACATTCTTGTAGTGGATAAAAATCTGATTTAAAGCAGTCTGTATAAAAGGGAATATAGTCTTTACCCAGAGTGAGGCGGGGAAAAGGCTAGCGGCACCCGTAATGTCCAGTCCGCTCTTCCTGGTCAGGGCACCTGTGCAACGCTGGTGTGCTGATCTCCACGTCCAGCCCCGCACCAGCTCAGCTAATTTTTACAACTCCTTCTTGCTCTTCCCCCCCACAACCTTTATCCCCTCTGCATCTAATGTCTCAACCAGTCATGATGAGATGGGCTACCGGTGTGCTGGAGTGTGTCCTCATGCTCATCCAGCATTTCCTCTGATGGGGAGATGTGCCTCAGGTGTGCTGGAAGGAGTCCTCAGTTTTGTGCCAGACAAGCAAAACACAACCAAAACACCACACTATATATATGATAAAAAAATAAGGAAACACTAGCGGCCTGGCTACACTTTGTGACATACCGTACGTTCAATGGTTGTTTTAGTCATTCAACAGAAAGCTCAGATTGGACAGGTAGGTTTACCCTGCAGAGATCTGAGAAAAGGTTAACTGTAGTCCTCATAAATAGACCGCAGTTTAAAATGCCAACACAAAGATATTCCAAGGCAATGGATATCCGGCCTAAATGAGTAAAATCTGGCGGAATTTCCTTCGGCAACAGAGCAATCCCGGAAGTGAAACGTTGTAAATATAGATTAATCACTGCGTAACACTGACTACCGCGGAAAGCCTAATGTCCATTTGGCCAGTTTATGACAGAGACCTGTGAACAACACATTGCAGTAGGCTAGTTATAAATAAAATGATGTGCATGCTCCACTTTATCACTGGGAGAAAGAAAAGGCCTGGGGTCTCAATTGCAAATGTGGCGTGCGCACATTTTCAGCACGGTTTTGTGCGTACGCCACGTTTATAAATGACACCCCAGACAATTTATAAAAAAGCAAACTTGACGGGAGAAGGTGCAAACTCTGAGCCATGCGGACGCACATTTTGGAGATAATGGGAATTGGCGACGCACATGGTGAGGAGGTGAACTGAAGTCAGACTGCAAAAAGTACATGTGGGAATAACGATTACTCGTAATATTTTCAAGTATTGATGTCTCACGCACATTTCTTTTGCACGTTATCGTGAAGATTAAATCCAGCAGTGTTATTTGCACTTGAACTGAGTGATGCTTGTTCCATAAACACTTTGTTAAATCCAACTCAAATCCTAAATCAAAATTTGTTCTTAATATTTAATTGTCCGCTACAGAGTGCAGGACAGGATGATGAGATGGTCCGACTCCATGGAACACAGGACAGCATTTAAATACCTTAGCAGTAGATAATAGCAGATAAAAGTAGTAGTAGTAGATAAAAGAAAAAAGTGTGGTGGTAAGGAGGTGCTGGGTAAAAATAGATCCTTCCAGCGTTAATCTTGCAAGTCAGATATCAAAACTCTGCCTAAGTGTCTGCTAACTAGCTAGCTACAATTTTAACATCCCACATAACAAGTTGCTGCAACATGCATAGTACCCTCTTGCAGGCACATCAGCAGAGTGCTTTTAATACAGCGTGCCATGCGCAACAAGCGATAAACATTTTACATTGCAACCAATTGCGGTTACGTAATAACATGTTGCAGTTTGCAGCTCACCGTTAGCAACAATTGACATATTGCATGCAGATTGTGTTGCAACGTTTTGGACTGTGTTCTAGCGACGACGCCATGACAGCATCTTATTGCGCCATAACGTTGAACCGCATTCTGCTCCTGCTGAATGATCCTCGTTGCCACCCCTCCTTCCGCGCCTCCCTTCCCCCCGCATTGAACCAAACCATGCTTGGTGCAGTAGGCTGTCATGACCCGCAGTGCATCCTCCAAAATGTATTTATAGCAGAACACAGTTTAAATAACTAAATATCTGTCTTTAATACTGTACATATTTCATCAAATGTCAAAGTCTGGAAATACAGCCATTAGCTTTCGCGCAATCGTTACATTTAATGTCCTCGTTGTCGGTCTGAACTTATAATACTGTTAAAAACCTGTATGAAGAAAAGTGTGTTTGTCTTTTAGACTTCTTTCTTTAAATTGTATCTCGAGGTGGGGGATACCACTAGTTAATGCTGTGATTTTGGCAAGGTGTCTACAATCACAAATTGTTGTAAACATATAATTATAATTCAATTTGCAGCAATTCCCAAGCATCTGAAGCGAAGATGCATGCTTTTTCCCCGCCAGTCATCATGATTCAGCATAAAGAACAACTGCCAGGCCATTAAAATACTGATCAGCATTCACAAGTTTCTTTGCATTGACTATTTATGGTTAAACATGGGCGTGTACAGGGTGGGATAAGAAGCTGATTCATGTACACACACTTGGGTAATCTGTGATTTATAAAGGGAACATTGCGTATGCACGATTTTATAAATCAGATTTTTTTTTGCCATGCGCCATTTTTGTCTTTTGGGTATACATACACTTTTAGTAAGGATCCTACACACATTTTAATAAATGAGACCCCTGGCCATATCTTTAAATAATAGAACTCTGTTTTAGTTCTGTTGCTTGTATGCAGCTGGAAAGTTAGGCTGCAAAGTTGGGTGACAGGGTCGACATCTACAGTATATAGAGTTGAGTGTCATCGGCATATCAATGAAAGTTTTTATGGGCCATGGTGAGTTTTCAATCTATGATGGAAGATGTGTAAAGCAGTGATTTTCAATGCGGGTTCTGGCCATCTCGGGACTCCCAGGGGTCAGTGGTCCTCTGCCAGGTGGTCTGTAAGTTTTCAGGTTCATTTATTTAAATTGCCATGATATAACAATATATATAGTATATATATTTTTTATACAAAAGGTTTCATAATTCAACAAATTATTAATAATTAAATTTTTAAACCCAGAATTTTTCATTGATTACTTTTTTAATTTAACAAATCTATAACTCTGCAAATATGTTTAATAGGCTATATCTGATGTCTAATATCATATTTCTCTTATGGTGTGTTTCTTTTTCTGAAAAACATATCACATATAATTAAAAAAAAAGTCAATAGCCTAACAATCAAATACTAAAATTACTATTCAAATGTGTATTTAGTTTTTTCTTTTTTCTTTTTACAAAACTAACGTTGGTGAATCTCGCCCTTCTAGCCTTGGCCTATATCTATATGTGAAAACTAAATGCTTTTGTCATGTCTGAACAATAAAGCTAGCAGGACTGAGCAACACAAGGCACTGTGAGATTTTGGGGCACTATGGTAAATATCATAGACTGTATATATATTAATATTAACGGTCTATGGTAAAGACCAAGTAGTAAGCTAGAGAGGGAGTGACTTGTTGCGACTGGGCATTAAAGAAGGATGGGAATTATTGTTTTAACATGAAATAAAAATATATATCCACCGAGTCAAAATGCTTACAGTATAAATAACACAGAACATTGAGAAATCATTGAAAGAAAATAATTAAGGGGAGAGAGAAGAAAAACACTTCCGGAACCAGCAGCACTCAAAAAAACTCTCTTAGACGTTGTTAATATTCCATGTGTTTCGTTTATATATTGCACTTTGTTGTGTGTTAAATGGACAGTTAGTAATGCAATGAATGTATATTGCAATTAAAACACGTTCACATGGGCAGTGTTCAGTATTTTGGCAATGCGTTGGTGAGTGGGAGGGCCAAAGCTGTACCGGCGGAGGGATACACTACTCAAATTGAGGCATTGCACACCGGCATCGCTGGATTGAGGTTTCCGGGGCTACTCTGGTGCAACATAAGGATATAGTCTCCACAGATATACCGAATCATAGCTTTATTGTAAAGTGTGATATCATTTAAGTACTTCATCAGCAACTGTCTTCTACGTAAGGTCAATACAAAACCTTACATTGGGCGTTTGTGTCATTTTCACGGAGCTTGAAACGTCAACGGGACAATGGTGAGTAACGTTAACGTTACAGGCTAACCGTTAGCAACGTTAGCTAGTTCGTTAACATTAATTAACGTTAAACTGCTTTGTGACGGGTTTTAAATAACAGCCATCAAGTAATCGTTATTGAACCAAAAAAAATATCCTCCGCTAGGTATATAGTAACCCAGCTTAAAACTCCACCCAGGCTAACAATATCTTTTTAATGTTTAATGCTAGCTAGCTAGATAACTGCAGTAAACTATGCGGTGTATGGACACATAATGTTACTGATAATCACTTTCTTGTCAATTAGCTAATCACGAAATGAAAGAAAAATGTTTTCTTTATTAGCTGTCATCTGCGCAACATCATGTAGCTACACGTCGTGTTGCGAGAGGAACAGGACAGTCTGTTTCCTGCTGTATCCGTAATGTTATAATAATAATTTAACGTTAGCTGATTTGCTAAAGTGTCAAATTCTGTGGTTTAACCTCCATGCTCGGATCAAGGTTTGCAGCGTTTTTATCGTTTGCTTTCAGTCGAGAGTGGGCGTGGTGGTAAGGAGGTGCTGGGTAAAAATAGATCCTTCCAGCGTTAATCTTGCAAGTCAGATATCAAAACTCTGCCTAAGTGTCTGCTAACTAGCTAGCTACAATTTTAACATCCCACATAACAAGTTGCTGCAACATGCATAGTACCCTCTTGCAGGCACATCAGCAGAGTGCTTTTAATACAGCGTGCCATGCGCAACAAGCGATAAACATTTTACATTGCAACCAATTGCGGTTACGTAATAACATGTTGCAGTTTGCAGCTCACCGTTAGCAACAATTGACATATTGCATGCAGATTGTGTTGCAACGTTTTGGACTGTGTTCTAGCGACGACGCCATGACAGCATCTTATTGCGCCATAACGTTGAACCGCATTCTGCTCCTGCTGAATGATCCTCGTTGCCACCCCTCCTTCCGCGCCTCCCTTCCCCCCGCATTGAACCAAACCATGCTTGGTGCAGTAGGCTGTCATGACCCGCAGTGCATCCTCCAAAATGGGAACTAAAAATATAATGAGCCATATTGTGGCACTATAAACTAATCCCTGCCCCTGTGCCTTAATCTTTCACAACTCCTTTTATCCTTATTGTGCATTACCAGACACATGGTCTTTAATAAATGTTATGGAAACTAAAATATCCTATTGTCACATACTGCCTAAACAGAATGCGCGTGCCTTGACTGTATGATTTTAAAAATAAATAAAACCTTTTTGTAGTTTTCTGTACTGCACATGAGAAAATATGATATGATCTCTTGTTTACTGATGAGTTGAAAAGCAGCAATTCTGTCTTGCTACGCACTTTGTACAGCAGCTGAACAAATCCTCTTAACAGTGCCATGCCCTGATCCAGACACTGCTTGCTTCAGAATCAGCACCTCCAAATTGGTTGGCAGTGGACAGAGTGAATACTCTGCAGCCTTGCTCCTTCCTTTTTACCCCCACCCCCCCAACATGGTGACTCATTGAAATCGACTCCAAGAACACGTGGCGTTGCCGCCTCATAGAGCTACAGAAATGTTAGCTTTAATCTCTTGGGTTTTGAACAAGCAAGGGGTTGTTAGAAACAAACTGCTTGTGCTGTGGTGCAATCATGGATACAATGGAAACAAGATGTTTATTTCATGCACTAGCTCTGTCGCTATACAAGTTCAGTTGATTGCTAAATTGCAACTTTTGGTTATACTCAAGTATGAGTATTAATACTATATTTTTGGATTTATTGTATGCAGCAGTTAAGTAATGCCTGATCATGCCAGTTGTTTTTAAGTCATCTGAGCATCATTTCCTGACAGCATGAAGGACAACAGACACATAGCAAGCACTGTCAAGCAACAGTTAGCACAGATGATATGATGATAAAGCGAGCCTCGCATCTGTTCAGTAAAAAGATACAAAGAGGTGGCTGGTTGCGGTGATATTCAGTGTGCTACTTTGGCGACCCTGTTCGTGTCTCACTAATTATAGCAGGCGTGTGTATTTCGGGCTGTGCAGTATTTATACACGTCCCTCATCACACTTTCTCAGCCTGAAGTGGGCATGTTGACTGACTTGGACAGGCCTGGTAAGACCTTACGAGGATGGCAGAATGACATATCAGATGAAATTTGAAAAAGCAATTGTAAGAATGCAAAAGTAAAACCTATTTTAAGAGATCTGGATAACATTGAAACACAGATCTTAGCACTGTGGGTTTGTGTAAAACAGTAATGTGTGTTTCTCTTAATAAAAATTAAACCGATAAACTAATGTGTATGGGGTTCCATTTTCTGCAAGCAATATGACAATCTATTCAATAACTTTATTACTGTAATGCAACAAGTTTCACATGTCATATTAAACAGAATACAGGTGTCCAAGTCTTGTAAAATACCAGCTTTAATATAGTATAAGGCCCAGTAATTAGTTTGTCCTTTTAGTAGGCCCCCTCCTGATACATGACATAATTATGAAACACTATTTTAGCTGGCTATTGCCTTGCATCTGTAAGGATAGTCTTAAGCTACGCCATAGGCAATGACTGCGCCCAGATGTCAGATAATATCAGTCTGTTTTAAATTAGTTGGTTTAGAGTGCATTTGCATTCACATACAAGTAGATCTGTGTGCTGATTAAACAGTGAAGTCTGCTGCAGGGGTTCCTACTTAGGCCTATCCAAAGCTTTAATTTCTATAGTCATAGTACTGGAAGGTTCACAGAAAAAAAGGCATGAAAGGTGACTTTAGAAAAGTCTGTAGTTTCCTTCTTCACATAGAACAGCAGCTGTGTCAGTATGTGAGTTTGCAGTGGTAGAAAAAAAGAAAGAAATCACTTCGACACTTGACTTACTCATGTAGCTTTATACATATTGTTTGGAATCAGTTGAATTATTTATTTAGGATCCCTTAACTTTTGTTGTTTTGGAGCATTATGGTTTTGAGGAAATGTACAAGGACTATTACTTTGAATGAAAAAAACAATTTTGTGTCAGCAGTCTTTTGCCTAATTTTGGTAATGTTACACCTGTCTCTGGATATAGGCAAATAGTCAGGCTAAAGGTGCTCAGCACTCATTTTATGTCTGCCCTAGCATTATGATTTTAAAACTAAAACTAATTTAACATATGACTGCTTTTTCAACACACAACAATTACATCTGTCTATAAAGCAAAAACATATTTTCATAATGGACTGTCAGTGTTTTATCAATGTCTTATTCTTTTGTTAACAGGCTGATCAGCTGACTGAGGAGCAGATTGCTGGTGAGAGCCTATCTTAACCGTGTTTGGTTTGTTTTAGGCTTAGCGGCTCCTTAAGTATCCACCAAACCCTAAGAAACTAGGGTGTTTGGAGATATTTAAGTAACCAGAAGTGTGTGAGAACATAGAGACAGAGAGGGGGACACAATTCATTAATCTACCATTAAAGGTGACTCCATGTACATTTTGTTTAACAACAGGGTAAAGAACCCAGATCTAAGTTTTTATAAGCTGCCTAACTGAAAAATGAGTATTTTAACAGTATGGAACTTTTTGCTATAGTGAAATGTGGTTAAATCAGAAAGTTATAAGTATATTAAGTCTCTAAGCTAGCTAACAATTAGCTAACATTAGCTTACAAACAGCTAACTTGTCCTGTCTGGTAGACAGGTTGACCTGATTTACATCTAATGTTTTTACCTATAGCTACAGGCATTTTGTTAGCATTTCAGCCCTTGGTTACATATTGTATTCCCCATGCTTACGTATTAAGTATGACGTGTTGGCCTCTGTCTCTAAGCTGGTGGTTGATGTGGCTAAAATGAAAATCCTCACGGTTTGACTCCTAGGATGAAGCTCTACATGGAAAGTCCAAATATGCACATGCATTATTTTAGTCATGCACAGACTGTTAATTTCTTAGCATGTGTTTTTTTTTTTTTCAGGCAGCTTGAAAGACTGCAAGTGATATGTTTGCATAAATGTGAACGCTTGTGGCATACTAACGGTGCTACTCCTGTATATGTACAGAGTTCAAGGAGGCGTTCTCGCTGTTTGACAAGGATGGTGATGGTACAATCACTACCAAGGAGCTTGGGACAGTGATGCGCTCTCTGGGACAGAACCCCACTGAGGCTGAGCTGCAGGACATGATCAATGAGGTGGATGCAGATGGTGAGGAAAAACAAAACGAGCGAGAAAATTATACTTGTGGAAACTTATAATTACTACAATTTTATGGGTAATCTTCATGTCAAATGTTCCTCTTTGCCAAAAATGAAATTACTGCAAAGTCTCACCAGTCTATGTGGTGTGACATTATTCAGGGTATCAGTAGAAGCACTTGGCTTTTTAATTACTATCATATGTATGTCATGCTTAAGAAATGTGACAATTTCCGCTGGTGGCTGTCGTTATTTCCCCTCCGTTAGTTTACTGATAATGCTGTATGCTTTAAACTTTATATGCACATATGCAGATACAGATTCCTTGAATAAGCTCAAATTGGCCTGTAGTATCAGCGATGTAGATGTATCGTCCTCTTGGATTTATATGCTTAGTTTATGAGTACTTACTTGCTGCCCAAAGTAACACAATAACCCTGACTTCTTTCTGTTTGTATGACTGTGTAGGTAATGGTACAATTGACTTTCCTGAGTTCCTGACTATGATGGCCAGGAAGATGAAAGATACAGACAGTGAGGAGGAGATCAGAGAAGCGTTCAGAGTCTTTGACAAGGTATGTACCACTCAACAAAATTAGAACTCTGATTCTGCCACTGATGTGTATATTAGGCCTGTAACGATACACCAAACACATGATTCGGTTCATATGTTGATGTTTGACCCACAATTTGATACTCCAATTCTTTTTTTTCTTCTTTTTATTAAAAACCTTTTGAAAAAACACGTATAAGCTGAACACCAAAGAACAATAAGTATACAAATTATAGTAAAATAAATAAATAGCCCAAGCTATAACACTTCTGGTTTCTTTGACCGAACTAAACTCCATTGTGGAGATTATTTGAGCATATTGAAAATTCTTCTTAAATCAAGTTTTCTTAAATTTACAAAGTAAATAAAATTGCTACTGTTTCACATACTGCCAGTATGTGGGGGCAGGCCGACAACAGAAACGCATAAACACTGGCGCACACACCAGACCCCAGCCACTACCTTCTGGTTACTGATCGCTAGGGTTTAGCAATCAGTAACCATCAGTTTCACTCAGGCTATTTAATTAGCTAGTGAGGTGCAATTTCTGGCAGCCGGCCTTCCAAAAGAAAGCACAGGAAGCACCCTGACACACTCTACACACTCTGTTGGTGGACAGCTGTTGGCTTGTGCCAGTGTTGATGTTTTGTGCATTGTCTAACACATGCAGCCACTTTCCTGAAGCCATATGAGAGACTGACACAAGTCGACAGCGGCACGCGGTGTGTATGTCTCAGCCTGTCTCCAGCGCCTCCACCTGGAGTTTGTCAGCTATGTGTCTGCCTGGTGTAGCCTACTCTCGGACGGACGATTAAACTCGCCAGTCAATATAGTGTCATGTGTCACGTAGCTCTCCACGTGCAGGGAAAAAAGGAGCTTAAAACACAACGTGCGTTGTAATCTGGACGGGAAGGATAACTCAGAGTTGGAAGGGGTCTGTCGCGATTTTGCCTTCTCACAGCGCAACACAGGTTCGTGGATATGAGTGTCGCGCTTTCATATTGCATATTGTTACAGCCCTAGTGTATATCCTTTTGTGTCCTTGCGATGGCACGCTACCCACTAGGGCTGTAATCTCCCAGTCGACTAGTCGATTTATTGGTCGATACGTTCTGGCTTGACCAAAATTCTGATTGGTCGATTTTTTGCAGTGGTATTTTATCAAGTGGAAGCATAGACTGTTACGGTCTATGGGTGGAAAGCACTAATTGCTAATGGGGGTGTTTTCAGAGCACCCCTGTTTCACAGGTAACAGTTTGCCTTCAGAACACCCCCCTTTGTTTTCACTTTTTTGGATTAGCCCAACCCACTGGGGACAGATTGAAGATAGAACTAGAACCCAACCGCAACGATGGTAGCGTTCCCCAGACACACCCATACCCTCTATCATCCAAACGCAAAAATAATATCACGGAAGGAATTGTCGACTTTATGGCTCAGGATATGAGGCCCATTGCTGTTATGGAGGGCTGAGGTTTTAAGAACTTGTTAATATACAGCGCCAGCATGCCCCACCATCATGCATGGACTAACCGCACAATGTGAGGGACTCAAAGAGAAAGTTTCAGAGTTAATACAACACAGCGAGGCACTGATCTTGACCACGGATATGTTTAAATATACAGTATATATTAAAATGGATGTGCCTTTTGTGTTTAAGAGTAAAAGCTCTAAATTAATAGTGTATTTGTGTCTCAGCCGCAAAGCCGAGCTCCTATGCGAGGACATGCACATGCACAGAGCGCTGATGCAGCGCTGTCAGAGCCGACAGACGAGTCTCATTTCAGTTCCTCCTCTCCTGGAGTTTAAGAGAACAGTAAACTCTTGTACTTAGAATACTGTAAAGATAGTAAAGTAATACTGGCTTAGGTGATGTAGAACACCATAGTAGAGATGCTGAAACCAACTTCAGCGGTATTCAGCTTTTAGCTGCTATGTAAAATAGTAAATAGATACAATACGGTAACCATAGTACTTCTGTTTGCCGTCGGCAGGATGGTAACGGCTACATCAGTGCAGCCGAGCTACGGCACGTCATGACCAACTTAGGGGAGAAGCTCACTGATGAGGAGGTGGACGAGATGATTCGCGAGGCTGACATTGATGGCGATGGTCAAGTCAACTATGAGGGTGAGATGTTCTTCTTTGGTTGTCATGCCTTTTTTAACACTGATTACAATCCTGCAGCTGCTTGTGCATTTTTCTTTTTGCCACATGACTTGCTTTTACTACAACATAATGTGTGTTTTTACTCAAATGTATTAGAACCAGGAACACACTTATTGTTACATTGCTAAGACAAAAAACAGGAAAAATGTCAGCTGCAAAATAACCTTTATGGTAGGCTCTGACATCAGTTTTAAGTTTCCTGTTCCAAAAGCCTTAACAGCTGCAGAAATAAATAAATAAATCACTATTTGCATTTGTCATTTAAACATTGTTTCCTGTGCTCTTCACAGAGTTTGTCCAAATGATGACTGCCAAGTGAAGAGAACCCTGACATTTCTCTCTTAGTTGCTTTTCCTCCTAAGATCACTGTCTTTAAGAACCAAAAAAGGAACGATCATCAAAAGATTAACAACCCCGTATCCCCCCCCCCTTCCCCCCAAAATCACTTATTTTTGGAATTCAACAATTTGAGCTTCAATACATCCAAATACTTCTAAGGTATCTGTTTAGAAAACACCAACAGAGTAATCCCTAGGGAAGTCAATGGACCAAACTTTAAGAGGGCCGAGGCCCCGCCTTCAGACCAAGATTCTGCTGAGTCACTCAGCTCCCGATTAATTTAGAGGAAAAGAGCAACATTGAAAAGGCAGGGGGAGGAACCCATGCTGCAGTTGGTATAGAGAAGTTGGCTATTTAATTATTTCCAATATTCAACAAAGAACTCTAAATACTGAATTGAGTACTCTACTTGCATGCATCCTTTGTGTGGCGGTCTCCTGTCACAACAAGGAGGCTCTGATCCCATCAGAGGTAGTGGTCAGACTGTGTACACACTGGAGGTATATACACATTACTCTATAGCGATATATCCGTAAAATTTGTGTCACTATTGATTATTGCGAGGGCATATAGTTGCGATGTCGGGCGTTCACTGCTACTCGATGGCAGTGCTTATACCTTGAAGACTTCAGACAAGAACGAGAGACTGAAAAGTGCTGATGGTGTTTTCCTCTTGGGAATGATGTTGTCTTCTTTTGAGTCGTGGGCTTTCCATTGCCTGCAGCCCTGTGTGGAGACAGTATGTTGTATTACTCCAGGTGGTTTGTGAAAACACTTGAGGACTGCAGTTAATATATTTGTTCTGCAATCAGATATCCTGATGAATATTGATGTAATGCTTTATAAATGTGTTCTCAAATATTAATGTATTGATGACAAACTTTGGTCACTATATATATATATATATATATATATATATATATATATATATATATATATATATATATATATATATATATATATAAAATTAGTGTATCGTAAAGTTTGCATTGCCTATTGATGTAGTAAATGACCTGTGACATGTTTTCTCTTTGGTTTTGAAATGTGCCATAATACTCTGAAACGCCTCAACCTTCTTGCAAGACTCGTAGTTCTTTAGAATATATTAAATCTACTTAATATAATAAAAATACAAGCAGTTGAACATATTTGCACTTTGGTATAAACCATATTAATATTAAAAAGTTTTTGTTTTAAAAGAAGAGAAAGAAACCAAATGTCACTGTTGCTGCTGCTATAACAACTGCTACACACTCATTTCTCGTCCTTGTTGGTGTCTGATCTTTGATTTCTAGTCCGGTGATTCAAACTTCAATCTGCTTGCTGTCTTACTCAACAGAATACATGTATGTTCACAAAAACTACAGGTGGTAGGGGTGGTGTGTTTAATTTGGGCTTTTAGCATGGGACTTTCAGATAGGGATGAAATGAGGTTGTAGCAAAGAATTCAACTTTAGAAGTGAGATTGTTCAGGTTTTTGAACAGTTGGCTGAATTTGAGAAGCGGAGGTATCTTGTGATTTCTTCAAAGCACGAAACTTAAATACTGCTCTGCTTGAGGCGTTTTAATTTAGATGTCGGGAAGTAAATGGGAAGTGGACTGTAGACTTCTGAAGGTATCTAAAAAAAAAAAATGTAAAGATGTGATATATTTTCCATGAATCAATAAATTGAGCTTTACTTCACTTGCATTTCACTGTGATGCTTGGTCTGACATGAACCTATTTGACGTTCATAAATGCCATTCTGTAATATCACACTGAATCCTTTTCCTGCCAGCGTCCCTGTGCCAGAAAGGAACACTAATCCCATCCAGACAATCTTAGATTGGGCGAGGACAAGTCACCTTAGCCATTTACTGCAGACGCTATCCCAGCCACAGGCTATAATTAGAGGCTCATGAGATTGCTACAGGAGCCTGTGGTAATCCAGGTCAGCTAGGGTCATGACCTCTCTCACACACACACAATGCAAACAAGGAGGCCTGCACCTTCTTGGTGACCGGCAACAGCCAATGGGACCAGGTGTTATCTAGGGCAGGTAAATGTGCATCCACATGCTAATCATTTTAAGTAGATAAGGAAAATGAACTTAGAAACAGGAGCCCTCTCAGCAGAACTGTAGCATGAAAGGCAGGTGTGATTATATCTCTATGGTTGTGTAATCGCAGGCTGGAGATGCTCAGTGCTGTAGCTCCCGGCCGCTGTGCAATAATGTCATATTCATTATAGATTACGCTGGTTTCATCAAAAACACTTTGATTATAAATCATACATGTAAGGAGCGCTAACAGTGTGGTGTCACAGAAGTTATTTGGGCATCAGTTATTTTAGAGAAAGCCTCAAATCTCCATTTTCTCCAGAGGTGGAAAGCAACCTAGTAGATTTACTTTACTTTAGTAGGTATTTGGTGTTTGTACTTTTTTTATAGTAATTTAATTTTGAGCCACTTTATACTCTTTTAAAGAAAGAACTACTAGTTGACAGCTATAGTTCTACAATGGTACATACAAAATGTATGATGACTATACAGTTAGATGCAATATTATAGATTAAACTACCCTACTATGCTACTACTATGCCCACCTCAACCAATGAATGCACCACTTAAACACCACTTTGGGCCTTCATATGTTTTGTTGCTAATTCTGTGCTTTTAAAGTTTGAATGCAGGACTTTCACTTGTAATCAAATCATTACAGTGTGGCTACTTTTACAAAAGTAAAGGATCTTAATACTTCCACCACTTCTATCAGCAGTGGAAGAAGTATTCAGATCCTTTACTTTTGTAAAAGTAGCCACACTGTAAAATGATTGCAAAGTACAAGTACTACAAAATTGTACTATCCACTACAGTTGGCCGCAAAACTATTTTTGACCAAGCTTCCATTCCACACTTTTATCTCTAATCAGATACCTTTGACAAACATAAACATGCAGTAGTAGCAAAGGATTTACCATGTTTTCAACACTAGGTGGTGGTGTTTCAATGTCCTCTAACTGCCAATGTCTAATTTTTGACAAGTGCAACACATACAGGGAGGATGAGACAGAAATATAAGAGAGAGACAAGACCCTATAACAGAAAGCAGCTGAATAAACAAATTATTTATAATGTAGTTACATTGTCAATGAATTTCATGCAGCTTTGAAGCAGCCAGTTCTTACTGTGTGTGTGTGTGCGTGCGTGCGTGCGTGCGCAAATTGCATTGTAACTTATTCATGTGTTTGCTTAAGTGAGCCGCACCCACTACCCAGAGCTGTGTACACCTTGGAATGTAATCTAACTTCCCCTTTGAGTTTTCCTTGTCATTCTCATTATACCTGAGGGAGTGTGTTGTGGAGTATTGTGTAAAATCTACTACACAATTCAGACTCCTGTAACTATTTTTGAAATGTTATGCATGTTTATGCAGTTCATTCAGTCCTCCCCTTCCAAGAACAGAATCTCCCTCTCCCTCATTGTCTTACATCTTCTGTTGGGACGTGATTCACTATGGCCTGCTTCTTGCCACCCTTCCTCACTTTGCATGTAACCAAACTAAGATTGTTAACACATTTGCCTTCTCCTGCACACTGCCTTGTCTGCCTTCTCGTCTCTTTAAAATTACACAACGTCCTTCAACAACTTTTTTTTACCATTGTCGGCTCATCCAGCCAGCTTTGACTTAAACAGACATATAGATACAGAGTAGTTTTAGGGTGTGGGTATGTCTCGTTTCAGCGCATCAGCGCTGGTTCTGGAACACAGATAAAAGTGTCTCTGCTTAAACTTGATCCCCTCTCGCAATTCAGCTGTGATATTTGTCCACATTTGTTCACACACCTTCAACAAAACTGAGCTGTTCTTTAAAATGATGTCTTCTACAACAATAGTTCACATCTTGTTCCCATCTCCCATCAAAGCTATGCAGCAGAAATATGGGCTTCCCTTTTAATCATTTCACAACTCGTCCAGTCGCCCTGACCCCCAGTTTAGGAACCACTGCTCTACAAGTCCTTTTCTCTAGACAGTCATCTACTTCAGCTGCCGATACTCCATGGAGGAGGAGACTAAGAAATGACCACACTATTGTACAATGTTTTCTTTGCATTTGATGGATGTGTCAAAGGGGGAAAACCTCCATATCCACTGTTAGAACATGCCTAAATCTCATCTTTGAATTGTTGCTTTTACTTAAGATATTTTTGTTGCCATTGGAGGAAGGCAGCGGTATGACATAGCAACATAGCTGCCGGTTATCTGATATCTAGTCAATATCTACGCCATTCCACTTTTGGGATTGCTTTGTTGCCGGTGGAAATTCTGACATTATTCACCCATTTAGGTTGGACATCCGTTGCCTTGGACTTTCTTTGTGTTGGCGTTTTAAACTCCGGTCTATTTATGAGGACTATGGTTAACCTTTTCTCAGATCTCCACAGGGTAAATATCAGTGGATATGACACACACCTTTGGTATGGGAGATCCGAGTTCAATTCCTTGCCAAACATCAACCAATGTGTCCCTGAGCAAGACAGACCCATAGTTGCTTAGAGGCATGCGGCCTCTGACATACATAGCAATTGCAAGTTGCTTTGGATAAAAGTGTCAGCTAAATGTCATATAATGTAACGACGATGTTCTACCAAAACAAGTTCCTTCTCAAGGCTATTTTGCAGAGGCAACTTGCCTGCGCACATCGCTTAGCGCTGCCCAAGGCGATTGTGTGATTGGTTTAAAAAAAAACTGCCAATAAATCAGAGCACTTTTTTCTCCCATCCCGGAATGCTGTGTGGACTCACCAGACCCTCCTCCGCAGCACTGTGGAGGAGGAATGTCTGGCAATGTGAGACCGTCTATCTTTCTTAACCACTCTCTCTGGAGCATCCTTCTTTTAGTATTTTCTGTAAATTTGTAAAGAAGGACACACAAACCAGCTTTAATAACCACTGGATTGAAACCAGATGTTCATGGTCATGAACATAATACATGAGAGACATATTTAATATCTAATCACTATATTGTGATAGTTCATGATTATCTGAGTTTATGAAAATGACCAATGACAAATCAAGTAATGGATTATGGGATAATCCTACAAATTTTAAAATAAGATGTGCTTGTTTTCGTCTAAAGCCGCATTTATGTGTTCAACTGTAGATACTGTAACACACTGTGCATTGTGCCTTTTCTACAATTGTCACACCATAATAAGCCCTGTGGTAGAGCTTTGACTTTATGAAATGTGTTTTCATATTGCTGCACGAAAGGTCAAAAGTAGTTGAACTTGTCTTCCTATACATTGGACATCCTATTGTGTTTTCTATATCTAGTTTCAAACAATTTTGACCTTTCCAGTTTCATAGAGAATAAAAACTTCCAGCTAAAAGTGTGTGAGGCTGTGCAGCCTTTGCAGGTTTCATTGTACTACATCACGTAAAGACTTCTCTACAGAATACTTGAAAAGAAATGTTCATTCTTATGAAGAACATTATCATGACATATTCCATTAACAACTTGACTGAGATTTGTAATGCATAATATGATATATGATATGATATCACTGACTCTAGACATTTCAGTCTTTGCTGTGTGCTATCACTGCCTGATTGCGCTATGATGACTGTAGGTCCCTTCATATATACAAATTCTTACACATAATCTGATAAACATAATATTCTATCAGTTTTCAAAATGAACGTCACTCTGGGTTATTAAAACATAATCTTAATCAAACACAATGTGAAGATTTCCACTGTTTGAAAAAAAAATATGATGGTGATGATCAAATGAGATTATGGATGAGTCAACCCTGGAAAACAATGAACTTCAATCAATGAAAGAAATTGATGTGGGATGCTCAAAGGAGAAACTATTAGGTTAAAGAATATCCTCCTGTGGCCTTTAGTGGTTGGTTCTCAGAGCGTTATTCCTCTATCAGTACATCAGTGCTGTGTTTTAAATGGGAAATTCCCACCAGGATCATTTTCTATATACAGACCACTGTTTTGACCTCGGTTTTGTACCCTGCTTTGAACTTTGCTTCCAGTAACCTCAGACCCGGCCCAAAATCAGTAATAGCTAAAACTAAACAGAACTGCTAAACTGTAGTTTTTTTTGTGAGTTTCTTTTGTGTTCAGCACCAAAATCACCATGAGAACTTTTAAAAACACATAGACTGGATGCACGCGGAAGGTATTTTACAGCAGACAAAAAAAATCTCAATTCAAGGTCCAGTTGCTCGCTTCTTCTGGAACTTTCGACCATATTACACAGTCTTCATCACTAGATTGAGTTTGCTCTTGTTGAGCTTGAATGAACGAGTCATCTAACCCAATATGGAAGCTCTCAAGCATAACAAAAAGTTTAAACTTACGGTCAAAAGCTCCACACCAAGCGTGTACTGTACATATTTTGGACCTTGAGTTATGATTGTTGTGTCAACTGCTGCTCCTATGGTCCAGACTGAACTACAGTGGAGTAAAACTCATCAGTTTCCTGACAATAACTCCTGAGTATACAACACTGTGGCTATTTTAAAGACAAGAGTGGTGTTGTTTGATACCTGCTGCAAGCTGAATTGTGATAATATCTGATGAATAGCTCATGAACTTTATTAACTGTCTGTTACTGGTAAGATACAGCGAAAAAGAATGAAAAGAGAAGTGAAAACGTCTTACTTTCAACACTACTAGAAAGGGGAAACACATACTGTGTATATGTGACCTTTTCTATTCTTGTCTTAAAGCTGAAAGGATATTTCTCTTTGGTAGAGTGTGGCTTTCACTTTGCAGCTTAACATGTAGGCCTACATCTGCTTAAGGGTTCAGCTGAAGTAATCTGGTATTTCATTTTATATCTCAATAATTCATGGATTAGAACAATTTTAAAATCTATAGGCTTCAAATGAACTAGATACACCCTGTGTTTTCTGACCACATTGAAAGGATATAGTGTTTATACTATAAGTGCTCCAAATAGCCACAAAAAACCTGTCGTCATAGCTTCCCACTGGCTGCATCCCACTGCCTCCAATAGCTCTTCCCAATTATTATCTTTTGTGTGTCTTTGTAGTCTTGAAATAATTTTACTGAAATGTATACAGGGGAACTTTTCATTTGTTATTTGGGATGTGTAGTCTGAGACGCTGTCCATGTCAGACGAGGCCTGTTTAGACCGATACTACGAGTGAAGCTCCTGAAAAAACAACCTCTTGTTAGCAAAGCAAACATCCTCAAATCCCATTATGGTTTGAATTAAATCAAACAAGGTAAGCCAATACAGGCCTGCATGGCTCATTATTTCTGTGGTCTAGGTGCCTGTGTATTGTCTACAGGATGGGGAAAGCCCTGTCTTGTCCTGTGTTGAGTTCCACTGTACCACATCGGTTGGCGTCTTATTTAATGCCTATCAAATATTGTATGTCTAAAAAACTGTTTACCATGTTTTTGATGTCATTTCATTTAATGTGTAGACGGCAAATTTCTGCTGTAGACAAAAATGGATAGCAGGATGTTGCAAATAAGTCACATTGGCGCATTCATTTCCCTTGTTTAACATATACAGTATATATGAATATATATGCAGTGTATATATATATATATATATATATATATATATATATATATATATATATATATATATATATATATATATATATACTGTATATTACAACAAGAACTGCACACTTAATTGTACTGCAGAACTAAAATGCTGTAATACACATATAGCAAGCTCTCACATTCTGATGGAATTCTTAATTAACCCTTTATTAAAATCAGGTGCACTGGAGTGTTCAAGCTGTAGGACATTACACATAAACATTGTGTATGGAAAGATTCAGTGAGCATGGAAATAAACTCGCTGTGACATCTGAAATTGCTAATCTTAATGGTAAGCATATGGCACACTGATCAAAAGAACTGTTGATAGGAGCTCAATAAAACCCAAACCCTCTTTTGTGTGTGTGTGTGTGTGTTTGTGATCTCACTGGAGCATTGCAGCATCTCTGTGTCCATCTTAAGTCTCTTAAGATGGACACAGAGAGGCTCATTGAACAGGCTCATTGAACAGGCTTTACCATGTGAATGTTAAAACCTGTTTTGAGTCACTGGGTTCCTGAATGTAAAAACAAACACAAAGAAAGAATTGACATCCTGGAAGGCTAAAACTCTCAGACATCATGAGAACATGTGCTGGCTAATTAAATAGTTTGGTGATTAACATTTCCATGACTTCTGGACTTACTTATCAGAAAACGCTCGACATGTATGGCAATCAGCCTGCATACTAAAAATAAAAGCAGCAATCTTACTTACACATGCACACACACAGGTTTTTTTCAGGTTTAAGTTTCTACTTTATATTCAGGTCTCTGTTATCACTAAGATTCTGTTTACAATAAGGGATTAAAGTGTCAGATAAAAACATCCAAGACCGAACATCCCTGGGCTCCTCCACATATTTCGTAATTCTGGTGAAAACAGTTTAATTTGATTATCCCACCATTTTCCAGTAACTTATCACTTACGATTAATGCAAAAGATACTGGTTATCTTCCTGAAAATGGTGACATTCATTGTTCATGTTCACATGTTTAGATACCAGAAAACATGTGGGACCTCATTCATTTTATAGTGGATAGGAGCATGGCTTTCTCTGGGATTTGGAGGAGGAAATAACAGACCAGGCATATCCAGAGTTAGTTCCAGAGAAAAAACACACACCCATGCACGCGCACACACACACACACAGACAGACAGACACACACACACACACACACCTGGTTAAATGCATCAGTATTTTTTATTTTATTTTTATTTTTTTACAAATAATAGATTTTGTTTTGATTGAGTGACTTGTCTTTTCCTTTGTCCTTCGTTCTCTATCCATCCCTTTCTCAATTCAACCATCCACTCATCTTCCATCTATCTATTGCTTTGTCTAACCATTCATCCACAAGTACATTGATCCATCCATCCATCCATCTATCTATCCGTGTATTCATCCATCCATTCACCCATTCGTCATTCCAGCCATCACTCTGAATAACCATTCATCCGTCCATCCAACTATCAACCATGAGCAACCACACCTATTTACCCTATTTACAAACGCATAGACCACACACAAACACCAGCGGCTTTTATCGTAAATCGATCCTTCGCTAGCCTTATTGGAATCTGCTAATGTGTCATCATAAAAACTTCAGTAAATGTACCAATTGTTATGATATCTGTGTCTCGGTTGGTATGTTTACAAGCTGGCCTGCTGGTATGAGGAAAGTTAGCGAGTATGTCTGCTTCTGTTTTGAACGTCCATGTCTGCTGTTTATTTAAAGGTGGCAGCCTGGTTTGTTCTGTTGACAGTGCCACTGTAAACACCTCGCATGCCATCCACTCCTTAAGGTGCCCTGTGGTAGTTAAAAGTCAATAAGGGCTTTGTTTGTCAGGGAGGGAGTGAGGGCTGGAAGGATGGTCTGAAACTTAGAAGATTAAAAAATATATATATATCTGCATGTCTTTTATTAACAGTACCACCGTGGCCCATGCCAGTAAGCTAGCACCTACTACCAGCTGTGGAACTGTGCATCCACAATTTTATTTATAAATAAAACACAGAGAAACTTGATCTCTATTATCCAGAAGTGAATATTATCACTGCGCTGTTATCATTATGTTCTGTCCATTACAGAAACAGCAGCAGGAAGCGAGAAGACATTACTGAGACTGAAAACTGATAAGGCAATAATAGAAACTGATAAGAGCAATAAAATGGAATCACTGGGCCTCAGTTTGTATTTGTGTCTATTTTCTTGGTTGTGGTGATTTTATTGCTGCTACATCTTGTTGTAGGTGTCGTAAAAAGAAACCATTAAAGAGAGCGGCAATGGCTCCTCGAGACTTTCATTGTTACATCCTGTGTTTGCAGAACATGGTGATGTGTTTATTCTGTGTCAATTGATATCCATCAGCCAACATATCAGCACATATAGTTGGCTCTAGCTGTTGATTTGTTGTTGGGTTTTTTTCTAACAATTTTACCGACACTCATTTTTGCCATCTTAAAGGCCCAGCACACACATACAGGTGTTGTCAGTCATTGTCAGACCTTTGTCTGTACCAGCGCTACAAGTGTTTTACTTGTGAATAGAGCTTTTTCACAGCAGACAAGTTGACATGTCATAGTAGGAAAAGCACAGGTGTATTCAAAACCATTAACGATGGCTGAGTTCCACTTAGGAGAGGTCCTGGTATTGTGCATGCTGACTCACTGAAATACATTACTGGGACACTTGATGGAATTGAGCCGTTGTTACGGTAATTCATTTCAGCTGTGCTTTTCCTACTATGACAAGTCAAAAATGTTTGTTGTGAAAAAGGTTCTATGGTGTATATTTTTGCATGGGCTACGCTGTAATCACTAAAGGGTCCCAAAACATCTTTCCCCACACATGCACATGTTGTTTGAACACAGACTGTGTTTCAGTCAGGAACACACAGATTTAACCATTTATTGCAAGGGTGCCTGGCACTGATGGCTCAGCTCTTGATAATGCTCCCTGGACCACCCAAGCAGCATGCTAAGCTGAGACAGGGAGCACCATACACAACCCCACCCCCCACTTAGAGTTTGCAGCAGCAAAGGATGAAGCAGTGTCAGTGTAGCAGGGATCAGTGAGGAGGGAGTCATATTTAAAAGGACCGCCTTGATGTGAGAACGGCTGTGATTGGTGGGTGTCTGATAGGAATAATAATTTACAGGTTTTTTTTTCAGCTGCTTAAGCACTATTTTGAAAAACAGGGACCGGTTTCTCAAAACACACCATTATCACACACCCAATAAGCAGGCCAAAATCAAAGCACACAGTCTATTCCAGAGAGCGCACAAACACACACACACACACACACACACACGCATGCACGCACACTGTTGGAGGATTTTCTTTCCATTCTGGTAGATTTCACCAAAGGCTGCAAAAACACAACAAAAAATAAAGGACCCAGAAATAAATAATGAAAAACAAACGGGGAAAACTTGCTTTCACAGCATTTCTATCCAACTGCTGGATCTCCCTTTCTCGGTTGAGTTGCAACAAAGGCTGCATGAAATGTAAACTGGCCGAGATTAAGGCTATTCAAAACACCTTTTTAAAAACCAAGAAGGGACATTGCCAAACCAAATACTTACACAAAAGACTAATTGGATTACATTTTTTTCTGCGCTCTCATGGGAAACAAGCCAATACTGATCAGAGTGGCTTTGTTAGTACAGCTGGGCCCCCTGAAACTCAATCACTTCAATCTATTGGTGGTATTTTTTATTTCAGTCTATAGGTTACGGCAATACAAGTTCCTTATAGTTTACTGTTAAAGTTATATGTTTAGGTTTATATCTAACCTGGAGAAAAACAAACCTTACTGTGGGGTAATGTGCTCATAATGCATTCATTTCTGGACACAAAACCATACCATATCTTGGAAAAAAAGGGAAAAAATTAAACTCCATAAATAGTTTATTCTGATTGATAGTCAGCAGAAACAAGTCCATTCTTTAAGCTTTTTTATTATGTATTTTTTTACCTTTGTTTAGGCTATCTTAAATTTCCCTTTGAATAGAATCTGTCAGCGTTTTGATGCACCAGTACAGTGGGAGGGACTATACATCTATCCGAGACCCACTGGGAGGTGCAGAGAGAGAGAGAGAGAGAGAGAGAGAGAGAGAGAGAGTAAGATGAGGAAAAAGCGGAACTTATTCAGTCTTACTCTCTGTCGCATGAGTTCATGTGTATTTGCCGAGACGTAACCGGCAGCGGCATAGTTTCCTAAAACAGGAGAATGATTCCGAAGAAGAAGAAGAATTTTACTTTTCTGACTTACTTTTAAGAAGTTAAGACGTCGCTCATATTGCTTCTCTAATTGCGGAGCCAGTGAAAGGTTAGTGATAATTAGTCACTAAAACTATGATACGAACATTGTTACTAATTATTCACAAGACATTCATTTACTGGGAAGAAAAACCTTAACATGAGTGGTGGAATGAGAGTCTTATGTTACCTGTAAGGACTAAGCAGCGTTTTGTGCGTGTGTTATTTGTTCCACAGATTTCAAAACTGCCTGCAAGAACAACAGACAGACAGAGAAGCACGTTATAGGTCAGTGCAGCATTATGGGTCTTCCCAGACACTCCTGCCTTCTGTGTTGCCAAATGATGGTATCAAGAGGTCAGGAGCTCCTTTTGTTGTGTGGGGATTCTTTATTACCGGTAATTCCACACTGAGCAGGCATATTTTTTTGCAGTGAGTTAGACATGAACCAAAGCATGGATTCAAACGAATCATGTAACAATACCACCTGCACTGCCACTCTCATCGTGAATGGGGATGGTAAGCCAGTAACAAGCATCATCATGTTTTTGGCTGCCGTGGTGGGAAACCTTCTGGCTCTCTTCATCCTCGGCGTGCACCAGAAGGAGCATCGTTCCAGGTCTTCTGTCTTCTGCATCCTGGTGACCGGCCTGGCCCTCACCGACCTGCTGGGTACCTGCCTCCTCAGCCCACCTGTGTTCATCTGCTATGCCCGCAACATGTCCCTGATCAGTCTGGGAGACGCAAGACTGTGCAAGATCTTTGCTTTCGCCATGAGTTTCTTTGGCTTGGCCCCCACGCTCATCCTGTGTGCCATGGCTGTGGAGCGCTGCCTGGCCATCAGCCACCCTTACTTTTACTCTGTACACATCCGGCGCAGCTTTGCCAAATACACTCTCTTCTTTATTTATGTTTTTTCTTTGGCCTTCTGCCTCTTGCCATACAGTGGCTATGGCAAATTCAGACAGTACTGTCCTGGGACGTGGTGCTTCATCGACATGGACGCGACAGGGGATGACCAGGCCAGCTTGGTGCTGGCCTTCTCTCTGTCCTACTCGTCCCTCATGGCACTGCTGATCTTCTCAGTGTTTGTGTGCAACGGTTCAGTGATTGTCAGCCTGTGCCAGATGCACCGGAGCCAGAGGATGAGGCGCAGCTCGGTCGGCTCGACGGGGAGAAGAAGGAAGCTGAGCCTGGCCTGGTTCACACGGGGGGAAGAGGAGGTGGACCACCTGGTGCTGCTGGCGCTCATCACCGTCATCTTTGTGGTCTGCTCCCTGCCACTCACTGTGAGTTCACATTTGACTTTCCCTCAGTTTGTGTGTTTGTGGGTCACACACACACGTTGGTAGGCCTACCCACTCACTTTGTATCACTCTGGGTGACTTTTAGGCTACGTGGTCCGTCGTTACCTCTAAATCAGCATGTTACGGATTCATGACATTTTACAGTGGAAAAGGAGGAAAGAGCATACACCCAAGTGTGTCATTTATTCAGCTGTCAAAACATAAACCAAAACTCCTCAGCTAAATCTAAAGTAGTAAAATTTGTACTGAAGAGGAACAGTTTTAGTTATTGTTATTAGTAACATGAGTCCCTGACTAGATGTATGTCTGCACACTGACAGTAGAGGGTTTATAGCATGGATGGTCCATTTTAGCATTAGAGTAAGAGTTTCTCCTACTGAAATGTAATTCTTCCCCTTATTCTGTAATCATTATGTGCATAGAAAGCCCAGCTGGCTTGGCAACCCTTGATTGTTTTTGTTGCTATGGTATGTGTTTGTGCACCCTGCTGGAGTCACCCTAACGGTTGTGCATTGCTCTGCTGGCTGGATCCACAATTAAAAGGTGTGCCTGAGAGTGCAGCCTTCCCCACACAAGGCATTGTGTGTGTGTGTGGGTGTGTCTACTCTGCTCCATCTGCCCCTGTTTAAGAGTAGTGTGTCAAACCTGACAACCCTGGAGGACTAGTCGGACCATGCCTTTCCCAGAGGGCGAAGAAGTCCGAGGTTAACCAGTCTCCTGTCTGCCCATAAACATTAGCCAGAGGTTAGGAAGAAAGTCAGGTTTTGCGAAATAAAAACTAGCTAGAGAATATGACTAATGTGGGTTATATTATAAAAGCATCCCTGCTTTCACATATTTGTGTTAGCCTTGTAAAAAGCTGTGGTCTGATGATCAGGTAGTTTACAGGAAGCTGGAAAAAGTGTTTGTTCATGTTCTCACTCTTCACTAACTACTCATAGTCTGAATCTGGAGGTTTTTGGTAACACTTAGCCTCAAGGTTTGACTAACCTACGGTGCATGCATTTGCCCAGAGTTGTGGTAGAGACGGACCTGGGGAATGAACAGTGATGACGATATACACTTGTCACCACTTTATGAGTCAGCATCCAGGAAACTGAACCCACTTCACCACTTGGAAAGCGTATGTGTTCTAGCTCTACAGTACTGTGGGTCATTTAGATTTTCATTTAAAAAAAACAAATTAGAAAGCTTGCAGGTTGACAAAGACCGGTGTTACATCAATGTTCATTTTCATTTTAGAAATCCCACTTTTCTCTTCTAAAATTAACCTTTAATCCTCTAAATGAACTTGAAAATGCTATTTTTAGATTTACTCATCAATATTCATAAGTTAATCATCTCTACAAAACAGAGTTTCTGCTGTCACACAGTAGTGTGTCATTCTGAATAATTGAAGACCCTGTAATTAAGTAGTTATTGATTCTTAAGTCATTTCAGCAGACCCGTCTGTGAGTTGAAGTCTGCTTGTTTGCTCATGTGCATGCATCCTGGTGGTTGTAACCAAAACAATTGAAGCAGTGATGATGACATGTGTGAGACGAGTGCATCTCAGCAGACAGATCTAGACAGATGAAGTTTCATGAATAATGCCAGTTTGCCTGAAGCACAACAGATGTTGGCGAAAAAGTCTGATTCTGTTTATTGCCATGAAAATCTAGTAAAGGGCATATGTAGTAGGCGCTGCTCTCAGCACTGGCATTCAGAAGTTTATTCTAGGGCTGCAACTAAGTTCTTACTTAGTTCTTTCCTCTGTAAAATGTCAGAAAATTGTGAAAAATCTAGATTAGCCCAAGATGACATCCTCAAATGTCTTGTTCTGTCCACAACTCAAAGATAGACAGTTTACAGTTTATTTAGATGAATTATCAAAATAAATGTAATGATTAATCTAATTGATTCATCTTTGCAGCTCTAGTGTGTTTCTTTTGTACTAGTAATATGCGGTACATGCATTTCCAGTTAGTCGGAATTTTACTCACAGCACTTTCATGTACTTTGGAGAACGATGCTTTCAAGCTCTGAAGAACAGAACGGGCTCTGTCTAGAGTCATCAGCAAGGACTGCGTGCTGGTAGTTGTGGTAGAGATGGAAACAGGTGCGGTAAACGGATGCTTCCTTTTCTTGGCAGAGGAGATGAATAATTATAGAATCGAAAAACATTCTAATTTAAGCATCCTTCGACTCACAGACATGAATAATGTCGCAGGCGCTGTATTTACAGATCAAGTTGCGAGATTGTGCAATTGCTGAGTGACTTTTGGACAAAAACAGGCAGTATTGACTCGGTGCATTTCTGAGGATTGAGTGTTTTTTCAGTCCCAGCAGGGTTATTCATTATTCAGGAGGTAAAACGTTCACATGCTGTAGTTACGATCAGGAAAGTGGTAAAAGACAATCAGGTGTGGGAATTTATCAAAATAAGCCAATTTTGTTTGTTGTGGAATTTGTTTGAGTGGTAAGCTGACGTAATTTTAAAGAGTAATCCATTGGCTGTTAATGTTGTTCATGGTTACCTGAATCCCACCAGCTTCCCAGGCTTGTCGTTCTACAGCCCTGGCCCTGGTTATATATGACCTCCCACTGTGCAATTACAGTAGACAGCTGTTTAACACCTTTAACCCTTTTAACTTTTAAGATAAGGTGCCACTACCCTATATGCGATGAATGTTATCACGTCCGCTGTTCTGTGACAGAACGTTTGATTATTTTGATGTAGCGTGAAACATGAGGTTCGTCTATGTTTGTTCAGCGAAGGACTATTGACACATTGCTAGTGTAATGTTGTGCCATAAGGAATATATGACCACTGCTTGGTAAACATTTTAAAGTACAGCTGCCATAATCTAGCTCCAGCTGTAGGACGGGATTTAAAGCCTCTTCTCCCAGTCTAAATAACACTGTCAGAGTTACATTATGCGAGGTTAAACCAACACATTTACAATCCAATCCAATTAAAGCAAGAATATAACCCGGTTGGGTTTAAAGGAACTAGTGCTGAAATAGTAAGTCGATTGAAAGAAAGATTTAAACCAAAAGCGCAAATGCCATACATTTGCTGATTTCAGCTTTTCAAATATGAGAATGTGCTGCTGATCATTGTATATTAAATATATTTGGCTGTAAAAAACAACAACAAGCAATTCAAGATGCCCTATCTCCCCTAACTCTGAGAGGTCGTGGTGACTTTTTACAAGCTAAATCAATGATACGTTCATCAAAGATAAGACTTAGAAATGGATTAGCGCTAAAGCTGATTCATCTTTAGTTGCTGCCCTTTGTGAAATGACTGTCCTGTTGAGTCATGTGAGTATTTAGGGTCAGTATTTCAAGTTGACATAAAGGATTCCCTCTGAAAGGGAAATCAACACTCTTCCATTAGGTCTTTCCCCCCACCTCTCTTTTTCCTGTCATCTTTACTTTAAAATGGTCAAAGTTGGACAGTTAGAGCTTGCTTGTGACTATCACAAATACACCTCCCCCTCTCCCTCCCTACTGTTGCCATGGGAACCACAGACGCTGTCTACGGTCCATATGCTGCTAGTCAATACCTGGATCAATAAAGTGCTGTACTCCTATACTCCTATCACAAGCTATTTGCTAGATGGTAAGTGGTTTTAGCTCTAAATTTGACCCTTTATCATAACAATCAATAGCTCAGACTAATATACAGTATATATCTATATCTATATATATATATATATATATATATATATATATATATATAAAAATATATATATATATATATATATATATATATATATATATATAAATAAACCTAGGGCAGGCTTTGTTTTAAGGAGACTGTAGCAACTTTAATCCGTAGCTGAACTGTGGGATAGATTTGAATTATTGATGCTTTGGAAAAAAGGTTTCTATTAGTGAAGCTATTGTGCCTGAGTCAACAGACTCATATTGGGTTGTGCATGAGGTCAGAAGACAAGGAGTGCAACAAAGATCCGTAAACTACCTTATATCTCAACGTGTTGTTGAGAGTATTATAAGTGTCAAAATAGCAGCTGTAATGTGCGTTCAGAAAAAAGATCCTGTGATCATTAAAGTGAAATGGTAGACTAGAGGTCAGGAAGTTGGACACGGAATGAAGAATTGAAGGTACCGCTTGAACATAGTTTGGTTTACATTCATTGTTAAATCGCCAAAGTAAAACTTTTTTTTGTTGAAAGAATTTTAAACCTACATTGTTTTCATCCATGCTTGCATTCCAGCAGTCCTCTTCTTCTTTGCCATTGTTTGTACAATTCTACATTTCTTGGCATATTACTTTTTGCCATCAGCCAAATAAGCTAAAACCTTTGGCATGACCATATATTGCAGAGATCTACAACAGGGGTGTTGGGCCCCTAGGGGATCCTCAGAGTAACTGCAGGGGGGCCACCAAATTATTGTTAATTTTTTATGGTCTATCTCTTTCTCAGATAAGGGGTCCTTGGCATAAAAAACATTGAAGACCCCTGATATATTGCGTCACCATGTGCGCATGCACAGGCATCATCATGCATGTGATAGTAATAAAATGGACACACGCTCTTAAAAATGTTGCTCCATAGCGCTACTTATGTTTAAAAACAATGTGTATATACTAAATGTGTATAGTATATTTAGATTTTACATTTCAAATCAAAAATTTGATGATTTTATAACTAGTAGTTTGCCAGCATCAAGTTGGACAATTATATTGCATGTTGTACCCGTTTCTCCCAATCTCTCCTACTATTCAATGTAGCAACCAAATAGAGATTCAAATGCAAAGACCAGATTTGGAAACTTAAAATAGGAAGTACCAAACCATTTCCAATAGCGCAGAACATAACTCACAAACTGTGCTGATTGTCAGGAAACATGATAAACAGCCAGCTCTGACACATTTACAGTCACAGGGCATCATGCTGCCAGGAGCCTGCGTAACACCTCATAAATCTGGGCTGGCTGACAGACTGGGCTGAAGGAAAAGTAAAAAAAGAAAGTAAAAAAAGAAAGATACTGTATGAAGCAAAAGATTCTTTTGTTTGAAGATGCAAAAACATAGTTGTGCACATGTTCAGGGTCTCTGAGACTGAAGAAGGATTGAGGAACAGGTTAACAGTGCCATATGAAAACCACTAAAACATTAAGACAAATGTGACAGTATATTACCTCGCAGAACTTTAACCATAAGCATACAACTAAATCAACCTTAGAATAGTTGTATAACAGCCAGGAGGTCTTAAGTCCATCAACAAGCTCAGTCAAAGGCAAGGCTGGAATGTTATTGAAAATATGCAGAGTTACAGCTTTTGATTCATCGAAATCAGTGTGGACAAAGAGGGGGAAGTCCCCAAATTCAGACACATCCAAGATGATTCAAAGCTGAAATCCCTGTAATGCCTGCCAGAGTATCAGATGAGTCTTCTTGGCAGTCTTTGTGACTGCAACGTAGGGTACCATAACCTTTGCATGAGTTTGAGACATGGGTGTGGTCCACTCAAAGATGTAAAGACATACATGCTGTGACAGAATCAAGTCAAGAACCAGTTTTGTCCGCCAAACTTTTACTGTGCTCCAGGTGCTTGAGATTGATAAATCTCATTGTAAACTCCATCCAGGTTTCTATAAGAAAAGATGATGCTCCGTAATCAGCAGCTGGCTTTTGTGGACTGAACAATGAGGTTTTCCCTCCAACATATACACAACACACGCACACTGCATATACCGTATGTGCACAATTTTACTCATAAAACAGGAGACATATGGCTGCAGGCTTGCTAATCTTGCCCTTCAGCATTACCCCGGCCTAAGGTTTCAGTGGGACAATAAGAGGTGTTAGCAGGTGATGAAAGGATTTGTAATGGCTGAGGCACAGAATGACCATAAGAGAGTGAAGACTGATGTGGGGAGCAGAAGAAAGAGAAAACAGCAGCAGGTCATTGTTCCATGATGTGTTTTTAGTTATTCCGGTAAAAACATTTTCAGGAGTCACTGACCCATTTATGTGCATTACTGGACCTAGCAGCATCATTTGCATAAATTCTGTAGATTAAATAGATCAGACTCCATCTTCTCCTGTTGAATGTCAAGTTAATACATTTAGTTGACAAGCTTTAAATACTGACATAGCATCAACCTTTAAGTTGATACAGCAAATTTGTTTGCAAACAGTTAGTTATTTACATTTATTTACACATCCAGCATGAAGCAACATTATCATTTATTTGAAATCATGTTTTTGGTCACCTGGCCAATGTAAGTGCTATATTGTATTCTCTTTAAGCTCTGTTTTTGGTCTCCACCAACTACTGAGGAAAATAACAGTCTCTTTAGCTGTTAAATTCTCATTTATGTTCACCAGCTAGTTGTTAATTTTGACTTTTGGCTGTTTGGTGCTGGGAAGGTACAGTGTATTTTAAGAGCATATCTGCTGAAAACAGCTGTCTGCTGCTTCTGAGACCGTCAGAACAGGGAGAGTGAATTTAAGAAGTTGCGGTTTGGAAAATCAAACAATGAGCTGAAAGATGCTAAAATGCTTCATAAAGGTAAGGGAAACTGCAGAGTCGCGTGATAATTCTCTGCATTCATCCCTGCAAGCCACCCCTTTCACGTACAAGTAGTCCTGTGATTTATTGTTAATATAAATATATTAATTATAAGCACTTTAAAGTTTTAATATTTGCCCCCTTGTCCCATACATCACCTTATATTTTGTTAATATGTCACTTGACCATTTTGTTTCTAATAATAATAATACATTTTATTTAAAAGTGCCTTTCTTGGCACACAAGGACACTGTACAGGGATACATAAAACATAAAAAAATAAAATAATAATAAGTATACAACAATAACAACACCAGAAAAAGGCAGAGCAATGGACATTCAGTGGAATAGGCACTTTTAAACAGATGTGAAATGGGAGAATGAATCAATGTTTCTAAGTTGGGGTGGTAATGAATTCCAGAGACGGGGAGCAGAGCAGCTGCATTCTCTGCTCCCCATGATGGTGAGACGGGCGGAGGGGACAGACAGGTGTGAGGAGGAAGACGATTTGAGGGAGCAGGAGGGAGTTGGACGCTGGATGAGATCAAACAAATATGGATGGCGGGGCGAGTTTGCGGATGGCCATGGATTCGGAACTGGACCGGGAGCCAGTGGAGCTGTTGGATGACAGGAGTGATGTGGTGGATGGAGGGGTTTGACTTATGATGTAGGCAGATAAATTTTGGACCAGTGGAAGTTTATGGAGGGATTTGCCGAAGAAAAGAGAGTTACAGTATTCCAGACAGGAAGTGACGAGACTGTGGACAAGGATGGCGTCAGTGTGGGGGGTAAGGGAGCGGGGGAGGTTATTGATGTTTCGTAGGTGGAAGTAGGCAGACCAGATAATGTTATTGATGTGGGGTTGAAAGGATAGTGTGCTGTCAAGGATGACACGTAGACTCCTAACCTTGGGGGAGGGTGAAACGGAGGAGTTATCAATAGTGAGAGAAAAACTGTCGGTTTTGGATAAAGTGGATTTGGTGCCAATAAGGGGAACTTTTGTTTTATTACTCTTTAATTTGAGGAAGTTTTGGCTGAACCAGGTTTTTATGTCAGAGATGCACTCAGTAAGGGAGGTGTGGCGGGAGAATGGACGAGAGTTTGGTGGAGAGGTAGAGCTGGGTGTCATCAGCATAAAAGTAAAAATGAATGTTAAATTTGCTGAAGATACTGTAAAGGGGAAGAAGGTACATGATGAAGAGTAGGGGCCCCAGGAAGGAGCCCCAGGGCACACCTGATGTGACGGAGGAGGGAATGGATTTAAAGACTTGAGTTTAATGAACTGGGTGCTACCAGAGAGGTAAGATTTGAACCAGTCTAACGAAGTGTGGTGATGCCGATGCCTGTTGAGAAGGGTGGTGTGACAGATGGTATCAAAGGCTGAACTCAGGTCGAGGAGGATAGGAGGAAGAGTCCAGAATCAGCTGCCATAAGGAGGTCGGTGATTTTGATAAGTGCTGTTTCAGTGCTATGAAGTGGGCGAAAACCGGACTGGAACTGTTCATACAGGTTATTGTGGGATAGGTGAGAATGGAGTTCAGAGGCAACTGTTTTTCTAGGATTTTGGAGATGAAGGGTAGATTGGATATAGGATAGAAGTTGTTGAAGTTGGATGGGTCAGCACCAGGTTTTTACAAAATTGGGGTTATGGCAGCAGTTTTGAAGGATGTAGGGACAGTTCCAGTGGTGAGAGAGGAGTGGATGATAACAGAAATGAGGGGGACCAGGGAGGGAAGGCAGGCTTTAACAAAATGTGTGAGTTTTGTTATTTCTTACATGACGGGGGAGATGGAAGGAAGAGAATGAATGTGTGGATGGGTGAAAGTCATCTGAGAGCTGGTCATACTTCTCTTTTAGTTAAACTGCATCACAGCTTTACTGTTAACCCTGTGGTGACATTTTTGCGGAATTTATATCAATACAATGTTGAAATGAACACTGACATTTCAACAATGAACAATATCCTGTTTGGGGCTCCATGTGTTTATGCTTAATGCATTCTAATTCTCTGTCTCTTGAATGATCTCTGTTTACTCTCAGACTGCTTGCCACATATTTTCTTTACAGCTATTAAAAACATTAATTTGGTGATGCTAAAAACGGGGGATTAGAAGCAAGAAAATAATATCAAATGTCATTTGTTTCCCCGTACTGCTGAAATCTCAGTAATCCTTTAAATTACAGGCCCTGAGTTGTTAAAAAATATTCATAGTAAAATAAATGCCATGAATTACATTTGTTTATAAGATGCCATTGATAGGTCCATTGTGTGTATTAGGCATTAATATTAGTATTAGGCATACTGCATTTTGTTTTATTTGGTGATTAATACATGACAAAAAATTAGGAAATCTAATACACCCTTCTTCCCAAAATATTTCTTTGATGTGCATACACGCTTTGACAAACATCTTTGAACAATAGTGCATCAGTGTGGTCAACAAATGTGCAGTTTGGGAATTTTTTTCATTTGTTCTGGTTTTAGAAATGTGCAGATGTTCTGTTGAACTATTGCCTTCAAATAGAAAATATATATTTTATTGTATATAAGTAAGTTGCCATGACAGTATTATTAAGGGACCTTAAAACAGTGGACTGGCCCTTAAAGGTGTCTTTCGAAGCTTTTTGTGTCTGATGAAGGCCTAATTTAAATTAAATGAAGAAAAAACTGAGGTGGTTGTTTTTGGGAGCAAAAGAGGAACGATTAAAGCGCTCAGCTTCCAACAACAATGTTAAAAACAACAGACAAAGCCAGAAATCTCGGTGTAGTCATGGACTCTGACTTGAATTTTAACAGCCACATTAAGACAATTACAAAGTCAGCCTATTATCACCTTAAGAATATATCAAGGGTTAAAGGACTTATGTGTCAACAGGATTTGTAAAAACGTGTCCATGCTTTCTTCTTCAGTAGACTTGACTACTGTAATGGTGTCTTTACAGGTCTCCCTAAAAAAAATCAATCAAACAGCTGCAGCTTATTCAGAACGCTGCTGCTCGGGTCCTCACTAAGACCAAGAGACTGGATCACATCACTTTCTTATTCTGCCCTGTAACTTTTATTCTTGTGTTTTTTAAATTTTTTATTGTTTTTATGTAAAACACTTTGAATTGTCCTGTTGCCGAAATGTACTATACAAATAAAGCTTCCTTACTTAATGCGTATACGGCTATTTGTAAAGAATATTTAAACACTTTTTCAATGCGTTTTGGCCTTTGGTATCCTCCCAGTAACAGCTTTGTTTTAGGCTTCTGATTGGCCAACTTCTTTGCTGTGACTGGGGTTATATTAAGGCCTGTTGACTTAGCATGCTCTTGACAGTGCTTTAATTGTGCTTTTGCACTTTTATGTGTATAGCATTTTTTTCCTAAAATACCATATGTAAAATGGATTTTATTTAAAAAATACTCTTGTATGTTTGGACTTGGCCAAAGATCCACGGTTTCTCCATGATAGAGCAACGGATTATTAAAGTTGTTCTAGGAGCATGAAACACATGCGCCTGTACAATCTACTTCCGTTTATTACATTGACCAAGTCATAAAATCGTATTGATCTTGGCAAATGGTATTACTTGTTGGCCTAGCTTGCTTCTTAATTAGATGCTGAGTGGTCAGCCCAGAATAAAACTGTCTTTTTCAATAGATAGCTGCATCCATACTCATTTGTTTAGGTATGTATGGTCTGAACGGTCATTGAACGGTTATTCAATCAATTATTTGCTTGATACAGCTTTTCTTTTATGACCTAAGATTTTTTTGTACCACATTTCAGGCATACACATGTTATTTGTGTCACTATGACAGAGAACAATCCACTTACAGTATAGTTCCTTCAGCTGAGTGTGAAGTTGAGGCAGTTTTCACTCTGATGTGACACATGCTATCACTCTAATGTTAGTAAGTAGTAAGATGTTTGTAGGGCTGTGTGGTTGATGTTTGGTGTCAATATTACAGAGTGAAAATGGTGAGCAAACAGTGAGACAAACACATACAAATGGATGAAAGGACATTATTGTGTGAAAACAAGAGCATCATCTGGCACCAACAACCATGCCATGCTCAAAATTGCTTAAATGACCTTTCTTTCCCATTCTGACATTCAGTTTGGAGTTCAGGAGATTGTCTTGACCAGGACCACACCCCTAAATGCATTGAAGCAACTGCCATGTGATTGGTTGATTAGATACTTGCATTAATGAGAAATTGAACTAGGTGTTCCTAATAATCCTTTAGGTGAGTGTATGTTTTCCTACTGATCTACACTTGTATTGATTTGCATGCAAAAGAAGCTTCTATGAATGAATGAAATCAATGAATTTGCGAGCTAGGGAACACCTAAGCATTTTTCTCAATGGCGGTTGTATTTAATAAAGACAGCAACAGCAGAAAGATATCCTTATGATGCAAAGTCATAAGTTGGTTGTGTGCGTGTGTCTTAAATGGGCAAATCAGAGAAGTTGGTTGAAATGTTCACTGTTGTTGCCAAGACATAATATCAGGAAATATTTCACACACAGCCGTTTAACATATGTACAAAATACAAAACATCTTCTCCATATTTTCCTCTCTGGTTTCTTGCCATGTATGTCCACAGTTATTTGTCCATCCATCAGCACCTTCATTGTTTACACAGCATTGCGTGAACTGTGTTCCACGCCCAAGAGTAGAGTTTCTCAACCTTAGGGCTGGGCCCTCTTGCCATGTCACATGATATGCAGCTACTGATTTATTGTTCCTTTGTAGTGATGTTTGTTCCCAGTTTATTATTGAACATTTTTATGATTAAAACTGTTTAAATAAGTGTAAAAAAGGCTGCCTTTCTACATTTTCACTGGCCTCTATTCCCAAAATTAACAATGTTTTGTGTCCGCTTAATCCCTAATTTCAGTGTAATGTGTAGTTTCTTTGCTACTTTATCATTTGACATAGGCCTGTTTGGTGTATGGGTTCATAGGGTTTTGCTGTGGTTTGGCCTGTGACATTGGGGGTGAATCAGCTGCTCAACAGCTTAATTAAGGAGAGTGCATGCTGCAGGCTGGGCACTCCAAAGGTGTAGAACAAAAGGTAAGATAGTTGTGGTGGTAATGTCAACAATAACTGATCTAATTGGGATGGTATTTTCAGAAACAAAGTGTTAATGTTGCTATCTCAGGTACGCTCACCCAATATTCACCTGTGCAGGTGGTAGGTTCCAATTAGGCTAGGCTGAGAGGTTATAAGTGCCTTCAGAAGAAGAGAATGAGAGGAAGGACTTGGCAGCTTGCTGTGAGGGTGCTGTTTTGGTTGTTTTCTGTTAGTTCGCCTTAGTTTAATTCAGTTTTTCTATTTATCTGAGGGCTGTTTTACAAAAGCAGAATTTATAAATCCAGGATAACCAATAAAGCGAGGCTTGACCTAGTTTAATCTGTGCATCCTGGATTGGTGCGTTTCACTGAATGCATAAGCAGCCTAAGTAAATATGTTCACTGAGCACTGTTCAAGTGAGCAAGTGACTCATTGAATGGTTTCAGATAAGAGCAGTAGTTTGTAAATGTATATTTTTAGACTATCATTCAGTTGGGCCACCCTTTTTCTCACGTTTTTTTTTCCCTTCCTAGTTTCCTTGTTTACATATATTAGCTCCATCGTTTATATGGACATAAAAAGAAAGACACTGAAGTAATTGGACTCTAAAATCTAGAAACTATAAAGATAATTAAGTGATACATTTCATCCTCACTGTAAACATAAATGTAACAGAGTGATATTCATCAGTTATTTTCCCCCCAGCAAAATATAATGTCAAAAACCATTGGGTGTTCTCTCTCTGTTGGATAGTCTACACTATATAGTTATTGGTTCAGTGAACTTAGACTGTAATTTGGGAGGATTGTACAATTACGATATGTTCTTAAAATTGCACAATCCTTCCAAATTATAGTTGACCAAAAAAATAATATAATAATACTATACTACTATAATAAAATAAGGTGCATTGGTCCACTATAGAAACACACATGTGCAGCACTTTATATATTGCCCTTAGTAACAGACTTCATTTAAAATGCATTTGCAACTTTATCATACTTTTCTAATTATCTCAACAACTGCAGTAATATATTCAAACTTCTAACAACAATATGTTTTCAAACAGCAATATAACAGTAACATTGTCACATAATAATTATTAAAAAAAATAACGTCACAACTTTAAATAATAACATTACTTAACAATATGCACCTGTTTTTTAATGCAGGCTGACAAAGTAACAAAAATAAGGTAAGCATTTCTGAGTAAACAGAAAAGGTTCCAGGATTAATAAATCCTGGCTGTTAGCCTGGTCAGGACCAGGCTAGCTGTACAGAATAAATCTCCATGGTAACCCAGGTGCCTCTGTTTTTGTTAAACCGAGTCAAGGCTAAATTTATTGAAACTTCAAAAGCTTCCTGTCCAACTTTCTCAAAAAGCCCCACCACCTCCTCAGCCTTGGCATGGGGTGGGCGGTTTGACAATAAGTTAAAAAAAAAAAAAAAAAAAAAACAATCACACTTGAAGCTTTAGTGCGTAATGTGTTCATTATAATAATGAACGTCCTTTACATTCAAGCCATTACCAAATGAGTTGCTACAAAGCTAATTAAGACTATCAGCTCCACACAACTCTCTCTGGATTTCTCAGCATGGCTGTGTTTAGAAAATGGCGTCATAAGTGAAGATAATGAGCTCTTCTGGGGTCCGTTTTAGAAAGCAGGTTTAGTGAAAACTCTGAGTTTGTTAACCCTGAGATGAGGGAAACTCTGTTTTCTGTTTCAGAAAGGGAGGTTAATCAAACCTGAGAGAGAGGGGGGTAACTCCAGCCCGTTTCAGAAAGAGAGGCAACTTTACCTCAGTGTCAGTTACTATGGTAACTAAGCATGTGAACCTAACCCGGACGGAAGCAAGTTTTCTTCTCTCAGTCTCCTCCCTCTGACACAGCGCTCTTTCATTTCCTCATTCATTTATTCTGTCTGTATCAGACATATTTTAGCGCAGTTTATCTGCATGAATAAAAAACATGTTGGTTTATTAACTGTGTAAGGCAGACCATAAAACGTTTTTGTTCCTTTTGTCGACGATCCCGTTGAAGAAGCTGTATTACTTTGGAGTTAAAAATACTGTACGTTAGGAGATGATATTGAAGACCCGACTATAGATGTATTATCATTTCTACCTATTTGAGCGGTATCATTTTTCCTCCCAGTCTATCAGTCATGTAGCCTACGTAACTTAATCCGTCTTCATATCACTAACATCTCCCATTGTGGACGTGCTCTACATCCCAGCACATTATTTGTGTCAGAGGCATTAAAAAGAAATAAATGATTGTAAATCATAATTCTGTTTGTGATGGTGCTACGTCAGAATGGGATTAGTAGTAGTTAATTTTTTCGCCCGCAGGATTGCACCTAAATGAAATGATAGGTGTAGCCTACTACCATTCTAGTTTTCACCAGTAAAATTATAGGTTACCTGTGATTAAATATGAAATTAATACACTATATTAGAGCTTATGCATCAACTCAATCAGGTAATTTTCTCCCACACCAAATTCTCGCTATTTTACAGCAGCCGCTGTATTGCTCTTTTTTTAGCTAAATACATTCTCGCTGTATGTGCGCATGAGTCTTTCCGCCGACCAGTTTGTTTGTGGTTGTTACCATGGTGAATCGTAGTATCATGGCTCCATTCACACTGCCTTTTGTTTGCGCTTAACTCTGAGTTGACTGAACCAACTCAAATCAGCTGTTCTGGAACCGAGAACTCAGTTTCCAAACTCAGGGTAAATCAACTCAGAGTTCAGGATTAGACTCAGAGTTTGGTAAACTTCCTTCCTGAAACGGACCCCAGAAGTGTCCTTTTTTTTATCCTCCGTGTCCTCCTTGGTTACAAGAAACTGTGCGGGGATGTGCGCGATCACGGAAGGCTTGTGTCATTTGGATGCAACGACTAGACTACAATAGTTCCTCATGGGGAGACAGAAACTAGGCACTATAGCTTTTATGTTAACTAGGTATATTGGATCTCTTCTTCAGAATGTGATGTTAGACATTTTAAAGAGCAACTAAATGAAAAGTGTTTATTAATTGCTCTTTGCTAATAAGAGAAAGTAAGGAGTGATAATGGGTTTAGTGAGAAATTTGATGTCGAAACAAATCCAGGTATTTTTGCTAACCGGGAAAACGGATCTAAAATGGAACCGGCTAGCTGAAATCCTTGTGTAACCTTAATAATTTCATCTTCTGGGAAATGTTGGTGCAGAAAGAACAATAACTTGCTTGTTTCATACTCCACCTTGCCAACACTCTCAGGATATGTATGATCTAATAAAACTTGGTTGAGCTGCAGCAGTGAAATCCAACGCCCGCATCTAATGAAATTCTAAGTGATGCAGAATGTGGTGATCATCCGTTGTTGTGCCGAGGGACATGTGGAAAAAAAACCCGGTGGTATCCACTTCAATACCGAAACACTGGAGAATCAGTTTGACTGACATGACAAGGGACACATTTCAACTCATCTCAAATCTTTCATCATGAGAAGAATAAAGGAGTAAAATAAGAATTCACCCTTGTGATTTAATGCAAAAAAAGTCTTTTAGTTCAACATCATCCCTGAGGATAGGAATAATAATTGTTGTCAGGGTTTCAGTCTAGTCATAAATATTCCCTTTCCTGTTCCCGGAAGTTGACTTCAGCTAGCATCAGATAGATTATGATTAATGCAGCCGTGCTGTGCTGTAGCCCCAAGTGGGTGTTCACTTTTCTATCAAAACTTGTAAAGGTTGATATTGTGTTGTGTGTGTGTGTGTGTGTGTGTGTGTGTGTCAGCCTGAATCACTCAGCTTTCAATAATTGATCATTTGGTTTTCTGTTTTGGTAAAAGGCGTCATTAAAAATTGCTTTGCGGCCTAGCCAAAATGTTTTTTTGCACTGCACATGAAACGAGTTTGACTTTCAAAGAGTGCCTGCACTCTATGACAACTGGGACTAGACAAATCCAAAAAGATAATTGCAACCAGGCAGCCAGTCCAGATTCTGTGGGTTGGGACTTTAGGGCCCAGTGAACTTTAGCTGTTGTTTACAAGTGCACAGAACCTGAAACTATGTGATGGGAATAAGTCCCCCCCCCCCCACCGTATAGTTCCCCCACCCACCCTTCTCTGCTCCCAGAGACTCCATCACTGTCCTAAAAATACCTTCAGTGGCATTGTGAAGTCACATGTGGAATAACTAGCTTGATGATTGGCTTTGTATAAAGATATTTATTTTAAATATGTGCAGCTCAGTTATGGAATCGGTTACTTGATATGGAAGAAAGCAGGCTGCCTGTACAAACATGTTTCTTTTAGATAAACAAACCAATTGGTGACAAAGAGAAGTGCTTGGTGACATATTTTGTGGTAATGAGAAGATCAATATTCAGAAAACAGCATTTGACGAATGTAAGGAACACTTGTGTAGCAGGATTCGCCGTCACCATGGGTTACCCTCGGCACAGATCACAGCCCAGACATGCTTATTCTGTAAAGGGAGAGTTTAATTAGTACAACGATGATCAGCTGAGACAATTAACTCACCTGGCACTGCTCTACTGATCTGTCCCCACCTCTCTAGACCACGCCCAACTCCACAACTTGTATATCATTTGTAGCACTGAAATGGAACGTACACTCACCGGCCACTTTATTAAGTACACCTGTCCAACTGCTCGTTAACACTTAATTTCTAAGCAGCCAATCACATGGCGGCAACTCAGTGCATTTAGGCATGTAGACATGGTCAAGACAATCTCCTGCAGTTCAAACCGAGCATCAGTATGGGGAAGAAAGGTGATTTGCGTGACTTTGAACGTGGCATGATTGTTGGTGCCAGAAGGGCTGGTCTGAGTATTTCAGAAACTGCTAATCTACTGGGATTTTCACGCACAACCATCTCTAGGGTTTACAGAGAATGGTCCGAAAAAGAAAAAACATCCAGTGAGCGGCAGTTCTGTGGGCGGAAATGCCTTGTTGATGCCAGAGGTCAGAGGAGAATGGCCAGACTGGTTCGAGCTGATAGAAGGGCAACAGTGACTCAAATTACCACCCGTTACAACCAAGGTGGGCAGAAGAGCATCTCTGAACGCACAGTACGTGGAACTTTGAGGCAGATGGGCTACAGCAGCAGAAGACCACACCGGGTGCCACTCCTTTCAGCTAAGAACAGGAAACTGAGGCTACAATTTGCACAAGCTCATTGAAATTGGACAATAGAAGATTGGAAAAACGTTGCCTGGTCTGATGAGTCTCGATTTCTGCTGCGACATTCGGATGGTAGGGTCAGAATTTGGCGTCTACAACATGAAAGCATGGATCCATCCTGCCTTGTATCAACGGTTCAGGCTGGTGGTGGTGTCATGGTGTGGGGAATATTTTCTTGGCACTCTTTGGGCCCCTTGGTACCAATTGACCATCGTTGCAACGCCACAGCCTACCTGAGTATTGTTGCTGACCATGTCCATCCCTTTATCACCACAATGTACCCAACTTCTGATGGCTACTTTCAGCAGGATAATGCGCCATGTCATAAAGCTGGAATCATCTCAGACTGGTTTCTTGAACATGACAATGAGTTCGCGTACTCAAATGGCCTCCACAGTCACCAGATCTCAATCCAATAGAGCATCTTTGGGATGTGGTGGAACGGGAGATTCGCATCATGGATGTGCAGCCGACAAATCTGCGGCAACTGTGTGATGCCATCATGTCAATATGGACCAAACTCCCTGAGGAATGCTTCCAGCACCTTGTTGAATCTATGCCACGAAGAATTGAGGCAGTTCTGAAGGCAAAAGGGGGTCCAACCCGTTACTAGCATGGGGTACCTAATAAAGTGGCCGGTGTATATGTGGATGAATAGATGTTTGTGTTTGTGCTTTTTAGTATAGTAAGACTAAAACTGTTAAGTTAACTGAGACAGAGTCGTGTACTCACATACATTAAAAGAAATAGTCTGACATTTTGCTCATTTGCTTCGAAAATATGCAAGTATGTATATGTTATCAATCTTGCTTTTCCTATTGGTTTTATAAATAGATGTCTTGTCACATTGTCAGTGTTTGACAATGTTGTTGTGTCTCGTAATCTGATGTGGGTGTTAAATGTTTGGAAGGAAATGGAAATAAAATGTATAATATTTTTAAATAAATATATTTATAATAAAAAATTGATACAGCATAGTATCGCGAATTTCCCCCAGTTTGTTTCCTCTTTTTCTTTGTCCACCTCTTCTGCTTTACCTGTTCTTATCCATGCACCTATGTGTTTCCCTTTCTTTTGTCTGTCATGTCTACGTACCTTGTGTTTGTTCATAAACCAAAACTGTAAAGCGTCTTTGAGTGTTTTAGAAAAGCGCTATAAAAAAAGTTATTACTGTATCAATACACAGACACCAAGTATTAATCTATTCTTATGTGTGTTGGTCTGCTTGACAATCACATTTAGTAGCAATAAAATTGAAATAAGATAACAAACAAATATATTTTTTTTAGATAAAACAGATGTTGACAAAGTTTTCTTTTTGGAGATATCATTTGAAATTGGAAAAAAAGTTAACAAATTGCAATATATTGGAATATGTTTAAAATTGCAATAATATTGTATTGGGATGATATTTTATTGTGAGGCCTCTGGTGATTCCCACCCGTAAATAAAATACACCATTTTAATTTATTAAGCCCAAATTTCCAGCACAGTGATGGCTTCACAATCTATTTTAGGTGTCAATGTTTTTGTGTACTGTGCACTGCTGTGCAATGCTGTAATCCAGGCATCCATCCTGTCTATGGTTGCTGTTGATTTAGCAGCCCAGGGGGGAAAAAACTCACACTCGGATATTGACAGGGAGGAATGCTGGATACCAACTGGCCTGACAGATTGATCATTCAGAAGAACGAGCTAGCAACCTTTCCCAGGATAATTGAAGGCCAAAAATAAACATGCAAGCACATCTGCATGCGTCCTTTCAGTACTTATCAGCATTCGCTTGTCACAAAGGAAGAGATTTGTGGTCCTTAATTCACATTAAACTAAAGAACCGCACAGCAGCATAAAGAGGAAGTGTGTTTGTTGAATTGTGCAAACCTGTGCAGTGACAGCAGAGCATCATGATTTTTGTTAGTTGTTACTAATAGTATTTGTTATAAAATTGAGATCTCAATTCACGCTGTTCACAATTTAATTCTTTTAAATATTAAAGAAATCTGTTTGGTCCTGCCAATTTGTTTTGTCGTGGTTCATGTGTACAATAAACATTACACTTCGTGAGAAAATTGTGGCAGACAATCGCGATATCAATTGTAAGCTAAAAAAATTGTGATTCATATTTTCCCCGAATCATGCAGGCCTATTGTACACTGTATACATTTAAATCTACACCAGTATGCAGCAGGTGGTGTTAGTAAAACGTTGGCGTTACTGCAGAACGCACCAAAGTCAGCATGGGGTTTAGCATGCAATCTTGCTCTGTTTAACCGAAAACAATGTTGTAGTTGTTGCTGTCATGTCAATGCATATCAGTTTAATGATGTGTATCATGTTTTTAAAGTACAAAAACATCTACGGACTGGATTGGTTTTGGTTTGTTGTCAGAAGTCAAACTGCAGGCTGGCAGTGCTGTGTGGAATGCTTTTCCTGTGACATTCTGTGTCCAGCAAGCTTTGCTTAAATGCCAAAGAAAATTATTGAATGGCGTTCATATCAGATGAAAGCTGAAGTCTTTCTGCACATTGACAACTCAAGGTTTTCACTACAGAAACATACCACGCATCCAGAGTCACATACAGTATGTTATTTTCCCCACATCATTCTTCTATGCAAACGGATATAACCAACCATATAATGTCTAGTTCCTCTTGCGCTAAGGTAATGAAATTACACTCTGAAGTAGGTCAGGGGGATGACATTGCATTTTAAAAGAAACGGGTGTAATTTGAACAGACTTTATTGGCATTGTTGTAGAGGTAGCATGCTGCTTACGAGAGCAGTACCACTGAACAAGTAGAGCCACAGTAAAAGTGCCAGTCCTAACTTCTTAGACTTAGACTTGTCTTTATTAACCCTTGTGTTGTCCTCGGGTCAAATTGACCTCTTTCACAGTGTTTTAAATCAGACATATGGATTTCTTTAAACCAAATTGCCCAAAAAGAACATGGATGATTCCATACAACATTTTTCAGGTAACATTAATGATTACTTTCATTGAATTTTTTGGGTGTTTTAATTAATCTTATAGCATTTGAATTTTTTTTTTTAATGGTTTCAAACCAGTATCTGGACTCAACTTTGACATCCACCCATCTGTGAGCCACTCAACATCCTCTGATCTTAACTATTAGTCAGAATAATTCATCATTGCTGCCCTTTTAACAAACAACTTATGTATAAATTCATATAAATAAGGTTTGTTGACCATGAATTCCAAGAATAAGTGTGAAATATATCAGTAAACCAGCTCAGGTTTTTAAAAAAAGCGCCAAAACCATGGAAAAAGTGACAAATAAATCCGAAAAAGCGGCAAAAACATCGGAAAAGCACAATAAAAAATTTCATTTTCAATTTTGACCTGGAAGGATAAGTTCATGGTTAACGGGAAGACAACACAAGGGTTAATCCTTTTGGGATGACTCCCATGGGGAAATTGAAAATATTGTATTCTAACAATACTCCCATCACTGAGACGACATGCAATTACCATATATCAACCCACTAAGCTACATATCTTAGCTTTAAAAACCCAAAATGCACAAATGTATAAGCTCTGGGATTTTTATGCCTGAATACTGACTGGAAGGGAATAATACAAAAGAATTCAACAACATTGCTATCACGTACAATGGCGGACTCAAATGCTCAGACAGGAAATCACAGGTAAGTAGTTTTATTGTTCCAAGAACAATGCAGGCAAAGGTACACCAAGAGCAGGCAATAATCGTCGTCAATAAAAGGCAAAAGTCCAGTAACACTGAGGTAGGCAAAGGTACAACAGGAGCAGGCGATGATAGTAGTAAGGAAACAGGTGAAAGTCCAAAAATACCGTGGAAACAAACACGAAGGAAAACGCTGGAGAGAGTGACATACGGACTACAACTACAATCTGGCAACTTTGAGTGGGAATGGTGTTTTGAATGGTTTAAGCACTGGGATATGGGGAAGATGAAAACTAACAGGTGAATCAAATTAGGGGCGGAGCAGGTAGTCATACGGGCGGGAAGGTAGACAAAGGGAGGAAGACAAGAGACCTGGAATGAGAGCAGATGATTACCTAAAAATAAAACCGGACATACTGATGACAACAATGAAACATAAAATAAGAGCATGGCAAAACCTGACAATCACTAATATTTTACAAAGTTATGGCCATCATTACTGTATGTTATGATAACACAACACTCACAAATGTGAGTACATTCACCTTTGTTTTCACTTCCAATATACTGGTTTAGAGGAATATAAAGTCAAACTAGGAATATTATTTACAGCCCGCCCACCTGGTCGTCCAACGAATAATCTTATTGCATCCCCAGAATAGCCTACAGGGATAACATTTTTGTCAAAAACAATAGGAACGATGGATAAACCTGCAAAAATAGGACTGAGGATATTAATACAACAAAATGATTTCAAGTGAATGTTGTTTCCCGCCAATGAAAATAAAAGATCCAATTTCCGAGGCTGAGTTGTGCTCAGCTGTTGTTAAATGAGATGAAGTGTGCACATGGCCTGGAACTAGAAAAGTGGGATGAAAACTGATCTAACCATTAAATTGAACACAGGTATAAGTCAACAATAATCACACAAATCAAAGTAACACGTTCAGAACACGACAAAGAACATGATTACCTTGGCATTACCATCTTTCAAAAGATAATCTGCCACTGATCTCAAAGTGCGTACATGGCAACATCAACAAATCACCAACAGACATCAGCAACTGTACAGTACCAGCGTAGGGCTCTCGCAGCAACACTGTATCTCTTTTGAAGAGGAACTGCGGTCAACGCCTGTTGGGTCCTTCGTCTGTTGCAACAGCGGCAAGGTTTTGCAATATGGCGGTGTCGACCTATTATCATCTAGTGACACATATCATCAGCCCACTTCATGTTTTACTTGGCAAAATTCTCAAGTTGGGGTTTCACCCTTTTCACAGTTACTTCCTCTTCCTCTTTGGTGTAGCTACTGTGTGTTTCTTTGTCAACTGTTTCTTTTTTTTCAGTTTCCAAGCTGTATCAAAACTGCAACATATTCTTACCCCACACACATGATGTATGACAGTTCATTCATCAGAGAGCTCACAGTGACCATTTTAGTTTGCTCTAAATTCTTCAACTTACATTACTCCAGAGGAAGAAAGGGTGATAATGGTAGATTCTGTACCATTAAAAGCAGTATCTTATTATTATACTTTTTTTTCTCAAACTGGTGAAGCAATAGTGTGTGTGTGACAGTGACACAAGCTGACTTTACTTCCACATGTTGCTGCCATTCATTAACATTAGTTTTCTTGCTCTTTATTTACCTTTAGTGAACAGCGTAATACTGATACACGTATGCTCAGGTAGCTAAAGTTATTGTTTTCTGTGTTGTAAAAGTCACTGAACAAAGCCTGAAGAGAAATTGGCATAATGGAAGAATAGGTTGTATGTGCACGCTCTTTCCACCACACACCCACTTCTCACTCTCTGTATGTCAGATGACACGCACCAGCTCCTGTCCCGGCTACTGACTGTGGAGCGGTGAAATTCCCCCATCAGTGTAGGAGCACTAAGCTTTACATTACATGAGTGCACAGTATGACTCACCACCAGCGTCATCAGTTCCCTCAAGAAGTAAATCATGGAGGAGGTCAACGTGGTTTTACAGCCCGGGATTCTTTGACTGCAATTAAAGGAACTTTGGGGGGTGGGATCCAATCAATTACAATGTTTGTGGATCAATGAAATGAATTTGAAAGCTTCCCCTCACAGCATCAAGTAAGAGAAAAAATGCCTGGACAGATGTGTAGTGTGTGTAAAGATTTTTGAATTTTCTGTTAAAGTTTTCTGTCAACTGTACCTTCAGGCTGAGTTACAAGAAACGACGGATGGAAAGTGACTTAGATGGTAAAGATAGGTCAGAGGTACAGTGGAAAGACTGAGTGAACTTTTGCCAACATTTGATGGCAAATTAGTATCTCCTTACTTATGAAAGTCATCTTAAAACACTAGTTATTATTCCATCTTGTGGATTGCATGAGACACGCCACTCGGAAAATACATAATTAAAATAAAATAAAAGCATTCGATTTTTTTTTAACAAACACCACACCATATTATATTTTATTTTGTTAATACCATATACTTTAACCCTTGTCATTATTGAAAATCACCACTTTTGTTGACGCTTTTTTGATGTTTTTGTCTCTTTTTTTTAACACTTTTGAACCTTTTTTCAATGTTCAACACTACGTAACACTAACTTATTAACTTTAGTTTTACAGTTATTGTTGCAATTTATGATCAATAAACGTCATTTATAGGAAATTAAACCTAATGTTTGAGTTAGAAAAGCAGAAATTAGGAATTATTTAGACTAAAATTAAAGGAATGTATGTTGATGGATAATCACAGACTGGAATATGTCAACTTTTTCTCAATACTATTTCAAAAACACTGCGATGTTTTTCTCCAAATGCTATAAAATTAAATAAGACGCCCCAAAATTAAAGAAAGTAGAGATATGTACTTGCCAAAGAGCGTTGTGTGGAATCAATCATATTATTTTGGGTAATTAAAAAGAACATTGATATAGGAAACATGAGGGTTAAGCAAGAGGGAAACGGTTAACCAGACACCTTTTCAAGCTTAAAAAGGAACATGCTATACTTTTTTTTGTTTAACCCATACATAAAATAGAAATGTCATGTTGTGGTTTTAGGATAAATAATATGTTGTAATTATTTTCTCCAGCCGGGTGGAAAAATGAATGTATACAACCACCTGGAGTCTTGTTGTCATAGGAACGCAGATTTGGTTTCAGAAGTGGGGGGCAGTGGAGATTATTATTATATTATATTATATAATATGTGCTAACCCCATAATCACCTTTTAATGTCTTTAATTCTAATCACCTATAATTTCTATACTTTACCAAAGACAGACGTTTTAGTGAGTGAATCAACCTGAAACAATACAAGTGAAAGGGACACATTTAGCTGGTAAAGAGCCATCAGATGATAATATGTGTTGTTTTTATCGCCTTCCAAGTGTACAAAATAGTCACACAGGATTGATATCGATCTTACTCTCGGAAGGAGAGAAATCAAGTTTCCCAAAATGTCGAATTGTACTTTTTTTTTTTTTAAAGACTAGTGGCAGCACTGCAGCATTTCTCTATCTCCCTCCCTGCTGGCTCACTGTTGTAAACAGTCCTCTCCAAGCCTGTAATCTCTGTGCTGCCTCCTCTCATCCCCAGTGTAATGATCCTGCAGTGAAACAGGATCAGGAAGAAGGAGTTGGGAAGAGTCCTCCAGGACCGCGAGATGGACGATAATGGACCGTAGAGTGTAGACATCCATTAAGTGGTCTGTTTCCTGAGAGATACAGCAATCATCAGCCCTCAAATAGCATTGTATGTGTCTCTGCCAGGATGTACCCATTAACACCAACTGGGTCCAGGTACTTGAAGATTCTCAGTCGTCTGGATATTGACGAACTAATTAAAATAAAATATCCTCATGACTAAGTTTTTGTTGTAATAGAAGTTTTATATATAGGTATATATGTATAGCTACTGTACAGATTGCTGATATGCAGTGGATGAATGCAGTTGCATGTGAATATTCTGTGTGCAACTGTATACAGTACATGTGTGAACGTATTTGCTTTTGCTGGATTTATAAGCCCTTGAGCATACTTGTGGTATGTTCCCTCACAGCTTTCTGCATCGGCACAACTCTCTGTTGTCCTCTGAAATAATCACTCCGGTCCTTGCCTGCTGTGTACAGCTTCTGTTCTGCTCTTTAACCAGAGACTGATACATTTATATGCTCCTGTTTAAGGAGAGCCAGACATCTCATCAGTTTCAGCCCCACGGGCTACAGTGCTTGCAGAGGACAGCTTGTGATTTGTGAGGCACTCTGCAGGCCTTGAGGTCTGGAGCGAGGACCATAAGAGGCAGGGTGGCAAGCAGCAACAGCAAGGGTGGTAATGTGGAGCAACAAGTGTGAGAAAGATGGCAGATTGTATGAGGATGCATGTCTGGTTGAAATGTTTCTAGCAACACCGCATGATGAATAAAGTGTTCTCTAACTTCGCGTTGAGCACGAGGCATTCATCATGTTTGTTAGTGTTTTATGACAGTAGGCCTAAGATTAATTTTTACTTCAAGTATTAGTTCAAATAAATAGTTGCCAGCATATTTCTATAAGTCAAGACAGTTAATGATGTTGTGATTCTTGTCCTCCAAAAAGTACATATTTCACTGTTATTTTTTAGGCTTTTGTAAACATATTTGTATCCACTGCCTCCTGTATTGTGCTGATATCCTGGCAAATAAATCCGATTTAGTAAATCACTAGTTTAAGACTAGTTAGTAGTTACTAAGAAGTTAGGAAGAACTTAACGAACAGTTTTAGTAATGCATTTATGAACAGATGGTGCAACCCAATCCTGGAGATATTCATTACATAACTGGATCATAAGAGATGTTCAGTTTATTGAAAATAATTATACAGATGAAAACAGTAATTGATGGAGGGAAACTGACTGACTGTCAGATTGTGAAATGTTTTGTTGGTCTCTCGCAAACGTTCCCAGAATCAGCTTCAGTTTAAAAAGGAAAATGAGGCCACGCTGTCTTGATCTAAGTACATGTCAATCCTGATTGTGTGTGTTTGCTTCTCTGTGTGAATATTATTATAACCCATAAATACTTCAATGTTGCCCTTCGTGCATCCAGCCTGTGCAATCAGTGAAAATCCAGCAGTAATCCTGACTACATCGGTTGTGCAATTCAAGACATTTCAAAGAACCTCAAACCTCAAATACTTCCTAAAAAGTCAAGAACATCTGGCTATTGTTTTGTTTCTCTCTGGACTGTTACCATTACTGAAACATCCAACATGACAACGCTGTTCCAGGGTGTTGGTTTGAAGTTATTGTGCCATTGAGCTCAACATCTTCTAAGAAACATCAAAAGATAACTGCTGTTGTTTTGGGTTCAGCCTCATCCTTTCTCTCTCTGTCTTTCTCGTGGGTGTATCTTTAGAACAATATTTGAGCGACCACATCCTCGTGAGTTTAGCCAGTTAATGAGCGTAGAAAGGACATAGTAAGTCCTGTGTCTGGTCCCTCTGGGTGTCTGGTTTGGCTTGGTTTGGCTCTGGACTTGTTCCCTCTGGCCACTCTCACTGCGTCCCTAGCTTATTAGTTTTCAGTCCAGGCCTTAGCAACAGGGAAACATTTACACCAATGCATGAAAGCACTCAATCAGCACAAGCCATTAATTAGGCCACTGTTTGTTGGATATTTCATGGAGGAAATGGAGAATTGTTGATAGAGAAGAGTAGTGAGGTGACAGAGATGCTTCCTATGCCAGCTGCTGTTTCTCTCTCTGCCCAGGATGAATAAGCAGCCAGCTGCTGCTGTCCGGGCTGCCTCTCTGGAGCCTACTCTACCTTTAAGGTCAATACAGGAAAAGGTTGTGGTCTTGTAATGTGGCATTGTCTGCGTCTGTATTCAGGGCTCTTTGTGCTGCTTAAAATTGAAGGCATGCGTCCGTGTGTTTTATTGGCATAAAGAGAGGGATGTTGACATTTGGTAAATGTAGCATAACAAGATGATCCACAGCCTCAGCTGACACTGATACTAAACACACAGTCATGTTTTCTCATCTGGTTTTAATACCAAAGTACAGACAACACCGTCATGTTCTGCTGTTACAGAGTCTTGAATCAGGTTCAATTCGGCTCCATCCAGCAGACAAAATGTTTAATCTTGTGGGATGACGGGTTGCCAAAACTCTGAGCATTTCTTGTAAATCCACCAAGTATTGTCGTGGTTGGCTTGCAATTGGGCAGTGTTAGGAAAACACACACAAAACACCAAATAAAACCTGCTCTTAGTGTGACGACACTGAGATACAATGCTTGTCTTGTAATATTAAAATACCATTATACTTTACATGTATACTGTCTGGTGGTGTGAAAAAAAATTGATTTGTATGTCTACTGCAATCACATGATAGATAGATAGATAGATAGATAGATAGATAGATAGATCTTTCATTTTTGAATCAAAAATCAATATTGAATATTGAGCCTTAAAATCGGAATCAAATCGTGATATTTTCTGAATTGTACACTCCTAATGCTTTCTAGTCTAATCCTAGTAATAAATCACCAAAAAGTGTGTCTAGTAGTAAAGCTAGTGTCCAGACAGTATTCCTGGGAACACAAAATGATCATTCACATTAGAAATATACCAGCAGAATCTAACCTAAGGGGAGAACACAAAGGGATTTTTGAAAGCAGTACAGAAAGATGGAAAAGCTTTTCTTTTTTTTAAAGAAAGCAGGTAGGTAGTGAATAGAGAAGCCATGATGGCACTATTCTAGATGAGTTATAAGGGCTTAAAACATAAGGGGAGAGAGAAAGGATGTTGAAACAAAGAAGCAGATAAAATTGCATGCTGAGCAACTTTCAGGATGTAAGTGCGAAGTAGGTGCCTGCATTCATGCTTACCGCAACTGCTCTGGATAAGTAAAGGTTAAATCTCTGCAGCGCAAGCATGATTGACCGACTGCCCAGCTGGTTTTGATTCTGGTTATCTAATCTGAGACAGGAAACCAGCAGTGCTCTACATCCTGAGACTTGGACAGAGGTCTCGTAGAAGACACAACTCTCTGGTTTTTGCTTGGCTTTACTTTTGTAAAGACTGCGTCTAGCCTTGACCCTCTCTTTCTTCAGATTGCAGGCTTCATCAACGCCATTCACCCATTTTGTGGCGACGCGGAGAACCTGACAGCCTTCCGCTTCTACGCCCTCAACCCCATCGTGGATCCCTGGGTCTTCATCATCTGCCGGAAGTCTGTGTTTCAACACCTTTGCTCTCTGCTGAGCTGCCGCTTCGGCAGAAAAGCTGTGAAGACGACAGCACACTGTGCTCTGTCTTTACCCCTAGACACTCACACTCAGAGCGACCCCAGAGACGGGAAAGTCCCATAGACCAACTTGTTCTCCAGTTTACCTCTGTGACCCAACAGAAGCCCTTGGGCAGTGCTGGGTGACTGGAGGCTCGGAGGCCTTGATGCCTGATAAAATGGGAGCTAATATGTGAAATGAAACGTTAACATTTGCATACAGGACTTGTCATTTTAAGACACAAACAAAGTATCCGTCACAATGGAAATATTTCAACATTGAAACTTTGGGAAAATCTATTGCACTGGATTTTAAAATTCCATTGACTAATGAAAGCTCTTCCCAAGTTTCATGGAGAATTGTACCATGAACAAACAGCACTGTAACTTAGCACTAAAAAATACATGAAACCATATCATGAATATATGCACTCGGGTAAAAGCTATATGGGTAAACAATATGCATGAATGTATACTGTCTTCTTTGTTCTCTCAACCTTTTCTTTAAGACTACTAGGTTGTCCACATCGACTGATCCATGACATGAGATGCATGTCACACTTAACCTGAAGATTACATTACGTCATGTCATTACATGTCATTTAGCTGATGCTTTTTATCCAAAACGACTTACAATTGTTGCATATGTCAGAGGTTGCGCGGCTCTGGAGCAACTAGGGGTTAAGTGTCTTGCTTGCTTGAAGATGACAATTTCTTTACAATTATAGTATTATGTAGTCAGTGACAGGTGAATGTGATGTCACTTGGTTTCCATTAGCAGGCTAGTAGTAGCCTCAATCTAGAGTAGTTCACTAGAGACCCTTCCCTCTACCCCCTTACTTCAAACTCAGCCTTCATTTTGATCTCAAATAGACACCTGTAAAATTTTGTGACTGCAATTTTGTGACTGCATCTTGCACGGCAGCATGCCAGCATGCTGATGTTTAGCAGGTACAATGTTCCCCATCTTAGTTTAGCATGATCCCTTGCTAACATTTGCTAATTAGCACTAGACCCAAAGTACAGCGGAGACTGACGTCATCAGTTTTGCAGGTATTTTGTCATAAACCAAAGTACTAAACAAACTTTTTGACCCGATGATAGCACTAAATGAAAACTACCAAATTCACCAAAGTTATCATAATTCATCATCTTAGCGCCATAGAGAACTGTACCAAATGTATGGCAATCCAAGCATATCAACCTCAGGGTGGTGTTCATCAAAAAGTCAGGGGATCACCAAAGGTCATCAGGCTTCATCTTCTCAGGAAACAAGAACGTCTGTACAAGGTTTCATGGCCATCCATCCTATAGTTGTTGGGATAATTTAGTTTGCACCAAAGTGGTGGGCCAACAGACATCTTCAGAGTGATGCCGCTTTCTAAAAGACAAATATTGAATTTGGATAAATTACTTAGTTACTATAGCATGCAAATCTGGCTTCCAGCTGTGTTGCATTTACATTCACTAACATGGACCACGCCACAACGATATGTTAAGATTTAATGAACATTATGAATGTGCAGATGTATGAATTAATGTGGATGTCATCTGATGGCTGGTCTGGGAGGATGCATGATGACCGGGTGAAGGAGACTCAGAGTGGAACAGTTTATAGGCCCCCAGACGGTACCTAGAAGAGACAAGAGAGAGGTGTTCACGGGATAAACAGGAAGGGATGAGAGAGAAGATGGAAGGATGAAGAGGAGGGAACGGGAGGGTGGGTCAAGCAATTAGAGATAACGAGGCTGTTGCATGGCACGGTATATGTAGGTTTGTCTGGTGATTAGAGGCGTGTTTTAGGCGTGGCCCTGCTCCCGAACCGAAGTTAACAAATTACCTACATTTGTACCTGTGAAAATGGTCTTGGAAATGGGTACTTGCCTTGACTCATAGTGCAGCACTGTTCAACCTGCACCGACTGTAAACTATCAAATGTGAATATGAACATTATAGGGAAATATATGCAATAATAGTTTAGAATCACATCTTGTTGTCAAGATTGTTGTGTTCAAAAAGGAAGAACCCGTTGTAAGAAATTATCCAAAGCTCTCTCGCGATCCTAAAATACAATGACTTAGTAAAAATAGCTTATTTAGAGTTTGTTTTAGGCTGAAGTTGATCTGAAGGTAAACCTGCCTTTTTGGAATTTTGACTTCAATCTTCTTTAATGAGAGCAGTTAATCCAAGATTTAGGACTTTATTCAAAATCAGGTTTAAAGACTACTTTAGTCTCAAGCGAATATTTTCTATTCCTGTCCGACTGATAATGCTATTGTATTGCATGCATATTGGCTTCCAATCTTCCTTCTACTTTTCACTGATTTCTAAGCTACCTATGATGATTGCCGGTGAATGTTAAACTTTGCTGCTGCAAAATGCACTGTGACAATTAGTTTAATGTTGGTGTTGTTGTGACTTTAATGCCGTTATTGCATTTAAATGTAGCGTATTTATGCCTTTTGTCTGTGCTATAATGTTGTGTATCCTTACAGTTGTGCTGGTTTGGTTTATGCAATGGACTGCAGAGACACAGGGATAACAGACGTGGGGATTTGAGTTCAGTTGTACATACTGTATATATATTTTTTGGCTGTGTTGCTTTTTGCTTTATAGATTTTACTCAGTCTTGCATGACCTGAGGTAAGTCAGACACAATGCCACTTGCACATTTGGTCATTGAGGGTATTTAAAGTGAAAGAATACATTAATAAATAATAAAGTTGCAGTCATTATATGGTACACATTTTGTTCATGGGAAATAAAATATTAATGTATGTAAGAAAAAAAACATCTCACAACGTACAGTATGTCTGTGTAAGTTTCCAAAGAGTAATCTTTATGCTGAATTTATTTTAGTGTAACAGTCATACGTATTAAAAACACACACTGCTCTCAGCCCATGTATAGTTATGAATGTTATTAGACCCAAGCAAGTTTGCTGTACATTTACAGGATATGGAATCAGAGTGATGAGATAAACAAAATGATGTTTATATTTTGTCTTGTTAAACCCCAACCTTGACTACTCTGTTACATTTTATTTGACATGCAGTGCTCCATTTTAGAAGACTGTAGCCATTTGGAAATGTGAACAGCTTTTACTGTATGAAACAATTGAAAAGAGGTATTAAGTAACATGACTTTTTTTATGATCACTTTTATTCACATTTTAAAGGTTATTGCCTGCAAAGTTCTTATTATTGTGGGTAAATGTTTGTGGTTGTCATGATGCAACCTGGGGAAAGCAGACTGTGGTTTTGAAATCCAATGTGGTTTTGACAGCACAAAACAGTAAAATGAAATGAATCATTTATTTGAGGATCTTCAGAAGTGAAAGGTACGGAACAGGATTACAGCCACGGTGAAAAATGTATGCGAGTTCTGACTTTAATCTCAGAATTCTAAGAATAAAAGTCAGAACTCACATCAATCTTTCACCCTAATCCTCTTCTGTAGAAAGGGCATATATTTCTAAAATGTGACATGTTCACAGATCGTCACAGACGTGTGATTCAGAGTAATAGAAAGACATAAATATTTACAGTGAAAACTGCTTGTTTATGTGGGAATTAAGGAGGTCTCTTTTAAATACAAAATGACATGCAACACTAATAATAATGCAAGAGCTGAATGATTACAGCGTACTATGTAATATGTATTATTGGTTTGCCATCTTTCATGATTCAGTTAAACATTGACCTCAAAGTCTCATAATATAAAAAGGTACAGTAAGAAGAGCTGTGGCTGGTACTGTAGCACCACTATGTGGTGAACTAGTGTACACTTCTTAAACTGAGTGCACATTTGTAAGTCACTATGTGCATCTCATGTTGCTTAAATTGCCTCCTCGACTCATCCACTTCCTCGCGTCTTAGTCCCTACCACCAAGGAAGCATGGGAGAGATGGGAGGAAATCATCGGAGGAAAAAGGAAGCAAAAAATGTGTTTTAGAGGAATTAGACGACCTTTCCTCTGACGCGCCACATGAAATAAGAGCTATGAGACGGCCTTCACCGTGGAGGGACAGAACAACTTCTGGTTCACCGGAGAACCGAGGAGTTATCAAATAAGTGACATGAGATGCAGCTATAGTTTCTCCTAAGACAACCACTTGTCAGTGGCAAAAAGGGTTAACTTAATATGATGTAAATCCTTGTAGTCCTTGTCCGTAATGTGCTTCCCGGTTTTGAGTTGCTCAACAAAAAGATCACCCGTGGGGTTTGAGAGCATAAGTCACATACAAGAGTAATTACAGTAGGATGTGGCTCCCAATTGCAACACTAATGCAGCGGGATTTGTTCATTACACAATCCATGTTTGGAAGAATGACTTCTTAGAACTCAACCACAAAAGTTTAGTTTCTTTGATGTATTAAAAAAAGAAAAAAATCTGTCTGCTTTTAAATCATGGGTGGAATACTTAAACCCTCGAGTTCAGACTGTCTACGCATTCAGTTACGTCTTTAACTTTTCTTGACACATAGCACCCCCCCTTGCTTATGTGCCCTTTTCATTCTATGCATGCCTGTAAATTAGAAATGTTTAACTCGGTTTCAGCACTTTCAACTCGTTGTCAGCTCATCTTTGATTGGATTATAACTAAAAAGGTATGTTACTGGAAATACATACACCGATCAAAAGACGGACTCCAGAGGGCTAAAATGGACACACTATCCTCACCACAACGGACGCCACATGGAACACAGAACCATTATTTTATTTTTAGTAACCTCTGAGCACTTACCAATCACACCTTTAAAAAAAGACAATTGTGTCAGACTTTAGTCATTCTGAGTGGAAAATTCAAATCCAAGAAATTGCCATGTAACTGACTCCAGAAAAGCTCTATGAGTAGCTTTCAGTTTCAAACAGCTTGATGACAATGGCTTCGCGGGGCCGCACTTCCAGTGTGTCCAGAGTTGTTGAGCCCAGACGGTCCATTCTCGTGTTGGCCACGAACACTCCAGCTTTGGGCAGGCTCGGGGCCCAGGATGGATCCACGGAGTGAACCTCAGACCCGACGTTGAGCAGGACGAGGAAGTGGACACAACCCCAGGAGCGCAAGAAGGCCAGGATCGGGGGAGATGAAGGCGAGGGAAGCGTGGAGTTGGAGGAAGAGGAGGAGTTGATGGAAGTAGTAAAGGGAAGGAAAGTGAAGCTGCCAAACAGAAGAGCTTCTTCTCTTGCTCTGGAGTGACTGAGAGAGGTGAAGAGGGCAACAGCTGACCGTTTCTTTTTCTCCTTTTCCTGAGGGAGGGATGGTAGACAAGTGACAGATTTAAACATTATGACACAACTACTCAGGATACACTTTCTAGGAGGGAAATCTGGATCTATTACTCACCGCATGGGTGTCTGATGGGTTGTTTGTGTCTCCATGGGATGAGCCGACTTTCAGAGACACATTCTGGGAGACAGAAACGTTTCATTTGGTAATGTGAACTTTGAAAATGCATCATTTATGGACTCAAAAGTCATCCCACCTGTCTTGGGTCGATGTCTTCATCATACTGGACTGCGGGTGATCCTGGCAGAGTCATTATTAACACCAGGAGTAATTTCTTCAAGTCATGGGATGCGTTACCTCCAACCTGCGGACACATTGCAGTTGTACAACCTGCACCAAAGGGCTTGGTTATTGACTTCACATGCATGCGTCTTACTGTCCAGCTGGGCCATATGTCTTCTTCTCTTGTTTGCAGGTGCATCTCTATGGCATTAGCGACTTCCTCGGGAGACAAGAGGTGTCGTGAAGGTGGCAGAATTGACCTCATGACCACATCCACCAGTGTAACGTTGTGCTGGCTGGAGTTCTTTAGAGAAGGCAGAACATCTCCTGTTTGTTTTACCGCCACAATCCTAAAGACACACAAAGACACACACACCTTTTAAGCGTCATTTCTTAATGAAAAAAACCCATATACAAATAAAAAACTCTATATACTGTATGTATAATGATACCTTTCCTCATCCTCTCTGCTGAATTCTTTGAAGACACCTTTCCACTCCAGGAGCATCTGAAATGTAAATATTTTATTGGAAGCGAGTGTGTGGTAAATCTGCTTGTTAGAAAACAATACTTGTGAGTGGGCATCATTTTACCTCTTCAGAATACGCTGCATCTGTGTCACAGATTGCAAAGCCTGCCACACCCTGCTCCAGCCAGAACCGGAGTGCATGCTGTGGAAAAAAATAAAAAACAACATACCTGTATATCATGTTTTTAAGTAATCCAGCATCACACAGAACTTAACATGTTGAAGTAGCATGACCGGTGAGCAGGTTTTACATGTGCTGTGAGGTTTGATGTCTCATCTGCATCACCCTGAGCTCCCAACAGATCCACCTCACAGACGTTTAACACCACTTTGAGATCTGCAGGATCGATACAAAAAAAGCTTATTAAGTCTGCCTATGCAGGCTGTCTGAGAAAAAAAAGAAGTCCTTCACTCACCTGCTTTTTTGCTCTCTGCGAGCAGATGTAGGATCTGAGGCAGAGTCCCGAACTCTTCACCAGTCGCATTGAGGTTTAAAGGAGAAACCTTCTTATCAAACAGAGCTTCCAGGATGAGAGCTCTTATACCCAGGGACCTGAGGTAGGGAAGCTGCTCACACAGCGCTTCAGAGATTAAACATTAGACAAAGTTAGTTTTCACATTTGTAGGACATTTTACACTTTCTAGTTACCATGAGCTTTTCTATGTTTTGTTCTTCATGCTTCATGTAATAGATGCAGATTATATATAATGGAGTAGTACGTCGTTTTTAAGGAGACTTATCTGCACTTCACCACTGTACATGTTAGTTATTCCATGTTCCTGTGTGGGATCAGAAACAATAAAAGCAATAAAGCAATAAAATACCAGTGCTCTCTTAATCTCTTTTCTAAGTAAAATGCATGCAGCATGTGTTAGCCCACAACATTAATGCTGTGATGTCTACACATAGTCGGTGTAGTGTGAGATATCAAGTTGTTTTCCGCCCTAAGGAAATTGTTATCTGCAACTCTTCGAAGTATGACAAACTTTGGCCTAAAAAGAGCCTTAGTATTGTGGTCAGATTCAATTGTATAATACATTGTGAACATAACTCTCTGATTAATATCAGCCAGCTGGAAGAAACTGGATCTCCACCATTTAACAATCTCTGAGCAAGACTACTTTACTAACGCAACTTCTCTGGGTCCAGGACAGCTTCATGTTTGCCATTATGTCAACTGGTTTGTGCCAATTATTTGTTCATATATAATATATATACACACACACAGCACATTTACTTTAAGAGCAGTCATTATTTGTTTGTTTTGTACATTCTTAATGCATTTTATTTAAAATACCACAGCAAATATGAGACCAGTTTGTAAGTTATTATTGCATAGAAATACTGAATGCATTGCACAGAGAGGGGGAATAATTTTAGATTAATAATGGCCCAGCAGCTAATTTCTTTGCTCCTAGCCTCCCCCCTACAGATTAATATGGCCCCTGAAAATACACCAAGGCTCTGTAAAAGGTCACTATAAAAACTCTTTTGATTTGCACTGCAGGAGGCAGGTGGTCAAACGTTGTGTTCTTTTTTTCTATTGACACCGGGGTTTCCTCACCATCGATGCCCTCTGACCCCTCGGCCTGCAGCTGGTAGAACAGCGACTTCTGCCACCACTTGAGCGGCGTAGCAACCGGCCGGGGGCTCAGCATAATGATGGCGATGCAGGTGGCGAGCATGGTCATCCACGCCAGCCAGAACAGCATCACCAGGTAAGAACGCACCTTCCTCCAACCCGGACCCCCCGCGCGGCGACCTGCAGCTCGTCCTTGGTCATGGGCCGCCACTGCTGGAAAGGCTCCGGTTCCGGTTCAGGCTCCGGGATGAGCAGGTTGGCCGACTCTGAGCCGCTCACCCTGCTCGACATCCCGGAACCTGCCACGCTGCCGTACCCGGCGCCTCCTGCGTTCAGAGGCATCCTGCCTGACTGCAAGTACGTCACATATAGTTAGAGGAAGTGGTTTCATTTCAGTGTGAATAAGCATGCAGACACTCGTGTTGCAGCAGGCAAGAGTTAGCGAACTGTTGCTGGGCTGAAGCTTTGTTTGGATCTGTATGTTTGGTTTATCCATTCCATACCTCATCAGCGGCCTCTTTATCACTTTGAGCCATGTGAACCACGAAGGGACCAGCACAGGTACTGCAGGATTTAACGTTTCTACACTGTGTGCACACACACACACACACAAAGCATGCAGCTCTGCCAGGACCTACAGCCAACTTTCCCCAGCTCTGCCAGGACCTACAGCCAACTTTCCCCAGCTACTACCTGTCTCACACAGGTGTTTACATTTATTAAATTAACTGCTTTGGCATGCTACAGGTCAGGTGACACAGGCTATAATAATAACCTATTTGACTTGCATCTTATTGACCAGTAAACGGACTGTAACTTTAAAAGATATCTATTTAACCCTACAGTTGATTTTCATGAAATATGTATTTTTGTATCATATTTGCTTAAACTATCACTAGGCACACATATTAATTATCTGTGGAAAAACGTCACATTCCTCTGCCTCTACCTGGTGCTAATACTACCTAATGGCAGAACGAGAACAACCAATCAGAGCTGATCAAATATGAATCATGATTATGTTTCTGCATTGACCATTTCTTGCTTCAAAGATCGTCATAAACATTTTAATTTACAAGGAATGACGATTTTGTCTCCCAGTAATTCATATCGCATGGCGATCACAGGGGTAATTCTAAGTACTAGGCTACAGGAGCCAACCCAAGCAGTTTTGTGTCACAAAGCAGATATATAATAAGACATATAATAAATCATAACAACAAATGAACCCCTTACTTGACTTTTTGTGTCACTGTACTTTCTTCTTCTCTGTGTTTGTAACCTCTGTGTACTGTAGAATGCAGCTGGATTAAGACTATTTAAAAGATAATAATGACAAAAATGAATTGACATTTCTGTTAGTTCTTATGTAATGGTGACATTTTGCAGAAACAAGCTGTAGCTGACAATAGAGGCTGGTTTAGAGGCCCTCTGGTGGCCATATGATGTACTTGCTGCTGTATGGCGTAAACCGCTGCTTAGTTCATAGCAGGCTATGTCTTTGGACCACTGAAAGGCTCCAGCCAATCAGGTCAGGTTCTAACCCAGTATCATCCTGCTGTGAGGCAACACAAACCACTTTGTCCACATGTTGCTTATTAAAATGCCACTGAAACACAGTCACAGGCCTTACTCACATTATATGTCTGAGGTTTTAGGTCCTTTTCTTCTTTTCCACCTCTTCTTCCTCTTTGTCTTTGTCCACAAGTGTTCCCAGCCTAACAGTGCGGTCCTGTGGTGAGTATTTGAGTGTGCTCTTGTGTCAAGAGTGAGGACTTGAAAAGGACTGTCTGTCCAATAAGTACTCTGCTCAGTCAATTGATACAGAGGTGCTGAGCCTCACCACACCCTCGCAACACATTCTGAAGAACACATGCCAAACCCCCCCCCCCCACCCCACCCCCCCTAAAGTCCCTCATGTGGTAGTTTTGACTTTAACTTGAGCTATCTTGCTTTTATTTGTGATACTGTAGATAGATGGAATAGAAATGTGTGTTTTCTTTATCTCCTGTATAGTTTTTAGTCTGTATGCTGAATGTCCCACACTTTTATTTGGGTTTGAATGAAATGCAGGATTGTAAATTCAATGCCCGCCTCTGAATTTCAATGAGAGATTCTGGTATTACATTCATGTTTTTTGTGTGTGTAGGTAAACAATAAATCAATTTAATAATAGTTAAAGTGTGTATTAAAAAATAATGGGCAACTATTTTGATAACTGATTAATCATTTGAGTAACTTTTCAAGCAAAACATATCAAACATTTGAAATTTTGCATTTGTTTCTCTTGTATGGTCTAATAACTAAACATAGTTGTAGATTGGACTGTTGGTTGGACAAAGCGAACAGTTTGAAGACATCACATTGGCCATTTTATTACTATTTTCTGACATTTTATAGACAAAACTGTTTTGGTTAGAAATGACTCTAAAATGAACATACTGCCCAAGTTCCTGTATCTGTTCCAGTGCATACCTATTTTCCTCCCTAAACCCTTTTTCCACTCTCTTGATAACTTAATCTCACAATTTATTTGGAACAAAAGCACCCCAAGAATAAAAAAAGGAACTCTACAAAAACCTAAACTCCTGGGCGGCCTAGCTCTACCCAACTTTTTGCTCTACTATTGGGCTGCAAACATCAGAACAATATTGCACTGGTGCCACATCAACAGCCAATCTCCACCATGGCTGCAGGTTGAGGAAGCTGCATGTAGTCCCTCCTCTTTGATGTCCCTGTTGTGCCTTCCCCTGACCTCGTCATCAACCGCACATTCTAGTAGTGTGGTAGTGAAAAACTGCCTTAGAATTTGGAGCCAGTTCAAGTGGCACTTTGGACTACAGGTAACACCTGTCCTAGCCCCAGTACATTCTAACCTTCTGTTCACTCCGTCAGTTATCGACCAGGCTTTTTTGGTCTGGAAAGACCTAGGGATTGTGTCAGTAAACCGCTTTACATCAGTGGCATATTTGCTTCCTTCGACCAACTAACTCAGGTATTCAACCTAAAACCCACCCATTTCTTTAGATTTCTGCAAGTCAGGGACTTTGTCCGTAATCACTTTTCTGGCTTCCCTTCCCTCCCTTCCCCTACTCTCATTGATACTATACTCGGTATTGACCCAAGTCTAAAAGGTTCAATTTCAATACTGTACAACACTCTTCTCAAAAGTCAGACAACCTCTGATGCTTTGCGTGATGTTTGGTCTGCAGAGCTTGGTGAGGACATAGTTCCTGATGCCTGGGAATACGCCCTCAGTCGAGTCCACTCGTTGTCCATCTGTGCTCGCCACGGAGTGTTACAGTGCAAAGTGGTTCATAGAGTTCACTGGTCTAAAAGTAAGCTTGCCCGTATCTACCCCCGACATCAATCCAAACTGTGACAAATGCCACCAAGGCCCAGCCAATCTAACCCACATGTTCTGGTCTTACCCTGCCCTTACTCCTTTTTGGTTAGGTGTTTTTGAATCCCTCTCAGCCATCACATCTGCCAATATTCAACCCTCACTATTGCTGGCCCTGTTTGGTGTCCTACCCACTGGCCTCACGCTGCCGCCCTATTTTGCTGATCTTGCTGCCTTTCTTACACTGCTAGCAAGACGTGCCATCCTCTTGCGGTGGAAAAGCCCCTGCCCCCCCTCCCGCTCTCAATGGATGAAGGATGCGCTTCACTTTATGAGATTAGAGAAAATTAAGTATTCTCTTCGCTTCTCAGAATGGAAATTCCATCAAATTTGGCAACCCTTCCTAGATCATGTTAGGTCTGTCCATATAGACATTGACCCTGGTGTCTAGGCAACTACTTGTCCCCCCCTATAAGCAGCAGCTTGTAGCACAGTAGCTGTTTTGTTTGTTTTCGTTTTTTGTTGTTGCTTTTACACAATCTCTTGATTTTATTATCAACTATTTTTTAAATTTTTTATTTTATTTTATTTTTTATTTTTTTTATTTTTTATTCATTTGTTTGTCTTTGAGCGTGTGAGCATTCATGTTCTGTGTGTTAGTGTATATATGTAAAAGCATTCCTATATCAGACTACTATTGCCCTGCTTACCTGTATCATGACCCATTTTACCCTATTTCATTTAACCTCAATGATGTATCTTTGTGGGGGAGGGTGGGGGGTGGGAACTGGGTGTAAATCATATACCTGTTAATACCTTGTGTCACAGATTGACTCTCTGTATTGGTTTCCTTTTATAGATTAGGTGTACTATGTATCTGCTATGTTCAAAATCCCATAAATAAATCATATAAAAAAAAAAAAGAAATAACTCAACAGATACAGCGTTAATCAAAAATGTAAATGGACTGTTCTTATGTGAGGAAAATAATTATTTGAACACCCTGCTATTTTGCAAGTTCTCCCACTTAGAAATGATGGAGGGGTCTGAAATTGTCATTGTAGGTGCATGTCCACTGTGAGAGACATAATCTAAAAAAGAAAAAATCCAGAAATCACAATGTATGTATGTGCTATTTATTTGTATGATACAGCTGCAAATAAGTATTTGAACACCTGTCTATCAGCTACAATTCTGACCCTCAAAGACCTGTTAGTCTGCCTTCAAAATGTCCACCTCCACTCCATTTATTATCCTAAATTAGATGCACCTGTTTGAGGTTGTTAGCTGCATAAAGACACCTGTCCACCGCATGGAATTAGTAAGAATCCAGCTACTAACATGGCCAAGACCAAAGAGCTGTCCAAAGACACTAGAGACAAAATTGTACACCTCCACAAGGCTGGAAAGGGCTACGGGGAAATTGCCAAGCAGCTTGGTGAAAAAAGGTCCACTGCTGGAGCAATCATTAGAAAATGGAAGAAGCTAAACATGACTGTCAATCTCCCTCGGACTGGGGCTCCATGCAAGATCTCACCTCGTGGGGTCTCAATGATCCTAAGAAAGGTGAGAAATCAGCCCAGAACTACACAGAAGGAGCTGGTCAATGACCTGAAAAGAGCTGGGACCACCGTTTCCAAGGTCACTGTTGGTAAGACACTAAGACGTCATGGTTTGAAATCATGCATGGCACGGAAGGTTCCCCTGCTTAAACCAGCACATGTCAAGGCCCGTCTTAAGTTTGCCAATGATCATTTGGATGATCCAGAGGAGTCATTGGAGAAAGTCATGTGGTCAGATGCGACCAAAATAGAACTTTTTGGTCATAATTCCACTAACCGTGTTTGGAGGAAGAAGAATGATGAGTACCATCCCAAGAACACCATCTCTACTGTGAAGCATGGGGGTTGTAGCATCATGCTTTGGGGGTGTTTTTCTGCACATGGGACAGGGCAACTGCACTGTATTAAGGAGAGGATGACCGGGGCCATGTATTGCAAGATTTTGGGGAACAACCTCCTTCCCTCAGTTAGAGCATTGAAGATGGGTCGAGGCTGGGTCTTCCAACATGACAATGACCTGAAGCACACAGCCAGGATAACCAAGGAGTGGCTCTGTAAGAAGCATATCAAGGTTCTGGCGTGGCCTAGCCAGTCTCCAGACCTAAACCCAATAGAGAATCTTTGGAGGGAGCTCAATCTCCGTGTTTCTCAGCGACAGCCCAGAAACTTGACTGATCTAGAGAAGATCTGTGTGGAGGAGTGGGCCAAAATCCCTTCTGCAGTGTGTGCAAACCTGGTGAAAAACTACAGGAAACGTTTGACCTCTGGAACTGCAAACAAAGGCTACTATACCAAATAGCAACATTGATTTTCTCAGGTGTTCAAATACTTATTTGCAGCTGTATCATACAAATAAATAGTTAAAAAATCATACGTTGTGATTTCTGGATTTTTTTTTTTTAGATTATGTCTCTTACAGTGGACATGCACCTACGATGACAATTTCAGACCCCTCCATGATTTCTAAGTGGGAGAACTTGCAAAATAGCAGGGTGTTCAAATACTTATTTTCCTCACTGTATATATCGCTTTTCTAGTCTCAACAACTACTCAAAGCACTTTTACATAGTACAAGAACCATTCACCATTCACACACATTCATACACTGTGGCCGAGGCTGCCGTACAATATTATGGTCGGGTGTGGCCATTTTGCCACACCCACCATAATATTGTAAAATGAAAGACATATCAAAAATACTGATCACAGTGTAATCAAATTAACTTGATCTATCATTTAATTGTGTCCATCTATAACTTGTATGTATATTGTACGTAATGGATATTAATGGAACAGACTATGTTATTAGCCTGTTATGTACTAATCTGTTTTGTGCGAGAGAAGTCACACATCCTCTCTAAAGAGCCATTAGTGGTCCACGTTTAATGATGTAAGTGTGCTAATTCCTGGGAACTGCTCTTATTCTTTACCCTAGTATGCCCCCCACCCCCGCCTGCTCTCTCGTGCATTCTTTCTCCTTTTGTGTCTCTCCCTCTGGCTTTCTTCTCTTATGGCACATGGTTACGTTACGTTACAACACTAAATTGCTCTCCATGTCACCCTTGTGCAAACTAATTACTTACTGAGAGATACTGCGTTCCCTCACGAGAGTCTCTAATACACATGTAGCCGACGTGCGGAGCCACTCATATACTACATATCATGAAATACATCTGTCAATAACAAATCATTTTAGAAAATATAGTGCAAAAATTTTAAAAACAAAACAACACAGTGGGTATTTGATTGAAAATGTACTTTAATTTGCCAGAAAGCAAATTCACAAAGAAAATATATTTTACAAACAATCATCGTTAGTTCAATGCTTGTCTGAAATGTAAAGTCTCTCATTTAAGACGGTCTCCATGGAGACAGTAAAGCTGTTGATGATTCTGTTTCCATGGTAACTGCTTTTTTTAGTTTGATTCCTCCTCTGACCCTTCGGTGTCCTGAAATGTCACAGAACAATAATGTTACCAACACCGAGTATTTACTTTAAGCAGAACATTCTCATTATCAATTACGTGATCAATTATTTCTGCAATGTTTAGATTAATTACACTATGTGGAATGTACTGTTAATTACATAAATGGCATCCCCTTTGGTTTAAGGACATTGTAAAATATATTTTTTACTATTTCAAAATGTCTTAGAGACCAAATGATTTAACAGTTAATTGAAAAAGTAATCAACAGAATCAGTAATGAAAATCAGTTGGTGCAGCCCTAAAAACTGTGTACATTAGGCACATTATTGTGAGATAACAGCTGAGATTGTTTTAAAGTGCCTTCATCTCATGGCATCCAACTGTAATATGACTCATGTCTTACCCATAGACATAACATAACAATTTCTATTGTCTTACCATAGCCTCCTGAGATCTGAGAGTCATAGTGTGTTTCTGATATGAAGAGATGATACAGTCTCTCCTGCAAAGAGAGAACCCATGGTTTTATGTCAAAACAATTTCAGTTTTGATTCCCATTTCATCCTTGTTTTCTTTTCTCAGACTCACTTGCTGGTGATACCTCCTCCCGGTGGGAGCCCTGGTATCTCTTCTGCCGCCAGGAATTTGATCACACACACAAGGTCAGGATCCTCATCCTTGGACCTAATCATCTGGATAATTTCTGTGAAGAACGGTAGGCCAAACAATACGGTTATAAACCAGGGAGCTAACAGTAGTTTAAAGTGTTTTACTGTGGGGGGTTTGGAGTGAAAAATCACCTGCCACTTTCATATCAATCTGTTGCTCAACCTCTGCCTCCTTCTGCAGTGCCTCTTGGGACACCTGGGGGGCGCCGGGGAAGCAGATGATGATGATGCTCATGTTATCCAAGCTGCCCTGCAGAGGGAGACAGAAATATAACAGAAGGCTGTCGTGTGACTGCTCTTGTTACTCTGCATATTAAGTCTAACTGTGCATGTCTAACATATACATAGTTAAGATTAGCTCCAACGCAACTAAGTGTTACATTAAAATGTTGCTCCTAAGGTGAATTGGCGTTTATAACCCAAAAATAGAATATATAATAATCTAGCATGTGGCCTTCTGTCTGCATAATGACTACTTTGACTTTTTATACTTCAAGTACATTTTTACTGATAATGCTTCTGCAAAAGTGTGAATGTAGTAAAGTTTTCCGCCACTTGAAATCACTTGAAATAGGTGTTGTTGATAGGTGTACAGTAATAGCAGGGGACTGATGTCTGCGTCAGGTTGGATGGCGATATATATTTTGGTTTGGAAGATATCAATCTTCTCCAATATCACAGTTAGGTCATAGAGGAGGGTGATGATTTTGCTGATTTGCAAACACATTAGGCTTTTGAAAAATGCAAATGTGAAGTAGAGCTGACCGATAAATCAGCCAGGGCTGGATGATACTTCGGCCGATAATAGCTTTTTGCAGGTATATCTTATCAGTGTATAGGTCAGCCGATAAGTAACAAAGATGAGAGAAATGCCAAACTACTACAAACTCACTATGCCAGGAAGTCAATGCAGTTGCAATGCATCAGCCAGTTATGTTATGACATCAGAGATGCGATGAGCGAGGCTCAGTGTGTACTGGAACATGTAGTCTTTCAGCAGGTACAGTAAGCCTTTTTTAGGTGAAATAAATAGCAGCCCATCCCAGCCAGGATAAAGCCTCTGAGCCGGTGTGTATTGAGCAGTAACGCTGAGCTCCTGTCAGTCCTAATCCGAGCCATGTTTAGCATTTCTTCCCTCCTATCCTGTGTCTCAGGATAACGTAATACAGCTATTTATAGGTCGCGCTCAGGGCTCATCAGTTGTGCAGTAACTAACAAGGATTAAAAAAGAGCTGCAGGAAAAGTCTACTTACATTCATACATACACCTCACAGTCTCACACAAAGACCCTGCCCTCAGGGTACACCTGCCTTCACATTAATGTAAACATTTCCCATTCATAAAACACTGTCTTCATTCCCCATGCCACCACCTGTGTCATAGTTTGGGCAAAGTGTTGACCCTCAATGCCTTTTGTTTTATTGATCGTCACATATTTATTCTTTGATTAGATAGATCTTGTTTTTTAAACACTTTGAAACCATTTAGTTTTAAAGAAGCTGTACTCAATATTCAGAACATTAATATAGCAGTAAACAGCAATTTGCTATGTAGGATAACAAATAGTGTAGTAATGGCGTCCTGAGCAGAGATTGAAGTTACACTCCCTCTGTGCAATCCATGCTTCTCTGTTCTTTGTTGTGATAACCAGTTTAGTTAAGTTTAGTTTATTAGTTTATATTGTCGTGGACAGTCCCCCTTAATTAACTCTATAGTAAAAGCAGCAGCTTTAGCGTCTATGGCTAATTTACAGCTGTATATCCTAAAATACAATGTTTAACATGTTAACTTTACATCTATGACAGCAGGCCTAAGCAAAAAGGGTTAAACCATACAATGAAGCGAAACAAGCACAGCTAATGGCAATGACATTAATGCAGTCCGTGCAGTGAAGACAATACGAAGCAGACAAGAGAAAGGAGAAATGTCTCAGAGGCCACATTGAAAGCACATACAACACATAATGGAGGCAGGCAGCATAGATGGAGCGAAAGCAACAATGACTATGTCACATCGAACACACATCACATCTGACAGATTAATGTGTGCAGTAATAGTTATTGGACAGCCATATTTTAAGGTAGTTGTAAAGGTGAAATATGTATATCTTTGCATTGAATTCCAGTTTTGTAATGTCATAACAGGAAATGATAATCGGCCAAATTTGGTTTTGCTGAATGGAATTAGAAGGTAACCTTGTGCGGTGGTTCTAGTAATCTGACTGCTGTTGTTACATTGGGTTATGAAAGAGTTCAAAGGAGTAGGAGCAGTGTTATGCAGAATTTTGTAGACCAGACAGATGTTTTTGTATTTAATTACATCTTCCTAGCTCAGCAGTTTACGGTTAATTAGAATAATACAATGATACAAGCTATTTGGCTTCTTCTTTGAGTGTTTTCTTGTAATGAGTAGCTAATGGCTTTAATTGGCTACGCTAAACTTGACCCTATTGCACGTTTTCTTAATATGTGCTTTAAAATCATGATTATAGTCAATAATAATTCCCAGATACTTAAATTGTGGCACAATCATAATGTTTTCCCCTGAGATGGCTATATTTGACACAATGTTACATTGTCTTTTTATGAAAAATATTCCTACAGTTTTATTTACATTAAGTTAAAGGCAGGAACGATTTAGCCAATCAGTGATCTGATCCATGGCTGTGGTGAGTTTGGCAGCAGCCAGATGTTTTGTCTTGGTATCCTCATGTACTACAGTGTTGTCCGCATACACTAGTGTTTGGGCTTCAGGGCAAATCAATAATATATAAACTGAACAAAAGTGGGCCAAGTATCAATCCTTGTGGTACCCCTGTGCATAAGCCAAGAGCTGATGAATGATAAACGCTCACAGAAACATGTTGGGATATAGGGAGAAATTAAAATAAGACAGTTTGGCAATAAGGACCTGGTGGTCTGGTCGCGTGTGCATGTAAGCGCCTTGTCCATCTGTATCAGGCACCAAGGGCCATGACAAAGCGACTGCATTTGATAAGTTGGGAAACTGCCGTGTGGAGGCAATCCCAGAGCACTTTCTATTTTGAATATACAGCCTCTTTTAAATTCTCTACTAGCTTCTTATATTATATTTTAACAAGAATTGTGTCAAAACATGTTTATACTTCAACAAATCCACCACTAAGTCCTTTGGCAAAGATATTTTGGTATCAAATCTGCAGTTGTATTGAAAAATCACAAACAATACCTATCCCTAGTCATGGTCGTGAAAACCACAGAGGTAACGGTGGCAAATCACTATCTTCTTTCTCACTTTTTTCATTCATTTTAACAAAATATATCAGTTTGCCATTCCAGTGATTCCTTCCTCTTCTGTCAGTATCAGAATCTTTTATCAAAGCCTTTTATTTTCCTATTGTTGCAGGCACCTTGTCTGCATACTGGGGTGTTGACATCTTACCTTATAGAGACAGAGGTCAATCACTTGGCTGCAAATATCTCTCAGGTCATCGCACACCTGCAGACGGCTGCGGACAAAGGCACACAGTTCTTCATTACCAATGGCATCCCACACCCCGTCACATGCTAGAATTAGGAACTCGTCTTCGGCCGTCCTCTCCATCTCGTACACTTCTGGCTCCGGCGACACTAGCTGCTCCGTCTCCGGCCTCCAGTCCACCTCCTTGAAGTCAAAGTCCCCCAGTGCTCTGGAAACGGCCAGCGAACCGTTGACTCTCTGCAGGGTCACCGAGCCTCCAGCATTCTGGATGCGCTCCTTTTCTCTGGGTTGAACGGCTTGTGGTCCTCTGTGTAGAAAACCACCTGGCCGTTACGACAGAGCAGGGTTCGAGAGTCCCCACAGTTGATAAAGTAAATGTTGCATGGCGAAGTCAACACAGCTGCTGCAGTGGAGCCACAGCGATCCCAGTTGTCCTCGCGAGTCAGTTTGTGCATGTGGCGATCAATGTTCAGGAAGCCTTCGCGAATCCCCTCCTTCACCTGCTCGGGATCCTCGTTTGCTTTGACACTACCTGTAAGAAATGAGTGGGAGACATTTAGTTTTAAGATAGATTCCCCATACTGGCACTGCCTTGTTATTTGTTGTTTGAGGCCAACACACTGCAGATCCATGGCATAGATAAGACATCATCTGTTATTGTGCAATGACATGGCGAATACAGTTTCAAGCTAGAACCTTTCATTTACCCAAGCAAAATGTCTTTTTCAAGAATTTCCTGGCAATCATAGGCAGCAGTAACACAAGCTACAGACTGAAGATTACATCCTTTAGTGTAACAATTAGTAATTTTCTCCAAATTTGCCAACCAACCAGTTCACAGCTCTAAAAGTATTCAACTTGACATCTGAATGAAAGTCATAGCTCCGTTAGTTTTGATCCCTGAACCTTCTTATCAATTTAATCGTGCTGTAAAATAAAAAATGCCACAATATGTAGAATTCTAAAATCCAAAAATTGGCGCACATTATATTGTATGTGGATTTTATAAACTTTCAGTAATGTATGGCATATTCTCACCCTCAAATCTGAATCGTATAGCTTAATAATCTGCTTTAAATCTGCTACATTCATGGACTTTTGTTTGTGCAAATGTATTAGTTATTCAGTATATTACTTCGTCTTGAAAGCATTAGGATACAGGAAGTCTTGTTTGCAACCCAACATATTTTTTGCAAATGCAAATTCAGTATGTTTTTAATTTTAAATGGCGACTTCAAACGTTTGACATGCCAAACTGGCTCTACCTTACACAATGTTGCAATATGTTTATTGGCAGACTCTATGGTATAAAATTACTACAGTAATTGCATCTAAACTGTATGAACAAGAGCTTGATGTAATTACAAACTGGAAGTGTATCCCTCTCGAACAAACAACTAAAATGTATTCCGTGCTAGTGCTAAGATATTTTGAACCATCTTGAGTAATTAGATACATCCTATTAGTCACTAATTGTTCTGTACCTGTTGCTAGGATGTGCTCCAGCAAGTGTTTGGAGCAGTACTGTGCCACTGTGGTGCCTGCATGTCCGTCATAAACCGCAAAGTATCCCCACTCTGTCAGCTCTCCTTTCAGCTGGGGCATGCAGGTGTGAGCATCCTCCATCTGAGCCCTCCACCCCTGCATGCTCCCCACAGCGTAGTTCACCCCCAACTGAGAACCCCCCTCTGACACATGCTTCTCCAAGTTGGGACGATCCAGGTATGGGCTCGGCATCAAGTCGTCGTCATCCAAATTGTCCTCGTCCTCAGACCCAGTTTCCTTGGGCCCCCCTTTGAAGAAAAAGGTGACCATCTTCTCCGTCTCTTTGACTAGCTGGCGGAGGAAAGAGGGCACCTCCAAGTTGCTGGCCCGCCTGGCCGTCTTCATCGCTCCTCGGAGCCTGCGTTCAAGCTTCCTGCTCGAACTGACTGCAGCCCGTTTTCTCCTGGTGCCCCACCTCCGACCCTGTGTTTTCCTTAGCAGTTCCAGCGCAACAGTTAGGCAGGCAAACAATAACTTACTTTAAATGAGAATAATCCTGTTAAATTAAAAGCTGTGTTGGTTTTGTGTTAACAATTATCAGGCCCATTTTTGCAATCTGAGAACATTCCGTGACAATAAGCCCTTTAGGTGTCTTCCTCTATTGGTCTCACTGATCTACTCTGGCTTCCCTCCGTTCTCTTCTTTACCCCTCCTGTATCAGCCCTGCTCTCCTATTGGCTTATCAATTCTGTTGATTTACCCCTCTGCTCTACCCCCACCCAATGCCTCTTTTCCCTTACCCTGTGTTTGCGTAACACTGTTGGATAATCACCTTTCCTTCAAGGCAGCCCAGGTGACCTGTGTCTGGACATGTGAATGGATTATGAGCATGACATTTTCCAACAACACGGAGGGATCCCTTAATTGTTCTTACATGTCTCTGTGCTATTATAAGACATTTTTATTCCAAAATAACTTATGGTAAATAGTACACTTGTTTCTTTTACATAGGTTTGTGACTTTTGACATTATGGCAGAACTATAAAATATTCAATAGCACTCAAAACAACCTTTGATCAAGGTCTATTTAATAGCTGTTCTTGAGCTTTCGACATATACCATGGGCTTCATTGGCAGAGGGAGTTTGCACAGTTTGGCTGGTCTTCCCGAGATCAACATTAGACATCGAAATGCAACTTTTAAGCCAAAGTCTACAAGAAGTCCCTAAATTGCTGAGAGGAAAATGGAAATTTGAACTAACTTCCCATAACAACTGGGGCCTGTCTCACAAAGCAAGTTTTTTTTTTTAACATTAATATGCAATACCCCAGCCTGCCTATGGTCCCCCATTGGCTAGAAATGGCAATAGGTGTAAACCAAGCCCTGGGTATCATGCTCTGCCTTTGAGAAAATGAAAGCTCAGATGGGCTGATCTGGAATTTTGCCCCTTATGAGGTAATAATAGGCAAGGTTACCTCCCCTTTCTATGCTTTGAGAAAGAGACATCATGGCTTTCAAAACGAGCAAAGTGGCAGTTCAAGTCAAGGCCAAACCCCCCCACCCCCCGCGTAATTCTTCTCCAAGGCTGAATTTCGGGAAAGAGACTTCAGATACAGTATTAGGGGACCACTAAGGTCTATATAAAAGCATCCAAAAAGCACCATGTCATGGGACCTTTAACTCTGGTTTTCCAGTGTCATTATCTGGAAAAGATCAACAATGTTGCTGGAGGCAATATTAAAAAACATTTTAAACTATGATTTAAAAAGAATAAATAAAATATAATAAAGACAAATAAAAAGTTACACTGCAGTTATTTCTATAAATAATTCTAAATAAGGGAATGACAGCTTTTCTAAATTTGTGTTATATATTGAAACCTACTTGAACCCTACCCTGTATGTGACTTACTGATTCCGTGTTGGCACTGCATGTCAGCTCTGTGTCTTAATCTAATTAATTGCTGTATATTTGGAGCTCCCGACCTGATTTACATGTAGGAACACCCATTATTTCTTTTAATTATTTGAAGTGACTAAGTGATGTCAGTTATAGCACAATATCTATCTAAAGTTGGAAAACATTACCTAGCAATATCCATATAAAGCTACCGTCATACCACACCTAGTCTCACGTTGACAGACCTTCCTCCACAGCGCTGTAAAGGAGGGTCTGGCGAGTCCACACAGCATTCCAGGGTAGGAAAAAAACGTGCTCTGGTTTATTGGTATTTCTTTAAACCAATCACAATCGTCGGACTCAATGACGGTGTACGTATAAAAGTTATTTTAGTTGTACAAGAGAAAACTCAGATTGGACAATGCACATGCCTCACTCCCTATTGTAAAAGAATCTTAGATTTGTTGTTTGTTTTAAAGTTGTGATTTATTTGTGAAACATTAATATTTCTTATGTTTAACTGGAATATGAAACGCTGTTTATTACTTAAACATAGCATAGCTGATAAACCTTACATGCTGTATTTGCGCATCATTTAAATGCATCCTTCTCTGTGTTAATGTTTTATGCTAATGTATAACATACATTATTAATGACTTGCTACTCCTTCTCTTCCAGCCTGTCCCTAGGATCCTGACATGAAATCACATGACGAGAGAGGGAGACACAGATAAGCTATGAATTGGAGATGACAGATGGATACAGGGGCATACTCTTGCTTCTCTTGCTTTTGCTGTAGCGTACATTGCTACAGCTGCAGTCATAACAATGCAAGAGGAAATGACGAGAGCAAGGAGGATGGTGGAGGCAGGCAGGCAGGGCGGGGCTGCTGAGTGAAAGCAGCGGGAGGCAGGAGAGTGAGCGGCTAAACAGACAACCAAGGGAGGAGGAGGGAGAGAGACAGTATATCCACAGGACATAAGTGCCGGCAGCAGAGGAGGGAGGGGGGCTTCCAGACTGGATGGGCCCAGCGATGCCTTGATGGAGTATGGGCCAGGTTTTAGGATTCTCCCAATGCCGTGAGTCTGCTTTTGTTCTGCTGTTTCTATCTGTGTTTCCGTGTCGAAGGTCTGCATATCTCACTTTTGTTATCTCCCTCTCTCGAAGAGAAATTATATAGATATTTCAGCTCAGCATCCTTTCTTGCTGCCTGCTGTAACCATCGTATGTGTTAGCTCAGCCTCCTCCTTCCCCTCCCTGCCTCCACTCCACTTCATTCCTCTCTCCTACCTTTTAATAAACACATGGCTGACTGAATAGATGCAGTGCAGAGAGAGACCTATTCTTTGCCTTTGCCTCCCATTGATTTGCAGGTGTTTATGTGGTTGTGTACGAGAAGGCTTTGCACGAAGACGTGAAGAATTATGCAAGTTTTTTCCTACCTAAAATCTTCTTTTGTGCTTTCCTATCTATGTTTTATTTTATCTTTTATATTCACCTGATATTCTCTTAAAGTGCTTTATAAGACAAGAGCGGTGAAGAGAATATGCTGCATTCTTTGCTCTGGCTGGGTCGATTTCTAAGCTAATGTCATGCTGGCTATCTAATGTAGTGAAGGCCTTTACTGTTGGCAGTTTAGCTCTGTAAGGAAATGAGTCTGTATTCACTGACCTACAGTATGCTACAGTATGAGGAGTGTACGGTTGTCAGTGACTTCTTCAATAACATAATGCAGTTCATTGTTATAACTTTGAAAGATTCACTCAAAACAAGGTGCTGCAGTGTTTGTTGTGGTTTTTATGTTATTCAATTCACATTTGTGCACCAACGTTGAATGTTTTGAGAGGCACATGAGCAAGATGAATGTGAAATGGTGGAATGTATGAGTTTACAGCATCTAAAAGCAGCAACAATTTCTTTCATTTTTTACATTTCTGACAATCTTTTTCTATGGCATGTTTACTTGTAAATTTATGTTAAATTGTGTCTGTTTTCTTGCAGAAGAATATGGCTCTGTGGCGTCCACTCCAGACTCAACGCCTCCATGCACCGATGGTACGAAATGTGACACATATTCTGTCTCACAATAATTAAAAAAATAAGAGATCCCTGCTTCCTAAAGCCTTTCATTTGAACTTAACATTAGAGGACTACATCTGAACATCTCTCACCTGTTAAACACGAGCATGGGTAAACACACACACAAGTACATTTTGATCACAGCTACGTTTCGGAAGGAGAGACATTAATACACTTATCAAAGAGCGTTTCATTCACTTTAGATGTCACACCTTTTTCTCCCAAACATCAAATGATATACCCAGCTGCTTTCATCTGACATATCTTAAATATTAAAAGCAAAATCACCCTCCTGGTGTGACACTGAACTAATATACGCACTGTTAGGCTAGCAGCAGTCTCTATAATTGGGGTGAGCACATTTATTTGTTGTTATCTCCATTCAGGCGGAAATGAGGAGTCCGAGATGTGCGAGCTGCAAACGGCCAGGGAGTGGTCTGATGATGAGGATGGGGGAGATGGAGAGCCAGATGATGACGAGGGACTGGCTTCATCCCCGTCCATCTGGGGCACGCCGTACCAAAACTCCTTAGAGCTGACTTTCTCTTACATCGCCATCGCCGAGGCCGAAGCGGTGGGAGCCTCGCGGCACCTCCGTGACCGACGCAGGGGCAGCTCTCGTGGCATTCGCGCTCCTTTGATCCGTACGGACACCCTGGAAACGTTGCTGGACTCCCCAGAGTCTGACGTAGACTGGGACCCACACGCCTTCCTCAGTCGAGAGGAAGAAGAGGAAGCATCAGAAAGGAGAACGCAGGAGAGGGTGGAGGCGAGTGCAGTCGTGAGGAGGGGGCAGCACAGGCAAACTGAGACTATTACAAACCAGCCCTCCCCCCAAAATCCAGACCCAGCAACTCAGGGGAGAGACACAGGAATCCAAAGAGAGGAGTCTCCGAGCAGTCTGACCCAGATTGCCCAGCGTCGCTCTGTGTCCTTGTCTTCCCAGCATCAGAGCCCGTCGCAGATATTTCAGGGTGAGAAATAGTAGGATTGTGTGAAGAGGTTTGTTTTATTCTGTATAGCAGAATACTAAAGTTGCAGTGTCTGGGAATGCTCATATTTGAGTTAAAAAAGCAGAAATTATGAATTGTTTTGACTATTAGTTAAGATCAGAAGAACAAACGGATGAGTTTAGTCAGGAATGAAATTAATCAATTGTATTTTCAAAGAGCGTTGAATGGAATCCAATCCATTTTTGTGATAATTTGGTTAAAAATAAACCCATATTTCAGATATAGACATTTTTTAAAAGGGTCAAATTTGACCCAAGGACAACAAAAGGGTTAACATGAACCCTAGATACAATACAAATAACAGGATGAATGCACCTCTCACTGGGCTGTCATTGGTCTGTCAAAGTTCTCACCTGATTACATTTTTAAAATTGGGCCATAGTTTCAGGATTGTACTTCATTTTGTTTGTTAATGTGTAGTTTAAATGGCTGTCCTCAATGTTCAGGAGTGGCAAGATTTAAAGATACCCAACAGTTCTGTTTGGGCTCCGTTCATTCAGAAGATCCTTCCCAGATCTAAATCCCAGAAGCATGTTCAGCAAGTCTGTGGTGATGTCATGTCATCATGATAGTGACATCATCTTTTGTTTCCCGGTAGCAGCAGCAGTCTCACAGACCCCTGAGCCAGAATCCCCCGTCACCAGGGAAACCATTTCAGTCAAGCTGCTCACATCTGTGCGACCCAGAGGCCCGGCATCCTCGTCGCCAGCTGCCATTGGTCGAAACTCTCAGGAACAGCTGGTCAGCGATCACTGGTTTTCAGCACTTAACTTATCAGAGGACCTGACTGTATGCACCCACATAGCAGGTACAAGATTTCCCCTCTGTAGCTTTAAATGTTCTCTTTCTTCTGACCACCGTCCGTCCACCTCCCATGTCCCTCTGTCTTTGTCTTGTTGCTGAGTGCGATTCTTTCACTCAGCTCATTAATCAATACTTAAAATAAGGAAAATATCAGATTTCGCTTTCAGCATGGACCTTTTGAGAGCAGCAGACAAAGATAGGACCACCCCCACAGAAGTATTGCCTGTCCATTGTGTCTCCATAGTAATCCACTCCTGGGATTTTAAGGGATGATTGGCTAATTGTGGAGAAAGCATTTTTGGCATTGACTTGGACGTCTTGGATTCGCCGCCGTGGCTGATGTCGGAGTGTGTCCCTGTTTGACACACACACACAAACACACACAAACCTGCATTTAAAGAAGTTTGTGGGAGTTTGTTGGCACTTTAGGAGTGTTTCTCAAACACTCCTAAAGTGCCAACAAACTCCCCCACACAGAGAAAGGAAGAAACACAGAGCAAGAGATAACATCCTGTCTTCCAGCTTGATGGCATGTTAAGTGTCAGAGTAGAGCTCAGTCTTATTTTAGTGGATGTGGGGGGGTTCAGTAAACCCTCAGACCGTTGATGAATGTTTGGTCAGGCTAATGAAAGAGTTTAGAGTGTCATACATGCATCTATTGAAACATCATATCTCTTCTGGTTGGATTACTTGTTTTAGGGGCTGCATACCAAACCTCAATGCTTTTTTGGCAACTGAAATGTGTCTCTAGCATAGAGTAACTGTCACATGTCAAAAGCTGGCAAATTTTAGAAAGCATCTTATTTAGGTATTCATGTATCATATCGGCACTCTTATCAAAACATTCTAATGATACCAAGCTTTACTTGTTGGACAATGCAAGGTATTTAGGTTTTAAATTAAATAATTTCTGAACTGCATTTGGAAACTCGTTTTGTCTAAGTAAACCGATCGAGTGAGTAAGTTTTGTCCGCCAGGTTCCAGACCTTTGAACCACTCAGCATCTCCATGTTTTTACAGTGATTCAAATAGATGAATAACGCACTGAAACAAAATGGCAATTCTGTCCGACTAACAAGCTGTTTGTTGACAAGCCTACACAGCTCCTCTTTGGAGTTCTTAAATTAAACAAGCTTTATTTTCTCTATAGAAAAGGTAAACTCATCCCTAGAAAATCAAGCCCCTCATTTATTTATTGTAAGTATTAGTGGCACTGAAAGGTTTGGCTTGGTGACATAACAGAAAATAAACCCAGCTTCTCCTGTTTCAGGTGTTAAATGGCACACGAAAACCAACGTAACTCAATACAACTTCAACTTCAGGTCAAAGAAACTCCTTATATTCATTCTGCTTTAGGATGAACATTTGCTATAAGGAAAAACATTAAGTGATTTTGAGAGTACTGTGTGATTGTCGAGAATCATCTCTTTATGTGTGAAGCTCTTTGAGTCTATGAAAGGTGGGCGGTGCTGTGAACAAGATTATTTTGGGCTGTCAGGCCTTTGGACTGCTGAGCGAGCAGGGGGTGGCCAAAAACAGCTCAGAGGGGCAAGGGGAGAATAGCGGGACAGAGAGAGGGACAGAGAGTGTGAGGGGAACACTGGAGCGGCAACCAAAATGGCCAGTAAAGGTGAGAAAATGCACATTGAGTGAAAATAGGATCATTTACGACACCTAAACGATGTTCAGGTATTTGCTTACAGTTGCAATCTGACGGTCAGCTACTGCAATGAGACGTGTTGGATTTCAGAGAGAAGGCAGAGGAAATCTTCATTCAAGTGTGAAGGGCTGGAAACTAGGGCTGCACAATTTGAGGAAAATACCTAATTGCCAATATTTAACTGATATTGTGATTGCGATACGATTCACTATCTTGGAGGGAATGATCGTGTTTGTATCATTATTCTCATTTTCATTGAAAATTATTAACATTGAAAGAAATTCCGGGGATCTGTCCTAAACAAAACAAAAAATTATACAATTAGTCGGCCGGGACGTCTCTGTAGCACCACCATACTTAATTCAGAATGTTTTGACACATATTTTGCCAATAACAAATATTGCGTCCCCCTGTGATTTGGATATTGCACTAGTCCATAATGCGATTTCAATACAATTGCGAATAGTTGTGCAGCACTAGTGCAAACCACTTCTTCAGACTTTAGTTGTGAACTGTTTAGCTTTGTGACTTTGGTGTAGTGGTATAAAGGCCGGCCTCTCAGGGGAGAGAAGGTGGGAATTGAGCATATTTCTCGCTTCTCTTTGATAATTTAACAAGCTGTATTTCGTGAGACGTCACTCAGCTAGAGGTGTGTTTGGCTTTTAACTGATGAGCTGTTCAGATGTAGCAGGGTAGTCTCCGTATCAGAAGCCCTAATTCAAATTAACAACAGTCATTCAAATGAGTGTAAACTGTCATGTGTGGTATGGTTTGCCAGCTGGGTTCTCTTACATTTTAGTGTTTCCTCTTTAGGCGGAAGAGCTGGCACACGACATTTCACACTGTAGTACTACAGTGTGAAACCCTGCAACCAATCATAAGTCACATTCACCCACACCGTAAAGGATGTTAAATGAGATGGTGTCAGGCTGGCTTTACATGAGCTATGGGATTTATTTTGTCATTGGTTAATTGGCTGGTTAATTGATCTACCAATTAATTGGATTCATAATTTCTTCATGTAATCCCTCCCTCAATGCTCATTTATATAAAAGTAACCTAGTCAAACAATTAGTACACTAAGATCAGCAGTGTTGTGATACAGAGAGTGTTCTTACTGATTGGAGGTAATCACTACTCAGTCATTCGCTGTATCATCGCATCTACAGATACAATGATAGCAGCATTATGTTCTTAATAATAAATTAAAAAAGAAACAGGATGTCTACACCTTCAGGGTACCTAAAAGCAGCAATGTTTATAATATCCAACAATACTAGAATAGGAAAATACATGTTTTCACCCACGAGTTGTTGATGACTTCCAGTTTATGATGCAGCTTGTGTTACTATTAAAGAAATAGTTTGAGTATACGCTTATTTGCTTTCTTGATAGTGAGTGAGATTCATAACTGCTTGACATTTTTACATTTCAGTTTTTGTATAGATTAAGCATGCATGTTGCAAAGTGATTAATTACTGAGTTTAAAAAGTCCTGGTAATTGCGTTGTGTTACTTTTGGAGACAGCCAATCTAGCTGTTTTTCCCCTTTTCCCCTTCCAAACAATAATTAGACATAATAATAATAATAATAATACATTTATTTATAGAGTGCTTTCAATCAAAGTGCTTTAAATAAAGCATACAATAAAAATATAAACCATACAATAAAAATTTTAATCGAGACAGTAAAAAGTAAATACCACTATACAAAGACATCAAAGATAAATGAACATTTAGGACTTTAGGAGGATACGCAGCAGTGACTAAGTAAGTCTTAAGCTTTGATTTAAAAACCTCAGTTGAACATGCCAGTCTAATATCTGCTGGAAGACTGTTCCATAGCGTTGGAGCACGAAACAAAAAGGCTCGCTCACCAACTGTTTTCTTCCTAGCCTTTGGTACAGTCAGCAGTCCTGACCCGGAGGAGCGCAGCAGCCATGTAGGCACATAGGAATTTAAAAGATCAGACAGATATAATGGTGCAAGGCCATTCACTATTTTGTATGTTAATAGCAAAACCTTAAAATCTGCTCTATCCTGAACAGGGAGCCAGTGCAGTGGGGCCAGCAAAGGAGTTATATGTACTGTATGTATTTAGATGACCAGTCAGAATACGTGCTGCAGCATTCTGGACCATCTGCAGACCTCGCAAACTTTTCTTAGGCAGCCCCGAGAACAGTACATTACAATAGTCCAGCCTAGATGTAACAAAGGCATGAGGGCCTCAGCATCTTTAAGTGCCAATATTGATCTAGTCTTTGCAATAGAAAGAAGGTGAAAGATAAAGATGAAAGAAGGCTACTTTTGTCACCTCTTTAATATGCAAATCAAATGAAAGTGACCGATCAAAAAATACCCCAAGATTCCTTACTCTATCCTTGAACTCAATGACCAAATCATCAATGGACAGAGTAAAATATCATACAAATGACCTAATCTAACTGGTCCAATAGCTATCATCTCAGTTTTTTCTGAGTTGAGTAGCAGGACGTTTTGCTGATAACCAGCTTCTCACAGCAGCCAAGCAAGTCGATAACTTAATCGAATCAGATGCATTTCCTGTAATAACTGGCATATATATTTGAAAATCATTATCATAGCAATGAAAATCAATCCCAAATGAACAAATGATCTGACCCAATGGCACTAAGTATAACAAAAACAACAGTGGACTAAGGACTGAACTCTGTGGAACCCCGTGCTGAAGTGGGGACGAGTCGGGAAATGTGTTATTATAAAACACGTTGAGATCTTTCTGAAAGATCTCAACCACTTAAGCACCTGGCCAGAGATGCCGAAGTATTTCTCGATTCTGTCCAAAACAATACAGTGGTCCACAGTATCAAAATCTGTGCTAAGCTCTAACAACAAAAGGACAGATGTTGAGTCTGAGTCAGCAGTCAGTAACAGATCATTTACCACCTTTTGTGAGTGCTGCTTCAGTAGAATGTTTTGCTCAAAAAGCAGACTGCAGCGCCCCAAAAAGATTATTACATGGCAGATATTTTAAAAGCTGATTTGAAACCACTTTCTCAAAGACTTTAGATAAGAAGGCCAAATTAGAAACAGGTCTATAATTTTCCAACTAGTTTATATCCAGATTTAGTTTGTTCAATAGTGGTCTAACCACCGCAGATTTGAAGCAAGCCGAAAAAAAAACTTCTGTGGAGTGCGAAAGGTTCAAAACAGCTAAAACATACAATCCTAATGTTGGCCATAAATCTTAACAACCCAGGCAGGCAAGGGATCCAGATAGCAAGTGGTACCTCTTGCAGTCACAACAATTTTAGGTAACTCAGCCAAAGAAATCGGCTCAAACTCAGAGTGGCCCTGTCCTGTAGAAGATGGTCCTGTGGTAGCGCAGTCTAATACCCCAACATCTGACTGGGGTATTATAGTGCGGATGTCCTCAACTCTCTCATAAAAATACATCATGAAATCATGTGCTGACAAATCCATACTATTTACTGGCTGCTGGCACTGTGTAAGTCTATCAACAGTTTCAAATAAAAGTCTAGGTTTATGTTTATTATTCATGATCACATTAGAAAAAAAGGCTGCCTTTGCAGTAGCCATCCTAGACTGATAAGTGGTCAGACTGTCATGGAATGAATCTTCTTATCTCACTCTCATATTTCACAAAATGCAAAACTAGTCCTTAAAACTCTTTACAGGGCTGTCACTAAGACAAAATGCTCAACCATCACCAGTGCAGGAAAAGGGTAGTTCTATAATATAGTACTATTTATATTTATGGGTCCCTTGTTTAGCATAGACATTGCCCATAGATTAGATGCTCTCAATACTCCAGTGTTGGTTGCTCTCTATTATTCTCATTAAATTGGTTGCCTACTATGACACTATGTACTGAGTCCCTGAATGGCAGCAGCACAAACAAACACACTGGACAGGTGTGTTCCAGGAGCATCATGGGTCATTAATTGTGTGCAGTGATGCTTATAAATAGGCCACCTGCTGTCAGTACACTCTATTCAAAGAGGCCTCCCTTTATTTTAATGCAGGCTTAGCATTTCACTGAATGACAAGACCAGGAGCTATAGTGTTACAACATAGCCTGTAATTACACAACTCACTCAGAAACACTGAAGAAACATTTTTTTTATAATGCATCATGGTCATAAAAAGGATCTTCAAAGTCAACTTCTACTGAAGTTGTCCACTCTCCTAAAGCATGACTCTATGCACGCCTCAGTCTCCAAGGCAGCTGATGCCGGGTGACAGAGCGGGACACCAACAGGGTGTGGAAAAGAGGCTGCTGACGGCCTGATGTCGGTCAGCAGGTGCTGTGAAACTCTGCATTTAAACTCTCCCCAACCGCTTGCTTCCCTCCCTCTTTCATCTGAGGGCTAAATGTAGCCCAAGCCATAGCCTGACGTGTCACCGTAGCTGTGTGTGTATGTGTGTGTGTGTGTGTGTGTGTGTGTGTGTGTGTTTCTTGCTGGAGGCTGGAAATCCTTCTTTGCCTCATGACCCTCGCTTCTATTTTCCGTGCCTCTCTTCCCCTTTCTATCCCTATTGTCAGAACTGTTGCATCTTCCTGCCTCTCTCTTTCTGTTGTTGCTCTTCTGTTAAAACCAGGAAGCATGCAGTAACTCACAATTATGTCAGCCCTGTACAGCCAGAAAATCTCCACTTGAGTTTTACAAACCAGCTTGTTTATGATTCTTACACACATAAGACTTGAGCATTTCTGTGATTATTTGGTTCACAAGTTTTGGTAATTGATAAAGTACCACCAGTATGTAAATCATTCTCTAGACTGTTTCAGGACCTCAGGATCGCTACACAATTTTTAAAATGTTTATCCATTTTAGTTGAATTTTTCAAAATCAAATGTCTAATTATCACTCTATCATGTCTCAGCAGCCACCTGTACATTACCCCCCCTGTTTTTCTACTCTATACTTTATTTCTTAAGCCAATTCAATGTTTTACTTATATATCTATCATCCTCTTTAATAATTTTCACCTTTCTGTCCTAACCTTTTATTTCTCTTCCCCTTCCTTTTCCTCCCTCCACTCCCCTTGTCTTTAAGTTATGGACCTGATCTACTGGAAAGACACAGAGCGCACAGGTATGATCCTGACAGGGTTAGTGGTCGGCCTGCTGTCCCTGTTCCAGCTCAGCATCATCACTGTGCTCTCCACCGTCTCCCTGGCTGTCATGTGCTTCACCATCTCAGTGCGCATTTACTACCAAGTCCTCTACGTTCTCGGCTGGGGCGATGGAGAACATCCCTTCAAGTATGTTGCCATGCTTTTATTTAGAATAAGACAAGTGGTCAAGATACAACACACAGAGGTGGATTAACCCCATTCAGTCATAGTGCGTAAATGTTTTCCAAAACAAGCACCAGAGTTAATTTGGCCACAAGCCTTTCCACTCCAATTTGTATTTCCCGCATTTTAGAATTGTTCACTGTATATATCCAATAATAAAATATTAAGTGGTTCCTCCAATTATCGTGATTAAGCCTGGTGGTGCCTTCACCAATTGAAAAGCTTGGGCCTTTCGACCTCAGGACACTTACAGGAGTGACAGTAGGGGGTTTATATCTGGGCTTGGATTGCAGCCAAGCAAGGACATGAATCACTGTATCAGTAAACATCATTACTTGGTAAAAAGTACAGGAAGGATGACGTTTATGTTCATACTGTCAATACTCCTTTCTTTTTCAGCCTCTTTTTTCCTTTTATCTAATGTCCGCTTCTTGTCTCGTTTTCTTTTAGGTCATACTTGGACCTGGACATCAGTTTCAGTGGAGAAGAAGCTGAGCGCTATATGCAGAAAGCGATTGTCATGGCTCTGTCTGCTGTTGACTCTCTGAAGGGACTCTTTTTTGTTGGAAACCTCTTGGAGTCAATCAAGGTGAGCAAAGTGTGTTTGCTTCACCCTGTCTAGAACCTCTTCCCCTCATTAACTAAGACATCAGTTCCCTCTCTTCATTCTTTCATACATTTTTCTCAATCATCTGTCATCTTCCTTCCTCCATCATCCCAGCGCCCTCTAACACTGGAGAAGACAGCATTGTCAGAGCTGACGACTCTGCTCCTGAATTAGAGAAATATCCCTGACAGCCACTGTCAGCCCCAATTTGGGGGCATGAAAAGGAGGCACTCTCCCTCGCCTTTTGTCATGTATGCTTTTTATCCAGCCTTGGGGTTTATTATTGTAATGTTTATCAAACTCAGATGTACATAAATCTGTCAGCATCACTCGCATCACCTGAAGTATGGCACAGTCTTTTTATTCTACGCTCTTTACTTTGTATCAACGGAATGAACAGTAGGCTTTGTTGCATATTTTCTTAGGGTAAAGCTGCAGTTGGTAACTTTTATTAAAAAAAAATACGATCCTTTAGTCATATTTGCTGAAACTGCCACTGTATCCTGAAAGTAGCACATCATGTTCCTATGCCTCCACTTTGTGCTACTAATGGCATGTCCTAGATTACACCGCATCTGAAGACAAAAATCAACCTATCATAGAGATGAGGAGTCTCCATTATGAGTCAATAATTTGTTACTGCATTGCCTGTTGCCTAATGTTTTCAGAAACATATTTTAGTGCACTGTTTAGCTTTACATTAGAAAGTATTTTCCGCTCGGTCTGCTGGTTGGCCAGTGCTTGGTTTTAGCTTGACTGTTTCCCAGATATTCTGTCTCATGTGCTACTGTCTGGATATAGTGACAGTTTCAAGAAATATGACACTTTTTCCTCAAAGATACCAACTTCAGCTTTAAAGTGAGGCAGCTATTGTTTTTTTTTTGTTTTTTTTTTAAAGGCATGAAAATGTCACTTTATGAGGTTTTTTTTTAACATTAACATTAATATGAGTTCCCCAGCCTGCCTATGGTCCCCCAGTGGCTAGAAATGGCGATAGGTGTAAACCGAGCCCTGGGTATCCTGCTCTGCCTTTTTAGAGAATCTCAGATGGGCCGATCTGGAATCTTGCCCCTTATGAGGTTATAAGGAGTAAGGTTACCTCCCCTTTCTCTGCTTTACCCGCCCAGAGAATTTGGCCCACCAATGAGAGAGAGACATCACGGCTTTCAAATGAGCAAAGTGGCAGTTGGTCAAGGCTACATATTCAGAAATGGCACATCCTAAGGAAAGCTCATTGTGGGACTGGTTCTAGTGGCTGTAATTCTGCACCAATACAATTGTAAAAATATTTAAAGCATACTTCTGCAAAAACAAGAAATCTTTCATTGTAGAAGAAGATTTGAGAAATATAATAAATGTGACCAATTAGTGCTACTGATTGTTGGTAAGTAAACTTCACCGATGATATTGGAATTAAAGGCAAAATAGTGTATTTGTATTACAATCAGCTGAAATGTCCATATACATTCCATTAATGCACATCAAATACCAGCAATAAGTTTATATCAACCCTTTATATAATTATGGCATTTAAGTAATTAACAGCAGCCTTTCGGGACTAGACAGACTTAACACATTTGCAGTAAATGATGAGTCAGTGCGAGCTGCCTAAATTCCAGGACCTCCCAGTCTCAACCCTGACCTGGCCGGTATGTGACATGACACACAGGAGGAGGTACGCAGAGTACCCCGGGATAAGCTGGATTTCCATCTCAGACAGGGGTGTCCTATATCAGGGTAACACTGGATCCCATTCGCAGTACTGTGACACTGTAAGATATAAGGGGAAACACAAATACCCAATAAATACCCAAAATGGGAGTCTCGTACTTGGAGCTCTTTCCTTTCTTCACCAAGTAGAAAAAAAGCTCAGTAGTGATCAAATTGTAGGGACTTATGTCATACTGCAGCATGATTTACCGCTTACTGCAGACATGCACACATGGTTAATAGGAGTTTAGTCTGTAGCCACGACGTTACACTTCCTGGATTGCACCGGCAATTCCACCAGATCACGCTGTTTTTGCCCGGATATCAGTTTTGCTTTTTTGTGTTGGAATTTTAAACTCTGGTTGATTTATGAGGACTATGGATCTCTGCAGCATAAATCGGGCAGATAGGAGACTATCTGTCCAATTTGAGTATAACTTACACAGGTTTCACCAAAACAAGTTCCTTCCCGAGGCTATTTTGCAGCTGCACGTTTGCTCCGTCCGGTGCTTAGCGACACCTATGATTGTGATTGGTTTAAAAAAATGCCAATAATCCAGAGCACGTTTTTCTCCCATCCCGGAATGCTGTGTGGACTAGCTAGACCCTCCTTCGCAGCGCTGTGGAGGAAGGTCTGGCAAAGTGAAACAGATAGGGGTTAAACTAACCTCTCTTTCTCTTGGTCTTAGTTACTGGTTCTGATGTACCTTGTGACATACCTGGGACACCTGTGCAATGGCCTTACTCTGCTCATCATCAGTAAGGAACTGATCTCATCGCCAGAAATATGGAATTTACCAGCATAAACTTAAACAACTTGCATGTCTGTCACATGAACCACTCTTTTACTTCTTCTCCAGGTGTGATCGCTGTCTTTTCTCTGCCACTTTTCTACCAAAAACGCCAGGTAATAACTCTCTATATGTATTCTTTGTACTGCCACTTAGTCAGTGGTCCTTTTATTAAATGTATTTTTCTTTATTTCTGTTATTTGACAGGAGCAAGTAGACATCTTCATTGCAAAAATCCAGGCCCACATTGACAACATCAAGGACACGTGAGTATGGCGCCATCTTCTGGCACAATGTAGGGCATTTTGCTACTGAGGCATTTTGTGACAAGCTGATGTTAAGGGTCCGTTCCAAATGTACCCACACATTTCCGGAAGCTGCCAACGGTGTCGTTGTTCCTCTGAATGAAAGCTTGTGCACCGTAAGAGGGGCACGCTTGATTAATGAAGACATCCTGTCACTCACACAAAAACATGGCTCAGTAGAGCTCAGATGCTTTGTTTGGGTTTATTTAATTTCCATATGATAAACAAGTAGGTATTATTACAATTACAATCAAATGACAGTGAAACATTCAGATGCTGGGAGCAATAATCAACACTATGAATAACGTTAATGAGGTAACTAAATCAATCTAAAAAAACATAGGTTTACTGTACATAAAAGACTTCGAGACTTAGACTTGGACTTCTCTTTATTAATCTTTTTGGGATTACTCCCGCAAGGAAATTGAAATTTCCAGCATCCGTTTTTAGCAAAAAGAATACAGTGTAGAGAGAAAAAAGAGGAAGACAGTATAAATACAACAGTAATAACAGTATTAATAACAATAAAAAAACACCTTTGGCTATAAAAAACAGACATTTACCATAAATGATCATGAAGTGTCAGTGTCGAGTCAAGTGTTAAAGTGTCCAGGTATTTATGTGAGTCCAGGTGTACTGTCCTCTCTGCCCTATTTCCTCGTCCCCCCCGAGAGAGGAGGTGTTGAGTGTAATGGCATGAGGGACAAAAGAGTCCTTGAATCTGTTGGTCCTAGACTTGGGACAGCCTTCCACTGAACAGGCTCCTCTGGGTGCTGATGACGGTGTACAGGGGGTGGCTAGAGAGAAGAGACAGTGAAATTGCTTCTATCCGATAAAATATTTATACTAGCAAAATATTTCTCAATATTATTGTTAGAAGGGTGATTTGGAACATGGTCAATACAAAGTTCTAACCATTAGATACTGTAATAATAATATATTTCTTTATTTACAGACTCAAGGTCCAGATAAAAAAGTACACTCAACACATTACAAAAGGGGTTCAGACCAAACACAAACATAAATACATATAGACAAACTGATCCCCAAAAAATATCACAAGAGAAACCCACATACATACAAATCTACAAATTGCAATGCCCAATAATTAAAACAGGTACAGGTGCGTGTTCCAGTGATTCCATAGTTTTGACGAATATCTGGTATCACTAAGTGCAGGATTGATTATAGCATTTAAAATTGCATTATTTGACTCTGTTAATCGGCATATAAATCTGTACATAAACTTCCTCAGCACAGCATGGAAGGTGGGAACATTACTGGTCACACACAGATGGCTAGCACTGGTCCATCTTGGACACTTCATCAAAATTCTAAATGCATCATTGTATGCCACCTTTATCTTGTTTATCTTTGCTTTACTGTAGCTGCACCATAGATGTCAACCTGCACAAGTCCTAACTACTCATCTATTTATGTTCCACAGCTTCCACAGACTTGCCCAGGGTGGTGGCCCTCCTCCTGACCCAACTCCCGGTGGCGCCAAACCCAAAACCCAGTAAACACTGATGGACAAGAACTTAAAGAAAAAGCTCCCACTCAGATGTCTTACCCAGCAGTCTGTGCTCAGATCTCCAGAGAACACATCTCCAGAGACTGGGGGAAGGGAGGTTACTTAAATGGACAACGATGAGGATCATGCATGGTACTTTATACTCTAACTGTATCTAAGTTATGGGTGGTGGAGGTTGGGGTTTGGGTTAAAACCTAATCAAGGTGACTCTTGCTGCTGAGGTCAGAGATGGAAAGATGACGTCGATGGCACAGCTTGTCGTATGTGACCATCCTTGGAAATATTAACTGTTTTTAATATGTAATATCTGACTCAAAAAGTGTCTTAGATGGTTGAGAGTTGTAGTCCAAATCAGGTCTAAGACCAGAAATGGGAAGTTCTCACACCGACCGCTACTTACCTGAGAAAGTCAGTTGTTAAGGTGAAAAACAGGGGTCATCATCATTCATGGCAGCATAAAACTGGCAATTAAAGATGCATGTGTCGGCACATGTACTTTTTCGCATATTCATTGTCCTGACTGTTTATCTCTAGTGCGTGAGTGAGTGAGTGAGTGTGTGTGTGTGTGTGTGTGTGTGTGTGTAATTCCATGGCATTCAGCTTTCTGAAATGAAAATTTTACCTACAAGCAATTAAAGTGACATCTCTTCTTTATTTTCCAAAATGTTGTGTTTCTTTTCACCTGCACAGGCATTCGCATTTCATTTCAGTCTTTTTATTTTTATCCTGGTCATATTTTCTCATGTTACTTCCTTCATTCATTGCTTACACTACTGGGAAGTTGTAACATAATATTTAAAGAGATAGATTATTCTACTAAAAGTTCAATAATTAGGATGTGTCATAAAGGAAGGGAATCACTTGACAGGAAGTTACCTATACACGGAGCATCACAGGTGGCTGCATTGATTTTAGGATTGGATAGACTAATAATACAAAAAGCTCTAAGATTTTAGATATCCTCTCTGAGCTTTTATATGATTCTATCCAGCCTTGTGACGGAATGTGGGAGTGAAATACAGCAGGTGCCTTTCTAACTGCAGGTTATAGTGATAATCTGATTTCACATCAATTACAACTGCTGACAACAGCTTACAGTGAGTTCTGCTCCCAAAACAAACCACTTCTCATCAACTGACCGTTGCCTTCCTGAGAAGGGTGTTTTAGAGGACATGTATGATACTTGTGCGATATGCACCATGACAAGTTATCTTAATTGTAAGTAGATCCATTTTAGGAAAAATAAAAACAATTGAGGATACTCTGTGGCTCCACATTTACCCTTTAGCAGTTCACTTTTAAAGCTATGACCACAATGTCTGTTTTTATGCCTTATTATTGCATAATATGTGTATGTGAATGTGTATTGTGTTAACAGACATGATCCGAAAACCCCAAATATGATTGCCCATTAGCCTTAGACATCATGTGCTGCTTAGTATTGGACCTACAGTAGTCGCACACACACTGGCTTCTTGTAGCAGTTTTCTAATACAAATTAAATATTTCTGGCTTGGATTTCTTCAGCAAAGAGAATGAAGATCACAGTGAGATTAAAGGCACTCATTTTCTTTTCTACCCACACACCTTGGCATATACAAACAAAGGAACATTCACTGAGATCTGTCTTGTCAAACTATAAACCAAAATGTTATTTTAGTCAAACTCACTAATCGTTTTTCGTAGAACTGTCTCACTAAATCTAGATTACCAGATACCAGATGCTTGTTTTTTTATATTTGCTGTGTAGATTAAAGATAAATCCAAACAGGAAAGTAACTTTAGTTCATTTAAAATCAGTCAGAATCAGCATTATAGTAGTACAATGATTGTTTTGTATTCTTGAAAATAACTAGTTTTAATCTTGGGAACAATAAAAGCAAAAAAGATAAAACCAAGTGTATAGTGTGACTTTTTCAGATAGATACAGTACATAGATAGATGTTTAATATGTTAGAGACTGGCCAGAAAGAACACAAATATAACCTCATAATTATCTATCCAGTGGAAATAAATTCCAAACATTAAAGGGAGGTTTACATCTTCAAGTTGATGTTGAACACATTTATACAAATTGTACTGTACGTGTACCCCAGAGATGTCTTCATAAGACATAAGTTTGAAAAGCTACAAAAAGTTAAGCACTTTAATCCTTATGATTTACACATTTTTTTGATGTGTGCACCATTGACTGCAAGAGTGCAGCTGGCTGCATAGGGAGGTGGTTGGGATGGATGGATGGATGGATGGAAGGATGAAAGGGCAGACATTAACATACACTTACAAGCCAGGAAGCATAGTTTGCTTCCTAGGAAAATTTTAACCCATGTCTGTTCCTGTGAAGGATTTAAGTACAAACAATATATTTTCCTAAACTTAACTAGTTGTTTTGGTGGCTAAATGTCACTACCATGACCTGCAGCTTGCGGTGTACCCAGTGCACATTCAGATAGGCTACTACTTGTTGCTGTTTGTGGAACTTGGTGCCCTGGTTGTTTCTGGTCCAGTCTTACTTATTGTTTCAAATATTGTACATCTGATGTAAAGTTAAGATGTTGCATAGATTTACATGGAATTTATTATTTGGAATTTGTGAAACTATGCTCCACTTGCCCTGTGAGGATGTATTTGTCAGTTTGTTTTTTCTTGCACCCAACCACAAGGGGGCGACACAAGTCAAGACATTACTTTTGTTAAATTTTTCCAAGTGTCCAGTGTGTCTGAACGCTTGGAATTAGGAAAATGGATCACCAGTCACTGGGCAGTTTGGAAAACTACTCAGTCAGAGGGAGAGTTACCTTTTGAATTTGTGTAGACAAATATATACAAATACACCTTAAATTAGCTAGATTTTGGTCGTGTGCATTCTCCAGTTTTTTGTGGCCACTGGCTGACTCCACTGGCTACAAGTTGAAGTAGGTCAGCTGGTCTGAGTAGGTTTGAAATTTCAGCACTTATATCATGTTCGAAATGGACATCAAGGTTGTCCTCTTCTCACTGGTGAGGAGGACAAGTACGGACTTGCCCACACAGGTTTAAACTCAATGAGCTCATGGCAACTTCGCAGCTAGTTGGCCAGAAAAAATGACACAGTCGGTTGTGCTGTGAAGTATGGATTAACTGATGTAAAAAAAAAAAAAAATGAAACTATTATAAATTAAACTTTTTTAATGTTTTTTTTTACTATTCCAATTTCACCAAAGAGCCTATTATTATTATTATTATTATTATTATTATTATTATTATTATTATTATTATTATTATTATTTAAATAATCAACTTTTTCATTTATAGGCCCACAGACTTCCCACCCTCAGCCTGTCTGTTCAGCCCTGTTGGGAGGTAAAGTGGGTGGGATTAGTCAAATCAATCCGAAGATATAACTCCTTAGACCCGCCCTGGTGTTGTAACCCCTCAGAGTTCCAGGCTGTAGTCCTGATGCTGGTCTGCCACGGTAGATTTGACAGGAGAGGTTTGCACGAATCCAGTTCGTGATTATAAGCAATTGGCCAACTCGTAGTAGAGAAGGACTCCAGTTCTCATGGTGGGTCCTTCATCTGCCCCGTCGAGGAGAGCGCGGTGAAGTGCTGGTTGTTTGAATGACACCTCCAGTCAACATGGATTACGGACGGATGGCCCCTCCGGTACCCCCGCACAATCCCGCACCAACCCGGCCAGGGCAGGAGCAGGAGCGGCTGCTGAAGTGCGTCCTGCTCGGTGACGGAGCGGTGGGCAAAACTAGTCTGGTGGTCAGCTACACAACTAATGGCTACCCAACCAAATACGTCCCCACTGCATTTGATGACTTCTCAGGTAAAATCCAGTTATTGCCTTTTCAGATTCTTTACAATCTGCTTGGGAAATAAGGAAAAGCACTCATTTTCCTAGATGATTAACAAAGACCCTGCTAGATTTTCAAATATAAATTATGATTGACTACTAAAACTAATTAGTGAATTGAGATTGGAGCCTAGGATCACATTTTATTGAATAAAACTTTAATGTCATTTTGGAATTAGTTCATTCGTTTCCACCTGCCTGACCATCTCACTCATTTTCACTGAACTCTTTAGCTTTGAGAGCACCCGTCCACTCTGCCATGTTACTCCATGACCATGATGTTATGATATATGTCTTTTATTATTTTCTGCCTTCTATCGGTGTTAATGCACATGAGTTATCCTCCCTGATGTAGCCAGGTTTCTATTTGGCACGGTTCCATTTCCCAAACTGTCTCACTTGTCCCAGCAAGCTTTGTTTCCTGCAAAAACAAGAAGCGAGAACAGCATCCTTCAAAGTGGAAAGTTGTTTTAATCTGATCAGTGTCGACATGAAATAATGCACCTGTGACCTGTTGATTCCTAGCCCCTCTTCAGACACTTTAAAACCTCATTCTGTCAGATACATATTTCTATCAGCAATTATTGTCACTGCAAAGAGTATGGTAGTATTGATAAATTTCAAAAATTACATTTGTTTGTTGTGTTTATTTAGAAATAAGGAATTAATAGTGGACATTGTGTCCTGTAAACTTAAATTTGTCTGCCATTAATCTTTGTTAATTTTCTGATATTACACTGAGGAGCAGTAAGACTAACTTGGCCAACACACAACCCATAAAACACTCGCTGAAAACACACACCGCCCTCATAGAGCGTTGGCTCAAACCTTCCATACAGAGCCAGTTCAGGGGTTTTGGGTTGCACAACTCTGCTTATTGTTGTCAGCTTTGACCCGCGAGGCCTCTCCTCTATGGGCACATCTGTTACAGTTGCTCAGAGGCAGATATTGTCTTTAGCCTTGGCCTGACAGAGAGTGATTGTGCACTTTGGGGTCCTTAATGGTGATGTCATTTCTCGGTGCCCTGGAATCGGAGCATCCTCTTGAAAGCTGACTTCTGAGCAGTTACGCAATGCCACAGGTGGCAGAGACACAGAGGAGCGGGAAGCTAGGAGAGGGGACGATAAGTGGGAGTTTTGGTCCAAGAAATCAAAGGAGTATCATATGTCAGGGATTAGGAAATGATTACACAATGGCAGCTCCCTCTCACTTTTCTTTCTTTCTCTCCTCCCGCTCTTTCCCTTTGTTTTTGTAATGCTATAATGCCTGTCCTACTACATGAATAGTTCCAGCAAACTCTTTGATCAGGTGGTATGACCGACCACACACTCCAGGCGTATTGTAAATGTTTCCATGTGCCTGCTTCTCTGCACTTTGCACACTCTTCTGAAGAGAATAAATGGCCCAACAATAAAAACTGTAAAATGACTCATCCACTCTTCCAATCTGGAAATCAGACTATTGGAAGAAAGTCACTGAACAAACTCCCTATTAGACAACCTTGGGATGGCCTCTGTGAAAACACAACAGAGAACAAAGCTCAAAGAGTGGTCCAAGCGACAGTAAAGTGTTATGGTTTCAACAGTAACTGGCAGAGTGGGTGGGCGAGACAGAGCAGGCCGTCTGTGAGCGGGAAGAGCGGAGCAGGGGGTCTTTGTGTTTTCAACTGGCAGTCTTTTGTGTGTGTTTCTGTGTGTTGGGGGCTTTATAGTCTACACAGCTGTGACTTATTTTTTATGTCTCTCTGTTTCTGTGTCCACAGCTGTGGTTCAGGTGGATGGAAACCCGGTTAGACTACAGTTGTGTGACACTGCAGGACAGGTGAGTTTTTTTTTGTTCACACAAACCTGTGTTCTATTAAGTTTGCCACCCTCAGGATCACAGCATTTGCCCTGGTCTTATTATACATCCATGTGCATGCCTTTTAACCTTTGCTACACATAGATGTCACATTTTAGCCATGCTAGTGGCGTGGCTCTGTGGATGGTAATGCAAATTGGTCAGTCGGTCCACAAACAACAACAATGGATTCCCATGAAATTGTGTACAGATATACATGAGCACCAGAGGAGGAAGCTTAATGACTTAGGTGATCCCCCCCCCCCGGACTTTTCATTTAGCAGCACAACATGGTTCCCAACATCATCAAACAATGGAGTAATTGGCGCTGAAAATTCAATAGTTTCATTGGTTGTACTGTTTTTGTGCTCTGCCCATGCTGCCTTTATTCACAAATGCCTCTTGCATGCTATTTCATGTATCTCATCTGTATAGAAATATATGAAAGGTAGCCTAAATCTCATTGTGGTGAAGTGACAGGGTGCTGAAAAAAAGTTGAAGGCCTGCAGGTTTAGGTAGGAGGTGTTGATGAAAAAAACTTTTTTTTCTGTCTCTGCTGTGAAGGACACGGTGGTACAGGGAGATTGCCAGGCAAAAGTTATTGACTCATTATGTTGGTACTTAACAGCAGTCTTATAAAGAACAGGTTGTGAAAGAGTGTTTTATTTCCCTGCAGCATGGGTGGTTGTTTCATAATCCAACTCAAAAGAACCCTGCCCCGGGAGCAGCATATTTGACATTCACAAACATTGCGAGGGCACTGCCAGTTCTACACACAATCAAAGACATTGACGTTGAACAAGCCCAACCAATACATGTGCAACCTCACAGCATGTTGCAAGCTGCACACAGTGTTAAAACTGTGCACACACATGCAGACAAGCTTGGGCAAATACATGCAGATAAAAGTCGGCAAATACTTATTATAGGCCCACTTGTGCAATTTCATAAGAGGGGAGCTTGTGCCAGAGACGACAGAGACAGAGCCCAGACAGAAAGACAGAAACGTCTAGAGACAAAGCATAACAGCTGCTGCCAAAACTGATAAACAAAGTTGCTCCTTACTCAGAGATGAAGATGTCTGCACGTTCTGCAGATGGAACTACGTCATCAGGCTGCAAAGCTTGTGTGGGAATCTCACAAGTTGATAAGTGTCCACTGCAGTAATTGAGCTTTGCAAGTTAACTGTTTAAATTTACTGATTGTTTGTGCAGATTTGGCTGTGTTTTAAAATCACGAGGAGCCGGAGCACAGAGCATTGTTTAGGAAAGGAGGGATTAGGAGATTTGTGCTGGAAAGGAGAGGGTAAAGGGAAAGAAGGTGAGGTTTGTGTCAAGTTTCTGCCAACCTTAATCTGTGTACTCAAGGGTGTGGGAGGCCCTTGTTAGTCAAAGCTGTGTGACTCCAAAGTGTTAATTTAAGAGATTTACTGTAGATGACTTAAATGAGTGGGCAGGGCTTGTGTATACTTTGTATTAGCACAATATAGACACTATTTAGTTTTTTGAATGGTTATTGCCACAATTCCCTTTCCTGTGATGTTATAGTAGTCGAGTGTCAAGCTAAATGCAATAAAATGTAAGATTAATTTGCCTTATATGTATAAATGAAGGACTTCCCCATATTGCTAACTATCTGTTTCTGTCTCCATTAGGATGAGTTTGACAAACTCCGCCACTTCTGCTACAGCCGGACTGATGCCTTGCTGCTCTGCTTCAGCGTGGTCAGCCCAGCCTCCTTCCAGAACGTCTGGGAGAAGTGGGTTCCCGAAATCCGCCGCCGCTGCCCCCTCACGCCCATCCTCCTCGTGGGCACACAGTGTGACCTGCGGCAGGACGTCAAAGTGCTGATTGAGCTGGCGAGGCGGAGGGAGAGGCCGGTGCTGGAGGAAGACGCCAGGGCGCTGTCAGAAAAAATTGGGGCAGTGACGTACGTTGAGTGCTCGGCGCTGACACAAAAGAATCTAAAGGAGGTGTTTGATGCGGCCATTGCTGTTGGGCTGAGGCAGTCTGACAGGAGAGTGAGGCGAGAGAGGAAGGTCCGCAGCACAGCCGATAAGATGAAGATGCTCTCCAAGTCTTGGTGGAAGAAGTATGTGTGTGTCCAGTAGGGAGGAGCAGACGATTTTCCCTGTGACTGATGATAAAACTGGAACTGCTGACTTGTTGGTGGGGCCTGATTTGGATGTAAGGACTTTTTATTTTTTACATTCACCTGGACGACCCCAGATTTAGTAGGCAAAATGACTTTAATTTAGTGGAGCATTAGCTCAACAGAGGCTGAGTGTGCCTGCCTCAGCTGTAGAGTGCAGAAAACTTTGTTGACCACTGTCTGCTCCTCAGAGCCAGTCTGAACTGTTAAATATGACTGTGACCAGCATTGAACCAAAAATAGTGGAGCTAATAAAGTTTTATGGCACATGGACTGCATATCATACTAGACATGTCCAAAGGAAACGTGAGCTGAGGTGTTCAGACGTTGACGTTCTGTACTAAAAGTATACTCCTCCTATGTGTCTGATTTGAGGCCCTTCTTTAACAAAGTATATTATTTTCTGTGTGCTACACTGTAATTCAGCCCCCAACACGTCTGATAGATTTATTTTACTGAAATCAAAACATGAAGGTAATGTAAACTAGCTTTAATAACCAATCAAAGATGCAATAATTCTACTGTTGAGAGCCAAAGCCAGTCCTGCACCTTGTTTCTTAAATCAAAAGCAACTCCAGTGAAAACTTGTAAGAGTCTGACGTGTAACTGATTGCATTTATTTCAACTCATTCTCTTTTGGATTACCATCAAATGTAAATGAATATACATTCTTTTTAAATCTATGATTTTTTTAGGGAGTGTTGTTGTCCAGCCATCCATTCTGTTTAAACTACAAGTTGTGTATGGATTTCTCTCCACCAGCTTGCGTCTGTGCCATGTTTTAAAGAGTTGCTACAGCTGTCACACTGTCAGTCAACCACGCAGTTAGAGGTCTGTTAGCTCTTTACCTGCGCCTACTACAGTAGATTGATGCCACCAAACATTAAGTAATCCAAATGCCTGGGAATGTTGAGTAGCCAACCTGTACTGGATAACACATGCCTGCCGTTCAGCTTCACCTCAAGTGAAAAGTTAGTTTTCAGAACTTTACTGTTACAAGGTTGCAGCAATAAGTTGGGTGGTGCCACTGTACATTGCACTTATCACACACAGTCCAAACACATCACTGAAGTCTCGCCATGCAATGGCCTTTGGAGCATGGGTGTGCATTAGATATAGAGCAGGTAAATGCATCTGTAGTTCTTGAGATGCAGGTTTACTCAGTGTCAGTGAAACAGAAGTAGCTGAGCTGCATGTTTCCTGCGCTACCACCGGGTTGTATGATCACAAGGTCTTTCTTTGTCATTGCATTCAGGGCCTTAAACAGATAATTATCTGTCTTTGTGGGTCAGTATATTGGAGCTCTCTCTCCTCTTTTGAAATTATACAGTAATTGAGGTGAAATCACCAAAGAGACTGATTCTGTTTTTGCTTCTTATTTTTCAGAAGCCTGTCATTCAGCTCTGTATATTTATCTGTTCCTTTTGGGCCAATTAACTGATCAGCAGCAATACAGAGCAAATATAAGAAATATTGTATGTCATTATGTATGTTACATAGTAATCATTTATGATGTTTGTAATGTCATCAGGATACATCTATGTGTACGTACAGGATATAAGTGACTCAGTCCTTGGCTGTGCTGGCCAACTCTAAATGGTACTTAACAGAATGAGTGTTTCTATTGCTGTCTGATTTTTGGCACGAGAGCAGTTTGTTGAGCTGTATGAGCAGAAAACAAAATAAAATGTGAAATATTTAACCTGTTTATACCGTTCCATTCTCTTCCATTGGAAAATATGTCATCTCAGCTGTCACACTGAAGACATCTATGTGATGATAAGAGCCGAGGAGCGGCTTTACATACTTTTACAAGTCTTAAGTGAAACAAAACACATTAGAAATGCACCACTAGTTTGATAGTGACGTCCAAATTAATTCAATATTTAGTTTAATTTATTTGCAATATGAATATAAAGGAGGATATTAAATCTAACACAACTAGAAAAATGTTAATGATGGTCAACACGTATTTCTGGTCTTTTTTAAAGATAAAATATTCACTATATAGTCCACCAGGCACACTATTGTTGTCTAAATCAGAATTAGAAATTATTAACTCATATCCTTTAATGCAGAATAAAATTTGGTGCACAATTTATGGCCACTATTAACCATGAGCTAAACATGCATTGCTAAGAAAAGTTTGGTATCCAGTAGAAAACTGCTGGATGTGAGGAGTTTTGTAAATTTTGTGATTCACTACATAGTCCCTGACAAACAAAACAATTTACTATATAGTGAGTAGTGAATAATAAACAATGTCAACCACAGACAGTTTTCTGAATGAACTAAAAACTACATTTTCACAAAGTTAGGAAAGCGTTAAATGTGACTTTAAAGATTTAGCTGCAGAGATTTTGTCGGCACCAAGACTTCTAACTATGCAGGATCAGATGATTATCATTGCCTGAAATAGGATTTTTCTCATATTCATAGCTACATGTCTACACCACAGTATACAACAATAGGCAGAGAATGGCAGTTAGCTAGGTATCTTGTACTTGTTTAGAAGCGCTAATGATAGGGTAGGCAGCTAAAAGAGAGTTTGTTGTCTGGCAGACTGCAGATGAGTATGTTGTCCAGCCTCAGAGCGGTGAAACTGGGGTGGAAGTGGTGCCAAGTGGTCTAATTATGATAGTCAGGGTGGCTCCACTTTCCACCAATATTTTAACAGGAAACCTCGTTGTTGTCTCCTAACAAAGCAGCCATCTTGTGAAACGTCCTGTGATTTAGTAGTGTGGCTTGTGTGTTTGACTGTAATACCTACCTGTATGCTAGACGTACTAGTTATTGTTTGTGGTGGGAATATTGAGCTGTCAATCATGAAACTAACAGACAGGAAACATAGCAGGGGTTAGGTCTAGACATCTCTTTAATTTCACGGTGAAATTATTAGACTGTGTATTCATGTGCAAGTGTCTGCCTAACTTAGACTGCCCTGCTTAATCCAAATACCCAACCTGTCCCTGAGGTAGAAAAGTGAATAAATACTCTACTTCATAAAACAGGAGAGTACAGTGTTAAGCAAACATATGTGGGGGCATTTATGTAACCATATGTAAATATAAAACACATCAATGAGCCAACAGCCAAACAAAATATTACCATTCAGTGGTAATCTGACTGTATGCTTTAAAGCCATTTCATGGTCACAGGTCCACGTAGGCAAACGTTTGTGGCTCAATCTAATGGCTTCCACTGTGTGTTCAGTCCAGTAGCGCTGCTCTGTTTCTCTCTTAGCTACAGTATCTGTAGTTAGAGGATAAGTACAGCTGTTGATGGGAACAGGGCCAGAAATACTGAGGTAATGGGTCTGAATTCCTCTAGTACAACCACAGCCACCTAAGAAAGTATTTGACTATACTTTTTCTGAGTATAGAAAAAAGTTAAAATATATTTGTTTGTATATTCTGTCCATATCTCTGTGTTGTCTGAACATTTTAAAGCATTTTCTACACTAACCAGTATTTTGTATGCTAAGGTTTTCGCCTTAATCAAGTTAAATCCTAAAGGAATAGGCTAGTTGAACATTTTAGAAACTACATTCAGTTGCTGTCTTGCTGAGAATTAGATGCAAAGCTTGATACCACTTTCATATCTGTCCAATTCAACGTCAAGCTAGAACCAGCAGCCAGTTATCATCGCTTAGCATTAAAAAACTGTGAGAAATGGCTAGCTGGCTCTCTACAGAGCATAATCCCTGTAAAACCACAAATTGTCAATTTTAAAGTTTAATGTTTGTATTGAGTAAAGAAACAAGACACAATATATTAATCAGTGAGCTTCATATGTGCTGGTAGGAAGATTTTGTTACCTTTAGAGAAAGCCAGGGTAGCTGTTCTGCCCTGTTTCCAGTTATTATGCTTAGCTAAACTAACAGGATGCTGGATCAGCTTCATATTGAATGGACAGATATGAGAGTAGTGTCCATCATCTAGTCTACTTTGGCAAGAAAGCAAATAAGCAAGCGCACATTTTTAAAAGTTGAAACTATTCCTTTAAGATAATAGTGTAAAAACATAACATTAACCAGCATGTGGTTGGATGGCACAGCCCTGGATGGAAACAGTATAAATCGCCTATAAAATTAATGCTGGGTGAAATAATGGTGTGTAAGCTTTAACAACTCAGATGGTCACCAAACTTTTCATTCCTGTAAACCCAATTCCTTACATAACATCTGAGAATCATTTAGGTAACAAGTGAACTCTGACTCCACATGAAAGAGCAGCTCTGTAATCAGTTTTGATGTCTTAAAGTTGGTGAAGGATTCCTCCAGCCCCCCTCGGATAATTGCCAGCATAATGACTGGAGCTCAGCCCATGGGGCGGGATTTGTGAGGGACATTAACAATTGTGATCTGGTCTGTGGGGTGGGAAGGGATCCAGCCAATAGACTGTAGCCTACTTTGTACATTGTCGTAAGGATTAACTGTTGCCCAAGCTCTTGTAATGCGATGCAATATGTCTGAGGCCCTGATTAAAAGACACCCACATGTAGACTCAACCAACGATTGAGTATAGTTCATTACTTTTGACAGAAATCTGCTTTCAAAGTATATTTAAGACCTTAGTCTCTCTCCTGTAACAAGTTACTTCAGTGACCTTCAGTGACATGTTTTCTTAAAAGTTCACAAGAAGACATGATAAAATAATCATGCACATTCATTCTTTAAAATATATAAATAAATGTTTTCTGTAAATTTCATAATTCAATTTTATTGGATATCATTTGGATTTCACTTTGTCTCAAAAGGCCCATTTTCAAAACTTTTTAAATTTCATCATGGCATTTTTCATAATACACAATCTATTCATAATGTTGCTTTTTATGACAATGGGGTTGTCACCGCCCTCTTACCTCCGCCTCTCTTAAGCTCGAAAGCTCAGCAACTGCTACCAAAGTTAGCTCCTGTTAGCAAAAGCAACAACAATGCCAACGTTATTCTGAATCAGCCAACTAGAGGCTGCTAATGTAGGCGGGGAAGTGCTAGTTCACCAGGGTTTCAAAGTCAAAAGTTCATTCAGACACATTTTTCTTCCCACTGCGTAGATTTTGAATCACATGGAAATCAGAGCCAGACAATAACCCATCCAGTGGGGTGGATGGGGAGGCCTATGTGGTCTCCAGCCATATTCCCAAAGCCCCTTCATTGCCCATGTCCCTTCCATCCATCCACACAATGCAGTCAGACTTTTTCAAAAAATGAATCCCATAGAGCCTACACCCTATTTCGTATCTATCTCTCCAACTGTCTTTATCATATAACACAACTTGGACCCAGTACCTGAACCTGCCTTCTGTACATGCCAGTAAGCCTATATACCTAAACATTCATAAATGACTGAACTGATCCTGTTTGCCTGCTTTATGTGTGTTTGGGTCCTATCCCTGTTCCCTGTTTTAACCACATTGTGACATGTGGAAAGCTTCAGTGGTGGTACAATGTTCATGTTTGGATGTAAAGCAGCTGGAATCAATATTTTAGAGAGAGGATGTGATGTAAAACAAATTTCTGCTGTATAGACAGTTGTCATTAGTCCATGTCAAAATACAAATGTAAATGTAAATGTACACCTAGTGTTTTCCCAGGAATATTAGTCGTTGATGGTCCTGTGTGACAGCAGTGTGTCAGACTGAGACTGGTATTTAGTTACTTAGTACGGCACTGTCCTAACCACCTGCATTGTACCACACCAGCTGGAGAAATACAGTACATATGTACCATTGAACTAATGCGCATTAAAAGGCACAACAACTGGAGGTCAAACAGTTATGGTTATGAAGTCAATATAGAAAATTATCTGTTAAGTGAACAGATTAATGGAGATAGAAATTGTTTGGTTTAATTCCAAAAAATATAGTTTGATTTGAGATTTTTTATAAATACAAATAACTACTTTGTCTGAGCTCTTTACATTTCTTCTGAGGAGTAAAGATATAACCTGCTGTTAGCTAACAGTGTGCTTGCAGGAGTGGCCTGGCTGGCATGTTACAGTATGGCGTTGCTGGCAGGATTATGTTTTAATAAGCTTACATAAACACCCCCCACAGTGTGGTCTCATTATGGGAAGCTAATTGAGTCGCTCTGTCCCTGGGTCAGCAGGGCCTCTTTGAACAGCTCAGTGTTTTGCTATGAAGAGGCCCATCTCTACATCCAGAACATCTGTCCTGTGGTCTGTTGAACATGTGTCTTTTCTCCAGGCAAACAGTGTTTACTTGCATGTTTGTATCTTTGCACTTGCACATGAACAGTGTGTGTATGTAAAGGTGCTTCAACTGGAGCCTCTAATTTCATTCATATAAAAGTGAGTATAGACTACCATACCACCATACCTTGCTGCTCAAGCAAATTCTTTGTAAAGCAGATTAGCCATTTGCCAACCTGACACAGTTCTTTGTCCTTGTTTCACTCCAGTCTCCAACTGTGCTTACAGCCTTGCTTGTATTTTGGTCCATTTGTATGCTTTTTATTTCTTCTTCTTATTTTTAGATATGCTAAGGGCATGGCAAACCACGCTGATATCTAAAAAACTATTGTATATATTGCCGTGAAATATGGTTTCAGACATTCATGTCCCCTCGGGAGGAATTGTACCTTTAAAAAAAACTAAAGCCATTTCAGAAGTAAGCTTCAGGTTCTTTTTTTCTTACAATTTAAGATTTGACTGGCTAATGTTTTAGTACAGTTTGCATTCAAAACAATTGCATGGATGTGTTTTTACTTAGATATATTTGATTTTCTGTGATCATAGTGATTAATCTAGTTGTGAAAGTAGAGCATGAAACAGACTTGCAACTGCCAAAAGTTCATACAGTGTATTGCTTCATTCACAAATGCACACACCTGTGTGCTTGTCACTTGTGACCTTTACGATATATTGTTTTTTAAAGAGGTAAACACAGGAGAAGGTTGTGTAATTTCACTCTGTTTATGGTAGAGGAAACAGCTGAAAAGATAATTAACCTGCTTCAGATAGAATGGGTTGACAGAAGCGGCTCCATATCTGTTCCTTATCTGCAGCTCTGCTACACTCGTCTCCATTGAAGATTGTAGTTAATAATTGACTTTTCTGACTTTTGTCAGAATTTCACATCTTGAAGATTCAGCTGTAAACATCTTGGGTTTCTATTCTATTCTATTATATAAGGAGAGCAGCTGTTTGCAGAGCGTCTAAAGTTGCCTTCACTGTACTTGGTTTCAGTGTTTAGTGCCAAATTGTATCTGGGGCATGAAAAGTAGTCCTTTCCTGACTCTAGAAAGTGATGTTGATGAAAGAAACTGGAGCACACGAGTAAAGACTTTCGGGTCTAATTCAATAAGGTTTGGGTTTCCAAGAGGAACCACCCTTTTATGTTTTTCTTTCCTCTGTATATCATATTCCCTGGTTTGAATCCAACTGTATGTCTGATGTCACTAAGAGAGACTGTGATTGGCTCACAGCTGCAGCCCACTTGGCTGATGGTATCTGATTGGCCTCCAGAGACATACATTGTTCCCTGTGATGAAATGGCTCATGGGTGTAGTGACCTCATTTACTCTGAAACATATGTGAATATTTTCTCTTTATCTTGTGCTCCCCCTTTCTTTCTGTTGCCTCTACTTGCACTTGCACTCTCCTTATCATTTTATTTTGTTGGCGTTCCCTCATTCTTTGTGTGTAGTTTTGTTTAACTATATTTGTGGGGTCCAAAAACCAGGTATCCAGTATACTTGTGGGGTTCTGACAGTTTTGTGGGGGAAAAATGCTGGACTCCTCAACTTTAAAGAGCTGTTTGAGGGTTAAGACTTGGTTTTAGGGTTAGAATTAGGTTATTTTAAGGGTTAAGGTTAGGCATTTGGTTTAGGGTAAGGGGCTAGGGAAGTGTGTGTGTTCGTGTTCCCTGGCCATGATGTCATCTTGTGGTTTACCACTGTTTGTACTACAAATCCAATAGCCTTCGGTTTGACTGATTTACACAGGACAAAGACACCTCAGATAACATGTGTGTGTGATTCACTGGTTTAATATTGATCACACACCCTGACTGAGGGTTCCCAAAAATCCACTATCGTTATCAACAAAAGCGCAATTTCATTCCAAATGTAAACCAGTGGGTTTCGTGGTCACTAATGATGTCAGGAGTGAAGCTGAATATTTACCCACCCCTGTGACTCATTAGTGGCTTGACCAGCTCAAAAGGACCGATGGACCAAAGTGTTCCTGTTGCCAAAGTAAACATTGATAGCTTAGTTCCACATATTCAATATTGACTGAGCTTGTGGTCGTCAATTCTAAAGAGAAATTGAATGTTGAGACTTTCCTTCCAACAAAACAGTACAGTACAACAGTATCAGTTGTGTCAGCAAATGTGTGCAAGGGGCAAAGTTATCTAGCAGCAGAAGGAATCAGACTCTTGTCTATCAGGAGTTAAGGAAAACATAATGTGACATTATTATGGAGCCACAAAGTCCACAGAGGGAGGAGTTCCGGTTGATGGATCAACAAAACATCTGTATTTGACATGGGAGACCATGGGAGAACAATCAGCATTGTTACTATTTTTTAACCATGATTGTTCTTGTACTTTGACCAAGTAGATATTTTTAGCCATGCTGGCGGCAAGGATCTAGACTATGTTAGTCGTAGTGTCTTTCAGTCGATTGATCCACCCCTTTGGTCCATACACTACAGTGGAGCTTGAAAGTTTGAGCACCCTAGGTAAAAATTTGTATTAATGTGCATAAAGAAGCCAAGAAAATATGGAAAAATATCAAAGGCATCAAATGACAGATTAGACATTCGCATAATATGTCACAAAAAGTTAGATTTTATTTCCATCATTTACACTTTCAAAATAACAAACAAAAAATGGCATCTGCAAAAGTTTGGGCACCCTGCAGAGTTTTTAGCATGCACCACCCCTTTTGGAAAGCTGAGACCTGACAGTGTCATGGATTGTTCTCAATCATTGTCTGGAAAGACCAGGTGATGTCAATCTTAAGGTTTTAAATGCCCAGACTCATCTGACCTTGGCCCTCAATCAGCACCATGGGTTCTTCTAAGCAGTTGTCTAGAAAACTGAAACTGAAAATAGTTGATGCTCACAAAGCAGGAGAAGGCTATAAGAAGATAGCAAAGCGTTTTCAGATGCCAATATCCTCTGTTTGGAATGTAATTAAGAAAGGAAGTCATCAGGAACAGTGGAAGTTAAAGCAAGATCTGGAAGACCAAGAAAAATATCAGACAGAACAGCTTGCAGGATTGTGAGAAAAGCAAGTCAAAACCCACGTTTGACTGCTCGATCCATTCAGAAAGACCTGGCAGACACTGGAGTTGTGGTACACCATTTCACTATAAAGAGATACTTGTACAAAAATGGTCTTTTTTTCATGGAAGATTCATCAGAAGAAAACCTCTTCTACGTCCTCACCACAAAAAGCAGCGTTTGAAGTTTGCAAATGAACATATAGACAAGCCTGATGCATTGTGGGAACAAGTTCTGTGGACCGGTGAGGTTAAAATAAAACTTTTTAGCCGGAATGACCAAAGGTACGTTTGGAGAAAGGGCACAGAATTTAATGAAAAGAACCTCTGTCCAACTGTCAAGCATGGGGGTGGATCAATCATGCTTTGGGGTTGTATTGCAGCCAGTGGTACAGGAAACATTTCAAGAGTAGGAGGAAAAATGAATTCTATAAAATTTCAGCAAATGTTGGATGCTAACTTGATGCCATCTGTGAAAAAGCTGAAGTTAAAGAGAGGATGGCTTCTACAAATGGATAATGATCCTAAACATACCTCAAAATCCACGGTGGATTACATCAAGAGACTGAAGGTTTTATCATGGCCTTCACAATCTCCTGACCTCAACATAATTGAAAATCTATGGACAGACCTTAAAAGAGCAGTGTGTGACAGACAGCTGAGAAATCTCAAAGAACTGGAAGACTTTTGGAAGGAAGAATGGGCGAAGATACCTCAAACAAGAATTGAAAAACTCTTGGCTGGCTACAAGAAGCGTTTCCAAGCTGTGATACTTGCCGGGTATTAATGTTGCAGGGTGCCCAAACTTTTGCAGATGCCATTTTTTTGTTTTCTGTTATTTTGAAAGTGTAAATGATGGAAATCTAACTTTTTGTGATATATTATAAAAATGTCTAATCTGTCATTTGATGCCTTTTGGAGATTTTTCCATCTTTTCTTGGCTTCTTTATGCACATTAATACAAATTTTTACTTGGGGTGCCCAAAATTTCAAGCCCAAGGTCATAAATTTGTTGTGCTGATTAGTAAAGGGTAGACTACATTAGGCTACAGCATAGTTTTGTTGCAAGAGAAAGTCTTCAAGAATTTGGTTCAATTGGGCACATTTCAATTCTTACATGACCATGTTTAATGCTGTGCAGAGACAAAGACAAATTAATATATAGATAGATGTTGATGGCGGAAACAGCTGATCAGTCATGAGAGTCATATCCCATTTAGTGCATTAACTCTTTTTCAACAAAAGGCCAAAAAAAACGTGTGTGAAAACATGTTTGCGCAATTGAGTTAGTTTTATCACATAATGCTGTTTTTATACAGCTTTTCAAATGCAAAACTTCAAATGCAATCCCATATTTATTCACTTAGAAGACTTTTTGCAAATGTTTGGAACTGTATCCAACAGAAAACAGTTATTAAATATTGCAGATTTAATGAATCATATTTCTTTCTTCCAGTTTTTCTCACATCTTCATGTCTCATCTTGCAGTGACGCAAAGAATATATACACAGTTACCTCATGTTAAAACATTTTGATAAACTGTCAGCGCTGGAAGCTGGGAAGTGCCTCATCGCTCGTTTCAAACTGTTTGAAATGAATAAGTGGATAAGTGACCTCTTTCTCAGTTCTTGGCTCTTGATCAACACATATGCTCTCCTGCTCAGACTGAGGAGATGCATCTTGACGGAAAACAGAACCTCTCATGGCCAGTCTGTTCTCCTCTGCTCTAATGTACCTACTGCTGGAGACATGGAATCTGGATCTGGACCCGTAGAGGCTTTAGCTCTGCAAGCCCAGACAAAGCCAGCTGTTGGCAGTTACAGGGCCAGTTATGTAAGTGTGTCCTTCTCTCCCTATGAGGCTCAGCTCATTGCCTGACGCCACACTGTGCAGAAAGCTCTTTATCGCTAACTGAGATAACACCTGCAAAAGCGCTCCACTTCCCTGTTCCTTTACAGTGGAGCAATTTTACAGCTCGCTGGAAAACAACATGGTTCAACTTGTACTTTTGACGTACTTTTTAGTTCTTCACTGCTTTTTCTTTTGTACATTTTGTGTTGCAAGTTCTTTCATTTGCGCTTCGCTGCAATCTCTCTCGCACTTTATCATCCTCACTCTTTGCAGTGTCTCCCTTGTCTTTTGTTTCTTCCACACCCACGCTCACTCCCTCCCGTTACCACCCCCTACGCCGCTCACTTTTTAGAGTTGCCCTTTATCCCACTTCTGAATATCTGCATTCACTTTCCCTATCGAATGCCCAAAACAATGACTTATTCTTCAGGCCCTGGCCAGCAGTGCCCTCCCAGTCCCTTTCTTTCTTTTATCTTTTTCATTCATTCTCCTCCAAGTTTCAGGGTGTTCACAAATGGTATTTGAATTTTTTCCCCCTTTTGTAACATTCTCGTCCATTTTCACTTTCTTTATTCATCCTCCTATCCCTCTGTCGTTCTCGTCCTATACTTCCTAGCCCAGTATTTACCAGTCAATCCTCCATCACCACAATCAAAACCATTAACACACACACACATGCACACACTCCTGAATCTGCCAGATTTAGTAGTCAATCATCCCTGACAGTGAGCTCATACTGAGACTTTGTTTGTCCACTGAAGTCAAAAGCAGAGCTGCCCTCAATGATTGATTGCTAAGTAATCCCACAGTAACGACGCAACGCACACTAAAATCACTGTTGCAGCGTGTGCTCTGTCCGACATCAGGTAACAAGCACCCAGAGACAGATCACGTGATTGCCTGAAACAGCCTTTCACTATAGGATATAAATGCTTCCATTTTTAGCATTTAATTGCGGAAGCCATTACTGTGATCCACAAAGTCACAACGGCCCTAACTAGAGCCAAACTGCCTGCACTAACCCTGCGACCTCAGCCCCCAAGCAAGCTTTGAAACATGAGAAAGCAGCCGTGACCGCTGACCTCCAGGCTCCCACCTCCCACGGTAAGAGGAGCCCCATCTTTTTCCCCCTTCGGACAGGATGTGACCTATGAGAGGAGCTCTGCAGGAGGGCCTTGACCCCTTACACTGTCCAGACTAAGTGTCTGGACCAATGTGATCTGAGAACACAACAAGATGTAATAGTTTCAAATAAGTGTTAAAATAATTCATTGTTCATTATCATGCTGTGGTTTATTTTCAATCAATGTATATTTTAAATCACTGCTGATCATTAGATGGTGTGGTGTTTCTCTTATTATCTCAGCCATTGCATTGGTTACCATTCATTTTGTTTCTATTTATGTTGGAAATTTTGTTAAGTTAGGTAACCTTTCACAAAAAACTTTTTTTATTCTGGAAGAAGTTATGTTATCGTTAAATAGTTGAAAAGAGTTGAAAGTGAGTGATGAGAAATATCTGCACTGTAATACCAGGCAATGATAACGTATCTTTGAGAACAGACAGACATGATGTCAACTGTGATGGATTACTGATCTCAAGCAGGTTTCAAGTGACTACAAGTTGATTCGTAACATATTGAAATGAATGGAAATTGACTGTCTTGCATACAGGAGAAATGCAATTAGACATCTCAAACACTGTGGTATGTGGTAACGGGAAGTATGATTGGGATTTTGATTAATGAATTTTGTACATGAATATATATTTTATTATTTAGGTTTCACCAAAGTGGATATGCCAGTTTTGCAACAAAATATGTCTTAACCCTCCTGTTGTCCTTGGGTCAAATTTAACCCGCTTTCAAAAAGTCACATTGTTTGCTTTTCCTTCAACCAAACTGTCAAAAAATAAAATAACGTAGAATGCGCTTCACAAGTAAACTAAATGATCAGTTTACAACTTTCACTGATTTTGGGTGTTTTTTTTTTAATGTTATAGCATATAGAAAAAAATGACAGTTTTGGGAAAAAACAAAGTGCAGAAAAAAATCAACAAACATCAAATTGTGACAAAACACTTAGAAAATAAGTGACAAACGTCAAGTGTCACAATTGAAAAATAGTGACAAAAACGTCAAAAGTTCAGGAAAAGTGTCCACCAAATAATTTTTATTTTAGAAAACGTTGCATGGACAACAGGAAAACAACACAAGGGTTAATGTAACATTTCTCCAGGTACTTCTTTTTTCTAGCAACATTATGAATGTATCCAGTCACTTCCAGTAAAGTTTATAAGAGCACAGTCTCTTTGTGATGCCACTGAGCAATATGAATCCATGTCACCCATTTGCCCCATCATCCATTTGCTTTCATCTCTGTATGTATCTAAGGCTTATCTCAGAGTGCACCACTGAAAGGTAGGCAAACCACCATCCAAGCTTCGCTATTCAATTCCAAAAATGGCTTTGATGCTTTTGACTGAGGTGTTTTTGTCCGATTCCTTTTCAGTTTGGGCCGTTAATTCTTTTCTTTGTTAGTCTGCAGAGCGTCAGCCAACAAAACATCAGGAAGAGCTGAGTTGTTAAGAACAGGGAGAGGGTTTTTGGGAATGGGGTCATGACGTCTGGTGTGTGTCAGCAGCAAAGCTGCTTTCACCACCAGAAGAAAGAGAACAAAGACCCGCTGCAGGATTTCACTAAGTCTAAATACCTACAGTTTAATAATATGACATGTTGTTCTGGTAAATAAAAATTGACCAGTTTAGTTTGGTGCAACACTTTTCATTACGAAACTCAAACGGGCAGTCTAGCACGTTAGTGTTTTAATAAAGTGGTGACAAGAGACAGATTGGAAAAAAGAATAGTCAAAGCAGCAGATTCTGAGACTTGCATTGAGACTTTTATTATGGTCCATGCTCCACATACTCTCAATCCTCCACTTCCCACAATGCAACAGAGGCATCTTTCAGTGGACCACCTACCTCCAGAGCCATGGAAGACATTGAATTAATTACATGTTTACATTACATGTTGAATATACTACTTAACTGCTAGTATTTTGCTTTTGTCATCACTATTTGATAAAGTGGGTATGTAGAGGTATATTTTCAGTCAAGGTTGAAGTGTGTGTGTGTGTGTGTGTGTCTCTCTCTCTCTCTCTCTGGGCTGATGGTTGTGAACCAAGTGAGACAAGAAGGGAGGGAGAGGAAAGGAGAGAACTAGATACAGAAACTTGGGAAAGACAGAGGGAGGGAGAGATGAAGCAGAGGAGATGGTGGGGGAGTGTGATGTGAGTAAAACTGGGAGGTCAAATCGAAAGTGCTGCAATTTTGCCCAGATGTGGGGGGAAAAGCGTCCGATGACAGCTGAAGCCAAATTCAGGGATACGCTATATTTATTGTTCTTAAGGTTTTTGTAAAAATGTGAATCATTTCCGAGGACAAAGTGAGGCTTTATTCCGGGAAGACAGAGAGGGGGGAGACAGAGAAAGAGAATGAATGAATGCCTCCTTGCGGCAGCCTCCTAATTGGTCTTATTACTGTGTAACTTCCTGGTGAATGCAGGCCGCTCTGACCTTGGCCTTTGAAATATAGACCCATGGCGTCTCAGAGCTGCCAGTCAACGGAGGACTTGGAGGAACAACCATTCTCCGTGTGTGTGTGTGTGTGTGTCTCCGTGTGTGAGAAACACTGGGGCATGCGTGGGAGTTAATGGTGATCCTTCTGACGTAAATCTAGTACACTGACACAGAATCTGTTCCCACGTCAGGTCTGCTGCTGAATATGAATACTACAGTGGGACGTGGGGGGGGGGGGGTTGAGCCCTGGATTAGCCAGCAGCAGCAGTAGTTTGTATCTGTCACTCACTTCACCAGATTGACTGAGGCTGATGACTCTTGAAACACACACCGTGCTTGGACTTCTAACTTGTACATTTTCCTGTACTCCAGGGAACAAAAACTTCCAAATGCACATACTGTACCTCCTCAGTTGTGTTTTCAGCAGTGTGTGGATGGTGCACTTTTACAGTGCGGGAGCAGATAAAAGTCCCTCAAGCCAGTTAATGTCACGGCTCATACAGAACTCTTCCTTTTTCAAACCAGCAAACAACCGCTCTGTAATCACATATCGTTCAGTCCATTCTTCTAGATCAAATAATCTGTCCTCATGTTCATATCTTAATCTTCATGTTCTCCCTTTCTTTCTCTCTCCTTTCTTTCTTGTTCTGGCTTTTCTCTGAATTAAATTGAATTCTATCTTCTCCCCCAGCCTACCATTATCTTCGTCCTGCATAGTTGTGGTGAACTCGCAGTGATGTCTGATGACTTCTACTGTATAGACATTGAAATTGTGTGATCTTGCAGTTTATATGAGAGGTTTATCAGAGTCCATATCACATACTGAAACCAATCATCTCTCCTGGAAATGTTTGCTTACTGTATATATTACAGATGTTTTTTTGTCAATGATGTTTTATGGTCATGCATGAGATAACATTAATCATTTCAAGTCATACATGACTTCATGATAATTCTTGTACCCTTATTATAAAGTATTACCAAATCTTTTAATGGAACATGTCAATGTCCGAACTGTTGCCACTTCCATTAAGTGAAATGAGAACTCTTTAGACATTAGTTGGTTTTGAATGATAGGGTCCATCCTTCCAAAAACCTATTCAGATGGCATTACCTTTCTCTTGAGATGCTGTGTCAAATTAGTGGTATATAAATGTATTTTTTAGGGTGCCTTTAGCAGTGTTCTGCGTTGCTTCAGCTCTCTTTAATTTGAATATATCCAGTATTTATTGCTGTGTAACAAAAAGCTTTAACAGCCTTTCTGTTATTTAATTATAACAAATTATGTAGTTGCCGCTCCTTCTTTTTTTCATTTCATACGTACACTCATTTCCCTGTTTGCCTTGACAATAGGTTATGCTTCCCCACATATCTCACATCTTCCCTTTCATTCACAGAGAAGAACGCATTTCAGTTCATTCCTTCTCTCTCATTTGGACGTCTCGACATTCTGTGTAGCCTAAAATGAATGTTTGCCCGGTGACTGCGTTGGCCAGCTGCTGCAGATGTCTCAGTGGGCCTATAGATAGAATCACTCTAGGCTGGCAGGCCAATCTCGGAGCTGAATCAGTCCCACACACACACACACAGACTATGGAAATCAGACAGCAAAATCCAGACGGATTAAAGGCTGAATACATATCACACTACTCAAAAAACATGCAGGAGTGCATGCTAACATGGCCTGACGCTGGCTATTGTGTAACTCTACTGTACAGTGATGTATAAAATCACTTTTTACATTGTAGCATCAACGGCCATAGTAACCTGATTGTTGACGTTAGTATTATGTTGCAGCTGATTGAGTTAAAGTTGAGCTGGTGCTCTGTTAGCCATGGAAAACACCTGACATCTGTTTAAACTGTGTTGTCATCAGGATGTCAGTCTGCTGTCCCACCTGTGTGTCTGTTTGAATAACAATGTGTCTTTAGTGTGTCAAACTATGGTTCATAAGCTCTAATTTAAATGATAATTGCAAGGAGCTGACTTATAATAGTTTGTGGAACAGAAAACAAAGAAAAACAGGACACTCCTACATGTTATTCAAGAAACATGGGTGGGATGCTATTTACAAGAATATATGTATTATACTTTGTATGTTCGTGTTTTTGAATGGAGGTGGGACGCAAATGAGAGCGTGCAGGGCTTTAGGGGTCAGCAGTTGGGAGTGAGCGGCAGGTTGACGAATGACACACAGAGTATCAGTGTCTCTGTCAAAGAGCCTTATTGATGAGTTGTGAAGCAAAGACGCATAAACAAGAGGTGGCATTCTCTCATCCCAACATGCCACAGCGTGTGCACTGTACATCCGCCCTAATGCATTACTCTATTCTTCCATCACCCCCACCCCCCCTACGCCTTGCATAACCCACCCCAGGCCCCACTGTTATGTACTATTTATCCACACACACACACTCCAATGAACAAAAGACGACAGATTTACAACCCCCAAAGCAGACGCGCCGTACTGACTGTACGCTTTTTGAACATTTGCACTTCATTTAAGTCGAAATGTATTTAACAGGCTTTGTTGAAACATCTATCTAATGAAAGCACTTGCAGCTGCTTCAGACCCATCTGACCGGGGAGTGAATCAGACTCTAGAAACACCCAGTAACATAAATATAGTAAGATAAACAGACCGACAAGCTGCTGGATGAGGCTGCTATGTTATAATAAGCCAACGGTCTACTTAAGACATGCTGGCTAATGCAAACAAATGCTGTCTCACCTCTGCACCTGTAATTAGACATGCAACCCCAGCAAGTTATTACTAAAGATAAAATAAGCATAGTAACCTTTTGTGTGTATGTGGGCTGATGGAAAGTGAGCAGGGTCGGATGAGTGCTGTTTTATTGCCTGTTGATTGACAGGAGCCCCGGGGCTCCTGACAGACGGTACAACTAGGGGAAGTAGACTTAAAGTAAACGATGGGCAAATAGTGCAACTCCAGGCAATACAACCGGAGGTTGGACGAGAAAAGGGGTGTTTAAATAAAGGAGATGAGGTAAGATAGAAGGTGGGAGGGAAGCAGACAAGAGGGGGTAGAGGACAGATGTGGAAGGTGAGATAAGGTTTAAAAAAAAAAGTTGGGTGGAGAGAGTTAAGGAGAAGGAGAAGAAGAACAGGGATGGGGGGGAGGGGGAGAGACATTGTCACAAATCGTCTGTTAGTGAAGCAGAAACAGGCTGTAAAAACTGTCCCTGGAATGAATTGCTTTGAAATACACACTTCAGCCTCGTCAGTATCTCTGCAGCACTGACGTCAGAGTCGGTATGAGGGAGAACAGTAAATGTCCGGCCCGTTATGAAAGAGGTTTGTGAGGATAGGCCTAAAAAGGCTGCTGCTCCAAAAATCTCTCTTTCTCCTTCTCTCGTGGACTTTGTTCGCCTATGGAACGGAGGAAGCCCCTTCCAGTATCAATAAGACCAGAAAGGCATGTGTGCCAGTGTGATCATGGAAGCGTGTCATAAAAACAGCTCTGGAATGCATAAATCCATTTATTCCACTGACATTCACCTGCAGATTATTTCAGGATTATTTTATTTTATTGACTTGTTGATCGCTGATCCTGGTTCATATTAAAACATTCTGGATGTAGATTTACACCCCAAGAAATCTGGGGGACATCACCTTTTCACACTCCCCCGACTCCTAGAGGAGTTAAGTAATGGGCGAGGAGGGCTTGAGAGAGGAGAAAGATTACACACCCCTGCCGGGCAATTGAGGGCAAATATGGGGCATGTCACACTGCTGAGAGCAGAGCCCCTCTAAGCCCAATCTCAAGGGTTTATCCCACAGCTCAGGGCTTTAAACCATATATCAGTTTTTATGCCAAATATCAGATTGAAGGCTATATGGGGCATACATATAACTGAGCAAATTTGCTCATGTTTTTGTCTCTGTGCTCTCAACTCAGAAGTCTTAACGTCACAGTGGTATCTGGTTGATGATATTTCACACTTTCTGTTCTTTGGATGTTGTCATATTATGTGATAAAAGCTCATAGAGTGAAATGGGTTACTTGATTTGGTGTTAACTAAATAAAAAGCACTTTAAAATGCCCTATGCTCCACATAGTGAAACAAGCCTGATATGAGCCAACACGGTGTCTCTGTTTAAGTATGGTTGGAGCTCACTGAATATCATTGGAAGAAAGTCTCATGTTTATAATTTTCTTCAGCACCTTCCTGTTTGCAGCGTGACCTGCTCTGACAGGACACTCAGACTTTGCATTTGTGGAAACCCACAAACACCAGGCACGTGTTGACAGATGAACACACAAACAGGAGACAGGAAGGGACAGATGTAGGAGTGTAATTTCATGTTTACATTCAAGCAGTGTGCTCGGGGCATGGTGAATCTGCATTGTTGTGCTTGGAAACCGCTTACAGCACTATCAGTGTTATGCAAGATGTTGGGAAGTTTTGCACTCCATTTTGTTAGAATTCATGACTTTTGATCGGTGCTATGAAGAGACCAGTGCATTGAATATGCCATTTGTGATAACCGAATTTCTTGACCTGCTTATCTGATTTTCAAACTTGTGTACATCATCTTCACAGATTTAGCGTGGGAACAAACTGGATAAGACAACTGGCTATCTCTGCTCTTTGCACTATCATATGTCACACATGTATGTGACATATGTAACATATGCCTGTATGAAACAACACACACACACATACCATGTTCCCCAGCTGCTGTGGGCCACTTGTTTTTTGCACTGTGACCCATGTCTTCTGTCACTTGGGAGAAAACCAGAGCTTGTCTCAGGTTGCACTCCCAACATCTGCCACCTTTGACGCACATCTTTTCTTGTTTCTTCCTCTCACACACACACATGCACATATTCTTAATTTGTGGGAAAAATTTTGTGAGAAAACATGCTCGGATCATTTAATCAAGTAAAGTAGCAAGCAACATGGCCAAAAGTATATGGACCCTCAATTATTTTACCCTTATGTGATTGTTGAACATCTCATTTTAAAATCATGGTTATTAATATTCTGGTTTTCATGAAAAGGCTTTCCACAGGTCTAGGGAGTCTGGGTGCAGATCTTTGCTCCCATTTAGCAACAAAAGATTTTGTGACAGTGATGTTGGGTGAGAAGGTTTGGCTAGCAATTTATCCCAAAGGTGTTGGCTGACATTGAGGTCATTGGTCTGTGTAGGCCAGTGAAGTTCTTCCAAACCAAACTGGGAAAACTATTTCATTATGGACCTGGCTTTGCGCTCTGAAGCATCATCAGACTCAAAAGCTAGAACTCATTATACAAAACATTTGACATGTTAGGAAGTAAGCTTATTTGCTTTATTGCCAAGAGTTAGATGAGACAATTGATAGAAGTAAGAATGACTTTCCCAACTCACCATTTGAAATGTAAAAAAATAGCAGCATAAAATAGCATAAAATGGAAATACTGATGTATAAGTACCTCCAAAACATTCCTAAAGTACAGTATATGACTTTGATACTTTCCCAGTCTGGTTGTAAAGATGTCTCTCTCTGTGTGTCTTTTTTGTGAGTTGGAGAGTTTACAAGCACATGACAAGACAACATTTTGAGGCTTGGCATGTTTTACATAGTACAAGCACTCCTCATACAAGAAAATCTTAATCAACTCTGCCTTAAATATGAGAGAAAACAAATGTTAGAAACCCCCTTGTGAAAATCCCCATGGTGTTGATTCCCTAAAACAACTTAATTTGCTGACACCAAAATGTTTCGCTTACGGGCATTCATGTGATATAAGCCAATAACCTTGTACCTGATTATCATTACCTGCATGTTTAAATGAGATGTTTGTATGTAGCTAATGAATACCTCCACCACATAACCTACATAATCTTCTCTCTGTATCAGTGCCAGAAAATGTATTAAAACCCTTGCTGATTTGGTGTAATTAAAGATCAGCATGATCAACTCATTTGAAGGAATTATTGCACAGTGGAAATCCTTTTTTTTTTTCTTTTTTCTTTTTTAAAGAGTTCATAGAAACAGGTAAATCAAACATCTGTGCTTATTTTAGAATGCAACTGACTGAAAAGTCTGAAAGATTTACTTTCCCACCTTATCTTTTCATCAATTATCAACGGCTCATGTCTGTTGTTGCAGACAAATAAACACACACACACACACACACACATATACACACAGTCATTTTCTGATATGAATAGCAGCCATTGTTGTGTTTCTCTTTGAGGACTGCTCCCAGCATGAGTGCTGTGCTGAGCAGGTAAGTAGTGGTTGGTAAACTGATCTACCCCTGGGCTCTACTACACCCCACCTCCTAACCCAAACACACACACACACACACCCCGTTGCCATTGTTCCCCCTCCATGTTTTCCCATGTCTCCCTGCTTCCTGGGCCCCTGCACTACCTGCCGGCACATTCCTGCGCCGGCCCTGTCACATCTTTTTCTGTTCACACTCTTTGTTGCTATGTTTCCACTGTCACTCTTTCTTTATTTCTCGGTTTGCCTGTTACTCTCTTCCCCTTCTGTGTGTGTTAGCTGTTATGCTTTGCTCCACCGCTGAGCTGCCACACTCACGCACCAAGCACAGCACAGCACATGGTCAGGACAATGTGACAGTAGCTGGATGGGGTCTCTGATTTAAAAGAAATAATAAAATATCATTACATGGCATCACAAGACAGGCTATAGACGGCTTCTACAGCTCACTACATTCTACATTAGGTATAAAAAATATACATAATACTGGAAAAATAAAAGCCTGATACAGCATAATATAAACACTTCTAATACACGTACTACTGCTGTTTGAGTAAGGAAGGGTTTTGGGAAAATACTGACCTTTTAAAAAAAAAAAAAAAAAGTTAAACAACATACTGTATGTGTGACCCATTTTAAAAGATGTATGTCTGCAGTAACCAATAGGCAACAGACAGGGTGAGTTCATGTTGTTCACGTAGAAGGGAACCCGGAAATGATGAGAAGAAAATGCAACCTTACCAAGCCACGGCCAAGCAAACCAATCACAGTTGGTGAGGTCGCCGGGACGTGTAGTTAGATTTCTGCAGAGGTGCTATGGCTTAGGGTCCGTATCTACACGTGCATACATAGGTTCTACATATCTACGGCGTAGAACTAAAAATTGGGCTTCACGCAAAGTTGTTTTGGGTCTTTTCATAAATTTTGTTTAATTCCAATACGAAAATGTAGAATATCGCCAGCCTTAAAAGTGTGCTAAGAAATGTTTTCCAGAAGACAAAGTGAGAAAAAAGATATGGTGACATTTGAAATTTCTTTCATAAAATGTCTCTCAGAAGCCTACTCACAACATTACCTCTGCAATAATAATTCTAACTCTGACAAAAAAAAAAAAATGGTAAGATGTGTAGTGACTATAGTAATGATGTGTCAGCACAATCTGGCTGCTTTATTGAGGCGCCCTCCGTCCCGAGTGAATGGCCTGGGACTATTATTTGGTTGGTGTTAAAGGAAAGATTTATAACCCAGGGACAGATTCAGTCTATCTTCACTCCATCAGTCCTACTCACTCCTGGACCAATGTTATCACTTAACCCTCTAGCACCAAATGTAATTGATTTCAATCAGTGAGGTTCTTCATCTTTCAGATACATAGTGGCAAAAAAGACCCCACCCTCACATGGGGGCAAAGAGATACAAGCTTCAGGACAAACATATTCACAGATGTGAGTGTTTACTGTTTCCGCGTCTGTCTTCTGGTCACGTGTAAGGCACTTAGTAACCCCCAACACACATTAACAACATTTAAAGCCCCTTTCACCCGTCCTTCACTGTTTTCCTATCCTCTGCTCAATTCCAACCCTTCCACCACCACCAAATACATGTCTCTGATCTTTTTCCCCTTCCCTAACCCCCTATAATGCTGTCTTAGACCCACACCCCTCATCCATCCCCAGGGGGCCCCCCTTAAAGCCTGACTGGGTGGTCCCTCCCCCACTCCTATCCCAATCCAACCCCCCCCATCTCTAGGGTCAGAAGTCAGAGGTGAACCCCAACAGTGTGTGGGAAACGTGCTGTACCGTGTGCTGTGCTGGGCCAGGCAGGGAAGAGAGGAAGGAGTTCAGGCTGCCCCATTTCCTCCCTGGACCTTACTAGAGCTCTTTAATGGGGCTCCTGGGGTCAGTGGGACAGAAAAACACAGGCGTGGTGTTGGTTACAGTTTTGATTTATTGGACCAATTTTTTCTCCAAACGTGAGCTTGTTTGGGTTGAGAGGGAGGCAGAGCAGACTGGCTTAGGCTAAGGGGATCAAGAGAGACGCCATACAGGATGATGTGGGAAGATTGTGTGTGTACTTGTCTCTGTTCATATGCTTATGTGTAAAAATGTGTCTGATGTCTGTATATGTGTGTGGCAACTTAGATCCCTTGCTGAGTGTGCGTTAACGTGAAGCATTTATTAGGGACTGTCTAGCCAGTGCCGTGTCAAAGGAGCTTAATGTGATTTATTTGAATGGCTAGTAGAAGCTGGTTATTTTACTGTCAAATTGCTGTGTATTTTAGAAATGATGGCCTTGATTCTGTCCAGTAGAGGATAGCAAGCCTGGCAGGCAATACCTGGGCTGCACTGGAAAATCTGTCATAATAACAGCTTCGGACAGCTCACTAAGATAATATGAACCTACCATTAAAATATTTCTAAAAAAACACAACTAGACAGACTCCAGCTGGGTCTAAGGTTTAAATACCCCACCCAAAACTCACTGACACAACACTCAAATCCATGCAGTATGAAATATGTGGGGTGGCGGTTGTACAACAATGTGGTAGTAAGAAAAAGTAGGAAAACAATTATGGATATATAAGCAATTAAAGACATACAATGTCTTATTAGGCATATTGTGTTGCATATATTCACAGCTGAAAAACATACTAAATACATTAAGCAGTAAACCAGACAGTGTGCAGGAGATTTTTAACTCTTAAGTAATACTATAAGATACTAGTTGTGACTGAGATTGGGAGTATACAGGTGGTGTAGTATATTTATGCTGTGACTTGTGTCTGCATTCCAGTGCTAATCCAAAAGAGGCCCATTGTTTTCAATTGCAACATACAGTACTGTGAATATGAATGACATAATTTAAAAAAAAAGAGAAATGTAATATGTATATTTAAAGTTCTCTTAAGAATAAATGAAAGATAAAACTACCTGTAATAGTAAAGACTTTATTGTACCGCAGACCCAGTGAAAACTAAAACCCTGTTCAGCTATGTGTTGCGTTCAGCCTTTTTAAATCATTGCTTAGGTTTTCTGGTCCGTAGCGTTGTCATTTCAGTTCTCGCATGTTAATTTAAAACATAAAACTATACTCTGAGCAAAAAAGCTCACTGCTTCATGCTGTTTGCTTCTATCCCGGGTAACTGCCTGACTTCAAGCTAGCTAAAGTGTTCATATTATGAAAATAATCACTTTTTCTGGGATTCGGGGTGTTATTTTTTGTCTCTGGGGCTTCCACATGCATACACACTTGGAAAAAAAACATAAATGCTGTTTTGAGTGAGATACGGGTTTCTGATTGTCCTATTTCTCAAAATCTGAACAGCTTTCTACGTAACTAGCCAAGACGAGGTGGCTAATCGTAGCATGCTAGCTCTCTCTAGCATGCTTGCTAGTTCTCAATGGCATACCACTGCTACAACACACACTAGTTCACCATAATCTCCAAAAGAACAACTTCCATGTCCCTGTTCTGCAGGTATTCCACAAGAGTGCCCTCCTTTAGAAGAAGTCTCCCAGCTAATCCTGCCTTGTACTGACCAAAGCTGGAAAAACAATCGCTTGCTGATGTGATCACCTATGATAACATATGTGCATATGATGAATCCCAATGAAGATAGTAAAGAAGTGAGATGTCTTATTCTGTAGCTAAAACAGAGACCTAAACACACAGGTTGAAAAAAAAAATGAAAAAGAAAAAAATTTTTTTTTGAAAATTAAACCATGTAAACCAACTATGATATAACCTCTAAATACAATTATGAACCTGAAAATGAGCATAATACGGATGCTTTAACGTACCAGCTACAATCAGAGTCAGTGTTGTAATGTAGTGTACAAATACTTTTCTACTCTATTTAAGTAGAATTTTCACATATCTGTACTCTACTTTATTTATATTTCTGGAAACTTTTACTCTTACGTCATTACATTTGCCCTAAGCATCTTAGTTACTCATTACTACAAAATAAAATCAGAAGAAATTTGTTAGACTTGGAGTTTGCAGATTTGGCGAATAATTGCTCCTAAATTGCAAAGATAATGCACGCTCCATTCCAGTTGGTGACCTAATGCCTGTTTGTTGACAAGCAGCCAAAAAAAACAACATAAAACCAAAACTAAAGAAGAGGAGGAAGCATAGTAACTAATAGTGTCATGGAAGCACCTGCTGCATGCTCTGGCCATGGTAACTGACATGGTAACAGACAATGACCACCCAACAACAGTGGTAATGAAAACAACGTTACACACCGTTGGCCATAAAGTTCCTAATCTAAGTGGGTTTTTTTTTGTTTGTTTTTTACCTTTTACTTCTAATACATAAGTATAAGCATTTAATATCAGAAAATTACTTTTGATACTTGTGTACAGTAAATATCAGATACTTTAAGACTTTTACTCAAGTAATATTCTAAAAGGAGACATTAGCAGTCATTTTCTGTTAAGGTACCTGAACTTTTACTCAAGTATTCTTAAGTAAATTGTTGTAATTGTATATCAAGACGCATTATTGTATTAGTATGGGAGTCTACTTTCTGCCCTCCAGTACTTAATGAAACTTTAGAATACTGTCTCTCTCTCACACACTCCCTCAACCACACACACATGCAAGTATACCTATTAATATACGTGTTACTGTATACACATGGAGTCATTCAAAATCCAAATGTCCCAATAGATTTGTGTTTTGTTTCACACACACAGATACAAAAGGAGCATGTATGGCAGTGACGCTCCACTCCTTCAGCTCTGCAGTTGTTTTTATAGGAGAGCAGCCCTCCATTGAAACCTTTCATTTGCAGTATTTCATAATTTCTTCCTAACATTGTCTTGAGAAGAGTGCTGTGTAATGTGTCGATGGATCAGAAAAATGAATAACTCTATTTTTTTTGCTATGTTTTGTGGACGATGTGATGTTTCCATACGATTATCCAAGTTGGTGATACAGAAAAGGTTGTAGTGAACTAATAATGCAAAACAGATGTCCCAGAGTAAGAGAGGTTCACTAATTTTACCTATGAACTATAAATGTGACAGGAGGATGGAATTATTCTGTTCAGCAGTATAGTTTCTGAAATCTCTATAATCACACACACATGTATGGTTTCATATCGAAAAGTATGTCAATATAAGACTCATTTTGACTGAGATGTTAGAAAGTGAAAAAACAATGAATATATTAAATAAATAAATGCCTGAATAAATGGTAGATTATTGAATTAAAACAGGTTCCCAGAATAAAAGGCATTTACAATTTGCATTTAGATGTTTTCTTTTGTCAGCTTTAATATTATTTATGTAGCACATTGTGTAATTTGTGATTACACAGGGTTTGGACTATGTAATCAGTGTGAACTGCAATTTTTTGAGCATGCATAACAATAGTAACAATCAATTTGGTTTGTCTCTTAGGCCTTCCTCTTGTGACCAATTGTCTAGTGGAGCTATATAAAGTAAAAACCTTGGAGGCAAGCACAATCTGAGGAAGCCCAGAGTAAACTTCCTGAGGTACTCTTAAAATTATTTTCTCTGTTGAAACCCACAACAACAAACCCTTAAAAATAGCGGCATGCAATCTGTGACTTTTGGCAGCTCTCCCCAGTCACGTGTGCATTGTTGTTGTTTTGTTGGCTTGAACTTTAATAATTTTAACAAAACGTGTATTTTAAATCCAAACTTATTTACTTTTACACTGAAATGCTATAACGCATTGTATAACATTATTGCTCACTATAAAATTGTAGTCAATGAGGTGGATTCAATCATCACAACCAACGGGGTGACTTTGGGTTTAACAATGCGGGGGGTTAAGATCTCCAGCTTAGAACAAAATAGAAATTTTGAAAGTCAAACACTTCATTTTCTGCATTCTGGTGAATTTTTCTGCAACAATTGCAGAAGTGCCTTCTCTGCATGACGTTATGGTGCAAATGTCTATTTATGTAAAGAAAACTATAATAGGGTATGTGTGTGTGTGTGTGTGTGTGTGTGTGTGTGTGTGTGTGTGTGTGTCTGTGGTGACATCATGGAAAGTGAGTGCTGTGCAAACAGGCTGCAGCCCCCCAGGTGGACTCTATGATTAAGAGATTACAGAGGAAATGAAAGAACTACAGACATGCATACCCATGAAGATGCAATATCTAACCAAGCTTTTAGCGTGTATGGATGTCTAGAAAGTAGTGGAAGTTGTAAGTGTCTGTGTGTGAGAGTCTAGAAGGTAGAGGAAGTTAGGTCACACGGGTTGCCTGTCCTGGCCAAGAATGGAGAGAGCTGATTCAGCATGGCTAAGGCAAACAAAGCCTACAGTAAATAAGCCTCCTCCTACCTCCATTCATCCAAACACCTTTCACCAGAATGATGCTGTCTCCACCTGACTTTCCTAAGACTTAATTTTTCATCCTAGACAGTTAATTTTCACCTGAGGGACCCACCCAGATCTTACCTTTTCCACCTGAGTGATTTTGTTCCATTGTACGAAGATGAATCATACAATATGCTGTGAGCTCTGTTGCTATTAGTTACATGTGTGCGGTGATCAAAGAGAAGAGCTTACACAGTTCAGCACAGTACATCAGAACGATGTTTGGCTTGGCATCTAATCAATACCACATTTACATCGGAAAGTAATTGTGCATTTGTTTAAAACTTTTACAAGCAAAGAAGTGGGCATCTTGTAAGGTTCGCGCCACATGTTCTCCATATGTTCTCATATTGTGTACTGTAAGGTAAAGTCACACTTTAAGCAGAGAAACAACAACAGGATCTAATATCTTCAGCTGCTTGACGTGGGACCGTGATCAGCAGCTCTGTACTGCTGAAGACTCCTGCTGAGAAATCCCAGCTGAGGTTATTTGTTTCTGCCTTGAGGTAGAGGGTGGGGAACAAGGAGGGGTTGTTCTGGTGGGTGACCTTTGCCTAAAGGTCTGCTTTTGTCTCATGAGTGGGTTAGTCAAAAACTAAATATGAATATGTGAAACTTTGGGAGAAAAGTAAGGCAGAGATTGGTAAAATCATAGCGGGATGAATGGATTATAACCATAAGATCTGTGTTTACACTCTAGCCTGAGATGTTGTTGTCATAGTAACTAAAGAAGGGATCGGCTAAATTGCTACTTTCCGAAGTGAGCTCAAAAGGACTCCTGAACCCCCCCCCCCAACTCTGCCTCAAAACTTTGTCACCTTCACAAAAGATAATCCTCACACTCCACTGTGTCCTGTTCAGCCACTATTCGGGCCCCTGGCTACACTGCTCTGAGAGGCAAGCCACTCAGAGCAGTGTAGCCAGCTAATTTAACCCCTGGCTTCTAAGGGCCTACTTTTGGACCGGGCTTTAACTCTATTAACTGAGAGTCCTTTGAGGCAGTCAAGCCAGCCCTGACCCCTCAAGAAAATGGGTCTTTATTAAATGATTCTGGAAAATGGTGTCAGAGAGGCTAAAGACTGAGGGGGAAACGGGGGGGTGGACATGTTTGGCCAAGTTTAGCCTTTTAATTAAGCCAAGATGACAAGTGTGTTGCTAATGTTTGCAGTAGGGACATGAGGCGGAGAGAGAGACAATGAAAAGGTGGTTAAAGAGAGGAGGTTCAGCAAACACACAGAGGCACACTCCTGTTGGAAATGAGAGACACTTTTGTTTGAACAGACCCCATCATTTGAGGTGAACAGCGTTTGGAAGTGAGAGGACATGAGGACTCCAGAGCTCCAGCTGGACTCTTTCAAACACAGAGGACAAACCCATCATCCACACCCATATGGTGTTTTTATTTTTCATTTTTTTATCCTTGGAGAAGTGATCCATGCTGTTATATCATGTTGTTTAGACAGTGTTTTAATTCTATAGTCCTACTTCTGTCCCAGCCTGAAGTCTCATTCACTATAAAAAGACACCAAACCTAAACTAAAATTTTTGTATCAACAGTGTATACATAAATAATACTTTTCAAGTCTTTTGTTGACCAAATTCACTCTCAAGCACAAGTTTTTTGTCAAGCATGATAGAGCTGACGTAGGCAGGTCCCTTTAACTGATGAACCCACCGAGAATTATCACCCAAGTCTGCAGTTTCGCTTACTTACAGAGCTTTATTGTGACTTTCTGCACATTTGTTTTGGTTTTCTGGACAAATAACTTTATTGCTTTGGTACACTTTGCTTATTCTTTTGATAAAATATCTCCAAAACCCATGCACTTATTCTACCTGCTCAGCACATCAGACAGACCCTTTCAGACAGAAGTTAGTGACTACCTGGTGAAAATAGTGGACCCATTTGTCACTAATGAGTCAGAGGTTTCCCTTAGGAGTTGGAGACCAAAACCAGAGCTAAAAGAGAGTAAATATTGGATTTACAGTCATCAGAACTCCAAATGAACATAAATGTTGCCCCCTATCTGCTACACAGTATAGTAAATAATTGTTTTTAAAAGGTATTTAATTAGATTTTTTTTTAAATGTTTTATTAATTTGAAAAAAAATCCACGTATGTCTTTATAATATCTTTTGGTGAAAGTATTTCTTTGCAAGTTCTATCATCTGTGAATTTGTACATGTGGAAAGACAGATGTGTATATATGAGGGAAGCACGTCATTGAAAATAGGACATGTACAGTATATAGACATATACATTGTATATGTACATTGTATATATACATTGTAGTTTGACAATTATTCCTCTTATATATCATACAGTTTGTCATATACCAGCTACACAGTGACACAGTACACATTCCTCTGCTTGAAAAGAAAGGAAAAGAGTAGAATAAAGGGAACGACAGCATGAGGCGGGGCTGAGTTTGTTTGGAGCTTTTCAAGGGGATGTGGGATGAGAACACAATTAGAGGAGCTTAAGGGAGGGTAGCAGAGGAAGCAGAGCGGCGGAGAGGGAATGAGGTGAGCAACACACACCTGCACGAGCAGTCCGACCAAAGCACAGGTGTTGTACACCTGGCCCTTTGGGTGTCTATAGATTAACCTGCCTAACTGAGGTCAATGACCCTCTCTCCTGTTACAAATAGTTTTGTGAGGTGGAATTAAGACACATTAGCAAGTTCAGGCAATTGACAGCATCTCTTTTAAGTTCACAGATACATTACATTAAGTCTCAAAAATGTATAAAAAAAAAGGCCCAAAGGAAATTTACAATGATATAATACACTTGAAAGAAGCAGATCCTCACAGCTGGAACCAGCATTCCATCGGCATTCTTGCTTGTTAATCTACTTATCTATTATAAAGTTTAGTTGCCTGTTTGATTTAATTTTTTGCCACCATTATGAAACCACATAGTCAACTGTATAGCCATATTATTTTTGCACTGGTTTAGAATTACAATGAAAAGAGGTCCATAACATTTTTCCAACATTTTGAGACACAGAGGGGATGATCACAGGCATCTCTTTGATTTGTGGCTATATGGGTGTTGTGGTCAATGTTGTCATCCATCATGGCATCTGACATCATCCTGTTTTTTCTCACTGACACTTTGCTTCAGGGTCGGCCAAGGGCATGCATGAACTTGCAAGAGCACATAGGTGAACGGCACAACTTGGAGAAGGGCTCTTGTTATATACACACTTTTGGACTTTTGGCCAGACAAGTTTCAGTGATCTATATTGTGCTTGTTGTCCTGGGCTTTGTTATATTTTTATCCACTTCAATTTCTGTTTTAGCAACATTTGCTCATTCAGATGTATAACCATTTAGAAATGTACTACAAAATGATCCCTTTGTGCAGGGATTTGTATATTATTTGTATTTATTTCCTACAAATAATAGCTAACTATAGTGTAAAATAGGCAATTCAAGTTGCCCGTTCTCTTTACATACAACTTTAAATAATTAAACAATTGTGTTATTAAATCTGGCTTTCTGACAGGTGTGGGATGAAGAGAAAATTATATAAAAGGATATGGAAGAGTTTGGCATATGTTTGTGCCAGAGGGAGGTATATGAGAATGTGAGAGATAGTTAGAAAAGAAATTCAGGGAAGGAAAAGATAACATCAAAGTCACAGATTGAGTACCTAATAATTAGGTATTAGGTAGGTACAATAATTGTTTGTTTTTCTTCTACATAGATACTATATATGTATTCAGGAGTGAGAGATTGTCTGTAATGAGGCTTTGTGGACAGCAGGGATTTCCTCCCTCCTCTGCACACACACAGAGATACAATGTAAAGGAAAGAGCCTTTTCTTCCCAGCACCATCAGCTTTTGTGTACGTGCAGTCTGGCATGTCCCTTGATGTTTTCTGGAGAGGTCTTTCCACTTAAGGATGTGTTGAAAGATGACCTGACAATCACATTAGCAGAATACCCCTAAAGTAAGAAATATTAGTTATTTGCAGTGCTGGAGGTGAAAGGAGAACAAGCACCGACAGTCACCTACAGAAGATGTGGCGCCTCTGGCTACTCTTTCACTTTTTACCCCCGGGGATGATCTTGAATTCCACACAGTGTGAATGACATCATGCAAGGATTCCTTAACAAGTCACATCCAGCAGTGATAGCAGGTGATAAGACCTTCCATGTGTCAATATGTGTCATAACATGAGGCAAAAGACGGTGATTGATTATTTTAATGGGGCCACAAAAACACATCAGGGCATGTTGCTTTTTTGGTAATCTTTTTTTTTTTCTTTGTAGGATTTCAGCAATAACCTTTGTTTGATGTTTCCAAGCTTTTACGCAACTGACTGATGCAATGTGTGAAAATAACAATTTGATGTGAACTTTTAAAAAAGAATGTATATTATGACATCCTGAATAAGACATTGCATTGTCTTCTCTCAGGTTGCATTTATTTTTCTTCAGTGTTCCCTTTCCCTCCACCAGCAAATAAGTCTCTCAGCCCTAAAGTAAAGTCTTCTACATTCTTCTACACAAGTTTGTGAATTTTAGCATGAGTGATTGTGAAATTTCTCAATGAAAGTTTAAGGAACAAATAAAAAAAGATGGCATATATATTATTACAGAGACTAAATGGATTTAGCCACCATTCATTTTAGTATACACCTTTTTCCAATATGACATGTACATAGGTGACGTGTATTTTTTTTTTTTTAGTCAAATCTAGATTTAATGTTTCTTTTACACATTTTACTCCCAAGTGAAAAAAAGCTTTGAAGCCTTCTTGCCGCCTCCAAACAGCTGACAACAAACAACATTTGACTGCCATCCTTTTTTCCTCCAGGCTGTGTGGCTGTGTGAACAGCGGAAATTAGTGGCTTGGAAGTGAAGAGAGGTGACTTTGAGCACTGACAGTAGAGGATGTATGGAGGAGGTTGCTGGGGTTTAGATAGCGATCTGCCACTGGATTGGTCAGCAGGGGTGATTTCTGTCATCACAGTTAACATACAGCAGCAGAAACTATAGCCTTAAAAATGACTACAAAGTTTAATCAATACCTATTTAAAACATTATGCAACATTAGAACCTTCATGAATGTAGGATTTGTTACAGGATTGATGTATTAGACTGTGTTAGTTATAGTTAGGTGAACCTAATAAACTTGCAGTATGGTGTGTATTTCAGAAATGCAATTGTGCTCACATATCCTTACTGTCATTCTGCCAGTAAAGTAAATAAGCAAAGCAAAGTAAATATGTGACTCTGGCTAAAAAGGGTCGTAAATCCTTTGTTCAGTCATGTGGAATGGGTTTGCTATGTGAATATCGAATTGCGTCACTTTCCTGAAGAATACAACACGCTCAGAGAAGATTTGGAGTGAAAGATAAGGAGTGATATTGCCAAGCACACAAACCAACTGAACAGAGCCAAGTGCCCTATCATGATATCCAGAATTTGTTATTGTAGTCGCCACAGACACAAGCTGCTAACAACACAGACAGAAAAACTCTGCTTTCAGCTACTATTCATTGGTGATCAATAGAGTGGGCAAAGCTTTGACAACTACGCTAATGCAAAGGGTGTGTTGAAAATTTGTTGCAGCAAGCAACGTATATGCCATGTGTGAATGTAGGACTACAACTGGCCTGTCTGATCTAGCTTGCATGCTTTGCTCCATTAAATTTGAACCCTTCAGGATCACATTAGGCTTCCGGAGCTGTGTATGTTATGAGATGCCTGGGTTGTTGCTGTTTTGGGTTTGCTTGGGCCCTTGAACACATTGACATTCTTCTATTTTCTTGGAAATGGGTCTCACTTCATAACCTTTCCATGGCCACCTACGAGTGGACCAACAATACTTTGGATCAGTTGAGTCTGTAGATATGTATGTGTTCACTACTAAATCTGAAAATTGACAATACTGAGTTACATTGATCCCACAGCAAAAAATACCCTTGTAGTTGGTGAATGTCCTTATCTGCCAAGTGAAAACCAATAGGTCTGTGGGCCTATGGGTAGCTCGTGATACCTTTGTTCTATTTTAGATCACCCTGTCTGCTGTGGCCTTAAAGGAAGTCACCTTTTAGCATGTAACCTTCACGTCAAAATGACTTATTGTGGGGTGACTGGTTGACTTCTGTGAAGTATGGACTTCTGCACTAAACCAAGATTGAACTCCTCAACAAAATGCTTCTTTTTTTCCTTTTATTTCCAAATCTTTATCCTTTTTGTAGCAAGTGCCGGAACACAAATGTTTAATCTGTGAAGAAAAATATAAAGAAGTTAATCTGATAAAAATGTAATGAAATTATGTGTGCATGATAAGATGGCCCACCCATTATGGTTTATTTATTGGGTTTACTTTATTATTTTTATAGATAAAAATGCAGTACAGTAGGAAAGTCAAATCAGCTGGTGTATCTGCTCTAAATGCGTGGTGGCCTACGGGTTTTTTTACTTACTTAGGCAGTGCAGAGTGAAGTCCAGTGAGGTGGGATAGAAACTGACGCAGATGCCCTGGCGTGCAAACAAACATGTGCACAAGTGCTACTGTACAGAGTAGGTATGCACATAAATACACCCCCTCAGTCTGAATCAGAGCTGTACTGTTAGCTCTCACACACATAACAGTCTGTTTGAGAGCCTCATTCAGTTTTTGACAGTTGGGTTTTAGACCTGTGATTTTTCAAACTTCAGTTGCTGCAGTCACAGCGCCTCTACATGTGACATCTGCCAGCTTGAGTAAATACAAAATTCTTGTACTTGTTTCAACTCCTTAATGCATTCACACCTTTTGGCTATGTTTACCCCACAGTGTGTCTTAATAGCTCATACTTCATAGAATGCCTTTGTGTCTGTATATTAAACAGCATGGCGTCAGGCATCCCTCTGTTTTACTGTATGGCTTATGATTCAAACACCTTTATGTTTACAGTGATGCCAGCCAACCGCAGAGCCCACCTGTCTCAAGAAGTGATTGACTCAAATTTTCCTATGGCAAATGACTCATTGTTAGTGGTAAACATTGTGAATGTTGTTGGGTTTATGTGGGGCTTCCCCAATGTGCTCATCATGAACACATTTGTTTTGATCTGGGATTGAAGCTGTCTGGATCCAACATGAAAGGGTCTTATTTTCTATTTCTACACCCCCCTCCCTTCATAGCTATTTTTTTCTTTACATTTCTTTCTAAAAGCCTGTGAAACCAGCGGGTGTCTCTGCTTTTAGTCTGAACTGTTAGTGATAGGATAGTCAAAGGTCAAAATCCCCAAACAACAACCCCTCACACACACACACACACGCACACACACGCACTTTGTTTGCCCTGCAGTCCAAACAAATATCTGCTCTGATGATGACACCTGCAGTGGACAAGAGGACGAGAAAGATGACAAGAGAGACACAATGAACTCAGACAGCCACAAAAGTAAGCAGAGCACCTAACGGAAGCAACAACTTCCTCCTTTCTGTCTGCCTGCTGCACACCTTTGAGGCCAGCCTTTCTTCTTCACCTTAGGAAAACATCCGTGCCCTCACACGATGCTGAGCCTTGTGTTTCCTTCTGTCTTTAATCTTAGTGAAAATAGCTTTTAACAGGGCTAGGGAGGATGAGGGGATGTGCCAAAGCAGAACAAAGGCAGGGAGGAACTGGGAGAGATAGTAGCAGAGTGGAAGGTTCTGTAATGTATCACCTGTTGCCCTTGGGCAGCCCTGCACTCCACGCCATGGGCTGTGTGTGTGTGTGTGTGTGTGTGTGTGTGTGTGTGTGTGTGTGTGTGTGTGTGTGTGTGTGTGTGTGTGATGAATGATAAAGCAAAGAACAAGAAAACAGACATTCCTCAGTCCTCTAAAACTTCAAAAGACATTGCTTTGAGTAATTATTTTCAGGGTAAAGTAGTCATCTGCTTGCCAAAGACACCACATTTCCTGTATGCATAACTCCCATTACAACAGATTTTGACGTGTGTGTGTGGGGGGGGGGTTAGTACAATCAAAATGAGCAACATGTAACAGGCTGCGGAATAAAGCATAACTATCTGCAGTGGGACTACGCTTTTCAGTGTGTAGAAAATTCAGGTCTAAAGTCCCTTATCTTTGCCTGCCACCTTGTGGCTAGACTGCATACAGACATAGGTAACTACCTATCAACAATGCTTGACTTTTAGACTATCGGCCCTAATGGAAATAACAGAATCAAATCATTCTGAAAAAAGACTAAGACTGCTTTGATTGACATTGAGAAATACCGCTAAGTGGGCAAATACTGGCTTAACCAACTAATACTGCCTTCAAGTAATCGAAGCGAGCAAATGCTTATCTGTACTGAACAATACTCGCGAATTTAAATTAATTAGCAACGAAACTAAATTCTAACTGCAGTAGCCTACAATAGCCTTTTGGTATCTTTCCCTTTTTTGTTAATTAACGGGAACACACTTTTTGAAAAGGACACAAGTGCGAATGTATTGATACATTAGCCAATTTGACTAACTTTCTATTTAAACTACAGGGTTATTTACGGGGTTTTTGAGACACATTTAAAATGTGGGGCATGTATAACTCATTTATATTACAAAGAAACCTCAATTTAGTTTCTACTTCACTTTTTTTGTCGAGTTGGTCGTTTTCGCGTTTTCAAAATTCCTACACGACAAAGAACACCCGAAGGCGACGAATGACGTAGGACGTAGCTGCCGTGCTGGTTTGGACGGAGCTAGTAAGAAGCTAGAAAGGAAGGAATCAGGAAATCTCTAGCATCGTAGATAAACACCCTGAAGAGGTGTGAACCCTGCGAGCACACAGCTGTCACCAAGAGAACAGTAAAAAGAGCCGATTGAGTCCTTCATACAGCGAGGGTCAACATGTCTGAGACATACGGTATGTTTATATGGGGTGACAGGCTGTCATTTCATGCTTGCTAGCTGTTAACGCTACATACACACTGCTATGTGGTATGATGAGACTGACTGGCTCGTTGTTAGCTAGCTAGCTACATGGTTAGCTTAGGTTAGCTGCAGGCTGCCACCTCACCACGTCTGGTTGTTTTTATAGTGTGATAACCAACATTTAATGCTGCTGACATTTCATTCGAAGAAACAGGTGTATTGCAAGTGCTAACGTTACGTGTGTATTACCTGACACCTCTGTCTTACGATGGCGGAGTGCTTTGCTTCCTTAAACGGCCACCGGCAAAGAGATGGTGATACATTTCTAGGTAAAAGTTGGGCAAACTTTGACACAGAGCTTCAGTCATGTCGATACAACTATGTGTTTGCAGACGCTGTGATAACCTGTGCATACTGAAATTGAAGCAGATTAGGCGACCTTACAAGCTGCAAGACTGTCGCATTCAGTCTTAAATGCTGTGTATTTTGTAAGAGGTAGCTCCTAGCTACTAGGCCTGTATTTGAGGAAGTTGGATAGCTGTGGCTAAATATACCTCGGTTACCTGTAGAGCAGCAGCTGTTACGTGTCTCAGTGCTTTTTATACCACATCTGTTCACATCCTGTATCCATATAACCTCACTTCTGTCTGCACTTCAGCCAATCTACATTACAAGTTCATGCTGACAGAAGACATGGTTGCACCTGTCTATGATCATTGACATTATGACAGACCACCAATAACTTTACTACTAACAGAAAGTTATTACTATTAATTCATCATGACTCTGCCTGATGCTATCAGTGGCACAAAGGCCCGACACTGTAGACCCAGTTATTTTGAAATGGCACACCATCATCCTCTCCTGTTGCGCTTGCTCTCTCTCTCACTCTCACACACTCCATCTTTTTCTACTGGTACCCTGTCTCCTTCATTCCTTGTATAAAACTACATCCCAGTGGGCTGTATTCAGGTGAAAGTGCCAGCGGTAATGGTAGCTGTAATAGCCTTTTATTGATTTCTGTCTGTCTCCTGTGCTGTCTCCTCTCGTGGAGGGCCAGTAGTGGAACTGGCAAAAAAGCAATATGAATACATAAAGTACATAGCGAGGTTTGTTGGGCCCACAGTGAATTCATTATAGTTTTGAATTCATTTGATATTAGATCCATATGGCACTCTTTCAGTAGGTTATCTTGTATAGTTACAGAATGTGGTTTATATAAGAATATGGAAATATAAAAAATATGGTCTGGCAGTTTTTAAATATCAATCCATTTTTTTTTTTTTCAAAGCAATTTTGAGTCCTGACACTTATATCATACTAAACACTTTGTTTTGATGTTACCGGACAATTTGTTTATCGTTTATGGACAACTGAGCTAACGTCTCGGGTTACGTATGTAACCCTTGTTCCCCCGAGATAGGGGAACGAGACACTGCGTCGGTTACAACACCATGCCTAAAGGCGTTCCCATAGTGTCGTAACCGACGCAGTTCGAGTTCCCATCGAAGGGGAACGTCTCGGGTTACGTATGTAACCCTTGTTCCCCGAGATAATTTGAGTTCCCCTCGAAGGGGAACCTATTTTTTATAATCCATATTGCTTTATGTAGGCAATATGTGAGGAGATTCTGGAGCTGCAACAAATGATCATTCATTCATTATTGATTATTAGGGTTGGGTACAAAAACCCGGTTCCACTATGGAACCGGTTCCTACGCAACCGCTAAGAATCGGACCGGAGTAGAATGCAAATTTTGGTTCCTCATTTCGGTTCCACTTAATGTGTTGACTGAAATATTTTCCCTCTGTTGCTCCAAAATGGACGTTTAAATATCACACTTTCTCTGTAGTCTTCCGTTACGTAAGCTAACCGTAATTGTAGACTACTTTTAAAATGCCATCTTTTCCCTCTGGAATCTGGTTAGCATACCAACTCAACATTCATTTTGTTGTTACTTGTTAATAGTCTGTTATTTATTGGTAAATTATTGTAGTTGTGTGTTAGGTGACTCAGGTTTACTTATTATTTATTTAAGTACTTTAAAATGTTAATATATTGTTAAATTTAAATAATTTTCAATTAAAAAAAACTAAAAGAGCCTTTTCTTTGATGTCATTTTTCAAGTACCGGTCATAAAAATCCAAATGATACCCAAACTTATTGATTAATCTATCAGTAATCTTTTTTTTCTTTATTCATTTTTATTTTTTGAAGATTATTTTTTGGCATGCAGCAAAGGGCCGCAGGTCGTTAGAACCCGGGCCCGCTGCGTCGAGCAATACACGTCTATATATGGGCGCACGCTCTACCAACTGAGTGATCTGGGCGCCCAGTAAGCCTTTTAATTAATGGCTTAGTTTATACAATTTCAGAAAATAGTGATACATGTCCAATGTCCATCTTGTATTTGATGTTGGCCTTTGTTGCATATGACTTTTTGTATCATATTTTATTACTTGTGGAGTTAACTCTAATCTCTCCAGTTTCCATATTTTCCTTCTGTCTTGTGCAATGAGGCAAACCTCTCATGTAACTTTGAGTGCAAATTCCCTGTGCACTTTGTCATTCGATCAGAAGACACATCAGACATAAACCTAGGTAGATCTGGGCCTGAGTGTTTTAAGTGTTACCACAGTGTCAGTGAATGGGGATAACAGTGTTGGTCGGTTCCCTCTGGGTTATTTAATATTGATGTGTATACAATAGCCTAAAAGGCTGATGTTGAGAGGGCAGTGCTGCGTTCCTCTCTCCCCATTGCTTTGACGTATTGACAGCTTGATTGTTGTATGCAGATCTCACGTGGGAATTATGTGATGTCTGGGAAGATGCTGGAAAGCTGAGGCAAGCTTTTAAAACTGAGCTGTTAGCTTTTGATTCTGTCAGCTCTGCTGTCATGACCGTTGACAATGTGTGGTGACTGCTGAGGAAAACTGCAAGTGTGTCTAGGCTCCTTTGCTTTTTATTTAGCAGTTCTGCTACCGTGAATTTGACCTTTAGCTTGTGTTGCTTGAGGAAACACCCACTTCAACAAACAAAGGTCCACCATAAACTGATCTGGTGGTGGTGCGTGTTGGCCGATGAGGGTGGCTCTAAGAGCTCTAGCATTAAACATTTGAATGCCACGCAGGAACTAAAGATCATTCTCATCTGCTCCTCTGTTTCTATTGAACTACTGTTTCTGTTGACCTTGGGTGGAGCTGAATACTGTCAGGATGTTCACCTTGCTTGTAATCTCAACACTAGTCACTAACCATTTGCAGGCCAGCACTTCTGCCTGCACAGTGTATTTATTTTCCAACTGAAGCAGGCTCTCGGGAGGAAAGGTGTAGTTTGCAATCATTATTTTTACTCTCGCAGTCTCGGATTTCCTGTCGTACTTTTGCTTTCTTTCTCTGCATTACTCACAAACTCGGTTATGATTCTCACACATATACACACTTTTTAATTTCTTCAATCACCTCATTGTTGGAACTGAAGCCCAGCCCGGCTGGCTTGGCCTCTTGTTTCACATTAGATGATAGAAACTGATGATGTAGGATGAACACCATGTTTTTGTAAAAATAGGCTAACAATTGTGTCATAACCACACAATTTACCGTTGCAGAGTCAAGAAATCACCGTATTGTCAGGAGAAGCACGCAGACAGCTTGGACTTACATTAGCTGTTTAGGTTTAATTATGAACGTTAACTAGCATGTTAGTTAGCAGTAATTAGCCTGTGCCTATGTTATCCCCTAACATACGTATACCTACGTTCTCCGTCTGCTGATTGGGAATGATTGAGATTTCTCTTGGCACAACTACCAGAAGACTTAACACTTTCAGACAGGTTGCCCACGTCACATCTACGTCTTCAAGCTCAGTTAGAAGCAGTGCAGTAACGCTCAGCCATCACCGGAAAAGTGCTTCTATTTTCCTTCACTGGTCCAGAACAACGGGATCTGTTGGTCCACTTCTTTAACTGTCTATGCATTTCCCCTGACTCATTTCCTGGTTGTCCTTCTCCAGAAACAACATGAAATCAAGGAGAGGGTTAACTTTTACAGATGTCTCACCGTGGTCAGAAAACACAGGGGAGACACTTTGTTTCTCTCTCTCTCTAACTCTAGAGTCGGTACTCGTTCCCAAACTAATCGCCGTCACTATCTCACTCCTCCCTCGCTCTACCACACACACACACACACACACACACATATGCCGGCTCAACACACCTGGCACAAGTAGAACACTTACGTAGGCTGAGGCGAAAGCTCTGCGTGGAGCCTTCTCAGAACCATAAAGCGGCCTTAAGTGCCCACTCTCCACAGCAACAACATCTGTTCAGCCAGCTGGCTGTGGTCATTCAATCCCTGCGCAAGTCGGTTAACCTTAGCCATGTTCAATAACTCTAAAGCTATGGATTTGCTCTAATGACGTCCTATTAAGTGCTTTTTCAAGGCTTCAGTCATTTTTCATCTCAGACAAGCAAGTATATTGAATCAGAATCATAAGTAGCAGGTAGGCCTGCATGGTTAGTTGTTATCTCGATTCACCCAACTGATTTAAAAAAAAAAAAAAAAAAGGTATACTTTTTTTTGGGGGGATTCTCATTTAATTTTACAAGCCGACTGAATCACAAACTCTACCGCTCTCTTCTGTGAGTTTTAAACATAGACTGTATAAAATAGGATTTAAAGCGCTCCTAAGCGCTGCAGTGCTCTCCCTTCTCTTCATCGAAGCCTCTATGTTTACAGGCTTGTAGTGATGCGCAATGTGGTATAGGTGCCAAAGAAAAAATCTGTTTGGTACTGCCAATTTGTTTTGTTTTGTCATGGTTCATGTGTGCAGAAAAAAAGTCGTGACAGAGAATCGCAATATCAATTCTAAGCTAAAAAATTGTAATATATATTTTTCCCTGAATCATGCAGGCCTAGTAGCTGATTACATGCAAGGGTTTGTGATTGGTAGGCTAATTTGAGGTTGCTGGATGCTGTCCAAGTAGAAGCTCAATGGGATTAAGAGGAAATCCAAGGATTGTCTCTGAGGATCGAAAAGAGCAGCCGGGTTCAGATTCTCCCTTGACGTCGGTGTTGCATTGATCTCTGCCTCCTCTCTTCTGCTTGCAGACTTCCTGTTTAAGTTCCTGGTGATTGGCAGTGCTGGGACGGGGAAATCCTGCCTCCTTCACCAATTCATTGAGAACAAGTGTAAGTGTTACACACAGATATTGACATAGTCACAATTAGTTTTGTTGTTTTATTGAGTAGTTTTATGACACACACACACACACACACCAAATAAACCCTCTCCCTTTGTTGTGTGGTTACACTGCTAATTTGTTTTTAATTGTGTCTGTCCGCATTTGAAACATTCACAGTGGGTCATTATTGAGCCAGCCAAATATAACACGTGACATGACCACCGTTCTCTGGCTTAGGGACCTACAAAGAAACTACATTTTTTAATAAATCTAGTTAGTTAGAATTTTTGGATGTGAAGGTGGGAATCTATAAAGGGTTTTAAAAAAAAACATATACAGTATTATTTATATCTGTTTTGTTTAGAAGAGGGTTTGTACCCTGAAGAATTACATTTCTTCTCAGTTGTAGTATTTTATGGTAAAATTACAATAACATTAAAGTAAGACTTACTGTATACTGTAATCCAATAAAAGACCCTGATTAACAATGGCTTCAAACATTGAGTTAAATCTACAGTTCTCTGACAGTGTCAATACAACTGAACATAATAAGCTTCACAAAGTCGGGGCTTGTTGCAGGGCTGTTGGATTGCATTACATTGTACAAGTGTCCATACTCAACCTGTAATTCAGTGTATCCGTTATATCAAAACATTTTAACTATCCATTGAACTTTAGCGCTGAAGATGTTGATAAGTAAGCTAGTAAGTAGGGAACCAAGGCAGTACGTGCTAAGCTTGTGTCATAATTATTCAAACTTGTTCTACTCACACACATGCTTGTATTCATTTGATTAAACCCTGATAAGTCTGCTGTCACTGGAGAGAGAGAAGGGGGGGAGGGGGGAGTTTAACAGTGTCCCTGTGTCTCTAATGTGGATGTGAGGCGTTTGAAGATAACAGGTTAGGTCTTTTCAACACACCAGCATATTATAGATTAGAGGTAAGATTTTGGGAGTGGAGTTTAAAGTGTTGTCTCCACATTGGCTTCTCTTTAAGCAGCACATGCCAGGAAAAACCCAACAGAAACCATGGTGGCACAACCATGCGGAAGTTAGTTGTTCTGCTGTGCTATTACCTCAGTGTTTTCGCCCTTTTTCACTCTACCTCTTCCCTTTGCATTCCTGTTGCAGTTAAACAGGACTCCAACCACACCATCGGCGTGGAGTTTGGTTCCAGAGTGGTCAATGTTGGAGGAAAGACGGTCAAACTGCAGATCTGGGACACTGCTGGGCAGGAGCGATTCCGGTAACGGTCTACAATATTTCCTGCTCCGGGTTTGTCAAACATTTTTAGAAATACAAGGTTAACATGAATTACTGAGCAGCCATGCTGTCTCTGGTTACCCACAATCGCACGTGGAGATGTCCCAGTCTCTGAGTGGCTCCATTGGCCTTATGAAAAAGTGTTTGACTAAAAATAATAGTTAAAAGCAAGAGGCAGTTTCTTATTAACCTTCCCCGGCCAACTTTCACCAGCCGATATTGATGCTGTGAATACATTATTCTTTTCTGCCTTCCCTCCACAGCTCTGTTACACGCAGCTACTACAGAGGAGCCGCTGGCGCTCTTCTCGTCTATGATATCACCAGGTAACACAATCCCTGCACACACTGTCCTTCTACCTTCCCACAATTTACTTATACTGCAAATTTGTCTAACAGAATGAACATTTACAAATAATAAATAATAACTTTATTTGATTGAGCACCTTTATTGTTGTTTTCAGTCTGTGAGGTGTAAAAACAAAAGCTCTAAGAAAAAAAAAAAAAAAAAACATTATAGTGTGTTTGTACTACGTCCAGAAATTGTGCAATTAGACAATTAGATGATTATGTACTACACAGTGAAATATGAAGACCAGAACCCACTCACACAGGCTTGTATTTCATAAGCTTTGTGTAGCAATAGAGGGGTTGTGAAATCAAGATGGAGTGAGGACAGTAATGCAGAGAGACAGGAATGTAATAGTTTGTGTTAGTAAGAATGTATGTGCTTTTGTGGAGGGGGGGGGGGCAGAGTAGCAGGAGCTGTAATATACAGAGAAACTGCAGGGGGGTTGCGGGAGGAGGAGGGGATGGAAAAACAAGGAAGTGAGTGGGAGATGGAGACATTTATCACTTCTCCCAGGTGAAAAGGTTAGCAGGATGATGGACACAAAAAAAGAGAGAGCATGTGAATCAGATTGCAGCTGCGTGTGGATGAGGAGTGACGTCAGTCTTTGGCTGTTTGCAAAAGCAGCTGTTAAACATCATTCTGCTGACCCACACCCTTCTGCTCACCTCACTGGCCTAATGTTACCATGGACACCAGGGTCCTGTCTCCATGGTGAGCAGTGGCATCAACCCACAGAAGTTTCCATGAAAGTCCTTTGACTATCTTCACCGCCCAACAGACCGACTATGTAATCATTAATCTCGTGAGCTGAGCAGGGAAACGGACTAGTTTCAGACGGCATAGGGTTGATACTTCTTTGACTAACTAGTTACTTGGTAACTTGCCCTTAATAGTAATAGTATGAGGGCAGGAGGTAAGCACAAATCCACCAAGACATTTAACATTTTGATTGGTTTGGCAAGTTAGACACATTTTATTATGTAAAAAGGTGTTGGCGCCCTCTAACACAATGATCCTTCACTTCATGTTTTGCATACCGTCACCCTTTGGAGATATGGTCCTTGTGATATATCTGACATACTGCTACTTATGATCTGGGCAGCTGGTAGAAAGTATTTTGGCCTTGAATGGAAATAACCTGCAGCTAGTAAGTTTTCATATATAAAGGTGTTTCTATAAAGGCTGCTATTTCACCAAGGAAAGTTATACATGCATATTTTAAAATAGGAATTCAATTCAATTGGGAATGCATTATTTGCAACACAAAGCAAAGTACATTAAAGGACCACATATACAAAATGTGTGTTTCTTGGACCCTTGAGGTGATGCAGACACTGAAAATCATTTGAGCTTAACATGTTAATCTTTTACACCTTAGAATAAACCATTATGCCACATTATGTGACCGTGTGTCCTGTCCTGTCTTACAGTCGGGAGACATACAATGCCCTAACCAACTGGCTGACAGATGCACGGACTCTGGCGAGCCCCAACATTGTGATTATCCTGTGTGGCAACAAGAAAGACCTTGAAACAGACAGAGAGGTGACCTTCCTGGAAGCGTCGCGCTTTGCTCAGGAGAATGGTAACTGATTATCTCACTTTTCACGTCTCTATCTCCTTTTATTTGTATTGCCTTGTTGTCTGTATTCATTTTTACGCTTACTTTTCCATAATTTTTGCTGCCCCCATCCTGTTTTTATTTTCCCTCGCTGTCTTTCTCACACATTTCTTTTTTTCCCTCCACCTTGAATGTGTGCTTCTTTTTTTGATTGTTGTACCTATGTAGAGCTGATATTCCTGGAGACCAGTGCTCTGACAGGGGAGAATGTCGAGGAGGGTTTCCTGAAGTGCGCTCGCATCATCCTCAACAAGATAGATTCAGGTATACTGCTCCATTTATCACGTCTTATGGCCTCTGTGCTGGAGTGCATGAAGCCCTGTGGCTCTGACTCTAGGCTTACTATGTATACTGGTGTGTCTGCATCGCTGACATTTCCCATTACTGTTCATTTCAAAGGCGAGTTGGACCCGGAGAGGATGGGTTCCGGTATCCAGTATGGAGACGCTTCGTTGAGGCAGCTGCGGCAGCCGAGAGGCACCACCACACAGAATAAGCAGCAGTGTAATTGCTAGGGATCGGGGCCCCGCCCTCTCCTGAGCCCACAGGCCCACACAGACAGGGCACCCTCTACAGGTCAGTGGCATGTCATCAACTCAGGCTGGTGGTACTTTTAAATAAGAAACGTTACCTCTCTCTCTCTTTCAACACACACATTCACACACACACGTCAGTGATCACTTTCCCTGTCTCCTTTTTCTCCTCCGTCTCCAGGTGTTTTTTGGTGTGTGGGACTCTTCTCTCTGCAGTCTCACACACCTTGGATCACCAGGATAAGTGGTCATGGAGATCACTGCAACCTCTGACCCCTAACCTCTGGTAAGACTCTGTACTTCTAACCTGAGGGGGGTGCACTTTGCCCCTGTGTCTGGGCAGGGACACCCCTCAGAGATAACACGCTGGGATCATAAAGAAGAAGAGTCTTCACCTTTTTCTCAGTGACTTACCAGACAGGGACGAGTCAAGGGTTGTGTCTATGGGCTGCCCTATTGTTGTTTAATCTCAGAGCTTTTCATTTTGATTTTAATAACACCTATATGCTTTCTATGTTTGCACATCATTGTTTGTAAATTCTTGTTATTGGTAAACTATTTTGTGCGTAATGATTGTTCAACCTATCAGGATATACATTTATTCATAAAGGCAAGCTTTTTATTATCCATTATTTGACTTAGCTGTACTTTAAATTCAGCCTGCCATTCATAGTGAATAATTGATAAACAGTCCAAATGTATTCTCTTATAGGCTAAATGAAGTCAACATGAACAGCTTTTGGTTTAGAGTTCATATATATATACAAACACACGTATATAAAACCAAATACAGACAATTTTTCCAAATACAAGCAGCTGATGAGATTTTCTAAAGTCATACAGGCCTAATTGTAGAGTCCACGCTGAGATGTGTGTTACGTTGAATCATTTAAATTTTTGGCTTCACATTCAAATGCACTATTATGACATTATGAGTGTTGGCCTTAGTAATATACTTGATATTGTGGAGCTACAGTATATTATTCCTTGTCATCATGTCTCTAAACAGTCAAAGGGAACGGTCCCAACCCTCCACGTAGATGAGCCTGTGGGTCAGGTTTAAAGCACACAAAAAAGAGATTTTGCTCTTTATGTTACTCCAAAGTTCCCAAAGTCTGCATCATCAGACTCCTCCTGTGTTAAAGTCCCCGTGTCTCTGGTCCACTCGCAGTGTAAAGTTAAGACAAGGTCATCAATCTTTGCTAAACTAACAATGCCTTTGACTCCTCTTGCTGGGCTTTTTCTCCCTTTTTGTTTTTGACCTCCTTTTAATTCACACTGCACACTCTGTGTAAGGCACGTCACAGGAAGCCACAGTAGGTTTGCTCAGTGCCATGTTTGGGGAAACTTTCATGCTGCCCACTCAGTTATCTCATAGAGGCTTGAAACTGTTTAATCAAGCAGGGTTGTAAGTGCGCCTTGATAAAAGTCAGGATTTTTTTAAGTAGTTTTCACATCGCCTTATCAAGCAGCTCTACTCCGCTACAAGATGTCTTTTGAGTTTGCCGACCCAGATGTTTTCTCCTTAGGACTGACCCTGTGTTGCCCCACAGAGAATCAGGGAATTTCCACTAGAGCGTGGTTTCCTCTTGTGGTGCGGCGGCAGGAGAATGAAGTTGCGAGTTAATAAGTTAAAAAACATCCCGCCCCACTGTTGAGTCAAAGGCACTGCTGCTGTCTGGACCTCTGAGAGCAGATCATACTGCCCCAGCCAAGAGGAGAGCAAAACAAACTTATTCCCCACATCTTCTCCTCCAGTGTCAGCATATGTCCTCCCATACCATGTACGTTTTAGATGAGCCAGCACACTGAACGGAAAAAGATGGTGTGCAAACATGTGATAGTAAATATATCAAGAGACCGATGGTCAAAGGTTTTTATTAATTTTCATAAAATATTGGCATTGTGTGATAGTTTGTCTACTTCTGCAAGTGCACTTTTACTTTTGAAGTTTTATGTTTTGTTATGTTTATATATGCTGCAACTATAGAATTGTACATTTTATTTTACTTGAACAGTATACTGTAATAAAGATTTAAATTGTAGATGTTATCATTTCTTACTGAAGAACAACTGAGATTCTTAATTTGATTTCCCTGGTTATGCTGATGCGACATAAGGCTGCTGTAGCAGTGACAACTGCTGCTGTCGGGGGGGTTGTTTGTTCATTGCTGAGGTGGAGGTAGTGATGAAATATGTAACACTTCCTGAGCTGTAGGAGAATGTCAGCAGCAACTCTGATCACTTATATTCACAAGTTGTCATTTATATTCAGTTATCAGGTCCTTTTTTAAATGGTTGAATGCTGTTGAACCAGATTCAGCTTGCATTCGTCTGTATTTATTGTACAGTTCATAATAAGCAGTCATCAAAATAGAGAGCCATAAAAGCATCATTTTTTTTCCACTTTCTGTCTAGATTCAATCATGTGTTCAACGCAATCCAACTCAGTTGTTGCTTAGTAACTAATGTCATATAATCAACCCAAAATACTACTGTACATCTCAAGTAACCTATACTGTAAATAAGATTTTGTCTATTTAGGGTGAGTGTTGCTCATTGATTGTAATGAATATGCAATTCCCAGTAAACTGCTTGTTTTTTCAGTTAATCCTCTTCACATGTCTCCTGGATGTTAATGTGATATTACCTTTTATCTGTGTGTTGTCTCAAAGTGACTGCTGGTTCCTGCTAAAGAGCTTAGTTTGTTGCCCGGGGAGTGAAAGCACATCTAATCCTGAATATAGGTAAATCTTACTACATTTTTTTTTTCTCTCCTATGAGCAATAACTTATTACACATCAGGCGTATAGGCAGCTGACTTAACAGAGCCTGACATTTTAACAATGGAGTCCATGTACGTGATTCATTTTCCTCATATGCCATTCTTCAGTGGAGTCATTTCTATCAGAGGCAGTCAGGGTGAGGTTAGGATATCTAAGGACTCATAAGATGAAGAGTAAATGTCCTCTGTGTCCAATTGTCTGGATTTATGTTCTTGGGTCGATGGAGCAACTGCTGGAGTGGTTTAATGGCGCTGGAGTGGATATATTGACTGATTTATTGATTCTAGATAGGCCGTCAAGATGACTTCATAATCAAATTGCATCATTTACTGAGGGTTTACCACTAGATGGTGCTAAAATATTGGATAGAGAAATCTCAATTTCCTGTATTATTTAAGACTGCTGGGAGAATATTTTTTACCAGCATTTTAAGGAAATTTATAACGTATTTTAAGCCATAGGTCTTGATGGGAGAATGTCATTCTAATTTCAATAAATTACCATTTTCATAGAGATTAATCCATTAGAAGCAGAAACGATTGATATTCATGTATCACTTTATTTTATTTACATATAATGGGACGTATTAATGTGGGTTGTTAAATTGGGAGACAGTACTACATACAAACACATCTTCCATCAACAAACACACACATGGACAAGAAGGGAAGCAGTATATATTTCACAATTGCCAATCATTTAAAAAACAAAGTTCAACAGTGACATTTGAAACCACCTTTGTGACTAGATATGGTTAAAATTAGAGTATGACAAGTAATTTCATAAACATTAATGTTTAGCAAATGGAAATTAATAAGTGGATTTTTTTTCTCAAAGTTCATAAGGCTTGAAGGAGGAATTTATTTTACGCAATGGCATTTATGGATCTTACACAAGTAAATACTCCTCAGACCAAGAACCACTCATTCTGGAATGCATGTATTAATTTCACAATATTCAACATACGCAAGATACACTGTATGTACACGCCATACGAAGCAAACTTCACAGTACTGCTTTATGTAAAATATACTATCTACGTCCAGGTATTTTTTTTTTCCCCGTCTGAGTGCATTTGTGTATTAAGTGTTTTAAGTGTGACCAACAAGCACCATTTGATGTAAATGATTTCATCAAATCTAGATCATTTGAAATGCAATAAAATGATCATCCAGAGTGTAGCAATCTGAGCTAACATAACCAGACACTTGTTTACCATCATCAGCCATGAGGATGTCTGACACAGCACAGGTTGCCATAACACGCCGTCAAATTGGCACTCATCCCAAGTACACTCCATTCAATTATGAACTTTCCGTGGTGGGTCAACTGCTCTAAAGGGCTTTCTAGTTGTAGTTTGCTTGTACTGTGACCCAGATACAAAATGAGCAGAGGGCCATCACTGGCAGATCTTTTTTTACAAGGATTTATAGAAATGGCTGCAAAGCCGTTGAAGGCGGTTACTCTTCATACATGGTGCTTGTTAGTTACAGTAGTGCCATTACGTTGAGGTTAATGAAGGGAGGAAAGGAGGAGGGCAGCAGGAGAGGGCAGTGTCTCCACACCTCACAGAGAGATAATGTCAAGACTAACTGGGTACTTCATGAAATAACTCATTTCTGCAGCCTCTGGCTTAGGAAAAACTAAACGGAATATGAAGATGATTGTAACTTAGGTGGTATATGTTATGTTAACACGATGAAATGTTAACATGTTGAAATGTACAGCCTTTTAATACTGGGGGACTTCATTAGAAGTAACAAACAGAATATTGCAACATATAGACTGCTGTGACAAACAGGTTAACTGAACGTCCATATTATATATCCATATGTAAACAATATTGTGTAGTTTTTCATGTCTAAAAACACCCCCCTCTTGAAGTTCTGTGAGAAGTGGAGTCTGCTCCGTAGAGGCAGGAAGATGAATTCCAGTAGTGACGGGAACAGGGAGTAGGTCGGTGTAGGTACCAGGGCAGCAGATTAGTGAGCGGGTAGGAAGGATGGTCGTCTGCTTTCTACTCGAGCGACTGGAGCATGAGGAGCTGCTTAAGGACCTTGGTCTGACTGGTCTCCCTGATCTCTCCTGCCAGGAACATCTCGTCCACCACCGTGTACACCTTAAAAAAGGGGAGACAAAGTGCATTAGAGGGCAGAAAGGATTCCGGATAATAGGACTACAAATACCACAAACCACATGTAGTTGTTGTTGGACTGGAAACCAAAGAGACATTAGCGTCTTCCTTACACATGAAAGGTTTGGGTTTCCAGGAAAAGGGTTCTATATGCTGACAAGTCATCTAAGCCTTGGTCATTACTCGACTCCACATCCCTGCCATCGACGTGTAAAAATAACTGCTGACTGACTAAATACCACATACCTGAGAGACGTGAGTGGCTGAGCTTGTAAAATCATTTTGTCCTAAGAGCAGCAGTACATAGTGGATGAAATTGGACTTCCATCTCTTACACTGTCTTATTTGACATGTTCTGAGTGTAACGCGTTAAGCACGTGGGAGGATGTAAAGACACAAAAAGTAATTAGTAAGAACACAAGCAGCAGTCGGAGTTCAGAGGTGCTTGTTGAGATTCACTTCGGTCTATCAAAAGTATCCATCCCTCATTAAGTGGATTTAAAATAATCTTACTGAATAACTGCTAAGGGTGTATATACTATATAAATGTCTTCTCAAAATGTATTATAAAAACATCTGCCCTACATACTCCTGAGATTACACAATTATTTTGAAATATCACAAAGCAAGAAAACCTTGCAATGTCCTTACCTTGTAGAAGTTGAACACGAGGTCCAATTCACACACGTTGTGGAAATACTCATTCAGCACCTTAAAGTAAAGAGAGCAAGAGTAATAAAAATCAAACCTTTAATTTGATCAAGTAGCAGCCAGGCGAACCAAATAGTCAACTGTGAGAAGACAAAGATGGATGGTAATAGTCTTGATGTGATGCATTAGTGCAGAAATAAAGGGACACTGTAGCAGCAGCAGCATCCACTTTATGGTTTTCACTACAACATCTAAAATATGCCTTATTAAAATGATGTGTCCCACACATTGTCATAGGTCTTTCGTGCCGATGTTCCTACGGATCCACATATATAGCTTTGTGACTTAGTTCCCAAAGGAAATAAATAAAATGTCCTGTGTAAGAAAATGGACCAGGACCTTTGTTACATGCCATCCAACTTTAATTTGTTTGTTATAAATGTTTAATACAAGATAATAAATTGTGAAAAATGGTTATTCTCCCTGAATATACTGTACATACTTGTGAAAGTAGCTTGACCGGTTAACTGATTAATCTCTATTTACACTTTCAGTAGTTTGAAGAAAAAGTTTCATTCATGAACAGAAATAATGAAGCCTTCAAAATTAAATATACTATGACTAATCTTGGTTTATTGACATGCACTGATGAACAGACTTTTGAAAAACAGTTTTAATTAACCAAAATCGAGTACTTGTAAAATAGAGCAAGTACTCGATGCAAGGACCCCCCCCCAGAATCTGATTTAATTATTGGTAGATCTGTTGTCAAGCAACATTTGTAATAAAGAGTAGCAGAAAATACTGAAATGCATTTAGTTTGCGGTTTTAGCTGCAGTAGCACTTCATGGGCCAACTTGAGCACTGTCAGGGGCCAACGGTGAGGTCATGAAAAAGCTGGCACAGACATTAGGAGTTTTAATTAAGTTAAGTTTTTATCAGACCAAAATGCTTGCACATTATGAAAAGTATTAGCTCCTAAATCATTGCCATAGCCATTTCAGTGTTTGTCATTTACTATCAGACTTGGTTTGTTATTAGGGATCAATTTGTTATTTTATTGCTGAAGGCTTATTTCCAGCATCACTTGACCTAGCATTATCTAACACTGCTCCGGGTCAATAAAGACACACCCGGGGCACAGTGTAAAATTAATTTGATTCTATGAATTTGTACTGAAATGGACTGTCATGCTAAACTGTGACTCATTTGTTGTCTTTGCAACAATCCAATAATCCATATTCTGTTGAAGATGAAACATGATGTGCTATTTATCACAGCCATTTAGATAATACACTGCTGTCCATACTACCCACAAGAATGCAGGTTTGATATTAAGGAGCTGCAAGACAGTAGAGGAGGGGGAATCTTTTAAGGAAATCCTTAACAGACAATCCTGAAAACAATCAGACCATGACAAGTAAATCATCACAGTTTGCTTATTCACTTATGCACTAACATCCATAAAGCATGTGTTGTGTGTGTCAGTTACCTCTACAAAGTTATGGATTCCCTCGAGGTATGCCAAGTTGTTATCAGTCACGTCCACACAAATACAGAAGTATAGACCAGCATAACGTCGGTAAATAATCTTGAAGTTTCTGAACTGTGAGAACAACACAGACAGCGCATCTTAACTTAACTTAATTGTGTCTCTCATATTATGACAACAGCAGCTTTGCTTGGATTTAAGCTTCCAGGCTTTAAAAGGGAAAACACACCCAGTGTATTTCTAATAACTTTGAAATAAAAACTATAATTAAACGGATCAGCAGAACAGGATTTCTTCTCTAGAATCCCACCCATTGGTTAAAAGAATTTTTTACTTTTTTTCCAAATTGCCACAGAAATAGTGAAAATGGACTTGTTAAGTTATCTAGTGGAAAAATGCTTATAATGTGGGACACTTGAGTCACCAAGTTTTTTTTTCTTTCTGAGACAGTGTGGTTTCAGTCATTATAATGAGGTGCTTGATAGGATTGAGAAAAACGTTCTGGTTCAATTAAACAAAGATGGGGCAAACATAATGGGGCATGTCACAGAACCACCCAGAAAAAAAGATCCATGCATGCAAACATATGATACTGACTAGTCCCATACCTCCACAAAGTTGGTGTGCTTGGCATCCCTTACAGTTACCACAGCATGCACTTCCTCAATCAACTTCTGTTTCTCATCATCATCAAACTGCATGTACCACTTGGCCAGTCGTGTCTTCCCTGCTCGGTTTTGGATGAGTATGAAGCGGATCTATGAGATAAAATTAGACAAGAAAGAAATGGCATAAGAGCATAAATATTGTATTATAAATCAGACACTACTACCTGTCACTAATTTACAATTTCACGTTAGTTATTAACATCTAATAGTAGCTATATCTTTATGTCTAGCACAGTATTTCTCTACATTTAGTTAACTGTAGCTAGAAAAATACTGCAAGCTTGAGCTAACGTGTAAGTTAGCCAACTCCAACCACACCCATTGATTTTGACATTGTTGTGCAAGACCTTAGACAAAGTCAAAATGTTTGTCAGGCGATCTATTTAAGCTAGCTATGTGGTAGCCAGTCTCTGGGATTAAACATCGAGACTTCAGATCTGTGGACTTAGCCTACTATGGTAAATTAGCTAACGAACTAGCTAGCTAGCTAGATAGATAGATAGCTAACGTTATCGCTTGAATTATTGAAGGCTTTAGCGAACTCTCAAATGCTAGCAGGCAAGCGGTAACACGCAACTATTATGAGAAAAAAATAGAACAGTGTTCAACTGTGAGATATTTACCATTGTCGACTCCTAAAGATGGACCTGAAAGGCTCCAGAATAGCACGTTCCTGAACAATTATGCTACAATTTTACATAAATACATCAGTAGCTAATTTCTTCGACCGCTTGTCCGCTATCTTCCCAAAGCTAACAGGAAGTGCAAATTTACGTTAAGTTGCGTTGCATGTGGGGAATGTAGTTTTTGTCGCCATATTTAGAGCCAGTGGAAGGTTATGTGGCACTACAAGAACCAGCCTCCCTCCGCGGTGCCGCTTGTTGTGTCGTACTTTGCATCACATGAGAAGCAAAAGGGGAGTTACAGATATTTTAACTGTCTATGATATTCTGTAGCAGATAAATGTTGATGTGTAGGATGAGTCGAATGTAAACCTAACTATGATTTTAAGTAGGCTAATAGTAAGAATGACATTGTAATGTAATGTGACACGTAACATTATTCAGACTTATCGTGTACGTATTTACATTTAATATAGAAAACTACAAGATGGTCCAGTATCATCAATCAACAAACGAGAGTATTCTTAACACATGTTTTTGTGTGTGTGTGTGTGTGTGTGTGTGTGTGTGTGTGTGTGTGTGTGTGTATGTGTGACCTCCATTACTTAAAAAAGTTGAAATCCCGGTGTATATTTCCACCCTGTTGAAGTCAGACCATTTGTGGTTGTTTTCTGCAGAGTCAGTTTGTTTACTGGTCCGTTTGGGCAGCCATTCACTGCAGAACATTGCCCAGACAGCTTGGACAGCTTGCCTCTTGCGTTCTGGGCGTTTAGGGAGTCAGAGGGTGGTGGGGGAAACTGTGATTGTCAGGGATTGCACAACTGTGAGTGAAGGAATGTGCTTGCCCTTGGGACCCAGGAATATTTCAGCTGCAAATACAGAGAAGGTTGATAAGAAAATGTATAAACGTATAAAATGAAAGGCAAAACTATCCACTAAGTAAATGATAAATGTAGAGTGCTTGCGTTGTGTAATGTTTGCAGCTGTGTTGGATTCTGAGGTGTCCAGGGTAATAAAAGCACAACACATGTGATCATCTTTATATAAGAATGAAATAGCACAACTAATAATTATGTTACATAATTAAATAGCAAAAGTTTTATGATACAGTCTGGCCCAAGTTGAAAAAACAGTGGTAGGAGAGAGGGAAGTAAAACATCGGTGGATTATTCAACAGAAACTTTGACCCCTGCTAATCTTGCTCTGTGTGATTGGGGTCATGCAAATATTGCTGAGAACACAGTGACTAACGTGATTGGTCAGAAGCTTGTGGACTTATTCAAACGGAGGGCAGTAGGCCTTGAACCCTGCCTGACAGTGTATTGGGTCACATTTCAAACTGTCATGGCAAACATATTGCACTTAAGTTTAGAAATGATAATTTTACAACTCATGTAGGGATAATATAAATTCCATTTTATGCTTTTACCTTGAGTGACCTATGTCAGTATTTTTTCCAGTATTGTCTCAATTTTACACGGTGGCCCAATGGTTGGCCTCACAGCAGGTACCGGGTATGGGGTTCGAACCCTGGTCGTCCCGGGCCTTTCTGTGTGAGTTTGCATGTTCTCCCCATGTGTGCGTGGGTTTTTCTCTGGGTACTCTGGTTTTCCCCACTACTAAAAATATGTTCCCCTCCCTCTCTACCAAGCTGATGTGGGTGCTATACACATTGGTGGTGTTAATAATAATAATAATAAATTTTATTTAAAGGAGCCTTTCTTGGCACTCAAGGATGCCGCACAGGGAATTCATATATTAAAAACATCAAAACAAATACTATACATAATAAAACAGCAAAACAAATACTATACAGCAAAACAAAACAAATACTATACAACAGCAAAAGAGAGTAGTCCCCCCCCGGCCCCCGTCTATGACAAAGCGCTATATAAATGTAATTAATTATTATTATTAAATATCCAAGTGTCAAATTGCATTTCAAAATCAATAAATGGGGTTTTACAGCCCTAAGTATTTGTCTGTTACATATCAGACATAGTTTAGATTACAGATGAAGAAAGGGCTATCAGAGATGAGGAGAATTCCAAACGCAAAACACTAACCATCTGCTTGAGCTGTCACTACTTGTACAACATCGCAGATATTTCTCCAAGTATGTGGAAGTAGATGCTTCAACACCTGAGGAAAAACATCTGCCTTAGGAACTTAAATACTTTTTGTGACTGAAATCATCAAAGTGCATTTCAGGGAAAGTTTTTTACCAAATGGATGACTTTGGCCACACCACATAGGACTGTAACCTTTGAGATGATGGATTTTTTCAGGAAAGGTATACATGTTTTACCTCTGTGCTACTCAATACGGTTTTCAGGTGAACGCTCCACAAAGCTATTGTGAAGCCATGGAACATTAAGATCTCTAAAACAATGAGAAATGTTGGAGTTTGTACAGGGAATCAGGGATCACTTGTGAAAGGAACTGATGTGTGTCTCATGGGGCTAAGAGGGGAAATGGACAAAAATGAAGTTAATTAATTACAACCATGATGACATGAAGACATTCTTTTTTTCTGTAGCCCGGAAACAGTGTCGCAATAGAACATACTTTATGTAGGCACAAGATAAAACCTTCAAATCTAAATATAAAAGTAATCTTTGACTGAAGAAGGAGATGCAAAGTATAAAGAGAAAAACGACAGAATATGGCATATGTTAGGCTGTTACACACTTGGGTACTTTAACCTATACTCAGCATATTTTAAGATCCAGAAGTGTGTGGTGTGTGTGTGTGTGTGTGTGTGTGTGTGTGTGAAATGAAAATGGCAGTTGGTTTGTCTCCTTTCCCTCCTCCTTTCTTCTTCTCCCTCCTTTTTTTGTTATTGTATGCTTTACCATAAGCAAATTATTCAGTTCTACATGAAGGAAAAAGAGTGAGATGTAGATGTGATGGCTGGCAACAATGTATTTTATGTTGTTTGTTTCTACTAATAAAAGAAGAATACAAAAATAACAATGTATTATATTGTATAAATTGTACATACATATCAAAGTGAGAAGCTAGCTGTCAAAGGTAGGCTACAATACAAAAAAGAGAAGACAACAATAACAAATAAGTAGGGCCTTAAATGTAATAAAAGTATAAATAGAAAGTGACAACATCAAAATAGTCACGTAAAAGTAGGCTACCAGTCGTAATGGAGTGGCGTACTCACATTTTAGATAATTCTTTAAAAAGAATTTTTGTGAATATAGTATGTTTTACTATATTATATTATTATTAGAGGTATTTCTTTAATTTAAAGTTAATTGATTTGTCCACTGATAATTACACATGTATCTGTTTGGTTGAATACGTGTTTACGTGAAATAACGCTACCAAAAGTAAAGATGAAGAGCAAATATAACGAATATGGGATCCAGAAAGAAGTTTTCTTCCCACGTTTGGCTAATGTAACATTTTATTACCTATAATTAAAAAAAATGTATGTAATAAGTCATAATAAAAAAGATCTAATAGTCACGTTTAAATCTCTCCATAAACAGTGTGCGTAATGTGTGTTGTAATTGTGTCCATGAACCACTGGGCGAGACTCTCTCCCTCTCTCCCTCTCTCTCTCTCTCTGTTCAGTGAATAGGAGGGAGATGCTGGATTCGGGAGGTCCGCCATTATTGGGAAGCTGAAAAAAAAATAGACTTATACACACCGTCACACATTTAGCCTGTAAAGGGCTTAACACTAGAAAGCGAAATCCAACGGTTTCGGACGAGCTGGTGTACACTCCAAAGCAGTGCTGTGGTCAATGAAGGCAGAGCTTGTGATCGCGTTGCATACGGACTCTTTTATTTTTTATTTTTGACACAACAAAGGAAATAATAATTGGTCAAAACAACGTGGTGGCTGAACCAAGAAGGAAAAAACACACCGAAACAGCGCTTTTACAACGCCTCCCCCCTTTCCTCCTCGTTTCCAGCCGGGGTGAAAAGACTGGAGTTTGAACAGCATTTCAACTAGAATTTAGTTGTTTTTTTCTTCTTTCCCTTCTCCACAGACATGGAGAGACATGCATCTCGTTTCTGAAAACTTCAGTCTGATGAAAACGAGTACTTGATGTGGGAAGCATTGGACATATTCGTTTATTCAAAAAATAAATCAATAAACATAAAGCGGAAAATAATCGATGGGAGTGCTGGTAGGAAGTGTTTTTGTCTGATTTTTGAAGTCGTTCCCCGGCTGTGAGTCGCAGAGGAGCAGAGAGCGAAAGAAAGGAGTGGACGAGAGCTGGAGAGAGGGAGGAATGCTATGGTATGTAGACCAGATCCTCTTCTTCTACACCAAATATACGTGTGAATAGACAATTTTGAAACAATGTTGAAAAGAAGATTTTAAGGCGTTTACATCCTCCCTACATAGTAGCTTTGGTTAATTTGAAGTGCGGCGAATAACAAGAAGCTGGGAGTCAACCCCAGTCCCCCCGAGGACTGGTGCGTTTGGATATTAATGATTGATTTAATGACCAGGCAAAAACATAGACATGTTCTAATGTAGGTTACAGTTGCCCTGCGCATGTTGAAACGGGAAGTTCAGAGGAGAAGGGGGGGGGGGGTGATAATGGATCTTATCCAAAAATTGTTTGTACAACAACACCTGGAATGCATTGATCTTGTAAGGCCTGGAGAAACTCCCCTGTATGCCTTGAATATAATGAGCAATAAGGACTTTCAATTGGTAGAGAGGGAATAGGATGTTTGGGTTGGACTATGCTGTCAAGCAACCGTTTCATGTTGCATGTTTTGTGCATTTAATAATGCTCTGATCATCTCCTGGATTAAAATAGCATTTAAGTGAATTATGAATGAACTTTTGTAAAGTTGTTTGTGAAGTTGTGCCTGGGCTTCTTTTGGGACATGTTTAGCAATTTAGTAGCCACAAACCGTGGTCCTCATCAGGTTTAGGTCATGACATTAGATCTTAAATTTGTTGTTGTTGATTGTTTTCTCTCTTGTTAAATGTCCCACTAACTTTGCAACGAAGCTGCTTGTACAGGGCTTCCTGGTGACACAGTCAGATGATGTGCGTACGCCCTGCTGGGATGTAACCGCTCAGTTCCAGTTTGTACCTGTCACACAAATGACTCAAATCTTCTAAAACAGGATATACAGCATATGTGTATTTTTCCAACAATTAGGCTAAATGTCTCAGGTGGGGATATTTACCTTCACTGTCAAGATGCTGCATGTCTACCCCTCCATGTTCTAAGATTTACAGATAAGACTGATTAAGGTGCCCGAATGATAACACTTAAACACTACTATAGATCAAATTTTTGTGCCAGAACTTGTCACCGGTGTGTCACGGCTTAATCTCACTGCCACTGCAAAGTGGCCATTGCTAGCCACTCCCTTTTTGTCAGAGTCCTTCAACTGGACTTCAGTACTTTGATTTCCAAAGTGATCTTTCTACCTGCCTCTGGAATATTGATTTAAGATAAACTGTGAAAGACTTCAGAGAGTAACATAAGGGGGGGGTCTGTGTAGGTTTGTCATGGTCTGAACATGGAGATGCTCAGTAGGGCTGTGGCATGTACTGCTGTGTCACTGCCACATAGAGGGGACATTTTCAAAACAGGAACTTTGACATTTGATACTGGATATATGCTGGTGTAGATTTATGGTCCTTTCCAAGCTAATAAGTTGACTCATAACCCAGCATTTGCTGGCTGTGCTATTGAGTTTATCTCTCTTTGATCTTAATCAACCTCATTTGGACAACCATGGAGGGAGTAAACACACATGCACACACTTTGCTCGGCAAGCCAGTCTCTTTGCTCTCAGGTAAATGCATTAGCAGCTGTCAGCACTTCTGTTCTCTGCTTGATTGGGCCCTTTGCAGTGCAGTCACACCTCTCCAGGAAGCCTCTTCTCCCCATAATAGCCGTGCCATTTGCCCAGGCAGCAGTCTAGCTACCAGCATACCCGCTCACCCGTCTGTCTGTCTGCCTCTGGGCTGCAGATCGTGTCGTGAGTCCTGGACTAGAACATGTTCCTGGGATTAGAGGAGGGCAGGCTTTGTATATCAGGATGTAGGCCAGAGATGCGGATACATCCTTTGATGATGGCCCTGGAAGGGAGAGTCTGTCCCATATTATGTGGACAGATACACACAGTGTTTGGCATGCTTTGTAACAGAAACAGTGGAGGGATATCTACTCTTTCAAGTCTAATTCTAATAGTCCTCTCTTGTCTTCTCAATGCCAAACCAGTAATCAAATGGGAAAATCATAAGTACTTGAGCCCTTTAGTAGAAATCATGTTCTAAATCAGTAAGCCCAGCTGTGAGTTATTTTGATAAGGAACAATGTGTTTCTGGCTTCTAATATAACTCAATTTAAAAATGCTACCCATACCATATTATTTCCATGTCAACTAAGGCTTTTATTTCCTCAAACCACTGTGCAGCTAAATGAAACGGTGGCCAGATTTCACAGCTAGCATACCTGTCAACGCAGGGTGACTCCATATGCCAAGGATGGAAAATAGAGCCACTCGTCTGAAAATTTGCCACTCGCTAAATCTCTTCTTTCCCTTGTATTACAGGAGAAGTTTGCTTGGGAGTCAGTGTGAGCCTGTGTTTGATGGAGAAAGGAGCTAATTATAGCGGGCAGCTTTGGAGTTTGGTGGACCAGATTACAGTCACTATCCTCTCAATGGCTGCCTTGTTCTAGTGGCCGATTATTAGGCAGAGAGAAGTGCATTCTGGGATGATTGTATCTGAATTTCCATTAGAAAGTGTGCCTGCCTCATTTGAACTGAGGTTCCCTTCTCTCCCCACTGTTTCAGCTCCCATGCTCATTACAAATTTGCAGATGGGGACAGTTTGATATAGAGGCCTCTGTAGTTTGCCCCTATTCTGTTTTAGAGCCAGTTAAACTCCATATCCTGAATGGCCAAATTATGTATGAAGGAACTGACCCCAAACCAGCAATGGTGGTTATGCCTGTAGTTATTATTTTAAGGGAACAACATGATGTGAAAATAACACTAGTATTCCTATGCACAAGCATTATTATAACAAATGGTTCACCCAAGAAGTTTGAGAGTCATTTTTAAATTGAAATCAATCAGTAATAAAGATTGCCTTTGCTCTCTAGCCCAAGCCCACCTGATTATGGTATTGCTTTTCCAATACAAATGCATTATTAATGGGTAATCCTAGTGGAAAGTAAGGGCTTTAGATAAGATTAATGGTTTGAATGGCGGCCATAGGGCTCTGTTGAAATTTTAACTAGCCTTCATATTTCTTACCAAAGAAAAAAGAAAAGACAGTGTTTGGAAGCACGGTGACCATGGAGATGAAGGACCAGGATGTAAGCCACAGAGGAATGGTGACCTCTGGACGTGAGCGGCCCTGTTTTGCGCTTTCAGATACAATTACACAACAGAGGGACAAGGCTAATGGGCTATGGTAATTTGGAAGAGCTGCAGAGAGGGAACATGAGGGGAGAAACTGGGAACAGTGAGGGAGTGACACAACAAAGTAGGTAGTCAGTTGGAGGAGAAAAAAAGCTCCAAGAATGAGAGAGTAAAGTAAAACGCAGGCTGCCAGTTTCTGCTTCAGGCTGTGTCCCTGGTATGTGCCCTTTCAGTGTTGTGCTCAGGGATCAACCAATCAATGACAGCCATAACTAACCCTGCTGTTTGGCCATTAGCCACAGCTGAATACCATGACTCAGCACGTCTGTAGATAAGATGTTATGATTGAGTCACTGCCAATGAAATGAGGCCTCTACCCAGAGTTCAATAGGTTGGACTTCTGCCGCTGTGATCACATGCAAAACGTTTGTACCACTGGCAACACCGTGTCTTCAAACTTAAGTCCTCCAGATTTTTGTAGATTGTGTAGGTGACTTGTCTGAAAAAAGAGGCTTGTCATGCGTAACGTTCCATTACATTATAATGTTAAGGGTATAATAGCCTTTGATTGTTTTCGAATGAGTCAGTGTTTACGCTGAATGTACTTTGGATTTTGAAAGGCTGTAGACACTGGAAACCTCTCACCCTTAGGAACAAAGAGAGACAACCCTGAAATCCACCTACACAACTATTAAAGGATGTTTGTAGTCTGTGGACACATACACACAGTCACATATTTCCCACACTAACACTTAGTTTTAATTTTTGTCTTAACCTGTCGTGCTGACCTACCCTCATCTCAGTCTCGAGCCTCCAGGCTTCATTGCCTAAATTGGGCTGGAGTCAGTAGGAGAAGTTCCCTGTGCCATTGTTTGACTTTCTCTCTGGAGAATCTCCCTTGTGGCGCCCCTGGGTTTCCTGTAGGAAGTCCACCTACGATGTCTGGATGTGTGGTTAGTGGGTGGGGGCATGGAGAGAAGAGCTGAGGGTCAAAAGTGAGGGAAGAATCAGAGGAGAGCAACAAGCCTACTTTATTAAACTTATAATCAGAATAACAGCCAAATCAGAAAAAAAGCTTAATGTAACCACCTTAATGAGAATAAACTAGCCATTGCTATTGGAAACACTTCCAGTATGCAGATGATAGTTTGCAGTGTAAGTACTCTCTACCAATGTCTATACTCTGCACGTTTCCCATTCTGAAAGACGGCAGGTGCCGCGGGTGCCAGCACACCTTCTTCCGTTCAATAGCTGCAGGAGTAGTTGTGTGTATTCTCACAAAACTTGTTGGTTCAGTAGGAAACTCATCAGTCTAGCAACAATGCATGTCTATCCTTTCCCATCCTGTTAAAATGAAGAGAGAGGTGGAGTGCTGGATTTAATATATATGAAGAAACATTTCTCTCTGATTACCTACTTTGGAACATGTCAATAGGACACATTTAGTGCTGGAGTTATACATCCTTGGGTATCATCAGTCGGATTAATTTCATCTGGAAATGGGGAAAAAAGGCTTATAACAGCAACTTTGGTGTGACTGAGACACTCTAAGGTTGGGGTGATATCTATGAAGCCGGGCTGCTGCTGTCAGGTGTAATATTCCAACTTTCTTACCTCACCACCTCTCCTTCTAACTGTTCTGTAAACATTGTAATCAAAAGCAATAGGTTGCGTGTGTGACTGACTACAAGCTATTTGCTTTTTTCTTTTCATTTTTAGACATTAGCCATAAAAAGATTAGGTGTCTAGTGAAACATAACGCAGGAATGATTTCAGTATTTGGCAGTTTACAAACGGAAAACTGTGCAGGAAGTTAGTTTGTGGCAATACTTAAATATAGCCCCTCCACTGTAAGTCGTCACTGTCTCTTTGGGTTTACATTTGTGCCCTGTCAAATTAAAATCACTTTCGGTACGTGTATATTAATAATGTAAATGTAAATGTGCTGTATTTATATAGCGCTTTTCTAGTCTGAACGACTACTCAAAGTGCTTTTACATAATACAGGAAACATTCACCATTCACACACATTCATACACTGTGGCCGAGGCTGCCGTACAAGGTGCCATCTGCTCATCAGATAAACATGCACACACATTCACACTCCGATGACACAGCATCGGGGGCAACTCGGGGTTCAGTGTCTTGCCCAAGGACACTTCGACATGGGACTGCAGGGCCGGGGATTGAACCACCAACCTTCCAATTGGCAGACAACCGCTCTACCACTGAGCCACAGCCGCCCACATGCTCATGGTTAATTCATGTTGACACCGCGGGAACATGTTTAGTTTGTTTGTTATCCCGCCGTGTTGTCTGTTTATCATGATGTCTCTTACATGCTGCTTCTGTTCTGCCCAGTGTTCTGACAACCTTATTGGAAGTGTCTTCGTACACCTGCAGAGAAGAGAGAGGTGGAGAGTGGGAGGCAGTGAGTTGTCCTACTTTTAACGTTTCCTAATTAAAGTTGGCAGGTGTAATCACAGACTGATATGCATCGGAGAAGAAAAGAGAGTGACAGAAGTAGAGGGGTGGGAAATGGGAAAAGGGGCCTGCAGACAACCGGAGGCCTTTGAAAAGTGCCCCACTCAACCACAAGGTTTTCTCCAACTTCTCCTCTGCTCTATTGGTTGCTCTGGTTGGCCCAATGCTTCTTTCTTCTCTTTCTTGTCTGTTTCACATTGTCACGGAATATTTCCATTTCTGTCCCAGTGGCTCTCTCCATCCCTCAAAGTTGCTGTCCTTGGAGCACAGTGCAATGTTATTGTCAGCTGTGGTTAGGGACACAGGAAGGGCAGCACCTTGTCACTAGATGTTTGTCTCAGATGCCACTTTAGGGGGGATCTGGCCACCAATGTGGTGGCCTTTGGCATCTCCCCAGTGAACATGTGCTGACGCTATCTCTCTCCCACATATACAAGGACACACAAAACCCTTGTATTTTGACAATGGGGCATTTTTTATAATGTTGTGATTAGGGATTTTTAATTTTGAGCTAGCCCCAGGCATTTTAACATTTCCAAATCATTAGGTGGCTGTTATTGTTTAGTATTCATGGTTGATGCTGCCCAACTTTGACAGTTTGGAAATTGGCATTGGAAATGGCTAATATAAGGACACCATGGTATGAAAACGTGTGTGTGTGTGTATGTAAACCACGCACACACAATGTAAACAGTGGCTGACCCCTCCTCACCCTTATAACATAACTGTCAGAGTAGTTCTGGCCGTTAGGCAGCTGTGTGACAGTGGACATCATATCCTCTTTAAGGTGAGAAGATAAGGTGGCTGTTCATAGCCATTTGTTATCACAGGCAGCGAGCCCCGGACACCTCCACATCCCTTATCTGGCTCAGTCCAAGTTTCTGGCCCAAGCTAGGGCTCATGCAAGCCCAGGGCTGATGAGTAAGCACTGCTCAGCCTGTGGATGGCTTGGCCTGCCGTTATCGATCGCAGCGCCACTGCTTGTCATCCAGCCACCACTTAGCTAATCATGTCCATACAATTGTCTCACGGCTAGAAAAACAGCCATAAAAAAGAGAGCGACGACTAACGGCAGTGGCAAGGGAAAAGATGGATTTCACAGATAGAGAAGGCACACCCAAAGCAGCCCAAGCCAAATGGTACAGAGTTATGTTATCTTAGGATGGTTGTCATTCTGTCATTTTCTGTATCTACCCGCAAACCTTTTTTCTGTTGTTGGCTGTCTTTATTGTGGTGCTGGTTGGTCCATCTGCATGAAAGACAGACCACGATTTCCGCCAGCATGCCAGTCTCTGTGTTGGCCTGGTTTTGACCTTGTTATTCTGATTGTTACTGCTGTTGGCCAAACAGCACATGTGTTTGTGCTAAATAAACAATTGTGACTTAGTGATGAATCACCTAAATGCTTGAATCTTGAGGCAATAAGATAAAGGCTAGCTTTGAATGCTATAAAGATCTATATCCAGTCACTGTGCCATTTTAGAGGATTGTAAATGGATTTAGCTCTGAGTTGGGTTTTCCATGGGGGTGACATGGGTCATTTCTCTTCTCAGTGCCATATTTCCCATGATGCAGTTGGGGCCCCAAGGTCCATAGCTCTTATGTCAGAGTTCATTTCCTGTTGCTGTGCTCCAGCAGCTCCTGAAGATCCACCATTTTGTAACATTCCTGATGAGAACTGGAGAAATGTCTCAATTCACCACCCTTTACTCACAATTGTGGCTTTTTAAATTCAAAATGTATTTCATACTCTCATGTCAGCTCAAGATTAGAAAATTCATCATGTTGCAGTCAGATTTACACTGAATAAACTGTAAGCACAGTCAAGGTCACACAATGCCTAATATAGTAGAAGTGTGAGATTGTGTATCCTATTACAGTTACTGTTCATGACTCAAATGTGAGACTGTTAAATGTTTCAGAATGAAGACAGTTGCAGAGTAGTTTTTGCTGATGTTTCTATTTCTAATAATACTTTGAATGCATCATCTGTGGTTGCAAATCCCCACAAACCACAAACCTGAGTCTGAACGAGTCTTGCCTCTTCCTTTGTTTCTATGCTGACTTCCATGTACAGTATGTCCTACGTTGTGAAGATAAAAGTAAGGGAAACAAGGGTAAAAAGAGTGTAAACATTTCTAGGAGTTGTTTTTGGTTAAAGGGTTGTTCAGGGAGAAGACAGCTTCACCACACCAAGGTTTGTATTAGTCACAGTCATTGGAGAGAAGAAAATGCAGACCTTTTTGCTCTATGAGGGAAAAGGTTGTTGGGAATGCAGTTTGTCAGGTCTGGACAAGCCGGGCCTGTATCTTAAATTAATGTGACTGCCCGAAAGAAAATGAGATGGAGAGAGGTGAGCCTTTGGAACATGAATATCAAAACTTTGGCAAGCCATTAACATTGGCACCGTTCTCGATGACTTATTGGATGTTCATTTTTTTAAATCCGTTACAGTGTCAAAGCAGTTTTAGATTTCCACACGGACCTTATCTCCACTGTAATGCCAGAGTTAGGATCTCTTTGGTAGGCGTAGAGGGAAGTCAGCATTAACATTTGAATTGTACTATTTGTTCAGGTATATATGATCTTTAGAAATGAAATGTTCAGTTAACCTGCTCAAGTAATGAGAACATGATTCATTGTATTTTAAAGGGCTACTGCAACAATTGGGTTATTCCTTTCCATAAATGTAGGGGACTTTGAAAGACAGCTCTACAAGACAATGCTTCTACAGTTACAATTTCTACAACAGAGGCACTGACGTTTTGTCTCTAGTTTAGGTCAAGCTCCTAAAACACTGGATCCTACATTTCCCATAATGCAACCAAGTAGGGTTCAAGCTCCACCAGAGCCAGCAACTGTTTTTATGGGCTGTGTACTACTCCCCTCGCCATGAAAAATAGAAATTTGGTAAACTCCCGCTTTAAAAAAATAAAAATAAATTATGATTACTTCGGTATTTCAGAAACAATTAGTGCATGCTAAAATTGAACCTTAAAATGTATTTGTAAATTGAACTGTTTAAATTTTCCTGTAAAAGTGTAGAAAAAAGCATGCAATACACCATGTAGTACAGAGATTATTATATTAGTATACTGGGAAATGTTGTCATATTGTTCAATGGCATTGAGCCCCTTTGATCTTAGAGGATCCCAACCAACATGGAAACTATCCAAAGAGTTTTTGTACATGCAGGCCACTTTGTTTTCAGTCATGCAGTTGCTCCTAATAGGCATTTATCACGAATGACTCTGAATGACCAATGGCATACTCGTCATGCAATAATTGTTGTGGTAAATGCTTATTAACAATTACTTTTGTTCTCAGTTGTTGATCATATCTGGTCAATAAGAAGAAATATCTTAAGAAAGACCTTAAACAAGCTAAGAGACATTGTATTATGGTTGTGGTGCATCTTAGATAATTAAATGTTTGGCTCCATTACTGACATAATATTCATGATACATTATCATAATAATAGCAATCCATAGCCTGAATTGGTCTTCACTTATCAATGTGGCGGATAGATTGAACAAAAAGTGTTTATCCAAAATACAACATATGTTGAAACATGTGAACAGTCAAGCCAACAAATCTTTAGTCCAATCAGAGCAGTTAATATGTCTCTGCTTCCGCCAACAATACCCATTTGACGTTTTAAACAGCCACTGCCAATAAGCACAATTGAAAATTAGTGATTAAAACCGCTTGAGAAGAATGAGTTGTTTTGAGTTTTTAAGTTGAAGTCCATTCAACTTCTCTACTGAAATATAGTCTGAGCAGGCTAAGGTAATGATTTATCCTAACCATGAATTATGTATTAAGTATGTAAGTGAAATCTTTTAAAGTAATGATTTTAAACAAAGCTAGGCATGATTCTGGTCATGTCTGGGACAAATGGTTTGTCACCGTCATTGTAATCTTGAAAACATTCAGAATCACGTTGATAGCGGTAATTGGCAATTACCTTGCCTTTATCAGTTTCCTGTCAGACTTCTGCCAGAAACATCACCAAAGCTATCATTATAGGGATGTTGATGCTTCTATTATTTCTACCACCTGCTGTGTATATGTTGTTCAAGGCGCGTGTCCCAGAGATGAAGAGCCGGAAAGAAGTGATTTTGAATAGCAAGACTTCATAGAAAAAAATAGAGGTAGAAGAAAGTGAAGAATTGTAAAAAGAAAAGGGTCAAAATGTATATCGGATCATCAGCTTAGGTGTTGCCATCAACATGTCGGATTATTTGAGTCATGCTGTTTTGATTGCAGGGCTCTTCTTGTTTGTGTGCTTTTTTAGTGGAATGAACCAAACAAGTGCCTGAGACTAGTTTAACCTGCCCTTGAACCACAACTCAAGGTATTACACATGAACACACTTGTCAGACTTGCAAACTATTTCAACATGATCATATATCAGATACTCCCATCCACAACATTTCAGTTTTTGCTTCAGAACAATGTAAATACATCCTCTCTCTGTCCCCAGTCTCGCAGTGTTTGGCCATAGTGGATCAGATTCTAGGAAATTGTGCAACTCTGAGGGTATTGACGTCCAGCTTTTAGACCACAGACCAGGTTTAATATCCAGGGCCTTGCCTTTTCCTCCCTTGCTGTCCCTCCTCCCTCCACAGGTCATAGTTGACAGGAGACATGGGTGGGTGATGTCCGTCCTCACCATGGGGCCCCCGGGGATCCTCTGGGGTCTTGTGAGGTTGGGCAGCAGCTCCAAAGGTGAAGACAGGAAATGGTGATGGCGAAGAGAGGGAAGGAACAGCTCCTCTGTTGTTCGACTTTGTTTGTTTTTTCACATGCCGGGAAGACACAAAAGAGGTAGACACAGGATGTCGATGATTAGGCCTGTATTGCCAAGAAGAGCTCAGTCATGGGGGTGTGTGTCTGTGTGTATGTGTATCTATAAGCTTCTGGAACCATTTGGTACACCACAAGGTCAACAGATTTGAATTTATGGAATTGTGAGCAGTATTTTGTATTCTCCAGAATTTCCTTGTTTTTGCTACATAGTTGTCAAGAATAAGATACGTTGAGAGTTGCTTTCATGGTGTGTGAGTTTGCCAGGAAAGGTTGTTTTACTGCACGCTGGGTCGTTGACTTGTTCAGAGGGCCTATAATATTCCACATCATGTGCAAAATGCGGTTGTGAGAGCTCCGCGAGAGAGTGTTGGGCGCAGGGCGGTGCTCCCGGGGCTCCCTGATGATGTACCATGGTAAACAGCTCCTACTGCTTGCACAGCTGGGGCACACTTGACAGGCCTCTGCAGTGCATGTAGACAGGGAGATTGAAACAGGGATGGGGAAGGGGCAGAGAGGGAGAGAGGGAGGGAGGGAGGGAGGACAAGGGGAGAGTGACTGGACCAACAGAGGAATGCTGTCACGGCCTTCGGGGCAGGATACAAACTGCAAAAAGCACAAGCGAGTGCAGAGTAAAGAGCAGAAAACTGATTATAAATGACAAATCTCCAGCTCTTGCCACTAAGCAGTGTTAGCTGCTGTGTCCTGAGGGTGGGAAAATGCAGCAGTAATAGCTCAGACTCCAATCCAATCTCTCGTATGTATTCTACATGCATGTTTGTGTTATGTGGCCTCCCTAAATTCAACAGACAGCGACAGGAAATTTTGCCCCTCCCTTTCTGTGTCCTCCCTTTATCCTCTGGCCTGTGCTCGCTGCCTGGCTCTGATTGGCTGGGGGGGAAAGCGAGGCATGAGGTTTTGTCTTGTAATCTGCCAGCCGATCGCCACTGATGGGCCTCTGTAGAATGGCTTTAGTAAATTACTGTTCCAGGGAAGGGCAAATCCCTTCTATCAGATAGCAGCTCTCTCTTCATTTCTCCCTCCGTTCCAAGTCCCGCACTCTCTTTCTCTTCACCACATCAGTCAGGCTTTGACTTTATCTCTTCATCGCTACCTTGCTCTCCTCTTCTCCTCTCTGTAGCTGTTGGCCTTTACTTCTGTCTTCTTCTCTTTCTTGCATTATTTTTTTTTTATTATGTAAATACTTCATGTTGTGCACCTATTTGTGTGTCTGCAGCAAATCTGATTTTCTCTGCCCGGAGGCCTTGTACCTGGAGTGAATGAGATGAGTCTGTTTCCGTAAAGGCCCTGACACACCAACCCGATAATCGGCCGTCGGACAGTCTGGCGAGGCCGGTGACTCGTCTGTCTGGTGTGTTCTGTGCCGCCTGACATGCTCGATCTGACAAATCTTTTAAACTGACCATTGTTGATCAAAAATTAAGACAGATTCAGCAACTGCATGGCCTATTTCTTGCTTAAATATTTTCAGAAAGGTGAACTATTTTAGTAAAATAGGAGATGGTATTTTAAACAAGCCGCCATGATAGTCTGGCTTTTACATTTCTGGAGAAACCAGACCCACATGACGCGTTTGTCCAATCAGCCGCCGTCAGCAGTCGGCATTGCTTCAGTGTGTTCCGAGGCACTTTTTTTGGCCAACTCGCCAAGGTAATCAGTCCGACTGCCTATTCTGCCAACAGTCAGCTGTCTGGTTAGTGTGTCATTGATTTCGCTCTACTCGTACGACATCGGCACATTGCAGTCTGTCTATGTGTGAACACTGTCCTCAATCCCCCGGTGTGTTTGTAAATCTTAACAAGATAGACCAGTTTTGAGGGTGGCCATCTTGCTTTGCCCAGTCTGAAATCACACAAAAGATAATACCGTACATCCTGCCTCAGTAGTGGATTAGAGAGAATTGTTTTTTTTTTGTATGTGGGTTTTATTTTTGTGTGACAAAAGATGTAATTTAACCAAGGGAATGTTTCTGTCTACCTGTGAGCCTGAGGAGGGGAATGTTGCCTGGTTTGGAAAGCCAATTGGAGCCAAACTTTCAGTGCCCTCCTGTGTTTTGTTGCAGCTACCTCCAACTGCTCTGCAGTCACATTAAACAAGTCACACTGCAATGACATATGGCAGCCAGGCATGTCTGGCTACACACACACTTCTTAATTCAAAGTGTTTTATTGCTGTGATGAGGTGTCTCACCAAACAAGATTTATGGTAACCCAACCCCGCAGATATATCTGTTTGGAGAAAGTTGTTTCTACCATTATTACTGTTATTTAGTTTATTTATACTTTTTATTTGTTAAAAATGTATCACATATATACCAAAGGGATAAATAATAAAACAACCATGTTGTTTGTACCATCTTTTTGTAATGACCCTTTTACAAATTGCTTTTTAACAGAATTTTAAACGGGTATCGGTCTTCCCTTGACACGTTTCCTTTCATATTACCAAAATACAGCACTGTACATGACATAGGTACAGTATATCGTAACCCAGGATTTTAACAATAACCAAGTGAATATCCTCCCAAAACTGTGCAATGACAGGGCAGAGCCAAAAGACATGCGAATGGTTTACATTTACCGCTCCACACTGTCTCCAACATGGTTGGGGCTCTGACAGAAATTGGCTCTTAATTTTAGGTGTAATGAAAAATCTTAATACATTTTTCCAACAGAATTCCCTCCATATACGTGACAATGTGGTAGATCGTTGTGTATTCCATATTTGCAACCAGTCTTCCCCAGAAATATTCATACCTAGCTCTTTTTCCCACTTGACATATGATGTTGTATTTCCATTCCTCTCCATCAGTTGCTTGTATAATATATCTATTACTCTGTACATCCTTGAATTGTATATTCCTATAATAGTTCTAATTATACAATTTTTTTTCCAAGTTTGCTTTTGGTTTTACTTCCTTCACATAAAAATCCCTTAATTGCAAGTATCTGAAATGATCCTGGAAGTTTTGTTTCATAGCTTGAAAACTCGTGAAATTCCTGTCCTTGTTTACTGTACACAGTGATGTTATTCCACTCGGTATCCATTGTTGGACTCTCTGGTCAAGAGTATTTGGGTGTCTGTCATAAGCTATCCATCGAAGTAGTAGGAGATCTGCCTCTAATTTATATTTAGTTGTAACTGTTTTCATAAGAAGTATGTTTACATGCACAGCAGTTTTGATTGATATGCTGGCTTTGATCATGTTCAAGATAAGACGTTCACAAGGAACATGAGCAACCTTGTCATTCATATCTCTTGATCTTGCTTTGATGATATTTCAACATTCTGTCTTTTCTATAACCACTGAGTTACCTACGCAGTTTAGGATGAACCCTCTTTGGTTTCTGGGTGTTGGATACCGCTGCTGCATATAGCGTTCTGCCAGATGACCAGTTAAATGGAAGACAGCAGCGTTTACCTTTCACATTACAGATGTCTGGGCTCCATTTCAGTGTGTAAATCACCACTGCTTCTGCAACTAACTGTTATTCTCATCATCATTTAATCTCCCCATTACATTTTTCTAGAACTTGATTTCTATCAGTACTGCAGCTAGCACATCCAGGCTTTTCATGCCAGGATATGCTTTTACATGCGCAATACAGAACCAGAATACTTCCATAACTTCATCAAACCTGGAATGCTAGCGTGCTAATGTTATCCCAGTCAATATTTTGGAATATCACGCCTCTTTGGCTTATACAGCTGTTCATCAAATCACCTGGAATTTTTGATTGTTACCTGGACCACACTGGTTTTAATGTTCCTGCCCGGTTGGTGATGTATTGTTACAAACTCTGATAATGAGAAGACTCTGGCTGGTGTATCAGTACTAATTAGAATGACTGGAGTGCTCATGTTTGGTGAGCCCCTCCCTTCTTTATCAACTCTCTCTCCTCCTGCAGTCTGAGAGGAAGCATCTGCCTGCACCTGTGCCTCCCCACGGCTCGCCACACATGCTCTCTCCCTCTCTCCACAGCCCACACTGCTATCGCTGCGGCTGCTAGCTATCCAGCTCGCGCCGATGTCAGAGCCTCTAATCTCTCTTGCATAAAGGCCATGCAAAGGCAATTTATGTTAGCCTGCCACGGGAAGAAAAGGAGAAGCGGAGAATCGTTTGAGCAGGTTGACAGATAAGGCTCTTGTGCTTTCTGTGTGGTGCTTTTTAAGCCATGTTAAGCTGCTTAATTAGACATAATCTACAGACCCCAGACTGAGGCGGAACTAATGAACTTAAAAGACTCAAATCCCATCCTACCATCACAGTCTTCTCTACTCCACACCATCACTCACGACTCTCGGCCTCATCACTACAGTCCCCTCTCTGCTGCGTACCATCCCGCTCTCTCCTCCTCGGAGCGCACTCTGCCCTCTCTTCCTCCTTGTCGTCCCACTCTTTCCTTTTAACTCAATTAATGTCTTGTAACGCACCCAGATGTTCTATCCTGCCTACAGTGCAACCTTTAAACATGTTATGACAATTTTGCAGTACAATTGTTCATGTAGAGCAGTGAAATGTTCCTGCTTAGCAGCAGAAGAAGTGAAACTGAAGGTTGAACCTCAGAAAGGGACATGTTGTCTGAGCAGAAGAAAGACTTCAGAAAATCATTTACTCAAAATTATACTTTTTGAGAAAGGTGAGATCTTTTAAATGGCTGATTCCAACATTTTGGGAATTGTGCTTATTTGCCATCTTGCGAGAGTTAGATCAACACCAGTTTTATATATCTGGTATTAAACTTATTGTCTAACTCTCAGGGAAAAAAGGGAATACGCAAAATGTCAAACTATTCCTTTAATGCCTGTGCTTTATATTCTACACTCCGTTGGCTGGTTTCTCTTCATGTAACAGTTAGTTCTTTCCATGTAGCTTTGCAGGTCAGGGTCCTCATAGGAAATGTCAAAATGGAAGTGAGGTAGGTTACAGTTTATTAAAACTGCAAATTGGGAGACTAAAACTCTGAAATATTGTCATTTAGATTAATAGATACATACATACATACATACATACATACATACATACATACATCCGTACATACAATAGCAGTGGGAAATATTACATGTTAAAAACATTTTAGGAAAACACCTCCTGCCATGTCCATTTGCATTCTGGATCCAGTGTTAGCTTGACAGAGAAGTTGACCTACGTACACTTCTGTGATGAAGTTCCTCAACAGCAAGGCACAAAAAAAAAAAAAAGTAATGAGGGCTTTTTCTGAGGTTAGGCACTAATTGCTTCTGTGTTTAGAAATCAAAAGGTTGAAGCCAGACTGAGAACCCGCGGGGGGGGAAGAGTGGTGAATGTTACAAGTTACTTGGCAGAGTCTGTTGTCTTTTAGTACATTTCCATCTCTGCAGCAGTTCTGCTTCCACAGTCTTCCCTGTTCTTAAGCCTTTCCTCTTCCTCTTGCAGTAAGAGGATGTGTTTCTCATATCAGTAACACACTTCCCTTCCCTAATCCCACCATGGGACAAATCTGTGCCCTGGCCATATGTATAAATATGTTTTTTATATCTTGTAGGTGGATGAGTGATTCCACTTTGTTCATACAACAGCCCTTGATGTGGCCCCCCTGTTGTTGCTGTGGCATGTTTAAATACCTGTCCTATCTCTACATCTTGCAGGACCTGCTTTTTTGTTGTGTTTTGAGTTTTCTCAGAAGCTGAACGGCAGTTATTTTCCTTCGTGGAGGAGCTGGCTGGCACGCTAGCTTGTAAACGCTCATCCTCTATACAGGAGGTGATTGCAGCTGACCATTGTTGGGTTTCATCATCGTCATCAATGGGCTGCCTCACTGGGGATGGCCTGTCAGAGAATTTTCTTCTTCCCATTATCCTTCTGCCTCTCCCTCATGCCCTCCTTTAGCCCTCCCTACCAACTCATCTTTACCTTGGTGGTTACGGCCTTTTGTACTGTCAAACTCATTCTCTTCACTATGAGGCAAATATAAACACAGACCCAACCTTTGGAATCAAAATTACCTTTAGCGCTTATCAGCTACAAAAACTAGGTAGTATTGTCTTATGCACATTTATTCTCTGCAACCTTTCTTCAATGAATCCTCCCTAATATGACAGACCTTTCTCTGCCAGTGCTGCCCAGTATCATGCCGGTGTTGAGTGTATGTGAGGGCTGCTGCATTCTGGTCTTGCTTGATTAGCCAGTGTGTGAGGCTGCGGGCAGCTTTGTTTTGTTGCTGAATGGGCTGTTCCACTGAGAGCGCAGGAGACAACGAGGAGCAGTCAACGAAGGAGGGGATGGAGTGGAAAAGGAAAAGCAGGAGGATGCTGGAAAAAGAAAAGAGGAAAGCTAAAGGGGAAGGATATAAAAATAGAGGTGGGGAGTAGATAAATGAGACAGGAGAAGGGGAAAACAGAAATGGTAAGAGGACTGTCATGCAGAGGCAAGAAGAAATGACCTCTCCTCCTGTGGAGAGGGAAGATAACTGAGTGTAAAGAAATGCTGAGGTGGACAGAAGCCATATCTTCCACCAACACAGCATCTGCTAGTCAGCCTGCCCCCTCCCATTTATTGACGTGTGTGTGTGTGTGTGTGTGTGTTTTGTTTTTGTGTTTTTATTCATACAGTTAGTGTACCAGTTGTGTTTCAGCCGACAAAATAGCAGCCTGAGATTTTTTGCTTGAAACATTGAGTTAATGATACGGCAAATCCCTGAATACATGCATGCATTAATGGCTTTTTTTTATAAAATATGTAAGGACGTCTGCAGAAGCTTCTCTATGTGTCTGCACATACATACAGTTTCAGAATTGTTCACCAAACACAGCTTTTCTGTCAATCTCTAGGAGCAGGAGCAAAGTTCTTTTAGCAAATCTTTTAGCCTGATTTTATAAAGATTTCAAACTAATTGCAATTTTTCTGACCGATGCGGTGCAATTTTCACAGCTGTTTTAACTAGCTATTCATGTCCCTAAATTAACAACTTATTGACAAGTTATTTTAAGAATGGATAAAAATGATGTGATTTTCCAAAAAAGTTGTGTTTTCTGTCATTTATACTTGACAACTACTACTACTACTACTACAACAACTACTCAGTAAGTAGGTACAAGCATGTAGATGTAAATGGTCTGTTCTTATATAGCGCTTTTCTAGTCTGAACTACTCAAAGCGCTTTTACATAGTACAGGAACCATTCACCATTCACATACATTCATACACTGTGGCCGAGGCTGCCGTACAAGGTGCCACCTGCTCATCAGATAAACACTCACACACATCGCAGCATCAGGGCCAACTCTGGGTTCAGTGTCTTGCCCAAGTCCCTGGCCCTTAGTCCCACTTTGACATGGGACTAAGGGCCAGGGATCGAACCACCAACTTTCCGTTTGGCAGACTACCACTGATCCACAGCTGCCATGTTGGCCTTCTGTGTTTTCCTGGGCCAGGAGACTGATATTGTTTAAATTGAACGACCTTTTTTCCACCAACATATAGTCATTGGATCAAGGAAGTCATGTTCCGACTTAAACTAGCTAAGACTAGATGTACTGTCATAGTGTCTACTTTGAAATCTCCCATTTTTTAGCAGCCTTTTTTAACATTAAGATATGGAAACTGACAATTTCACTATCATTTAAATTTATTTGTGTTACTAATTTTCCTTTTTATCGATGTCTGACTTTGTATAATGGATATACAGTATGTGTATAGCTGGTATGTGGAGAGTGATAGAGGCTGTTCTTTTCTTTTTCTGGTGGACTTGTTTGGACCTGTGATATAAAGTGAAAAGCACAAAACAAAAAGACCGGGATCAAAATGAGAAGAATGTGCTACTCTGTTGGTCTTCTGAATAGTAAAACGAAGATTGCCCCTCAACTACCACACCCCCAGCAACTGCTGCTATGATTTTATTGTTCTATCGTACTATAGTCCATATACTGTAAGTATATAATACATGGTCGATTGGTAAAGTAGCATTGATCACTTTGTCCCCACTTTATCCCCTGTCTGCTGCCCCTCCGATGACCAGACTCTGAGTTTATTCGGGCGTAGGTAGATGATGGAGGATGATAAGGCCCAGAAAATGTGGGTTATTTTTTCATCCAAGTATGAAAAGATGGATTTTTGTGCTGTCCAAGCCTTTCTTCCAGAGATGTTTTTTGTGTGAGTGTGTGTAATTCTGTATTCCTGTGCCAGCGTGTGTGTTATGTTTTTTTAGGAAGCAGATTGTAGATGGAATAAAACCCACTGTGAGTGCTTGTTGGCACTGATGGGGTTGATGAATGCTAAGTATTGTGGGCTAGAATGGGAAGGCAAATCTGCCGTGATTTCTTGTACCGGATGTGACTGCATTCTGCAAATCTCTCTTGATAAATTCAAGGCTGTATACTAAAATGAAAATATGACAACGATAAGCCCCATTGAGCTCCTTCACCACCTCTGAGACTTACTTACTCTTTCAGTGCCTTTCTCTTCTCACTTTCTCGTATTCTTCTGTCCTAGAAGTGATTCCTCTTTTCTGCCTTCTCTATTTTTCCTTGTCCTAGAAAATCTCTTGCTTCCCTTATTGGTATCTTTATATTTTTCCACTCCTCCCTTTTTAACAAATGGTCAGTTTAAAAGACGGTTGGAAGAACACACACATGCACACATTCAATCACACACAGGCGAATAACTGAAATAAAGAAGCCCCTTATCTCTCCTACCAGAGACACTTTGTTCATGTGCTTGCATGCAAATGAATAATATATGTGGATACAGGCGCGGATGCACCCTCGCACAAAACACAAGTAACCAACCGATTGGTGATGCTGACATGGGCTTTTGTGTGCTTGTGTGTGTGTGTGTGTGTGTGTGTGTGTGTGTGTGTGTGTGTGTGTGTGTGTCACTGTGGAGGGATGTAGAGTCTCCATAAGCATGGCAATGAATGGGAGTCTTGTCACCAGTCAGGTCCAGCTGCCTTTGTGCTGTCTTTATGTTGCATGTTCTCCTAATATACCACAAGCCTCTGCATGTGTGGCGTGTCTGAGCGTAGGACATGTGAGTGATGTGTATAAGCCATGTATCAAGTTCCTCATCTTTTTCTGAAATATGTCATGCACCTGTGTGGACGTCACATCCCCAGCATCAGATGAAATGGCTTCATTTGCATGGATAATTATCAGTGTACGTATAGTGTCTTGGGCTTGCAGTTCGAAAGAGAGGGTGTCTCCTGTGCTAGCGTGTAGATATGTCAGTTTGTGAGCAGTGAGCTCTGAGAAAATGCTGTCAAAGCAGAAGCAGAATAATTTGCCTACGGACACATTCATGATACTGTGAAGTGTGCGCATTAATTTGCCTTCCAGTAGACTTGGCTATATGGTTTACAGATAGAGTGTAATACCAGAAAACCCATACTGAGTGTGGTTTATTTTTCCTTTGGTCTATACATGGATATTTGGTTCCACTGGGATTTCTTTTAGAAGACACGCAGAGTATGCCCACTACACACACCACGTTACACACTTGTATGTGAAAAGCTGTAGAGAATGTATGCCGTCCTCTGTGCTTTATGCAGATGAATCAAGTTGTGATTTGTGTTCAATGGGCATGCAAGCAGGTCGGTCTGGGATACAATAAAAAAATAAAAATAAAAAAAATAAAATGACAAGCCTTGAGGGAGTATTGTGGCTCTATTTTGACCAAACGCTTAAGTATGGAGACAGATGTGACTACTTGATAACTCCCATAGAGCATATACTATACCCGATTTTCCACATATTTACTTTAACATTTAACAAAATGTGCTCCAGGAATATTTTATAAAGGCTAAATGTGAATTTTAATCCTTACCTATGCAATATCGAATGTGTGAGCTTACAAGAAACGTATCATGTTTTGTTATAGCATTATGGATTCTGGAAACAAAAAAAAAAATAAAAGAACAATTGGACACAATTACCATGGCTAATCAACAAACACTCAAAGGGACACACATGGGATGAGAGGCTTTGGTTGTTGGTTGGTTTTGACTGATCCCAAAATCTTTACTTCATTGGCCGCAGTTTGGACAGCCAAATGTGGCGTTACACCATCTTGACTTATATTTCCTCTGTCTCAGCAGTAAAGTGATGTGGTCAGAGATGTTGCATTCTGCATTTGAGGAAATAAATACAGTTGTCTGTATTATTTTATGGAATATTACCCATATGTGGACAGCTCCAAAGGAAACTGTGTCCTGGTAATGTGCTCTGGTTTCTAGGAGAGCCAATAGGGATGCATCACTCTGAGTTTCTCAGGGCGATGCTGGGAATGTTTCGAATAATGCTGTGTAGAGTTGAAGTCCAGTTTATTGAAACTCCTTATTGATGTAGACTCATGCCCTATAGAGGTATTTTTTGACAGCCATTTTCTCCTAAGCAGGCCTTTTTTGTCGAGCAGACCTCAAAAATTTAGTTTTGTTAAACCAAGGATGCAGATCCTCTAATCTGTGGCAGTTTAAGTGCTATGAAGCAGAATGTTCTTCTATTTGGTCATGTGGCACATGATGCAGCCTTTATAATGTCACCTATGCCACAGCCTACATACTAAACTGTCTCTGGAAATCTGGTGGGCCTTAATTGTGTTATCATTATATAAATTCTTTTTTTCACTTTTAGTTTAACCACCACTGTGGCAAAGATACTAAAAGCCTGTCGGACATGACTGAAGAGGCACTGCACCACTGCATTCCTACAATACCAAATTCAAAGATGTTGTGTGCTCCCCTGCTCCGGGTTCTTCAACATCCTGTTAATGTCCTTGCAGGCGGAGGCTAGCTCGATTCATAATTTGCATGTCTTAAACAATGTAGTTTGAATGAAGCGTGTGTAAATGCTCCATATCTACTGTATATGACACATTATTACAGTACAGGATACATGTCGTTTTCCTCAATACCTTGTTATTTTAACTGTCATGCCGCGAGAAGGAGGTGAGAGAGAAGTGTAACACAAAACTGATTTAGCAACACAGGTGATTACAAAATCACACACACACACACACACACACACACACACTCTCTCTCACCTCCCAGTGCTTATTCAGGGATCTAAATGGGAATCTGACTGGAGGTAAACATGTCATTGTGTAGACCAGCCCAGCAAACAGGCAGCCTGACAGGCCAGTTAATGGGAAGATAAAGGGATGGGGTTTAATAGGCAGTGCAGAAAGAATAGTAGATTTATTTAAACCGGGCAATATTTACAAATGTGGACAATGTCAAATTGGCCTCGCTGTTCCTCGCCGTGTCCTTCATCTTTAAATTCTCCTTATTTAAATCTGCTCACTCATTACCATACTCCTCTGATTGTGCCAAGACTTTGATTTAGCTTCGATCATATGTTGTTTCTACTGAGGCAAGAGCCTCACTTGAAAACCTAAACATCAGAGTGGATTGTGGGATGGGAGCCAGGAGCAGTCCGCTGCTACTGCAATGGAAGAATTTTAAAAGTTATTGTATACTATGAGCTGACATTTAAATCAATGTTGTTAGTTTTTCAATTTTTTTGTATTGTTCCAACAGATAAAAACAGATACAAACAATACACTGAGACATTGGAATGCGTCCCAGAGCCAAGAAAAACAGAGAGGAAAGCTGGGAGGGAGAGAGACAAAACAACACATGCAGAAACAGACACACACATAAACAGACACACACACACAAACACACACACACACACACACACACACACACACACACACACACACACACACACACACACACATAGGCAGAGACAAGACAAGGGACCAAACACATGCGCAGGTTGAGGTCCGGGCTCTAGCACAAGGCTACAACCCTGACTTTAAGGAGTGAGCGATGCTGCGCCAAGTGTCCAGGGTCTTTCCTGGCGCTCCATGGATGCGCTCTGTTGACAGTTCCATGTTCACAACATCCAAAACGGAAAGGGTCCATGTACGGATAGATAGGTCATGAGGTGGTTTCCAACGGGTTGCAATCATTTTCTTCACAGCTGTAAGTCCAACAAATACAGCACATTTTTAGAGTTAAATCAATGTTGTTTATAACTAGAAAAGTTGGAGAAATGTTGTCTGGTTGCTGTGTGCACTTTTCTCTGTAATAAAGTTTTGAATAGCCGTAATAGCAGGTTTCAGTGTGTGACTCAGCTTGCCACTTTCCCTTTCTTTCACTTCCAAGGACCTTTTTTTTTTTTTTTTTTTTTAAAGCTTTCTCTTCCTCTCTACCCTTTTTACTGCCATGGCAGCAAGTCTCTAGAGTGCAATAGGAACAAGGCTTTATCTGGCTTAATTCGTTTATTCCTTTCTATCCAGTCTTTCTTTTCCCTCTCCCCTCCTCCCAGTAGATTTTATCACATTAGGATGTTTGGTTGTGCCCCACAACTATGTAGGTTGGCTTTATGAATGAGCCCATTCGAGGTCATTTGGTCACTGTGCCTGTTGAGGCTTTGCACACGCCACTCACACACACACACACACACACTTCCTTTTTATCCCTTGATATAAAAAAAAAACTTGTTGACTGACTCGCACCCTCTTCCCCTCCTCCACCCCTCTGCTCAAATCCCCATGGAGACAGGAGAGAAAGAATAAGAAGCAAAGTGAGCCGGAGAGATTGTGCGAGAGAGATAAAGACAAAAGAAAGAAACGTAATTCCCCTGATGTGTTTTGAGTGGACGCTGGCGAAATAATCCCTCTTTACCTTCACACGACAATCACAGTAATGACCTTAGCCTGCGCTCATCAACAGACAGACCTGCATCTTCAGGGGGACAAGTGTGGTGTGTAGCACTGTGTGAGTGGCCCCTTCCATTGTCTGAAATCTAGGATTAGAAAGGCTTAAAGATGGTACACCTACCTGGGTGTGCGCATTTGTGTGTCTTTGTGAGGATCACGTTATCTAGGATGACGTCAGCACTTATAGAGACTGGTGTTGCATCTGACACTCTTAAGTGCAGGGGCTGTAGTAATATTGGCTGTGAATGGGAAGTTTTAAAGACCAAAACATATTTTTTGCTTTTATTTCTGCAAGTCATGATAGTGTCACAGGGTCATAACAGCTCTTTAACCCTCTGAAGTCTGTCTGAATTTTTCCCATATTTGGTCCCCTTGGTCTCCTTGTGTAATAATGCATAATGTAACCTTAACCCTGTTTATGTTAAGAAAAGACCAAATTGGCGCCACCTTACTTTAACCCCCATATTAGCATGTATGAACAATATATAGATACTTAATAAATAGTTTAGAGCGGATATTATTTGTAGTTGTTCAGCAGATATTAATTAAATTTTCTCCCATGATGCAGCCATTTCTTTTGTATAAACAGTAAATGAATGATTCACAGTATAACATAGCATCATATTTCATGTAAATCATTTCTGTTCATAAACCGCATATTTGATTTTTTTTTTTTTAATGTTACCAGAATATGTAAGCTTAGTTTAATGCTTGTGTCTTTGTTTTTAAGAGAAAGGGAAGTGGGCAGGGATTCTTGTTTTGCCTTCCTCTGGCCTCTGATGTCGGAGAGAATTTGGAAACATATCCGGGAATCTGATTGGCCAGTGGGCTCATACGAGAACCCTGGGATATGAGGTAGTGAGGAGCAACAGTGCCAAACAGAATGAAGAGATGGCTGGGGAGAGGAAGGGAGTAGTGGAAAGGAGACTTGGCATCAACGCTTAGGAGAGGGGTGTTTGTGTGTTTTGGTGTGTGTGTTTATGGAGTAGGAAGTAGAGGGTTAACACCTGGATTAGGGCCAAGAGAACTGCTGTAAAATCCAACCTGGCTCTTTCCGGTTTCAGCAGTGAGAATTCCCACCCGCTGCCTTTTCCTGAGACCTTTTCTTTCTCCAGGCCTGCAGAAGGAACAGGGTCAGACTCGGCACGGCATAGAAACTACTATCAAGGAGAAAAAATAATGTAGTACATATGTAACTTTTAGAAAGGAGGAGGAGGTCAACAGAGGTCATGATCGATTTTCTTTTTCTATATGGCTGCATCTGTGCTTACGGTCTGCCATTACATTGATCATATTTTAACAATTTGTACAGCATTACGGAGTATGGCTTCAGACCTCTCTGGTCTGCAGCCTCTGGTGGCTGGCTGGTGGCCTCCACCTGCCCTCTCCAGCACAGGAAGAAATAACTGTCCACTTAAGGCTGGACTGACTGAACATAAAGCCTTTAACTGTTCAGCTAGTTTTATCTTAGGCCTCTATAAAATTACTGTTGTATTATTGTTCAGAATCATTGATATATGTTGCACATATGAGATATATGCAATATTCAATGAATAGTTAGACTTTTTGGGAAACCCTTATTTGCTTTCTTGCTGAGACTTGCTGGAGATGAAAAGATCGATGTTGCTCTAAAATCGGTGTGATAATTATGTAGATGGAGCCAGGGGGTGATTAGCTGATACAAGTTCCAGAAATGCTTACTGGTGCCTCTAAAGTTAGGGATTAACATTTTGCTTCCTCTTTATTTAATCTGTACACAAAGCAAAATGTAAAAACCACAAGTTGTTTTTTTAGAGTGAGCCAGGCTAGCTGTTTCCCATACTAAAAAAAAAAGCAATTTCTTTATTGTTGTCAATCAATTGTCCTGTCAGTTATATTTCCCATAACTCCAAAAGTACAAGCATTATTTTATAATGAGAGAACAAGTGTGTCCACAGTGTGTTCACAGTACTCCAGTTACCACAGAATAACCATGCATGTAAAAGAATTAACCAAGACGGAGATTAAAAAAAAAAGTAGCTTTATGGTTGAACATGCACAAGGACACAGTTACAAAATACCCTGCACCCTGCAAAGTATTTATCTTACTGTGGTGGAAGCTTGACTGTTAGCCTGCAAGGCTGCATTCCTCTGACTGTGATGTACAGTAGATGGGACCAACAGGGCAGTGGACATCACTAGTGAGCCTCGGCAGGCCGAGCTCGGCCTTGGGCCCTAATACTGCTGCAGCTGCAGGCAGATCAGTACAGAGCAGCAAAGTTTGAGCTGTAATGGTGCTTCAGTGTCTGTCTGGAGACTGATTTAAAATGGATGACCAAGCACAACCCCTGTAACCACTGGACAAGCTGCCCCAGAGCCTGTCAGCTTCCTCCACTCAGGCTGCAGAAGGAGCTCAGGTGCACCTCTTTAACAGTGTTAAAGGTGACGTGTTTACATATTCACACTCTGTTAAAACTTACAAGCTGCATCAGACCGTAGGAGATATAGTGTATTTAAGCCTTCTCGCTACTTTTTGATCTCATTTCATTATCTGTGCACCTGAGTCCGGTTCATTTCACGCTACAGAAGAGACATAGAAGAGGCTTTTTTACTTGGGGGTTATTAAAGCATGGGAATGGTTTATTTGTTTAGCTTTCTATTGCCCCTGCATGAATTGCACTTTGGTGGAGCTTGGGCGGAAAGAGAGAGTAAAGCTCTTGGAAAAAAAAGTGAAAGCTATATAGGAAGAAGGGGAAGGGAGGGGAGGAAAAAAAAGCCTCTGCAGCCATCTGCCTTTGTGCCAACAGTTGGTTACTGTGGCAACCAGTAAAAAGTCATTATCTTTAATTTACACTGTGGCAGGTTCAGGTGTTTTCAATTGTATCATTAGCTTTTCTCTTTGCAGTGACTCACCCATCTTTGGCAGCGGTCCTCCACTTCATTCTGGGGCTCTTTTTTTCTTTTTTCCCTGTGTCATCCTTTTCTTTCAGCGTGCTGTGTACCTTTCTTTAAGCTGCCTCACTGGCTAATTTATCGTCTCCCTTTGTAAGGTTATCCAGTTCCTACGGCATGCAGTATGATACCACTGTACTTTTAGATGGCGAGGTGTGATGACGGTTGACACAATGAGCAATGTTAAGAAGAAAATGACAGGAGCATAAAAACTGAATGGCAGTGGTGGGGGGAGGTGGTGGGCAGAGAGGTAGAGAAAGTGGTCGTCTCTCCTTAACAACAGCTTATTTCTTTCATGTTGTGGCTTGTCAGGCGGCAGCAGCAAGATTTGCAGATGAGCAACCTTAAAGTAGCCTTGTCTGTGTACCATTAGCAAACCGCAAGTGCTAAGCACTTACCAGAAGCTGTTAATCTCCTCTTCTCCTCCCCCAGACTCTCTTTCTCCCCTTCTTACCTTATGAAAACTCTTCTTGTTCTCTCTTTATATGTTTATAATTTCAGACACTGTCTTCGCAATACACATCTAACAACTTTTTGTTCTTTTGTTTGGCTCATTTCAACTCGCTTTCCTAGCGCCGGGCCACCCAAGTTCTTGAAAGGTTGCATTTACTGATGGAAAATAATCCATTTATCTTTGCGCCACTCAGAATGAGAAAGACAATTTTGCTCTGGTCAAAAACAAATTAATACAAGCCTTCAAAAACATGTTTCAAATCCATTTTAATATCCCGTGGCTAGCTCAATTGATCAGTTTGTGGGAACAAATTGCATTCAATTTAAAGAAAAAAGAATTACCCAAACAAAGCCAGTATTGAGATTTTCTGTCTCCAGCTATCGTCTGAATCTGTGCCTTTTAACTATCGGAGAGCCTGTCAAAAGCAGTTGGCATTGCAGTGTCCAGACGTACCTTTTTATTACTGCTGGCTGCTTTATTAGCGTTCCACAGGGCTGGGAAGGATTGAGGGGATTGATTGGAGATGGGAGTGGAAGTGGCACTTATTGACTATATTGTCTTCTTCTGCAACTTGCATGGTGCAATGAAGCTAAAAGGATACTCTTGCTCAGGCCAGCCCATTGGCAACTAGGCGCCACGCGTGAAAACATGACAAGAACAGACCACAAACTTGCAGTGATTCACCGTAGCTGCTGTAATAAGGCATTTTCACAGCATTCTGTAGAAATTGGTTTGTATTTTTCTTCCATTTCCCTCTCGGCCCATCCTTGTCCCCTTCCTTCCTATCATTTTCAGATTTAATTGGTCTCAAGATTCAGCAGCCCCTGAACTTTTTTCTTGACTTAGAAGAGACAAAACAATAATAAGTTTATTTAAACTTTAGCTTTTTAAGCAGCAGAGAGCAGGCGAGTTAAAAGAAGTGTGCTTGTGTGCGTTTGTGCGCGCGAGCATGTGTTGAGAACAGGCCCTGTCTACACTGGAGCATATGGTGTAGGTTGGGCCTGGGTGTTTTTGTGTGTGTGATGAGCATCTGTCACCTAGTAACAGTTTGGGTGATCTCTGGTAGATCTCCCTGTTGGGATCGCAACACCTGATTATTTACAAAGCCTTGGGGTTACAAGCCCAGATGGAAAGACTTAAGTAACATTATCCTTATACCCTGAGTGCTGCACAGAAGGCAAATTGTTGTGTTGCTTTAACGTTCACAGTTATAAATATTCGAATGTAAAAGTATTTCTGAATCCGCTGTATTTATGAATCTCGGCTGAGGAGTTTCAGCAGATGGTGCGGTTTATTAATGGCTCTCTAATTGATTTATAACAATGTGAGCCGAGGTTACAGTTATGGCTAATTGTGCTTGATCATATTTTTTATCTATTTTAGGAGTTGGTTGCAGAGCCAAAAGGCCAAATAGAGATTTTTTCTAGCTACTGGGGTACCACCACATTTAAAGTATTGCAAAAGAAATATAGTAGTGTATGTTTAGGCAACTGGTTTTTAAAGTCAAATCCCAGCAGCAGCCATTTTGGACTAGCCATTCTCCCCTGTCCTTCCACTACCTGTATACAGTAAAGCAGGATGCAAAAAACACAGGTGAACTCAGCCCATAAACTGCATGATGGAAACTTTTTGTCATAGTAAGACAAAACATGGAAACTGTGTGGCTGCAATCAAGTACTTGTTTCAATCAAGACTGTGCCATGAGCTTAATATGGCCATCCCAATCCTAGCAGCAGTAGCTAAAGTGATAAAACTTAAACTCTGGTGGCAGGAGCATCGCTCTGCGAGCGTGCACAGCTTTCCCGTCTTGGTCACCATCTGGAAAACACACCCAGCCCATCTATTAGACACCGCCTCTAGCTAAGGATGAGCGCTCCACTGAAAATGGGTTAATAATGACAATTAAATTGAAGGTATAATGCCAGCAGTTGATCTGTCGCTTTACAAATTAGTGTTTTATGTAGATGGCTTTCTCTGCCTGGGTGTGGAATTGTGGTTTTGAATAAGTGTGAGTCACTGAATCGAGTTATTGAAAATGTAAGAAATGTGGAACTGCGTTTTATCCAGACGGTCTCTTTCTACATGAAGCCTCTTCACCCAGAGGTCAGAGTGCAGATTCATCTAAAGCAGTCAGTCAGGAAATAAAGATAGGAAGGTTTCTGTTCAGCAACGTTTCAGCTGTACTATCCCTTCAGCAGTATGAAAGCCTAACTCCTTTTCTGGTTTACAGCCTCTTTTATAGAGGAAATCTATTATGCACCGATTTATATGTTGACAAAGCGGATGTGCTGGAAGCAATTTTTTTAGTTTGCACTAATGCACCAAGACATGAACACATTAACACAGACTAAATGTAAAAGTTTTGTTTTGTTTGAAAAACCTGCATACTGTAGGTATAAAAATATTCATCAAATAATAACCAGCCCTCGGTATTGAAAGATGAAGGGCAACCCCAGTTCTGAAAGGAGACAAATGCACACCTTTGCTGTCAAACCAATTACCCAAGTATTCAGAATTGGAGGCTCATTCAGGTGGAAGATTAGCAGCTGGGTTTAAAGGCCCTCCGCCAAATCCCCCTCCTCTAAGAAGAGTGTGTGTGTGGGTGCGTGTGTGGTATGCAAGCACCTCCTCAACTGTTGCGTGTATTGGACATATTTGTGTACGTTCTACATCTGTCTGCGTTGTAGCTGTTTGTTTGTGCTGTTGCATCCAGTTTGGCTGGAAGGACAGAGCAGCTGTATTGGATGTCTGAATGTGTGTATACAGTTGTGCTGATGCTGACAAGCCTTCTAGCAGGGGAGCACGGATCAGATGTATGCAAATATTGCCAGTAGACAGTCTGCTCGTCTGGTGGGGCTGGCCTGCGAGGTTAGGTACCACTGCTGGAGAATACAGAGCTGAGGGAGAGACAGAGCACAGCAGAGACATGCAAAGATGGAGGAAGTCAGGAAATATAGGGAGAATTAGACAAGGGCCAGGGGGCATTGAAAGAAATGAGGAGGCAGTTCATGCCTGGCAGAGGGAGTGGAAGGGAGAGCATAGGCCCACAGATGAGCTTTTGTCCCAAAGGAAAACACAGGCTTGTCTGTCTTTCTGACCGTGCATGTTAAGCAACACTTGTTGTTGTTTAGCCTGTTGAACAGGGAATTTCTGGAGCAAATGTTTCCATGTGCCAAAGTGCATGCAAGTGTACAACTTTTGGTGTTTGGTCCCCCAAATTCCAGACAGCTAGGCTACATTGTTATTATGGAATTTCTTTGGACTATTATACAAAGGATTATCAAAAAAGTTGCCCAAGATGACATTATTTAAATTGCTTGTTTTGTCTCCAAAAAATAGTTTAAAAAATAATTACATTTACAATATATACTGCATCATAGAGAAATTCATTATTACCTTTATGTGAACTTCAAAAAGATAATTTTAAAGATGTTTTGGGGCATTGTTAGGCCTTTATTTGACAGGACAGCTGAAGACATGAAAGGGGAGAGAGAGAGGGAATGACATGCAGCAGAGGGCCGCAGGTCGGAGTCAAACCCTGGCCTGCTGTGTCAAGGACTTAAACTCTATATATGGGTGCCCGCTCTACCAACTGAGCAATCCAGGCACCCAAGATAATTTTAAAATAAAGCTTATTAAGGTTGGTGACTGAAATCAAATATAACTTCACAGCAAACTTGCGTAGAGGTCATAGGAGCAAAGTTGTGACTGCAGAAACACTGTGGCCTCTCACTTTCACTCGCTTGCTGTCAGCTTGGACAGAAATTACCTTTCATTGAAGAAGGTATGGCACAGCAAGTGCAATGTTGCACATGTGGTAGGCAGTTCAACGTTATATCCGCCATTGTCCATGTTTCCAGCACATTATATTTAGCTGTGCTATCAGGGAGGCCTTCTGGCGCAGTTGAAGAGGTTGAACCACATTGACACACTCCTTCTCTGCCCTTACTGCTCTTTTCTTCCGCTTTCCAAACAGTCTGTCCATTCTTCCAATATGCTTTCTTTATTTGACTTAAACCTTGCTCTTTCCTCTGTCTCTGCTCCTTAAACTGTAGTCTTGAATTTCAGATTAGGCTGTGGATATGGTCTTCTCAGACCTCTTCCTTATTGCCGACATGTTGCATTCGCAATCGTTGTTTTTTGTGAGTGTTTGTTCTTTGTCCCTTTTTTTTTTTTTTTTGCTCTTATCCTGGGTCCTTACTCCGTCTGTCGGTCTGTCCACAGCTGGCCCTCTGTCTCTGCAGTACCAGGCAGAGGGAGGAAATGGAAATTAGCTTTTAGTCTAGCTACATGGCAGTTGCACTTTAGGTTACTAAAACCTATAGGTTTACAATAGTATTACATAGTAGGGCTGCATAGAAGAATACTGAAAACAACAGAAATGCAGAACTGAGTACATTTTAATCTGCTAATTTATCACAAGTAATATCATTATTGCGATTTTCAACGACGTTACCGTATATCGCATATTTTCCTCATATCATGCAGCCCTAATACATAGATAACATAGGTCATAGCAGACATGTGGGATGAAGAACATAAGCTGTATCTAAATTTGAGCAATACTAGAAGATATGGAATAGCTACTAATTTACTTAATGCACATATGTGTCAGTGTGATAGTGCAGCCGCAGCGCGGTTTGTTATCTGGGAGCTTTTTATGTGGTTATATCACATCGGATCATGCTAATGCACAGACAGCACCACTTGTGATCCTGCAAATGGAAAGATACAAATAGCCATAGCTAATCCAGCGTGTCCATAATCCCAGTCACAACTGATCACCTCTCCTGGATCAGGACCTGGATATGTGATGGCTGTGCTAATATTTTTGTGTTTGTGTGCGGATAATGCATTTTGTATAACATAACACATGGCACTGAGGCCATGCTGAGCTTTTATGGTTAATCTTAGTATTGTCTTCTTATAGGAGTAATTCATTATGGTTGGATTTATTCATGTGTTTTGGTTGGTATTGGTTGGTCACATGTCAAATGCATTAGCAATAATTGAATTGAAATATTTTCTTTTGGCGCGTGCACACGTGCAATCAAACTATGAGGATATTTGTCCTTCTTGTTTGCTTGGTGATAGATGGATGTGCCGCATTTGTGGACCGGACAAATAACTTTTGTCTAACATATTTATCATCCCAATTTTGTTTCTGTACAATCATTTGTGTGTTTATACCCTTATCTCCTGAGGGAGCACAGCCTTGGCTTCTCTTGTCCCCAAAAAATCCCCAAGGCCAATCCCCTGCCCACAACTCTAGTTTTGTACTAATGGACAACAAGTCTAAAGTGAGAGTGGGGGGGGGGGGTGTATATAGGAGGATAGAGTGTTGGAGACAGAAAAGAGTTGGAAAAACAATCTTGACAGATGGAGATGGAAAATCTATATGATGAGGATAGTAGAGCGGAAGTACAACTGGTTGCGGACTTACATCATGCAGAAGGAGTGAAATAGAGATTGTGGCCAGGAGCAAAGGTAGGGCCGGCCAGCCTTGTGTCTTAGAGAATAAGGGAGACAGTGAGAGTGTTTCCCTGCTGCCTCTGTGTTATCATCACCATCACACTGCTTCATGACTATTTCATGACCTTTGTTTCCGTTAACTCCCAGCCTTCCTGAGTGTACTGTACAACCAGAGGGTTTGTTCAGAAACCATGCAAGTGGGCTTCCGCGTTTATCCCCGTTTTAGCAGTTTTCAGTAAGAACCGCACAGCATTTAGTAAGAATATCTGATAGTTTCATCATTGTGTGAGGAAATAACTTCATCACTGGATATCTCTAAGCACACCAACATCTCTCTCTAACAACTCTAAGCCCCTCATTTTGTATTAAATTAGATAAATGAATCCCTGCAGTGTTCCACTTCCATACAACATTTAAAGATTCCCTCACAACTACTTTGCTTGATTTTCCTCTTGCTCCGTTTGAGATCCAGCTTACACATATGGTTATCTTATTCCGTCCATGTGCACTTTCCATGTTGGCTAACACGTCAAAGCGTTTGTTTGATACATCAAAACCGGTCTGATTGATAATTACTCCCTGGCTGACTCTTCTTCTTTGCTCTGCAATGAAAGGAATGCAGCCACCCCGTGAAGGCTACATGGTCTCTCTTTATGGACAGTGAACACAGCCTTTTCCCTGCTGCCCTTTGTAGCACGTGTTTTGATGAACTTCACGCCTTACCACCCTAGCATTAGCTTCAGGCTGCACTCCAATACCCTACAGATGCATCCTATCTTCCTTGGCTACTCTTGTCCTTGAGACAATCAGTGACCTAGAAAGGACTGGTTCAGTCAAGGCGAGATTTTGAGTGTGTTTTGACTGTTATAGATAGATTGGTAAAGGCTTGTTTAAGAAAGGAAGGAGAAAAGGAACATGGAAATTGAGATGTGGTATTTGGGTATGTCCTGCTTGTGATTAGGCAGGGGGGTGACACGACGGGTCAGACCCTGACCCTTTACTCATCCAGGCCTCATCTTGCCCTGCCCCTCTTCCCTGAGGGGATTCCAGTGTGCAGCTCACATGACCCAGGCCACTGACCTCTCTCCCCTTCCCCTCATACCCATTCTTCTCTAAACCCCCATCCTCTCCATGTGCACTAACTTCCTCCCCTTGTCTCCTTCCTGCTTTTCTTCCACTCCTCCAACTCTCTCTCTCCCTCTCCTTTTCAGGGTCAGAGGCAGATGTAATGCAGGCCCTAACCTATCTCTGTCTTAGCCTTAAACAGCCCTGGGCCTCGAGACAGTGGTATGTGGCTGGACATGCGTACCAGACACCAAGCCTCAGGGTGAACTGGGAGACTGGCTGCCTGAGTGCTCTGCAACTGGACTGCTGCACTAAGGCTAGTTTAGCTCAGGCAGGGATGTCTTTATAGGTCTGTGGAAACGGGAAATTAATTTCCTAAATGACTAGATCTACTGTGTATGAAATGCTGAACTTAGACTGTCAGTAGACAGGCTGGTGAAACAAGTTGAATTGTGCAGTTGTAATATACAATATACATATTATTACCTATATATTCTATGTTTCTATCAGTTTCGGTTGGGCACGGCAGTCAGTCTCAGTCCATTATTATTTCTTCCAATGTATCCTCACATCAGTTAAAACTGAATTCTGTTTGCTCCTCGCACTGACATGTCAATTGGACACACCAGAAAAAAAAACAAAAAAACTGTGTCGTTTCTCTTTTGTTTGCCAATCCTTTTAGTGGTTGTTACAAAAATGCCTCAGCGCTTTGTCTCAAACACCTAACCTGCATTCTACCACAGTAAATATGTTAACGGTCACAAAATATGTATGAACTTGTAGATTCACATACACAGCACACACATACGAACATTCAAAGATAGGTGGGGTCAGTGAAGCAGATGTTAGCAATGCATCTGTGAGAGTGTTTAGCCTGGTTAGCCTCCAGGTCCATAGGGACTTTAGGAGTGCTTGAGTTAATTTAATCCAGACAATCTCACAACTGGTCACAAATATGACCTATTTCCCACATGACACGCTCATCACTAGGGATTTATATAGAATAAGAAGTGTGTGTGCGCGTGTGCTTGTGCATGTGCGCTCATATAGGTCATTTTTGCTAATGTGGGTCTGCATCAGGGCCTGCATACTTATCTGTATGTAACACCCTCTGTCAGCTCAGCAGGCAGCGACTTCGAACATGTCACAACAGTTCAGTCGGTGCAGGGATGCAATTCACAGCAACCTTTGCAATAGTAGAGCTCCCAAACCTACCTGAAATCCTTTTTGGTTGATCTCCAAAAGACAATACAGTTAATGACATCTGCATAATAAAATTGTAATAGCACTAAAGTAAAATGATAGAAATAAGTGAGAACTGTTAATAAATTGAGGCTCTTCTACACATCAATGACTTATTATATGGATTTCACATCACATTTGTATGACTGTAAACCAAATCAGTGTATCAGTGTAAAGGTATATGCATGTTCTGTTTAGCCAGTGGAGCATACCCAGGGGCAGCAGGTCATGTTTTTTGTGGCTGATTGTAGTCAAGGCTGTAATGTGAACATGACTAGGTCAGGAAACCGGTGCTCTTTTAACCTGCTGATTCCAACTTTATAGGTGGCACACTTGTAGTTCTTCTCATCTAGTCAAGGCTGTATTTACTAGGTGTGTTCAGTGGTCACAGACTTGTGGGTGCACACACAATAGAAATCATTATAAGCTTGTGCACACACACAAATACAGACAAGAAAACACACACATATGCAGTAAACATACTTATAAGAGAGTCTGGAGAGAAAAGATTGTATTAACAATAGTTCCCAGGTCATATACCTATTCAAAATGTATCAACCAGCAAGTCTGGCTTAGCACAATACACACCACACCTTATTAATAAAGAGACTGGTTCTATCTCTAAGGGTGCCTTGATCCATTTTTCATGCATGTTTCTTCTACAAATATCAAAACACAAGACATTCTTTTTGATACTGATTCCTTTTTCTTCTGGCACCTGGTTATATACCTGGTGCAGCAGTGGGGAGCACCCGTCTCAGTAATGTTAATTCACCGCCTGATTGGAATTTGCTTTCATGAAACTCAGTGTTTCAAGGCTTTTCCATAACCGTAGCTTTGAACTTTGATTAGTGGTACTCAGCTTTCAAGCAAAACTCAGAAATGTACAGTATATGCAGTAGTTGATACGCTGCAGGTGTGAGGTTGCTTTTTTATCTACAATGTGTTCCACTGTAGTGAGTTTCTAACTTCTCCTTCCATTTCCTTTTCATTGTCTCCCCCTCTGGTGTAGCAGCGTTGGGCTTTGAAGTTCATCTTGGCGCATCCACAGTTCTCTGTTGTCTGACAAACTCAATTCAGCAGCAATGAAGGCTTTGTCTGCTTTTGTGCTCTCTGTCAAACGAGCTATTCATGATTAATAGTGGTTTTAATGTCTGTTTTACTACATTAACGCCTCAGTTATGACATGGAGGGGGTGGTCTTGTACAGCAAGTCTGTGCGCTGGCTGTCTTGGAAGATTTTTGTTCCATCTAAATTGTGCTGTCAAAGAGGGCCATTCCATGATGAGGGCCCCTCTCTCTCTCTCTCTCTCTCTCTCTCTCTCTCTCTCTCTCTCTCTCTCTCTCTCTCTCTCTCTCTCTCTCTCTCTCTCTCACATTATTTTTTACATCTACTGACGGAATAAATTGGCCAGGCAACTTAGCTTCTATGTCTTTTTCTGTGCTATTTTTGATAGCATGGCACCAATTTATTGCATCTGCTGTAGGTAAATATGTAGAGACATTAGTGATGGTAAATCAGCCAAATAAATCAGAGTGCGGTATAGTTAATAATGTAGGAAAACATGTTTTTGATGAAGACAAGTCAGCCAACAGGCAGTGCGGCCTTTTAAAATGCAGATGGCTTTCCCTAGTTGGCCAATTAGTAACTTTAGCTCTGGAACACTTATCTGCTTTCATCTTCTTGTGTGTGTCTTTCATTTGGGGTGCAGGGAGCTTAGTGTGCCTTTTTCACAAGTGTGGGGTCGTATGTGCGTGTGTTTTAGTACATGTTTTTGTGTGCACATTCATGTATCTGTTTTCTGCGATAATGAAAACCCCACATAGGTCTATTCTACTGCTGTTGGCAGTGAGATGGGCAACCATACTGTTAGATCTTGGGTATTAAGACAAAACACATACCGAGTCTAAACGTAGGAATGAAATGTGGAAGGCACCACTGCTAGCAGTGCAGTCCTGGCAGTATACAAATTAACTGAGTTAAATGGGTAAAATGTTGCCTTGTACGCAGCTACAGTTGGGTTAAGTAATACGCCACATTCCAGCAGCCTTGCCACTGACCTCAATCTTTTTAGGAAACATTCAGTGGAGTAATGGATCACAGATTAAACATTCTTAACAGCACATAGGCACTCAGTAGAAATTAAGATGAGACACAATAGCTCCCTAATAACAAAGTTTGTCGTGGAAATGTTTTTTTTCCTGTATTTCTCTGGATTAATCATATCTTCCCATTGTCTCTCTCTCTACCTCTCTCTATCATGCAGGGCCAAATCCCAGCTCAGTGATATCATCTTGCATGGAAACCCTCCTTCCCTGGCAGCCTTCTCCTCTCCCTAGAGCTAGCGGCCAGCATGGCAGGATGAACCTCTGCCAGCGATAATGATGGCCAAAAAGCAAGATGTCCGGGCACCCACCTACAACCTGGTCGTGGTTGGGCTGTCCGGCACAGAGAAGGAGAAAGGCCAATGTGGTGTTGGCAAGTCTTGCTTGTGTAACCGCTTTGTCCGGCAAAGTGCAGATGACTTCCACCTAGACCATACCTCCGTTCTCAGCACCAGTGACTTTGGAGGCCGTGTCGTGAACAATGACCACTTCCTGTTCTGGGGAGAGGCTGGGCGGACGATGGAGGAGGGGCCAGAATGCCGTATGAATGTGGTGGAGCAGACAGAGTTCATTGATGATCAGACATTCCAGCCACACCGAAGCACAGCGCTCCAGCCTTACATCAAGAGGGCAGCTTCTGCCAAGCTGGCTTCGGCTGAGAAGCTAATGTACTTTTGCACAGATCAGCTGGGACTGGAGCAGGACTTTGAGCAGAAACAGATGCCTGAAGGCAAAATTATGGTGGATGGCTTCCTACTCTGTGTGGATGTGAGCAGGGGTATGAACCGGAGCTTTGAGGACCAGATGAAGTTTGTTACCAATCTGTACAACCAGCTTGCCAAAACGAAGAAACCTGTGGTACTGGTTCTTACAAAATGTGATGAAGGAGTTGAACGCTATATTAAAGATTCACACACCTTTGCCCTAGCCAAGAAGAACCTACAGGTGGTAGAAACATCAGCACGCTCTAATGTCAATGTTGACTTGGCCTTTCTTACACTGGTTCAGCTAATAGACAAGAGTAAGGGAAAGCCCAAAATCATCCCTTACTTTGAGGCACTGAAACAGCAGAGTCAACAGATTGCCTTAGCCAAAGACCGCTATGAGTGGCTGGTCAACCGAATTGTGAAGAACCACAATGAGACATGGCCCATTGTCAGTCGGCGCATGCAGTCTGCCCCTGAGTACAAGGACTATGTTTTCCTTGAAGGGACAGCTAAGGCCAAAAAGCTCTTCCAGCAGCATGTGCATAGACTTAAACAAGACCATATAGAGAAACGTAGGAAGTCCTATCTAAGTAGACTACCACAGGCACTGTCTGTAGTGTTACCGCAGTTGGATGAGATAGACCACCTGAGCTGGTCTGGAGTTCAGAAAGTCCTGGAGACAAAGAGAGATTTTTCCCAATGGTTTGTAGTGCTAGATGATACCCCTTGGGAGACCACACCACACATTGATAACATGGAGGATGACCGAATCCCCCAGGACCTCCTGGAGACCCCCGCAGCTGAAGCTATCTATGAGACCCACCTGGAGCACCTAAGGAATGAGCGCAAACGGGCTGAGATGAGATGGGAGTTCAAAGAGAAGCTAAGTGTCTCTCCTTTCATCACACCCGGGAAACCCTGGGAGGAGGCTAGAAGCTTCATCATGAATGAAGACTTCTACCAGTGGCTGGATGAGGCTGAATATCTAGATATCTACAACAAACACCAGAAAGAAATCATTGACAGAGCCAAAGAGGACTTTCAGGAACTGCTTCTTGAATACTCTGAACTCTTTTATGAGCTGGAAGTGGATGCAAAACCAAGTAAAGAGAAAATGGGAGCAATTCAGGATGTGTTGGGTGATGAGCAAAGGTTTAAAGCCCTGCAGAAGCTGCAGGCAGAAAGGGATGCTCTGGTATTGAAACATATCCACTTTGTCTACCACCCCACAAAGGACACCTGTCCCAACAGCCCCCACTGTGTTGACAGTAAAATAGAGCAGATTCTGGCCTCCAGATTCCCTACCCGCTACCCATCCTCAGATAGTTCAAGACAAGATTTGGGGAGGGCTGAACGGATTAATCTTGTCATCTTAGGAAAAGATGGGCTAGCCAGAGAGATGGCAAATGAGATAAGGGCCTCGTGCACCAGCGACGACCGCTACGTGTTGGATGGCAAGATGTATGAGTTAGCCCTTCGTCCCATAGAGGGCAACGTACGTCTGCCAGTCAATTCATTCCACACACCAACCTTTACACCACATGGTTGCTTGTGCTTGTACAACTCAAAGGAATCCCTCTCTTATGTTGTCGAGAGTTTAGAAAAGCTGAGGGAGTCAACTTTAGGCAGAAGGGAAAGGGAAAACAGCTTAGCCCAACTCCCACTGTCCCTCCTTCTGGTTACCAAGCGAGGGGTGGGGTCAATTGGGGATATTGGGGGGGAGACAGCTCAGATTCTTATTCAACAAGGGCAGCAGGTAGCTGGAAAGCTGCAGTGTGCCTACCTAGACCCTGCCTCTCCAGGAATGGGCTACGGTCGCAATGTCAATGAGAGGCAAATCAACCAGATGCTGAAGGGTCTCTTAGAATCACGGAGAAGCATAGGAAGCAGCTCCCCTCCATTACCCCCTCCATCCTCTGCCTTTAGAGACTCTCAGTCCCAGCCAATGCTAGAGGCAGATCTGAGGTTAGTCATGTGCCTGATGTGTGGAGACACGTATGACATAGACCAGCTCCTTGCTCCCTTCCTGTTGCCCCAGCATTGTCGTCCTGCTGCCAGTCTCAGCAGTGGCACCTCCGTTTTGCTGGATCTAAGTATAGGAGGTCAGAGGCAGAATATTGAGCTGTCACTGCTCTCCTTTCATTCCTCATTCTCCCTCCGCAAGACCAAGCTGGTCCACGGCTACATTGTAGTTTACTCTGCTCGCCGCAAGGCCTCTATGGAGACATTATGTGCTTTCCTGTGTGAGGTCCAAGACATCATCCCAGTCCAGTTGCTAGCAGTAGGGGAGAGTCAGATGGAGCTGTCAGACTCAGAGTCAGCTAAAGAGCAAGTCAGCCAGGGAGAGGAACTGGCCCATGAAATAGAGGCCAGGTTTAACACAGTGATATGTGGACATGGTGGGGTAGTAGGGGGGCTTCATAAGATAGACCTTTTCCAATCCTTCCTCAAAGAGGCGGTAGAGAAGCGCACTATTGTTGAGGCCACACACATGTATGATAATGTGGCTGAGGCATGTACCAATGAGAGCATCAGCCCTCGCTGTGGCTCTCCTAGTCCAGTTAACATTCTTATGGACTCAGAGGATGATATCGACCCATCACCACCTTACCCTACCCTGAGGGAGGATGGCAGCCTTAGTTCCCACCTGGGAAGCTTCAAGCTGCCAGATCTGGATTCAAGTGATACCTTCTCTGTCCTTTCTGAACTCAGCACCTTTGAGAGCAAGCTTAACAACAAGGTTCCACCACAAGTGAAGCCGAAGCCTGTACGTAAGGTTAACCTTGGCCCCTACATGGACCAGCAAGGGGGCACCAACCGCCGCTCATTGCCCCAAGCTGTCACCTGGGCTCCAGGTAGCGATGGTGGCTATGACCCCTCAGACTATGCAGAGCCCATGGATGCTGTGAGCAAACCTCGCCCAACAGAAGAGGAGAATATTTACTCTGTCCCTCATGACAGCACACAGGGCAAGATCATCACCATTCGCAACGCCAACAAAGGTCACTCCAATGGAAGCGCTGGGGGGAATGGGTCCGACAGTGAGGCTGAAAGCAGCTCACTGGAGCGCAGGAGAAAGTTGTCTGCCATTGGGGTAAAGCCTAAACTTTACAGAGACAGATCCAAACGACTTGGCAAGTTCAGCAGTTTTAGGACGAGCTTCTCTATAGGCAGTGATGATGAGATGGGGGGTCCACCCAAGGCAAGCCAGGATGAGATAGGAGCCCATAAGGACAACTCCATCGAGGAGATTGAGGACCCCAAAAGGAGAAATATTCTTAAGAGCCTGCGCAGAACTGCAAAGGTGAGTGCATCCATCTGTTTTAGTTGGATATCAGTGGTGTATAAGTCGCAACTCTTACCAAAAAAAGTATTAATTCTTAAATTAAGAACATTTCATTTTCTAAGTTGATTCAACTATTCCCAAACAGCAGTTAACAAGTGTTAACCAAAATGTGGCATGTTTATTTTAAATAATTGCCCAAGTAACCTAGTGGTTTTGAAATATTGTGTTTTCTCAAGTAAAGCTTAAAATAACCTCCTAACTTAAAAAAATACCATGCCCTTGAAAGTATTTTGGGAAGAAAAGTGTAAATTGTTTAAATAGTGGAGATTTAATTTTTTAGCAAAATGCTTACTGTAAATTGTAACTTAGACTGACTCAGAATGTTGAGCACTTACACCACTTTGTCAGCAGTATATACACACATATATTGGTTTATGGATAAAATGTCCATAATCCTCAGTACAATTCGTTGGCTGAAATTCAACACCTGTTTGCTTTTGGTGGATACCTGTGTTTATATAGTCGAGGAATAACTAATGAATTCAGTATAATCTCTCTACTCTCTGCGGCTCGGGTGAAAACGTGCCATATTGTAGGAGTTCCTCTGAAAGCATGTCTGGTATATTTTACCCTGTTCTGTCTTTGAGAGCTCTCCAAACTAGTCAGATAATCAGAGGAAAAAGAGAAACCTCCAGTCGCTAAACTTCTATACCAAAAGGCAGTAACACTTAATGAATAGGGACAAAGCCACAGTTTACACTTTGCTATTCTATGTGTTTGTGTGTATGTCTGCTTGGTTGCATCAGCTTTCCCATTATATAGCTGTCATAATGACGTTTGACATCTTTTCAGCACTATTTTGAAAGCATTAACATCAAAGCAATTCTCGCTGTAGCTGTACATGAAAAGAAAACTAATGGTATATCTCAACAAATTAGCCGTGAACACCCCTGCTGTTCAGGAAACAATAGTACCAACATGCAAAAGAATGTGATTGAGAATCTCAGAACTCACTGCTTAATTATAATTTACAAAACCTGATTGTGCAGTCACCCTGCTTTCGGCTTGCTTGTACCGGCAGTACCACCACATATTGTTTACAACTTAGTTGTCAAAGGGTGCAATGCATTTGCCGTTAGTGATCGACATCAGAGTCATCTAGTTAAGACAGTGTTTACTGTTCACTGTTGTGGTACTACAGTGAAGTATGTGCCAAGGCTGGCCAGCTCGTTCCTAAGACTAAGAAGTATTCCCTGTTAGCTTGGCTTTCCAACCTTCCTTTTTATCATATTCACAGTCAATGTCTTCTCATCAAACTTTCAGCTTCTGACATTCCTGTCACACTTTCTCTCTCTCTCTCTCCCCCCTTATTATGTTCGCCTCATATCTCTCCATCCTCGGCATCTGTCTACCCCTCTCCTGTTTGTTTCTGTGCGTGTCTCTCAACACGTGTTGTGACGATAGTTTTGACCTTACTTTGTTAGGCTTATCAGCCTGGTATGCTGTTCATCTGCACACATGGCGCTGAATAGTCAGCTGAATACAGCAGCTGTGTATTTTGTGTGTCTGTGATAATTACCATGGCTGGCCGTAGGGTGGAACAGGAGGGGGGATGATTAATGTTTTCACACACTCAGCTGTGATGTCCAAGTAAGTAGCTTTGTGAAGGCTCACCGAGCTCCTAAAAACCAGATCTTTTCCTTAATGCACTAACTCACTTAGTACGTAGTGTATGCCATTTGTCCTTCTACAAATGTGTTCAAGGCCAGACTACCAGTTACTTGGACAGCTCAGTTCAAGCCCCATGTTAGCAAGTATACCACATACACATACCCTGTGCTCTGACCCAAATGAGATCAATAAAGTATCGCATGACACATTTTTACCCTCGCTTCAAAAACAAATCCCCAAGAATAATTTAGATCAGTGTCCTCATCATTACTCTAATTAGTGCCTCTGATTTGTTCCCTACAGCAGATCTGGGATCTATATATCCACATTAAAGACCATTATGGCTTAATTGTGGTTTTAACAAAATGATCAAGTTCCATCACCTGTTTTCTAAGCAGCTGCCTCAAAGAAAAGAGTCTATTTTCAATCTGCTGCAGCCGGAAATACCCTCAGGATACCTAGTATATTATTTGGTCATTTCAGGGTGTGATGTGTTGTTGTCACAGGGTGTGACGTGTTGTAGCAGGGACTTAGAGGGTTGGTATAGAACCAGCTGTTCCTGTTAGTGGCTTGTCAGTGTTTACAAAGAATCAGATTGTCAGTTGGTTTTAGGAGGAAGGTTTGGGTTTATGGTCAGAGCCTTAGGGTGCTGTCCACCACTCTGAGTCATGACATGTAGGAACAAATAATTGAAACTAGACTCTGAGCTGGTTTTTAAAACCTCCTTCACCTCAGGCAATGACCAACTGTGTCTGTGTCCCACTCACCCTCCCTCAGTGAGGGGCCGGAAACATTTCCTCTCTTTCTCTCCTGCTGCTTTTTTCAAACCTCCTCAGCCAGCAAAAGGAATGCAACAAATTCCTCTGTCACCTAGTTCCAGTCTAGTGTCCTCAAAGAAGAAATAATAGGGAGGGAGACAATCAAAGAAAATGAGAAAACACAACCACAGAAAGAAAATGAAATGGGGCCAGAGAGAAATAAGGGTTCTAATAGAACTGGTATTTTTATTTGTTTTTGTACTGTGGCTTTGTGTTTCAGCATCCTACAGCGCCTGTGTATGTAAACGCTCACCATGGTGTCTGTATGTTATTATTAAGGATATGTTTTGTTTGTCTTTTGTGGTAGAGGTCTGTTGTGTCTTCTCAGCGCTGGCAACATATCCTGTCTCAGTCAGCAACTAAAAGGAGTGGCCAGAAGGCAAAACTGCAGGGGGAGAAGACAGTGAGAGAGAAAAGTGGATGGAAGAGTGAGAGAGGAAAGGAGAGGGGGGTGGGGGTTATAGAGACAGTCTGCTAAATTAAGATAGGGCACAGATATGCAACACAGTCAGTGTGATAGGACACAAATAATTTATGAGCTGCTACTTGGAGCTAAAAACCAAGCTGGCAGTGGTTTATGACAGAACAGCTCTACAACCACAGAGGCTTTTGTCTTGTCGTGTTACATCTATTATTCCTACCACCCCTTCAATTCACTTAAGCCTTATGTAGGGATTTTATTTATGTGTGAATAATAACTTTGCATGTATATGCGCACATGTTCAGCTAAATGCCACAAGTAGAAGAACATCTGTACATTGAGAAAGGAAGCGCCGCAGAGGGATCGGGCTGGGCAGCAGGGGAGTTAGCTGGGAGTGATAAGGAAAGGGGTCCCTGTTAAGAAATCGGCTTATGTGGGGCTCATAATAGAAAGAAGACTGGGCAACAGTTACTGATGTGCTGAGAAAGTCTGCAGTTATTTAACCTAGATGTGTGTCAACACAGAGCCTTACTCAGGGGCCTTGCATGGAGTGCACACTCTTAGTTAGTGTTATTGGATCTTTGAAACCTATACCAATATCAACACTTCAGAAGAATATAGCATATATTAACCAATGTTTTGTAAAAAATATTTTTGTAAAAATATTTTGCATTTATGATATGATTTTCTATGATAGCTGACCATATCAGTAAATATAACAGTACAGTATCTTTTCGGACTTTGTACATCATTTTTATTGTAAAAGAACACAAACAAAACTTTATTAAATTTAAGTTAGAAAACAACAACAATCCAAGATGGAATATAGATACAAATGCCGCCAATAAAACCGATATTACTTTAGCTTACTTTTCAATTTCTTTTATGTATCTCCTCACATACTCACTGACAATGAATCAACTGTCATAACAACATATCGTCAATAATAGCGGTCTGCAGATGTGTCGGTCAGGCTCTTTTAGGTGGTAGTGCAAGCCAGCTGAAAGATAACGCATATTACCAACAAAATAAATTCACTAAATGTTCAAACAACAGGCAGAAAGAAGACGTCCAGGTGAGCCTGTGTTGATCTGCTCAGTCCTAATTAGTTTTTCCCTGCTTGTTTTTGTGTGCGTGTGCGTACGTGCGTGCTATCGAAAATGTTTGGTGGAGTGCAGTGAGGCCAGTATCTGGAGCAGAGGGCACACCAGGCTCCTTCTCTCTAATGAGCACTCCTCTGCTCCTTCCCTGGGTCTGTCTGTCAGGCCTGCACTGCTCCCACAGTCTGTGTGCCCAGCCAACCATGCATGCCTGCCTCACCACCTAGCCTGCCAGGGCAGAGCCTCAGGGGGCTGACAGACTTACTAGAGATCCAGGCCTCAGGGGCCTTTAAAACGTTCCCACTGAACACCATTGAAGCGCAGTACAATTACTGCTGATGCCTCAGCGATACAGAGGCAGACCGAGAATGTTGCAGGATTGCATTAGAGGTCACTTAACAGGAAAATAACAGGAGTTAGAAAGTAATTAAACAGTGAATGAGAGAGTTTGATTATCTGAGAGTTGCAGTGCAGTAGACAGAGAAGGAGAAACGTAGAATGCCAAAAGGAGGGCAAGGATGAAGAGACCAGAGTTATGAAGGAACTGATGTATGTCAGATATATATTTATGCACAAAACTGTAGAGGTGTGCAAAGAAATCATTCACATTCGTATCGCGATTCAAACTCTACAGATTCAAAATCGATTCATAGAATTCCAAAAATCTATTCATATTTTTAATTATTTTTACGCATTTAATGGCGTGTATACTATCACATGAGAAAAGTAACTACATTTATATACTGTGAATTGTTTTTGTAATTGAGAATCGTTTTTGAGCCAAAATATCGATACCAAATCATGCGCCCCTACAAAACATAAGTAAGGAATGTTTGATTGCTTATACGTTTAGAGTGTGTGTGTGTGTGTGTGTGTGTGTGTGTGTGTGTGTGTGTGTGTGTGTGTGTGTGTGTGTGTGTGTGTGTGTGTGTGTGTGTGTGTGTGTGTGTGTGTGTGTGTGTGTGTGTGTGTGTGTGTGTGTGTGTGTGTGTGTGTGTGTGTGTGTGTGTGTGTCTTTTAGATACTAACATAAAAACACAGTCATTTTAAAATAAGGTCATGGTCTTTATAAATCAAGTCCTTTCCAGAACAATGCATCTTGGCTTAGTGTTATTTTGGACATGTGTGCCTATGTCAGCAAAGCTCAAATAATGTTACATTTTGTGTCTGAGTGCTTTCCTCTTGATTTTCCCCCCCCAGAAACCACGACCCAAACCCAGGCACTCCATCTCAAAACCCATTGAGAGCAACTACTTTGGGATGCCACTAGCCACCGTGGTCACTCCTGAGAGGCCGATTCCAGTCTTCATTGAGAAGTGCATCCGTTTCATTGAATCAACAGGTAGGAATCTTTTTGACTTCATGTATTAAGGAGTACAGATGCTCTACAGAACAGGCTGCTGTTGTCAGTCATTTACAGTAAGTGTTAACTGCCTCTGCATATGCTATACCCGTCTCCTTTGAGCTCTCTTTTTTTGCCCTATATTTTGTCCTTATCTTAATCCTCCTCCCTGGTGGGATTGGTCCTCCTTAAATCACACGCAGCCTTTGTGTCTATGTGCACTTGCGTCCATGTTTTCTTTGTGTCTCCCTTACTCTATGTTAACATTTGATAAATGGTAGTGCTTTGCTGAGCTGTAGGCTTTATAAGTGTGCACTTCCAAGGATGTTAACCAGGTTGGGGTGTTAACTTACTTTTTTGATAACCTAAATTGTTTTATAATCTCAAAACCGTAAAGCAAAAAGGGCTGTGTAAAGCCAGTTCCTTATTTGTGTATATATATATATATATATATATATATATATATATATATTACATAAATATCGTTCATGTGGCAACTCCCAAACTGGTTAAAGCATCAAGCATATCACGCTGGCTTCTGTTTCCAGTGGTTACAGTCACAGTATTTTTTGTTATCTTCAAAATGAGTCATCATCAGAGCCACATTCAGATCAGAGTGATAATGAGAAAAGCCAAGCAAGAAATAAGTTTGTGATGGAGAATATTGTTAGAATGGCTCTATGTATTTTAAATAAAATACTCTCATCAGCTAACCTTGAACTCTGTGTGGATTAGAGGCTGTTGCCACCGATCATCCACACACACCCGTACCTCCTCTCCTCTCCTCCCTGGGAGTACTGGGAGCACAGATGTGATTGGATAGCCTTTCTTAACCTTGCTACCCTGTTGCCCAGATGCCAAACCCCCTGCCAGGCTATTCTGGTGTCCCACTGCCCCAGGACTGCCAGCTTGCCTTTCAGTCTGCCACCAGCTGTTACTAAAGCCAGAGGCGACTTAGATCAGGGTCAATAGTATGTATAGATATTTGTACACATCTGTCGGTTCTTGGCTGGTCCGTAAACAGGATTTCAACAGGAAGTCATGAGTCAATCTCTCATCCCTTTACCGCCAAACACGTTTTATAGTATTTATGTATTTAGTTAGCTGTTTAATTGTATTTTCTAAGTTTTATTTAAATGGCAGCAATTCCCCTGAAATCAACTCAACTGACCAATATCTGCCTTGTAGAGCTGTCTCAGAGAAGAGTGTATATTTTCCCTATAAGCAGTATTGGATTACATACTACATTAACATTTTTACATGAAGGTCACGATTTTATTTTAAAGCTCTTTCTCTCTCCATGCTGCCAGGAATACAATTGTGGTGTATTAAATACTCAATTCTTCATTATTTTATTGATTTGAAATGGTTTAATGTTTAAATCTTTTAAACTGTAAAAAACCACAAGGGAGAAACGTCAATAGTAGTTACTGTCCTGATACTTTTTTTAATGTTTGTCTTCTGGAAACCTTCATTATGTATCTAAGTCGTGTTTATTAAAAATGTGCACAGGTATTGTTTAAAATAGTCTTTTCCATAAAGTGAGTAGCATGTGAGTTTTACAAAACATTGCTGTTGTTTACCGACATACATTCCACTGTAATCTCTGTCCTGATTAAAGACTGTATCTGTGGATTACTGCGGCCTCAGAAAACATCCACCACCTTCCTCTGTGTAGGAGTATAGGGGCAAAGCTGTAGATAACAAGGCATCACGTTAGATTTCACCTCCCCCTATTCAGGTGGTAACTGGAGCAGCCAGAGTTCTTAGTTCTGGATGGAGGAGAAAGAAACGGGTTGAATGTGTTTATATACTTGCACACTGTTGTGTTGTTGTGTGCGTACATGAAGATGTTTTCCACCTTTTACCCTCACTCAATCCTTTAGGATTTCGGCCTAATCCTCGGCTCCCTTGCCCTTTTTTCTCTACCGCTTTCTCCCAATCTAATCATCCTTGTCCCTCTGTCTCTAGTACCTTCACTTGTCAAACTTCTTTTCTTTCATCTTCTTCCTAACCCATATTTCTATTTCTCCCTCTGTTTTATTGTCACCTCTCTCAATTCACTGCATTCTTTCCACTGGTGCTATCCCCTCCATCTCCCCCTTCCTTCATTGCTTTCACTCCTTCCTCTTGTCAGTGTGTGTGTGTGTGTGTGTGTGTGTGTGTGTGTGTGTGTGTGTGTGTGTGTGTGTGTGTGTTTTTTGCCAGAGGGTTGCCAGGCAATGTTCTGCCCCATAGCTCGCTCTGACCGATCAATATCACAAGGTAGGAAATTGGAAGAATGTTTGGGCTCAGCTCTTTTCTGTGTGTGTTTAGCTTGCGCCCATGGTATTTATGTGTGTATGCATGTGTAAGAAGTGTAGCCTCACACCTCTCACAGTCAGAAGCAATGTGAGTGTGCGCACAGAAATGCTTAGTTTACATACTAACACATGCGGTACAAAACGGCACACCCACACAGAAAATGACTGCAGCTTGCGAGGGGAAATGAGTTACAATGTGCTATTTCGTTTTTGATTGTAGTTGCTGTAAGTCAGACTTTACTTATACCATATCTGTGTCTACAATCTGTGGGTATAATGGCACTCACAGGAAATGACCATTCAATGCTGACACTATGTTTGTCACTACAGTATGAGCTGATAATAAGTGACGTTGTGAGGCTGACCCTGGACCTGCAGCTTTGACCTACATCCTTCCCTTCTGCCTCTTTCTCAAACAAAAATACTCACAAACCAAACATGCCTTTATTATTATTATCTGTTTGAATGTAATTGATAACCCTCACAGCCTTGTGTTCATGTACTGAATCATGACCTTGATCTATGCAATGAAAATATATTTTTTTTTTTACCCTCTGTCAAAGTCAAATTGTTATACTAGTCAGAAAAACATTGAATTTATGGACTCAACAAATCAAATTTTCTTTATTTTTTTATATAGAGGCATATTTTGGCAATACACATGAGGCTATAAAGAAAGACTTTTTCTATTCAAGCATCTTTCTTCATTTCTTTGTTGCTCCTTTTAATTGTGCTTCCCAGCACACTCCCTTTGTCCCTGATGATAATAATAGCAGTAAATGTGTTATTTTGTGTTATTTTCATGCATTCTGAGCTTGTAGAAAAGCAGCTGTATAAAATCAATCTGTTGTGACTGCTGTTGTCTCTCCTGAGCTCTGGCTTTATCTCGCCATGGTATCCGCAGTGTGTTCTGCCAGGGTGATGATGAATGTGTGTTAGCGTGTGCGGGCATATCTTTTGGCCTCCATAGCAACGTTAAGGGCAGATACCCAGCCACCGCCTGTTTTCATGGTGAAATCAGCCACTGGGGTCTTGGTTGATGTGGGATTAGCTGGAGTGTTCATGCTGTGGGAGCACAGCCACTAACTGCAGGGGCATTTATCGCTACCTGAGTGTGATCGCAGGTACACCGGTGTGTTTTTGCCCACTTCAGTGCTGTTGGAAGCTGTGAAGTCATTATAGATAGTTGTATTTGAAGGTGTCTACTACCGATATAGACTCAAGAAGCTAAAAGTAACAATTTAATATGTTCTTATATGCACTTTATTATGGATTGATAGTAGCTTAAAAGATTAGAAAGTTATTAGTTAAAGCTACGTTTTCTAACACAATGGAGGACATGTTTAAAGGATGCCGAAAAAAAACACATGCCAATGGAAGTGCTCATGTTTAAGTTGACCCAAGAAGCGCTGGTGCTTTGTTTGACCCCAGAGGAAGAGGATGCTGTTGTCTGTTTTGTAGAGCTCACCTTTCATAATTCCATTGTAAAACTCTTCTACAGTATTTGTCTTTTTTATCCACTCAACCAACCTCCATCCATGTGTGTTGTTGTTTTAAGCACATTCCCCACCCCTCTATAGATCCTTATCTTATCTTAATCCCTTTATTCGTTCTCATTCTGTCTTTCATCAGTCCTAACCCCCCCCCCCATCTTTCTCATACTTGCTTGTCCCATTTTGTCTCTCTCTTTCTCTCTCCCTCCCCACCACTGCTACACTACTCCCCTCTCCCTATCTCTCACCCCATCCCTGTTTTCCTAGTGTCTGGCTAGAAAAGCTTTTGTGGATAATTGATTGGGAAGAGGGGGAGATCGATGCTGTGTGCCTTGACTGAAAGCTCTCCCATTTCCTCCCTGCTTCTCTCTATCTCACCCTCTTCTTCTGCCACTCCCTATCTCCTTCACTCCCTCCGGATTGCTCTTTGTCTCCCTAAATCTCCACCAAAATGATCAGACAAAGAAGAGAGAATTCTAAGGGTGGGAGGTGTAACCTTGTCTCGTATAAACCGGAAAGAAATATAAATAAAGGAAAATGAAGTGAACCTCCACTCAGACCAGCTATCCACGTGCTGTTTGCCATCCCGCTTTGACATAGTTGCTTGTGTTTTCCATGTCTAAGTATGTGGATGTGCTGCGAATATAAAAGACTAAAGATTATATTTACTAAGCCTACTGCAAATTGCATCACTGCTATTCAATTCAGGGAGTATTTAGTAAGATTAATATGTGATATGATATACGAACGATACCTGTGATAGACGTGTTTTTTACAAGTGTTTTCTACTGCTGAATATTTTTTAAACTGCCATTATGCTTCCCCACCCCCTTAACCTGAAAAGTATATAGCATGTAAGGAAATATTAGCTTAGTTTGTCATTGGTTGTCAGCTCAACACAAATAATCAGTGGTTGAATTAAAAAGGTCTCCCTGAGTTATGACAAATCAATGTGGGAGAGTTTTGTTGTTTGTTAAAACTGTCAACTCCTTAATAAGTATTTAATTTGCTGCTTCAGTCATAATATACTTAACTGCACCTGCTGTAAGCCATCAAAATCCTGTAAAATATACACACTGTATGTATACAGTAGATGTATACACGCACTGTATATTTTTGTTCTTGTAAATTGTATTTATGCAAATATTTTAGTATAACAATATAAAGACAAAGCATATACAAAAGGCAAAATAAGAAGAGAAACCATCAAAAAGAACATGAACAACAAAAACAGACAAATGTGTAAATGTACATGTCTATTTAATAGACGAGATGCCCCAAAATGTCCACTCATAGAGAGAGAGTCCGAAAGCCAGAAGGGATCAAGGCAGACCCACACAGAAAATGGAATAGCACAGTCCCAGTGTGTAGGTATAAGACAAGAACAGTGCAATGTGTTGCAGGCACACACAATAAGAAATAAAATAAGAAAAAGACATCAGGTCTCAGTTTGTGTTCTTTCCCTTTTGATGTGCTCTATGAAATGGCCTCAAATCCTCTTAAACTTAGCATGGGAAATCCATATGTATTTTTAGAGAATAAAGTGATGAATGGAGAGCTCTTCTAAAGTCACCTTTTTATATGCATTTTTTAATTTGCTGCAGTTTTCTTTATTGCTGTCGCTAAAGTGTTTATGTTCTCTGAACCATTAGACAGACCAAAGTTGTCTATAACTCTCTGTGGCAGAAGGCCCTCTTTATGCGTGTGCGTAATTAAAACAGTGCCTCGGTTTTACACCTTATTTTTCCGGGTGATAAATATCAACAAGCAAATTAATAATAGTACATTGTAACAGTAAGCTTGTAATAGTAAATATTACAAGCAAATGGAAATTTTAGCCTTTCTACTTTTATCTCCATTTTCTGCCACAAAACCTCAGTGTGGTCCTTTTAGTAAATATGGAACGCAATTTGACTGTTTACAAAGAAAGACTGCACACACTGAGTAATTATCCTCCAACGAATGACATCTGCAGTTCCTCAAGTCATTATAAAGTGTGTAGCTACTAAGAGAGCCTCAGCTTGTCACAGTGCACCAGTGGGCTCTTAGCAGGCCTGCAGGAGTGCTTTATAGGTTTAATAAATAGTGCTAATAGTGTGTTTAGATGGAAGGGGACATACTGTAGGGAGAGAGGCCATTAGAGCAGCCTGCAGTAGCTCTACTTTTTCAGGACTTCATTGTGCATCTATACGCAGTATAGTGAAATATCAGAGAGTTCATGGTGGTAATTGACTAGCAACTACAAATACTTGATACTTGCAAATTAAACACTTGAAAAGAACATTGAGCTAATAACATTCCTCTCTCTCTCTCTCTCTCTCTCTCCACCCACTAGGGTTAAACACAGAGGGCATCTACAGGGTCAGCGGGAACAAAGCAGAGATGGAGAGCATGCAGCGGCAATTTGACCAAGGTATGTTTTTTTCTGCTTACAGTACATACACCTACAAGTGTACATATGCTCCCTCTTGCTTCAGCTGTACACTTACAAGGGTGTAAAGAAAAGGCCACAAAATGTGTGTGTGTGTCATCTATCTATAACAAGCCCGGCTCCCCTTAATTAACCAGGGAGCATTAATTCTACAGAGGGAATTGGCCTTTGCTCCCTTTTAGACTTTAGAGCTGCCTTCTCGATCTTGCTCCTGCGTGCATGTGCATGTTCACACGTGTGCGTGTTCAAGTGCTCTCAATGTGTGTCTCCATACGTGTGTCTATCTGCTGTGGGCCGATAATTACCTCCAGATTGGTTTGGTTAATGAAGCATGTCGCTGCCAAGATAGATAGCAGAGCAAGCCTGTGTGTACGCGTGCGTCCACGTCTGGTTAAGGTTATATCCAACTCGGGTAATCAGAGTTGAAGCCCCATGTTGAATCATTCTGAGCCTCCGGCCAATGGGACAAGACATTTACAGGTAAAACTACCAGAGATGTTCTGAAACCGATACCAGTATCTGTATCCCCTCCGATACTGCCTAAAATGTTGGTATTGGTATTGGGAAGTACTGGAGTTTATGCAACGGTCGGATACCATGTAATAAATCCCTAAAGAAAATCCACATTACAGTAGTTTATTTATGTTCTTTTTCTGTTATAACTGACTGTCAAACTGGATGATAAAAAAAAAAGTTCTGTAGTGTTCATTGTTTGTGTTTGTTCATGTTTCCCAAAGAGTTTAACCTAAGCCAGACGACAACAAAGATAGAAATCCCATCACATCCATACAGGGATAGTAGTATACAGTTGTTAAAATATATGACACACTGGTATCGGATCAGTACTCTGTATCGGCCAATACGCAAGTTCAGGTATCAGAATCGGTATTGGGAAGCAAAAAAATGGTATTGGACCATTTCTAAAAACCACAGCGTAGGTGTCTCATAGCCATACTGAAGATGGCCCTTCATCAGCCCTCTGAGGGTTCAGATAACTCACGGCACGGCATGGAGCAACATGGGAGCTCTCCTCAAGACTTTTCAGGAAACTTACCAACCAAATTTGTATTATTTTTTTTCTTGCCTCTCTTCTTTGTACACGTTCTACCTTTTCTAAAATAAAAGGTTATCAGAAAAAGGCTATTTTTTTTTAAATTAAGTCTCATGCTCACACACAATCTAGTGCTCCAGTGGAGTTGCTGTCTGGCTGTCCTTCTCTGCTCAAATCTACTTTATAATTGTCTGCGGTTCATTTTACTTTTATCAAAAGCATCCTATGGCATCACCAAAGATGCTATTTTGTTATTTATTCATATTGATTAAATGATGATTTCAACAGTTGTCTACAATGTCTGTGCTCAATCCAGAACAACCACAAATAGGGAATTATAAGTGGGCAATATGAATGAATCCCTCTAACAGTGTAATTACACACTGTAATGTCTGATTGTGATTTAGTACATTTTCTGGAAAATCAATAACCAGACAAGACTGTAATTTTTTTCATTCAGAAAATATAATACCAACTAAATTACATTGATGCAAAACTTATAAAAGTCTATTATTTCCATAAAACAGCCACCATGCTTTCTGGTTGAATATGTGCAGTTTTAGTTCAGTTATGACCGACTGAGCATAAAACATAATTTCTTTGTGGTGCTTATCATTGTACTCAGATATACTTTATAAACACAATAAAGCACAGAACATATGAAAGGAAAAGTAAGTCATTGATTTTGAGACATTTCTTAACTTTTTTTAACCTTTATTTATGTTGGTACAATTGTGATGGCATTGTTCCAGACAGCTACTCTTAAGTTAATTTCCAAAATGGACCTGTAATATAAGGTGCCCCCCTGATTCAAACTAAACTGTATGGCATTTACAAATACATATATGTATGTATACAGTAGATTCACATAATATATATTATTATAGCCCAGTCTGTGGTTAGGTCAACATTTCCAAAGCAGCCACCTCTCTTATTTAATGTATGCATGTAAGATTGTGATGTACTGTATATAACTGATATGTGTGTTTTGTACTTCAAATCTTTCTATTTCAATTATTTTCCAGACCACAACCTGGATCTAGTAGAGAAAGACTTCACCATGAATACAGTAGCTGGAGCCATGAAGGCCTTCTTCTCTGAGCTACCTGAGCCTCTGGTGCCCTACAGCATGCAGGGAGATCTGGTGGAGGCCTTCAGTAAGTCCTGGGGCTCTGATGAGAGGGGGCATGGGGCATATGGAAGTGGGCGAGAGTTCTGCACAAAACCCCGGGAAGTAATGGATTTTGCCTTGAAATCCATTTCCCGTCTTTGTAAATTTTCTTTAACTTAACAAGCACAACTCTTGCAATCCAAATTCATTCATGGGGAGAATTGGATTTGCCACTCAGGGGAGGGTCTGAATGTGGAAAGGAGGGGGAAAAAAGAGATGGAGGACAGAATATTTAATGCTTTGGGAAGAAGGATGATTGCACATGATGGAGGGATGCAGAAGCACTATGGAAAATGGGGTCTGGATGAAGTCCTGAGAAAACAGTCATATGTTAGATAAATGAGATGCTCCTGTTCTCTCCACAGCCTCTCTTCCTCTCTTTGTGTCCCGTAATCTGTCGAAATGGAGATTTAAGGCATAGCTTAGTCTTGCATCGTGCCAGAAAGATTTACCCTTGGGTCGCAAGGCTGCTGTCACTCACCAAGCTGTGTGTGTGTGTGTGTGTGTGTGTGTGTGTGTGTGTGTGTGTGTGTGTGTGTGTGTGTGTGTGTGTGTGTGTGTGTGTGTGTGAGAATGTGTTTTAACGGCCCCGGCGAGACTCTTCAGCCGTGACAGAGACCTGATAAAGCTCCTGCAGTCTGTGCCACAATAGAGGAATAGAAGAGAGAGTGAAAACAGAAGTTTAGTGACAAGAAAGCCTTCAATTGGTTGAAAATAGCAAATTGTGCTTGGCATTTTCAGAATCTGAGCTTTCTTACTGTCAGACTTAGAGGTGGAGAAAATGTGGGATACAGAAAAGGCTGGGCGTGTGGATTTAAGTGCATATTGTCATGGTGACGTTACTTTAAATAAGCTGTAGGAAGTTATGTTATGATTACCGATGATGAATGTACGGCAGGAGGAACTAAGGCTGTGTTAAGTCATCACGCCTCAAATGTGTTTTTGATCCACACTGACCTCATCGTGGGAATACAAACTCTAATTCTCTGATTGTAAATCATGTTTGTGATGTGGACGAGAACATCTGCTGTTCCCACTGCTCTCGGCCTCACTCGCAAGCACACAGGATGGACTGTGTTAACTGGTGACGTCAGCTTTTCTGACTCACTCCTCGCTGCCATCAGGCTTAACACACCCAGTGTTATGTGTGTGTTTGTGTGTCAGTTGCTGTAATCTGTAGGACATTGTGATGGGTGTATTTTCCTCCTCTGGAATGTGTGTGGTCTTTGTCTGGTGATTTATTTTTATTTTTTTTGAGAAATGTAGTTTGGAGTCCTTTTGAATCGTGTGTGTGTGTGTGTGTGTGTGTGAGTGATTGGGATGTGTGAAATTAGTACTGTTGTAGGATGAAATCACTGTGTCCTGCACAGGTTTTTTGAGAGCTGAATCCAATTGCTTTCACTATGCTCTTCAAACTCTCCACCCCCCCACCCCCCCGACCCATGTCTCATTATGTAAACTCTCACGCCTCTGACACCTTTTCCACAGATACCCTTACAAAAACCAGTTTCAGACACTTTCCTCTAACCTCTCTCTGCCCCCATTCAGAGATCAACGATAGGGAGCAGCGCTTCCAGACGATGAAGGACATTCTGCGCCGCTTCCCCAAGGAGAATTACGAGGTCTTCAAATATGTCATCAGCCACTTGAACAAGTAAGTGAGTGAGTGACACAGTCAGACTCCTGATGACCCCGCCGGTCACCCAGTCAAGTGACCTAGCAGTGACATCACCGAAAGCATTCCACTGAGAGAATAGTGGTTGCTTTACTCAGGTTGAGTCATAATCTGTGTTAATGCAGTGGTTATTTAACCTCTGTTGGCGTGTGGATTACTACTGGTCTCCAATAAATGGCAGAAAAACGTTGTGGTTTAAATTCAAACTATAGTATAGATCAGTGGTTCCCAACCTGTGAGTCAGGACCGCTAACAGGTCTCTAAATCTGAGGAGTCACAAAATGATTAAAAGAATAAGAGTGGGTGAGGAAATGCATGTTACACAAAATTATGCTTATGACTCTACATTTTTTGTTTCTAAAAAAACAAACATAATTTTACTTTCTTCAAATGAATCTTTCTAGGAAGAATGACTCCCTCTTTGATTGAACTGCTCTTGCGTCTACACTACGGCCAAAACTTTTAATGATGGGTTGCTTCATCTAAAATTCATGTAAACTTTCAATGAATTCCATATTTTGGTTTATGACTTAATACTTTAAAATATTGGCATTTCCATCAGCCTTAGCTGTACTTCTTTGGACATCATTTTGCTTTCTGTCCCTTTTTGTGTACTTTGCCCCCCTCAGCATGGAATACGCTGCAGAATGTAAATATTTTAACAGAAATGGCAGTAATGTGAAATGTTTTACTTTATTTTGGTTCTATTAACTTGGTCCACTTGTGTTTCTTGTCTGTAACTGAGTTTTTTATATGCTGTTGCCTGTCTTGACCAGGTCACTCTTGAAAAATAGATTCTTCATATCTTTAGGTTTCTCCTAGATTTATTAATAACAATTTAAAAAAAACTTTCTGTTTAGTGCTAATTAGCAAATGTTAGCACACTAACACACTAAACTAAGACACTGCGAGCATGTTCAATAGGAGTTTTTTTCCGCTTTTCTCTGCTTGATATCAGCCTACAGTATACACATGAGTCGATTCTTTTATCACATCCTTTTAGAAAAAAGAGACCCCTGCTGTTGTGTTATTCTTTTTTTAAAGATTATTTTTTGGGGCTTTTCATTTGGCCGATATGTGATAAGGAAATTTGAGAGGACACCATAAGGTTTTGATCAGCACCAGATCATTTGAAGCATTCCTTTTATGAAAATATCAGGTCGAAATGGGGTGGTAATTTATGGCCAATTCATTTCACTTTTTGGTTTCTTTGTGTTGCGCAGGGTGAGCCAGAACAACAAGTTGAACTTCATGACCAGTGAGAATCTGTCCATCTGTTTCTGGCCCACACTGATGAGACCAGACTTCACCACCATGGACGCCCTGACTGCCACCCGTACCTACCAGACAATCATTGAGAGCTTCATCCACCAGTGCGCCTACTTCTTCTACAATCAGCCGCTGGCTGACGGCCTCCCCGGCTCCCCCACCTCTACGCTCTCCGGAGGAGGAGGAACCTCGGCCTACTCCTGCATGGCTGGAGGCTACTCATCTTCGCCGACTCCGTCCCCGACTCCCTACGTCCTCCCAGCCACCCCTCCTGTCATTCCTCACTACGGCCCTCCTATCCACCACCACCACCACCACCATCACCACCATCAACATCAGTCCCCACCCCACTCCCCGCTTGCCACTCCCCAGTCTCCGATCCCAGCCCTGCTGCCGCCCTCCCTGCACCCCCATCACCCCCCTACGGAACAACACACGCTGTGAACCAGGGATCAAGGGAAAGAGGGGAGAGAGAAAAACCCAGAAGAAGACGGATAACGAGATTCAGAGAATAAGAGTTTTTGAAGTTTAGGAAAGAATTGAAAAAGAAAAACTGAAATGAGAACAGGAGGTATGAAGAGAAGTTGGGAGGGATAGAGTAGAGTGAGATGCAGTATGTACAGGGAGAATCCTACATGTTTGGGAGAGGAAGGGGTGTTTGAGCCTCTGTTGCTTTTAGAAACATGGACACACACAAAGCAGAAAAGGGGAACGCTGAAGAGCCTCTGAACTGACAGTATGACCTTTTCCCTCCTTGCCACTTTATCCCTTTGTCTCTCAGTGTCTCTTCATCTAGACCTGCCCTCCTTGCCTTATAGAGAACCAACACACAAGCACACTAATGAGTGAGATGTAGCCAGTAACTGTTAAAGGGACTCAGAAGTAATGTTGAAAGGGGAATGTGAACTCCGTTGTGAAGACTGCTTCACCCCACACACACACACACACACGCACACACACACACACACACCCCGCCAGTGGCCAGTGTGCCTCCGACAACCATTCTCCTCAATCCCTTAGCCTCTGACTGTCCAGGGAATTTTAGTGGACGCTGCACGTTTTTGCAATCCGACCCAGCTACTGTACCTACCTGGGAGGATGGGGTGGGACAAAGTGGAGAACAGAGCGAGTCCTGAACACATGTTTGTTTATTTCACCATTGTACAGAGGACTTAAGAAAGAAACACGTGTTACTACTCACCCGACAGGATGTTCTGTACTCCACAACACACACACACACACACACACACACACACACATTCCTATCTATCAGCCCCTCACAAAGCCACACACATACATGCAGACAAATTCAGTTTCAGTTAAGGCAGTATGCCAAACACAGAAGAAAAAAAAAAACTCAACCGACCGGATCTGCTAGGCACAAAAATGGAGCAAAGGATTATGGCAACTTTCACACCCTTTGCATTCTGGGAAAGCTCCTCCCAGTCTCCTGTTTTCTCTCTCTGTCTCTCTCTCTCTCTCGCTCTCTCTGTTTGAACTTTTACCTCATGCCCTGTCTTTGTAAACGCATGAAGAAAACAGCTTAAAAAGTGGATATATTAATTGGTCTTGATTCTACATTTACATTCCCACTGTCCCAACACTTTCTTTTTTTATTCTGTCCTTCATTTAACAAAATCTTAGGAAACAAAGAAACAAAAACCACGGGGCCTATCACTCAATGAGTGGTCTTGTGTGTGTAAGTGTCTGTGTGACTGCCTATCTGTCTGTGTGCGTATGTATCCATGCCTTTTTGCTTTACCTGAATTTCCCTGTATTAGGCAGAAAGTGGGAATAATTCCAGTCTTGGACCTTGCACCTGTCATGTTGCTTCTCTCACGCTGTGGTGGTTTTACGAGCAAGTCGGGGCTGCAGTTTCCACAGTAAGGACCTTGTTCAAAAAGCACTTTTCTGAGCACTTTGAAGGCACATTTTAAATTGGAGCTACCATGACATGACAGCCAACGTTCACTTTATTGTCAGTCCACCCTACTCTCTCTCTCTCTGGGAGCACACCACTGACATCTAGAGGAAGAAATGGGTATTATAGCCATAACCTCATTTCCACTACTGCATGGGCGTAGCACCATTTTCCTACTGTGGTTATTGTAGCATCAGATTCTCTTCTAGGTGCAATTGTTAAAATTTATTATCACTGTATGTCAGGTATAATTCACTTTAGAGCTCATGAAGTGTAAGAGTGTAAATAAAAGAACAGCAGTTTTAAATCTGGTACAAATCACTTGAGAATATATACCGTAGATTGAGTCTCTGTTGCCAAATGTGGTTACATTGCAGTTGATTAGACATGCAGTAAATAAAATTGCCTCTCTGTCTTTAGTCTTTAGTTTCCACTTCACCAAAGCACTCTGCCCTTTGTAAAGGAGTGCATGCCACTTCCCAAACGCCATATTTTAGTGGAAGGAAATGAAGATTTAGGAGATTGAGGCACAATGTAGCGTAGTAAGAGCTGGAAGCGAGGCTCAAGCTTTGACAGGTGGGCAGGACAGCTTTTATTGTTTGGGAATAATTAGTAACCACTGCTCCAGGCCTCGGCACTGTCCTCTCAGGACACAGCTTTATGCCTCTGGAAAAAAGACTCAAACAGGCTCTCTGTGGACTCAGTATATAATTTGCAAGAGTGTAACCACTACAGCAGTATCCCCCCGCTGTCACTGTTATGCCACCACATCCCCTAGTCATTCCTAGTCTAAGAGAGACAGTTGGGTCAGGGAGAGACAGCAGACCAAACAGACAGTCCATTCATCCGTCTGCATGACTGGAACGGAGCATCACAGAATTCCTCGGCCCAGCCTGCTGTTACCGTAGAAACCAGCGAGATGGGGCTCAAGGAGAATCGCTGAGCCCTGATTGAAGGAGCTTTTAAAGTGTGTCTGTGTGTGCGTGCACACGCATATGTGTTTCTGTAAGCTCGAATAAGTTTGTGTGCATGTGAAATTATGCGTGTTAATGTTAAGCAGATGCCCACCAAGGTCACGTATTCGGTTTGACACTGAATGCATCTCTGCATGTCTCTCCAGATTGCCCTCTCTGCCCAAAAGGAAGAAAAAAACCTTTTAACCAATCACTGAACTCTCACTGAGCTTTTATAAGTCTACACTACCTATTTACTGTGTGTGTGTGTGTGTGTGAGAGAGAGAGAGATTAGAGAATATAGGAATTAAGAGTGTGTGTGTGTGTTTGGGTGGGTGGGTTTGAGCTAACATGCTAGCATGCTGTGCTTGGCAGATTGCCAGACACCAGCGTGATCCAAATAAACGTGAAGGAGAGGAATGCAGTTCTCCTTGCGGTCATTACCCCGCTGTGTAACCCTGTTAGCTCGTCCAGATTACACACACTGATCCTCAGAGAAAGTGTGAGAGAGATGGGGGAGAGGGAGGGAAGACAGACAGCGAACGGGTGAATGGGATCATTATTTGGAAGATGGAGGGAGGAAGGAGGGGTGATCACTGGTACTTGTGTGTGAACACCGGCCAGTGGCGTTCCCTGTGTATATCAATGTGTTAATACTGAACTGACTGTGAGGCAGCCAAAGACTGTGGAAAAAAAAAAAGGGTTGAGGGAGAGATGGGAAGCAAAGTGACAGTTTAGAAGAACAATTGAATTAAAAATGTGACTTTGGTTCAGCGATATGTGGCTGCATTGTTTTCCTTTTCTTCTTTTTTGTTGCAACAATGGTGACAGATGTCTGTTAAGTTAAAATGAGAAACAAGCAAAACTATATTCAAATGGTTGTTTATTAGTATGTTAGGTCTAACACTTTGCCCTTTAGTCAGTGGTGATAGAAAAAAAAAAGTTTCTTTTTATGTTTTATTTTAATAATTAAAAACAAAGCATTTTTTTTTAACAATTTCTCTGTGATCAATTGAGAGACCAGCCCAGTATAGTGCATGATTTCTTCCCAACCAGGGAAGAGGGCTCCACCACTCTCACTATTTAAGAGATGATACAAAAAATATTAAGAAATAATGGGGGGAAGAAAAAAGAAAAAATGAAGTACTGTAAAGTGAAAAGATTACATCAAACAAAAAAACTGTCATTATTTGCTGAGTATGGTAATTTGTCTCAATGGGAATGGTGTATACAGCAAGGCCTTATGTGATCTGTATCATAGTTAATAAATCAAATCTTGTAAAACTTCAGCTTCTTGTCTCTTTGTTACACACGAGTGGTCAGTGACACAAGGATCAGGTAGGAAGGAAGATGATGTAATCCTGATCAAGTTTTAAGTCCTGAGACATTTCTCCAGTTAGTGAAATTAATTCTTAATCAACTTTTGTATTTAAATTAACCTTGACTAGGTCTGGAAAAGCTTAGAAGTGGACCTTGAGTTACAGTTTACAACATCAAGAAATGACTTGTAAATTGCTTCTCAACAACACAATGAAAGCTTGAATCCCTTTTTCTGTGAGGCTAATTTTTTTAATTTAGTGTGCAATTTAATGATGAAAGGGCATTCGGATGAAATTAAAATAAAATGTGTCTCATAAGTGTGTTTATTCTTCACACACACACTTTACACACTGTTATTCATCTTGCAACATTTCCATATTTCACAATGTAATAACTGAAAAAGTTGAATAGTAAGAGATTTGGTGTTGAACGTGGCTGAAAACTAACATCTTTACTGCTTAAACTGCTTCGACACGAAGATGTTAGTGTTAAAATAAAGTACATATTATTCGATGGATTTTGATTTCACAAACTCATTTTGTTAGCCAATTTGCAAACCAGCCATGACAAACTAACAGAAATTTGTCCCTGCATGTGCATCAGCAAACGTGTAGCTGCCACAGGCGGGGCTTTCATCGTATATTCACCTAAACTCCTTGCCAAGTCACCTATTAAGATCTTTGACATTCATTTGGCAGATGTTTTTTTGTTTTTGGGCAACAGTGGAAGCAATCTGGGGCTGTGTACATGTGGACGTGAGGAAACTGGGATCCTTACACACCTTACAATACCAACGGAGATACAGCCGCCCTAGATGCAGTTTTTGGGTGGATGAGTAAAACACAGGAACTCGGATCTATTATTACAAAGACAGGCCCGTCTCACACACATTTACTAATACACTCCGCAGGGTATACAGCAGTTTCTATAATATTTTGTCTGTTGTCTTAATCTATCAGTTTGTGTAACACTGTTATTGAAGTACAGTGAGGAAAATAAGTATTTGAACACCCTGCTATTTTGCAAGTTCTCCAACTTAGAATTCATGGAGGAGTCTGAAATTGTCATCTTAGGTGCATGTCCACTGTGAGAGACATAATCTAAAAAAAAAAATCCAGAAATCACAATATATGATTTTTTAACTATTTATTTGTATGATACAGCTGCAAATAAGTATTTGAACACCTGTCTATCAGCTAGAATTCTGACCCTCAAAGACCTGTTAGTCTGCCTTCAAAATGTCCACCTCCACTCCATTTATTATCCTAAATTAGATGTACCTGTTTGAGGTTGTTATGTGCATAAAGACACCTGTCTACCCCATACAATCAGTAAGAATCCAACTACTAACATGGCCAAGACCAAAGAGCTGTCCAAAGACACTAGAGACAACATTGTACACCTCCACAAGGCTGGAAAGGGCTATGGGGAAATTGCCAAGCAGCTTGGTGAAAAAAGGTCCACTGTTGGAGCAATCATTACAAAATGGAAGAAGCTAAACATGACTGTCAATCTCCCTCGGACTGGGGCTCCATGCAAGATCTCATCTCGTGGGGTCTCAATGATCCTAAGAAAGGTGAGAAATCAGCCCAGAACTACACAGGAGGAGCTGGTCAATGACCTGAAAAGAGCTGGGACCACCGTTTCCAGGGTTACTGTTGGTAATACACTAAGACGTCATGGTTTGAAATCATGCATGGCACGGAAGGTTCCCCTGCTTAAACCAGCACATGTCAAGGCCCGTCTTAAGTTTGCCAATGACCATTTGGATGATCCAGAGGAGTCATGGGAGAAAGTCATGTGGTTCCACTAACCGTGTTTGGAGGAAGAAGAATGATGAGTACCATCCCAAGAACACCATCCCTACTGTGAAGCATGGGGGTGGTAGCATCATGCTTTGGGGGTGTTTTTCTGCACATGGGACAGGGCAACTGCACTGTATTAAGGAGAGGATGACCAGGGACATTTATTGCGAGATTTTGGGGAACAACCTCCTTCCCTCAGTTAGAGCATTTGAAGATGGGTCGGGCTGGGTCTTCCAACATGACAATGACCCGAAGTACACAGCCAGGATAACCAAGGAGTGGCTCTGTAAGAAGCATATCAAGGTTCTGGCGTGGCCTAGCCAGTCTCCAGACCTACACCCAATAGAGAATCTTTGGAGGGAGCTCAAACTCCATGTTTCTCAGCAACAGCCCAGAAACCTGACTGATCTAGAGAAGATCTGTGTGGAGGAGTGGGCAAAAATCCCTTCTGCAGTGTGTGTGCAAACCTGGTGAAAAACTACAGGAAACGTTTGACCTCTGGAATTGCAAAAAAAAGGCTACTGTACCAAATATTAATATTGATTTTCTCAGGTGTTCAAATACTTATTTGCAGCTGTATCATACAAATAAATAGTTAAAAAATCATACATTGTGATTTCCGGATTTTTTTTTTTTAGATTATGTCTCTCACAGTGGACATGCACCTACGATGACAATTTCAAACCCCTCCATGATCTCTAAGTGGGAGAACTTGCAAAATAGCAGGGTGTTCAAATACTTATTTTCCTCACTGTATATTTAATAGAAAGAAAAGTATTTACAGTGGAAAATGTGTACATTCATTTCTGAATGTTCTAAAAAGTTTAGTTTCACACAGCATGCGATAATCTTTGTACCACAGTTTGTTGCTCTGTTTTCTTAGCACGCTGTTGTAGGGCCACAAAAGCCACATGGGGGACCAGACGAGGTCACAGTGGCCCATGGGACCCTCCTGGGTTTTGGGAGAGCGGCCTGAGAAGGGCTCCGCCTGTGCCAATTCCAGGGTGATGTGAGGACTTGGGTCCCTGTGAGGGCGATGCGAAGGCCTCACTGCCATTTCACTGTGCCCTCATCTGACCTTTTCATTGAGTCAAACCAAAGGAAATCCATGTCCATGACCTTTGTGGTGCATCTCTCCATTCTGGCGCAGGAAGAAGGAAAAAAAAAAGAGAGGGCGGCTGATTGGGAATGAAAAGGGCAGGCCCGTGTGCACACAGGACACACAACCCTTGAACTCTAACCTTTAAGAAGTGTCATGAGAGTGGTGTGGGATTTGATTGGAAGTCAAACATGGGGATCGTCAACATTGCTTAACTGGCCAACGTGGGGATGAAACCACTCAGGGTTGTCAGGAATGCCAGGATTAGTCTCTAATGTGAGGGGAAATTGCAAAGCGAGACGAGTTAATGCAGCTGTTAGAGCTTCATTATGCTACTAAATCGCAATGATCTAATTGAGCTAAATTATTTAACAAAATTTCCTTGTGCATACACAAACACGCCACTAGGAGGCTGACTTGTCCCACACTACCCATCAACCATCGCTCTGCTGTATCCGGGTAAAGGAGGCAAACGCAGAGCATGGACCTAATTGATTGGGTCAAGGTTTGGATGTTAACAGTGAGATGACGCTTTAATCCCGCTCTCACAGTGAGATGAATGCGTGAGACGAGCATGTGAGACTTTTCCCATTGATGTCGAGCTCCACTTCCCCTCTAACAGTTTGAAAGTGGAGGAGATAATAGGTTTGACTAAACTCCAGAGATTGTATGTGAGAGGAGGAGGAGGGAGGGAGGAGGCAAAGTAAGCCGCAGAATAAAGACAAAGAACTTAATTTGAAGTCATTGTAGCTCTGTATTAGAGGCGTGATGTGCTTCTTTAGTGCGAGGCATGACCATAAAAAAAAAAAAATAAAGTTCTGATGTAGACAGAAAGGAGGAGGAATGGGACATATATGGAGAAAAAGAGACTGGTCTTATGATGAGTCGAGGCACGTATCTCCGCTCAACCGTGTCTTTCTGGGCTTGGAGCTCGCAGCTGCGGCGGCGGGTATTGAATTCAGATGCGGCCTGTCTCCCCGCTCTGGCCGCTACAGGTGGAAATGCTCTTATCAATACGGACTGTCCGAGCCTGACTGCGGGCCGATCCGTCTCATTGATGATTTTAGGTGCCCCTGCCCTCCCTCTCCTCCCGGAGGAGCCCATTGATTAATGTCTGGGTCACAGTGGTATTTCCATATTGATGGCTCGATTGATGACTGCGCTCCAGGAACAAGCCGTATTGACCAGCTGGAAAGTGATACGTTTCAAACTGTTTGGTATATGTCTGTGTATTTATGCATAATAATCGCGCATAATTACTGTGAAAAATTACGTGCATAAGTAGGATATACAAAATATATTCTACGTGCAAATTCAGCATTGCTCTGCAGCCTAGACTATATCCTGTGAAAAAACACACACATCAATATTCCTACAATAACAACTTGTTATAGGGGTATATTAAGGGTGAGCTGGACATGGGGCAATATAGTCTGCCTATATTATTTCCTCCCCTTGTATGAGTGAAAATACAAAAAACTTATTTTTTGCTGAGCTCTACTGTAGCTGATAAACCACACAATTATTATAATATTTTATCTCATTTCCTCTTTTATTTTATTTTTTTTATACATTTTTCTCTTTTAAGAATGTAAATTATTGTCATATATTTCACAATAGGCAGATGACAGATTAAAAGTAAATAATGACATGAGGAAAAGGTAATATATCACCTAATAACTGGTTATTATGATGTATGCTACATACACTTTCACTTTTCTTTATTTCTATTAACATGTTCCAGACATCAAACAACATCAAAAAAGACAGGCATCAAACCGGAAGTTGACCATGCAACCACCTTATTTAACTGTCTATGGCAACCATACCTGCAACGCATGAGGTAAGGAAAACAGCATAAGCGTTAGCTAGTTTTCAGCCTAAGGTCATAAAATTGGTCCCCTACTCAACCACAAAATTGTTCATGGACTAGCTGGATTTTTTTTTTTAAACACCAAGTTTACCCTTATACACTAACCAAGTCAACACTTGGTTTAACCTTGACCTCTTAAGCCATCCCTTAATTGATCCCTGATTGCAAAGTACAATGGTGGATGGGAAGAGATATGCAGAAAAACAGCAAAAGGGAGAGCACAGGGAAAGAAAAAAGAAACAACATGGTGGAGCGACGACAGGAATTAAGGGAGGGAGGAGGAGGTTGTGACAGTGAGGAAAGGAACAAAAAGGTTTGCCACGCCTCCTTGGAATATGATATCATCTTTCGTCCTCAAATGGTTAGGTAACATCTTCAGTATTACAGAAATGTATCATGTCTTAGGCAATTTGTTTTTGAATTTATGGAAATAAAACGTACATAATTCAATTACTGTCTCAATTGCACTACCATCACTACTAATGTAGATAATATTACTATTAATAACTTCATAGAAATAAAGTGTGACATGTTTTATAGCATTTTTACCAATCCTTTTTATAAGATAAGATTATTTAGGATCAAACTTTATTGATCACCAGGAGTAAATTAAGTATTACAGACAACAAACAATCCAGTGAGGTATACAAATAACTAATACATCAAAGTTGGAAAGCTGTAGTGTGCATGAATGTAATATATACTGTGTCTACTTCATGGAAATGTAAATTCATGTCAACTCCTTTCTCCTTAAGGTCAGTTTTTCCAAACCTAACATGGGTCATAAGATCATTCTAAGGGGTCACAAGATAATTAAAACTAAATGTAGTTGATTAGTAACTTTTTGTTAAAATACTTTCAAGATGTTATAGTAAAGATGACCACAAGAGCAGGCAGAATCAAACACCACATGATAAAGGATTTTAAGTAACTAAACTATCTTATTAAAAACTCATGTCTCATTCTCATGTCATATTAGGCTGCATGTCAATCAGCAGCATTTGTCAGCTACAGAACAGACCTGGCAATCACTACTTTGGTAAATGAGTTTTCAAAGCAACATAAGACAGCCAACAGAGTTTCAAATGATCTGTGCCCAACTTCCAGATACATCGTTAATGAAAATGCTAAATTTTTTAGTCTCTGAAATCAGTCAGAAAAAACCCTTCTTATAACGATATAATGGACATACTGTACACTATCGTACAGAGGTTCAGCAAGTTCTGCTAATTGGCGTGCAGCCTAATTTGACATTTGTAGCCGTGCTTGTAATGATGACTTACTTATATTAAAGTTATTTTGTGTGGTGTTTACATGGTTTTGTCAGCCCCTTACTGCTCTGTGATCATATTGCTGTCATATTTCCACACTATTTTTATTTTTAAATTGGCTAGTTTTTCTTCATCAGGTCAAGTGCGCACACTGCATAATGTAGAACAAGTCCCACAGAGAGCCCAGAGTTGTGAACCCAATTTTACAGACACCCTCATTTAAAGAACAGGGAGACAACAACATGATTCAGTGGGACTTGTTGTGCTTGTTGTAGAGATTGCGTTGGAGACAGAGGACATTGTGTGGAGATGATAGTCAGAGAAAAATCAACAAATCGAGCAGAGACGATCCCACTTTTCGCTTTTAGGGTCAGTGGTCGAAACAGGCGCTCGGCCTCCAGGTCCCTGTGACATGGACCAGGTGCCCCAATGTATATCTGCTGATTACATCTCCTGAAGTGGAAAAAAATGCAAATAATAAATGTATGAGCAACGTGCTTGTTTTTTTGCTTGATTAATTATGCCGTTTAATTCCAGATCCACCAAGCCGCTCCACCGTATAATTTCCCAGTGGTCTTGGCTGTTTCTTCTCTCACTTGCGCTCTCTCCTTTTTTTTTCCTCATTGCAAAATGAATCGTGGATCCAACCATCTGTACCCGGGGGAGAGCGGCGAGCTGGCGAACGGGCTGACCAATCATGAGCATCAGAGGCAGACACACAGACGGAGGGAGCCTTTTGTTGTGTGCTGCACTCATCAAGTTAGAAGACAACTACCGATTTGGCCTCAAGAAAATTACAAGATGGAGAGTAAGGAGGAAAAATAACCAACTGTGTCTTTTTTCTCTCTCTTGTTACATTAAGTCTGTTCATTGCTCTGCAGCTTTTCCAATTGGACTGGCCAGTGTGTGTGTTTATCTGAGTGGGTGGCAGAGTCTCAGCGCCATTCATGATGTCAACTGGAACCAAAGCCGCTCCTCTATTCCCAGCCTGGCCAACCCTCTGTCAGCCTCCTGACAGTTCCAGGTTAGCCTCTTTCTCCTCTCTCCCCTGGCCCTCGTCTTCTCTCTCCTCCAGCTTTCCTCTTCAGCTCTCCCAGGGGCCCCACTGAGAATACTGCTCAGATCCAGGCTTCTGAGCCCCAAAGCCGGCCCTAATCCTCTGCATCGATCGCCCTGAGAATTTCCTCCCCAACACAGCAGGCCCCACTCCCCGGCACTCACACTCCTCGACACTGAACAGCCAGCACTTCTCATTTAGAGAGACAGAGATAATACGGTCAGGCATATTACCTGGGTCTTCTCAACAGATGGGTCTTTTTGATGTGATGTGTGTTATTGGGTGGTGATAGCAGGCTGCACGCCGTAGCTCCTGAGAGTGCTGATGTTGTTGCCTCTCCAAATTAGACTTAGCTGTGATCGGCTCGATGAACATCTCTCAATGTTTCAAACTGATCTGAGAGTCTTTTTCCAACCTAAGTTGCAGTCAGAAATCTGGCCTAGATCTCTTTTCCATAATATTCCTCTGCTACAGTGATTCCCAACCAGAAGTACTTATTTCTCACGGGGTACTTCTGCAGTTGCCGTGGGATAATTAAACTTAAACTAGCACGTGAGCAGAGAAGTCTAAAGAATTAAATGGACTAAAGGATAAATGGTTTAAACAGTTAGCTAAAAGTTAACAATAAATAGTTAAAATACTGTAGTTAGCCAACAAAATAGATTGTTAAAATGATAAGCTAAAAGTAATATATATAAACAATTCAAACGTCTGTCTTTTTACACTTCACAATGTAATAGGAGGAAAACTTGACCAACATTATCATAGTTTACAACTGCATGAGACCTTATTGTTACAACATCCACTTTTATATAGTCAATAGTTTTAATTAACATATTTTTATAGCAAATGTCAGTTTAAAATCAGTTTGGACTGGGGTTGTCATGAAGGGGTACGACAGCTCTTCTGATGGGGCTGTGGGGTTACACCTCAACAAAAAAAGGTTGGCAACCAATGCTTCTGTGTAGAACACTCGATAAGTTTGAAAATCTAAAACGCAGCTCTCCTGGCATAAGGATAGGCCGTATTTCCATCCATCATGCTGATGAAGATAGAGTAATGGAAGTTGGCGAATGCTATACAACTCTGAAGATGAGAAAGCATCATTACTAGAGTCCTCTTGGGAACGCTCCGTACCAACAGTCTATCCCGCGTAACATACTTGCTCATAATTTATTTACGCGGCAAGCTTCCCATGGACTCCGCTCTGTGTTTTTATTGCATGTGTGGAGGCATTTGAGAGGTATTTTCTTCTACCTCAGTCTGCTTGTGAACAAGACCAGCAAGGCAGTGTGTCCAGTACAGTAGTTACTACTACAAGTTAGTACTCATACTAACATAAGTATGGAAGGGGGGTGGATGTCTGGAATATTTGGCCTCGTCAAAATGGTGCTCTGTGGACCAGTTAGAGCATCTCTGTCAATACTGGCATTTAAAAGCCAGTACAGATGGTACATGTAACAATACTCTGTTTAAACAGGGCTCTGAGCCACGTTTCTTTATCAGCCCCCGAGATAGTTTTGGCAAAATCAGTTTCCAGTCCTTTTTGGGTACAACTTACAAAACTGGTTGACTTTTATTGGGTTTTCACAATATACACACATTCCCAGCCCTCTATACTTCAGTGTATTGCTCTCTCCTCTCATACCTCTCCTTCCCTGCCCTTTCCTGACTCCTGCTTCCTTCCTTCTCTCACTCTCTCTTCCCTTTCTACCCTTGCTCTGCCTGCTCTCCTCTTGTCTGCTCCCTCCCTTCTTCTCTCCCCCCTCTTTATTAATTTATTGGGTTGTTATTCTCCTTGCCTGGCTCTGCTAATGAAGGCAGGATGCAGATGAGGGTGAAGGTCGTCTCCGTAGCGATCGACCCTATCGCCCCGCAGTATGGCACTCTGACTGGCACAGGTCAGTGGCAGCTGTCAATCAACAAGCATGCACATTCACATGCATGCATGCACTCACACACACAATTTCTCCAAAAAAAAAAAATGCATACACGAAGATATGAGCTATTACAGTTAACAGTTCTTAATTAGCCATACAAATGTGGGTGCTTTGGAGCACAAACTTTGACAGTCATAGTGGTTTTGATTTATAACCCCTTAATGTAATACTACGTAATGTAGTAGGCAATAACATACAACCCCTAATCATAGTTTTTACACGTCTGTGAAATTGTGAGCATCTACACCAGTGATTGTTCCTTCCCAGGGTTGGGCATTTTTTCTAATTTTTCGAGGCCTGAGGATCTAAAACTGTTCCAAATTTAACCAGAAGTTTAAAAAGTAGAAGACTAAAAACTTTAATTTTGGGTAGCTTAGTAGGTAAACCTAGCTGTCCTCTATTTAGTCTGTTCTCTTTGATATAAGTCGGGTGGACAGTAAGAAAGTGTGCTACAAAACACAAGGGATGAACAGTGTATGTAACTTTATACAATTCAACAACAACACCAGAAACTAAAGCCTCTGAAATTATCATACAGTTGACACAATCAACACATCTGTAAAATAATATAACCTTCATTGAAGTAGAATTCATTGCTGTTGTATTAGACTAAATTTATTTTAACTAATAAGTTGAGTGAAAGTATTATGTAACGTTCTGTCAGTTGGTCATTCCACATCTTTGGTCCAGACCATAGACTGTATATCAATGGACAGCGTATGTATGACGTCACCCATTGGTTTGTGTTCATTCTGTCGTTGAGTTTGCCGTTACAGGTGCAGCCATCGTGGTTGTGGATGTGACGATTTTAGATGAGAAGGAGGAGTTAGGGAGGAGCGGCTTACACTCTCAATACGTTAAACACTTTTACTGGCAATCACATCATAGCCACGCCCTAAAACAATTTTAAAATTAACAAGACCATAATTCAAGAAATGAACATCCTTCTGTATTGCGGAAGACTTAGCAAAAACTAGCATTTGAGACCATGAACTCATTATGAAAATGTTTACTGAAGTAATAAATCAAGTAAGACGTGGGTCACTTTCACATAGACTTCTACAGAAACCGACCTCCTTTTGCAACCGTACGTGTCGCCCCTGCTGGAATTAAGATCAAATGCAGGTTTAAGGATCTTCCGCGAAAGAGATTCGTTAATATTTACAGTTTATGATCCAGACTGATATATCTCAACAACTATTGGATGGCTCGCTATGACATTTATTACAGAAAATCATGGTGCCCAAAGTATGAATATTAAAGGCTTTGGTGATCCCCTGAATTTTTCCTCTAGCGCCACAATGTGTTTGACATTTGTGGTTTTGAAGAATATGCCTTAACTTCTACAGTATTGGATTGATTGCCATCATATTTGGTGTTGACATCCATGCACTTCTCTGGAGGAATTGTTATCACTTTTTATGTAGTACAATCATCAGGTCAATATTTCAATTTGTCCAATAATATGGTTTAAGGCAAAATAGCTGCAAAACTAATGACATTTCTTTGCATTTCCTAGCATCCCATATCATGAAAATTTCACTTTATCACTTTATAACATTAATATGCATTCCCCCAGCCTGCCTATGGTCTCCCAGTGGCTAGAAATGGTGATAGGTGTAAACCGAGCCCTGGGTATCCTGTTTGTCTTTGAGAAAATTAAAGCTCAGATGGGCCGATCTGGAATCTTGCTCCTTATGAGGTCATAAGGGGCAAGGTTACCTCTCCTGTCTCTGCCTTTCCCGCCTAGAGCATTTGGCCTGCCCATGAGAGAGAGGCATCATGGCTTTCAAATGAGCAAAGTGGCAGTTGGTCAAGGCCCCCCCTCCTCTCCTCCTCAAAAGCTACAGACTCAGAAATGGCACATCCTAAGGAAAGCTCATTTTGGGAAATATACTTTAGATACAGTATTAGGGGACCACTAAGGCCTATATAAAAGCATCCAAACAGCACCATGTCATGGGACCTTTAAATAAGATGATGAACCTGGCCAACATTATATCTGCTACATTTGTCATTGTGAGTATGTTAGCATGTTGTTTCTGCTTTCCTCTTGTTGATCATATTTTGACCCTTGAGGGGGTCCTGACCCCCAAGATGCGAACCATTACCATAGCACATATAATGTTTCCAAAAGGCATAACTGCAACACGTACACACACAAATACACAGCCAGTCTTTCATTTAACACACATTAGCGTGGCCACAAGTGTCTAACCCCTGGCCTGTCGTTCATTGGCTTTGACATTGCTTCTTCCTGTGCCCCGTTTGCCAGTACTTGTAGCATTTACAACCTCTGCTCTTCATCACAGCATGTCAAGAGATTGTGTGTGTGTGTGTGTGTGTGTGTGTGTGTGCCCGCTTGTGCGTAATGTTTGTAAATGCACTCTCCTTTCAGACATTCTGTACGAATGTCAATTTTGTTCGTGGTTATTGTTGTGGGGTGTTTGTCTGCTCAGCCATGTTCTTGAGTGTGTTCACCTGTATCTGGGCGCGTGAATGTGCATGTGCACAAGCCCCCCCCACAGACACACACACACACACACACACACACACACACACACACATACAAACATATATATCTCTATTAGCAGTATAGTAGTGTTAACAGTGTTATGCCATGCGTGAACCTCCCCACCTTTCCCTCATATCTATGCAAAGCTGGGGTCCTGTCAATCAGTCACCTTGGTGACATAGAGCCCCACCTCCCCAATTAGAGCTGACAGGGCAGGATTAGGAGGGGGGCGGGCCCCCGCCGACCTGCCTACGTGTCAATCACGCGCCGGGCATCCACACGCCTGTTTACTGTCAGATCCCATCTCCGTCTGTCAGACTGCACGGCAACCGTCGCTGAGGGAGGAGAGGAGGAGGGTGGGGGGGAGGCGGAGAGGGGGGAGGAGGAGATCTGATCAGAATTAACTATGCTTCTCCCCACAGACCGGCCGTGCTTTTAATTCATGAAAGGGATGAGAGAAAAGTGGGAAGAGAGGGAGTGATAGAGGGAGGATAGCATTTAAAACCCAGAGCAGGGCCTTCTTTAGAAGTTTTCAGAGTGATGTTTCTTCTCTCCCTGACAATCACTTTTCTTCTCCCGCTGACTCTCTTTCGCTCTCTCTCTCTCACTAGACTTCTTTCGAAGGTGATTCATGCCGCTTTAAAGCTGCTACAATTCATCAAGAGCCTTCCTCTCTTTCTCTCTCTCTCTCTGAAGTTGTTATTTGACCCTGGTTTTTTAAAGTCGCACAAATATGTATTAGTGTTTTTTTTTGTTAGAGAGTTAAGGTCAATTTATTTAGTTCTGCACATGCTCATGCAAATTTGTGTCTCTGTTTCAGTACGTGTCTGGGGATGAGGGTCCTGCCTACACACCTACAGTATGTGAATGCATAATGTTGTTATGCTCCTTAGACTGTGTGCTTTAAAGCCGTGTACACAATGTTTGTGTGTGTGTGTGTGTGTGTGTGTGTGTGTGTGTGTGTGTGTGTGTGTGTATTCGTGGCTCTGTGGTCCCTGGTGTGTGTGTGTGCATTTCTTCTTTTTTAGGGTCTCTGGTGGTGGCCTTACTTTGACCCCGGTGCCCTCTCTCTAATCCTTTAGCAAATGAGGTCTGTGTGTGGGGGTGTTTGGGGGTCTGCGCCAAGCCACAGTTTTAGTATTCGAGGGCCAGAGTGAAGGTCCTGGGGTTATGAGGGATGAAGAAGAGGGAAACAATAGATTGTGCTGGAAGAAAAGATAAGGATTTGTCAACATTGTGTTGGCCACCAGTGGTCATATGGGATTGTCTCATTATCTCCGCCAAAGAGCGTATGCTTTTTGTCCCATCATAGTTGTTTGTTTGTAATTAGCAGGAGCAAAATATACTAGATGCATTGCCATTGGTGGAAAGCATAGTCCAAAAAGATTTTAGGTTTTTTGGTGTAGATAACTTCACTATGTTGCCGTTTATAAACCACTTAAACTTTTTTCAGATTCCTTGGTTGGCCTAGCCTATTTTTTGCCTCAACAGAACACTCTTTATTTCATCCAATCTTCAATCCATAACACAACATACATAATGTATTTGGAAGATAACATGGCATCATGACGTGTACATACCGTATATACACGCCAACTTTCTTAACCCTCATGTTGTAGTCGGGTCAAATTGACCCATTTTCCTATATCAATGTTCTTTTTAATTACCCAAAATAACGTGATTGATTCCACACAACACTCTTTGACAAGTACAAATCTCTACTTTCATGAATTAAGTCTTATTCAATTTTATAGCATTTGAAAAAAAAGTGAAGTGGTTTTGAAATAGTATTGAGTAAAAGTTGACATATTCCAGTCTGGGATTATCCATCAACATACATTCCTTTATGACTAAAATGTCTAAATAATTCCTAAGTTCTGCTTTTCTAACTCAAACATTAGGTATAATTTATTTATAAATGAGATTTATTGACCATAAATTCAAAAATAACTGTAAAACTAAAGTTCATTGTGTTGAAAACATCAGAAAAGTTGAAAAAAACATTAAACGTGTTAAAAAAAGGGACAAAAACAGAATAAAACTTAAAAACGTCGACAAGAAGCCTCAACAAAAGTGTTGATTTTCAATTTTGACGGGAACACAACACAAGGGTTAAAGGAACACGCAATGGTTGTTGAAATAGGGCGTATCACGGTCTCCCCTAGCTGTAGATACTGTAAGTGGCCCAAAGCATTTTTGGTCTCAGTGCATGCATTGTTTTAGTCCGGATTAAGAGATTGGGTGGAAACACAGTTGAAGCACTGGCCCAAGTCAATATCTGCCTAGGAAATCCTCTAGTCTTAATCTGCATTGCTATTTGTGCTGGTTGTGAATACGCAGGCCACAAGAAGTAATTAGGTTGTTGTTTTTTGTTGGCTCACTTTTACTCACAACAGGCTAACTGGCAAAATAGGATTCCATTCACTACGCCGAATGTGTTGGCCCACCTATCTACAGCTAGGGGAGATCCTGATAAGCCCTGTTTCAACAAACAGTGGCGTGTTCCTTTAAGCCAAATGGCATGTTTTGAGCTATCCACGTGTATGTATAGGCTACGCTGTATGTGTACACATATTCGCCGTGTTATTGCCACTTGGCGTGTTATTGCGAGAAGAAAGCTACAGTTAGGTTTAGGAAAAGAAGAAACCGACGGTTGAGTTTAGTAAACATGACACGCGGGACACAACCCCCTGTCTCCTGGGTGAAAGTCCTATGTTTTACCCATCCACCACCCCGACCAACCTACGTGGACCGTTCATGCTACCCGCTACGGCGTAAATTCACATGCTATTGCAAGGTAATGTAAGTCAATCGAGTCCAAACGGAGTTGACATACACGCTAAAAAAAATGTGTCTTGATAACATGCATGCATGTTAACATGCTGACAGGCATACAAATTGGCGTGTCATACATACATTTCATGAGATCAGTCTGTGGAAGATACTAAACAAAGTTATTAATTTGTTTTTTTGACATCATGACTGTGGTGCCAGACATGGCCAAGGCTATCTTGAACCCATTGTGCAATTGCAACCACATCTAGATAAAATGTGAACCTCTTTACTCCAAGCAATCGTGAAAAAGTAGATGGCTTATCATCTATAGGTGGCGCTACTGTAAATTATACTTTTGATTGGCCTTAACTTACTGGTCATAAGTCTTGGCATAATTCATCTTTGTACAACAAAGAGTTAAACCTTCACTAACTGAATGTGTGTCCACATGGGAGCAGCAACACAACATTGACATATTATCACTTAAGTTGATATGACAAACGTGTTAGCTCATTCACTCATTTACTCATCCAGCTGTTACAGAGCAACATTCATTTTGAGTTGCGTTTCTTATCACCTGGTAAATGTAAGTCCTGAAGAGCTGCAGATTATGGTGATAATATTCTGGAGGTTCATCACTATGTGACCTCTCTCGCAATGTTTTCACATCGTCATTTGAAACATTGTCATCAAAATATCGATAATAGCCGCTTTAAAGAAAACTCATCAGAATGTCATATTTAGTTCAGATTTAGATGCACATTAAAACATTTTCTGTTAATTAAAATGAAAAATTAAGTGCAGCCTTCGGCGGAGTTGGGAGCTCCCTGAGGTAGTTATCTCTATTTCTTCCTTCCACATTGTCTCTTGAACTGTATATTTTTGCATTTTGTCTGCATGATTGTGAAGGTGAATTAATAAATGTCAGTTTATTTTGGATACAGTTTGTCAGCCATCATGCAGCATGCTGCTGACAGGTATACATGTACCATGTCATTTCTGCTGATAGCTGTATGTTCTCAGTATTTGTTGGTACCTGGCATATGTGGATTGAACATGTTAGTGTGTGTTTGCATTAGAGTTTTGTTGCAGGGTTGAGGCTGAGTCTGCTCAGGTGTCTGTTGGTGTCTGTTAAACGACCTCGCTGCAGGGAACAGGCTATCAGGCTTAGAGGGAGGCTATCATGTTAATTACTTTACACACACCCTGTCAGCCAAGCGTGCAACCGAACTGCTGAGCTCACATACACACACACACACACACACACACACACAAACAATCACACATGCACCTTGGCACAAACATTGTTAAGCTCATGCACGTACACACGAGCCGTCTTTCTTTCATTTTTGTCGTTTTTCTGTCTTCCCACTCTTGCTGTTTGAAGGCCTTGGACATCAATTCCCTTTTGCTTTCAAGAAAGATTGTTTTATATTCAAATCAATTCAAGTCCGTCCTGTGAAATTAATTGACATTCATTCGATGATTTTAAATTCCTCCGAGACTGTTCTTTTGTTTCAGGCTGTCAGCGAGCTGCAAGTGAGATCCGGCTAAATGTTTTGTCATCTCACACTCCAGGGTAAGCCTGCTCCAAAGCATGAGCCTGAGGTCAGCTTAACCTCCGCACAATCTCGTCTCTTGCCGTCTTTACCACTCGTGATGCAGGGGGAACGATACCGATTCATGACGGGTGAAGCTCATTCTTCAGAAGCAGCCTCATATGTCTCCTCAGGAGGCTTTTTTTCAGAATCATGTCCGTTGTTTTGAATGGCGTGTCCAGCGCTCTCAGGCCAGGGAAGCAGAGGAGTGGGATTGGCTGGCGGTTGATGCCTTTAGTTAAATGATGCTGGCACACAGAGGGATTGCTTTGGGAAGTTGTCATCCATCATCATTTTAGAATGACTCAAAGCAGCCCTCTGCTTTTGGGGTTATGGTCTGGGATCCATGATTGATGTGAAGTGGATGTGTGTGTTTGAGAAAGGAGTCAAAAAGAGTATTTGTGTGCTAAAAGATGAATTAAAGATAGGCTACTAGTTAACGTTCATCTGGAGACATGTGTTTAATTTTCCCTCTGTTCTTTTTTATGTTCTGTTAAGAGGAAGTTAATAGAAGCTCCTGATTAAAGTTATACTAACTCAGATAATAATGATCAATGTAACATTTTGTGGATCCTACCAAGTGGAAAAATGTCTATAGCAATTTATCTTTGAAGGAGCTCTGATTTCTTGCACATCTCTTCCCCATTTTGTATGTGAGTGCCTGTTCATGTGCCTGGATGCACCCCCGTGTGTGCATTATCTTATTTCTTTAAGCTGAAGCACTTTGTCTGTATTTGCCTTTCTCCCTCTTCCATTTCCCGGGTTCAAGTCTCACCTAAGTTAATTCTTCAATTAGTGTGATCCCGATATTCAAGAGAGATCATGGAGGGAGCCCCGCAAATCGATGTCCAATTAGCAAAGGCTCCCTAGCCCAGAGAAGAGGGGGACGCCCGTTGTGGTCATCTTTAGAGAACAGAAGGTTAAGGTGGGGTCTGGAGTTGAAGGTAGAGGTTTAGAGTAGAAGAGATTATAAAAGAAGAAAGGAGAGGAAGCATTAAAGAGGGATGAATTGTGGGTGAGAAGAAAGCATTCAAGGTCTCTAAGTGGGTGGAGGTGAGGAGGGACCATTGGGGTCTGAGGAGGTGGGGGTGTAGATGTTAGATGCTCAATCAAGCTGCGTGGGGACAGTGTAATTAATCCATTGAAGATGTCTGATTGCAGATGACTTTGGGAATACCAGAGTGGTGGCTGGGTCTCGGGGAAAGGGGGGAGGGCAGGAACAAGATGGATGCAGGGATGCGAGGAGTGGAAAAGCGGAAGGGCAAACAGAGGGAGAGAGTGAGATTAATGGAGACAAGGGAGATACAGTACCTTTTTTAAATGAGAAGGATGAGTTTCAGTGACAATGTAAGAAAAGGAAAGAAGGGGGGGAAAAGAATTGATCATGTTAGGGTTAGGTCGAACCATCCCTCACAGCGCTGTAGGGATAAAGACCTCCACCAGATGTATGTAAAGAAAGAATCACAAGGCTTGCTAACTCATCCCTGAGTTTCTCACTGTTAAAACACTCTCTCACGAGACAAATGAGTCTCTATGCTGTTCTAATGCTAATATGCTTTTAAGGCACTATTAGCCAGCAGAGTTTCGCTTTTATTTAATGGCCTATTCATTTGTTTGAATGCTTTTCCTCTCGGTGGATACTCCACAGAGTTGGCTTGGCTTTAGCTCAGCTCCTGAACGGCACATGATTTACTTACCCACAGGCTAAGCCTTTATAATCTAATTGAATTTGATAAAGCAGAGTAATCATCAGAGTATTATGCCGAGTACTCATCATACTGATATGGTAATGTTTCCGTGATTAAATGTTTTCATTAAGGGTTGTCTGAATGTGTTTTAGGCTGCATTCACTTTGTTGCGGTACGCAGTTGATGGTGGAGCAAATGTTCATTGTTTTCAGCAAGAGAATGACAATAAACCATGCTGGATATTCACAAGGCGCTACCTTTCACACATGCAGGTTGAAAATGCTGACAAAAGTTGAATTCTCCAAGTGTTTGACTTCTTTCATGGCAGAGAACACAGACTGGATCTTGACAAGTCAAGAAAGCCCTTTTTCCTCTCTTGACAATTCAAGTCAAATGGGTGCACACACATGTACAAAGAGTGCCGTCTGTAAGTAGTATGACAGTGACCCATTTTTGTTTTGGCTCTGTACTGGCTTTATTTTTTATTTGTTTAGATTTTCATTCTTATGTTGACTCTGTCTCTGTTCTATGCCTGTCGCTTTAACTGTTATTGTAAAGCACCTTGTGACGTCAAGAATTTCAATCCGATTAAAGCTGCTTTAAACTTTAATTTTAGTGTTTGCATTCATATCAGATGAGTAGTGTAGCAACTGTAGCCCTTTTTATATGTAGTTGCTAACATTGCTACATGTTAAAATACAGTACATCTAACTAAAATGGAAATAGTCCGTCTGTCCATCGATTCTTTGGACAAGTATGTAGTGTATTGAGAGAAGACCCTCAACTGTTTGCTCTCCGTTAATCACTACAGTACACTCAAGAACAGATGAAGACAGAGAAACTGAAGATGTTACATTGTAGCTAACTCAAATAATTCAAGCATCAGCAATGTAACTTTTAAAATAAACACTTTTCTTCCCAGAAAAAGCCTGTCCCAAATAGCTAGCTGTTAGAAAATGATGTGTATACTCTAGCATTGCTAGGGGACGCAACTATGTCATGGCAGGTCTTTTGCCTAGGACCCAAAGAGGTGCAGTGTCGAGTGGGAAGTTGGTTGGATGAGCCTTTCTTGAGAAAGTTGCAAGCAGCAATATCATTTTGAACCGGCACTGCACTGTTATGAATACAATCATCATATTAATATTTGTGTCCATGTCTTTGCAGTCAATAACCACTTATAGACCTCAGCATCTACTTTATATCATCCCTAGTGATGCGCTACCAGATCTGTACTGTAACCAGCTTCCATTTAGCCTCGTTTTCACCCATCAGTCTAGTTCAGTTGTGTTGTTACAAATTAGAATGATTATTTTTGCATTTCAGTTGTCAAAAGTTGTGAATGGCACCAATAGAGCCGTTCTATTCCATCCTGTTTTTTCGTTACTTTCTGTTGAGGTACGTAGCATACTAAAAGACAGAGCTAGAAATACTGCAGTCTGTAATTGGTGCAGAAATTCCTCTGAATCTTTGGTGAAGAGAAAATACAGCAAGAGCTAAGTGTAAAAGTGAGAAATAAAGGTTTTTCAGCTCGTTTCTCAGCACATGGCTGTCCGCTGCTCTTACCATCCGATAACAACCCTGCATACATTTAAGAGTCTGTCCTCTGCGGTGAGAACGCAAAACAGATTTAATGTTTAGGTTTGTGTCCTGACTGGTTACCTACAGTTCCAAAGGTATTATACCAAAAGTGTTTGATGGGAAAGCGTCTTTTGGGTTTGTTTCCGGGGGTTCTGCAGGTGTCTAGTTAGGCCAGTCAATACTATTCCACTGTTTGCCCCACACTCTCCTCGTTTGCCTTGTCTGTATATTTATATTCATTGTCCGGTGTATTAAAACGATAACCATTCTTAGACTTTTCACCTAATATGAATGAAAACAACCTTCAAATGTAAAAGCTGAGAGTCAGCACTTGAACTTCACTTCAAATCCAATTCGGACTGCAGATCCTAAACATTGTAATCACAGTCCTGCTAAGTGTGGACCACACAGTACATTTATACCACTTGCTGGCATCTTCTAATGAAAATAAGGTTGTGTGTGGAGATCCTTTTTCCTTCAAAATGTTTTACAGTCTGAGCAAAGACGAGATTTCAAGTTTTGGTTTGGCTTCACTCACATTTTCCTTCATGTTTTCATTTACAGAAGGAATTACAGTTAATAATTAATGCAAAAATTCAACCTTTAATGCATTCAATGAATAATTGAAAAACAACATGATGCTATTTAATGGATTGCTTTTTATGTATCTGCATGGGTGGAATGGTCAAGGCCTGTGTTTATTAAAATCGCCATGGCAACAAAGAGGGCGTTTTGCACTTAGCTGACATCCTGCAACGCTGACCGTCATTAAATTTAATTTTAAATTGAGATTAACCCACACAATTGGTCTATATTACATTTAGCATTTTAATGGAATTATCTAATGAGGTGACTGTATAGGACAATTAATTGTAAAACCGTGTCTGTGCAAACGTCTTTCAGGAGGGTTTGATAGTAACAAGCGTGCACAAAATGCTTGTTTGTGCATGTGTGAATCAGTATTTATGTACTGCATATCTGCCATTATTAATAGATAAATGTGTTCCGTATAAATGCACACACATACCTGCCAACATCATGATACACTACATAGCTTCATAACTCACTTCTGGCTCGAGCCGGTTTTCTCAGTAGTGAACAGTATAATTTCTACGGGAGACTTTGAGGGAAACATGAGGTCTTGAATGAAAATAATGGGAAGATAAACAGTGGCAAAATAGAAAATTAGAGGAGAGAACGGTGAACAGAAAGATGACAGTGTGAGATAGAGTGATAGGTAGATACAGGAAGACTGCAGTGAAAGTAGTCCAGAGTGTAGAAAAACAGTGACAGGCAGTGGCAGAGTGGAGGGAGAAATGTAACAGACAGACTCGGGGAGCGCGAGGAAGAGAGAGACAGGCAGAGACAGACAGAGCGAGAGATAGACAGTGACAGAGGGAGAGATAGACGAGCCGTGTGAGGATGCAGAGAGTGTCCCCCTCTCTCGGCTGCTGCCAGAGGCAAACAGACAGCCTCTCTGCTGGTGGAATGCTAATGCAACAAGCTGCTCCTCTCTTGTCTTCCCTCCCTTCTTCACCTTTCTTCTTCTTTAACTCTCCTTTGTGCAGAAAGTTTAGAGACTATAGACACAAGCATTGACTTTTATAATGGACCCCCGCGCTTTTATATTATGTGATCTGTCTGCGCATGTTGGTTCTGCAAATCAGGCACAGTGAGTGTCTTTTCATCAGATGACTTTAATGGGATATTAGGTGTGTGTGTGTGTGTGTGTGTTGAGAGGAATCTTAGATGAGTTATTATTTGACCTCTCTCCTGCACCCAGCCACCAAGTCTTATACCGACATCATGTTTGTCTGCAGTTCAGTAGCCATGGCTACTACGGTGTCAGTTGGGGGTTGCCATGTCAGGGGCCAATAGAAGGTCAGTCAGTCGACCTCTCTCTGTCTGTGTCACAGTTGGCTGGCCTCTGACCCCCCCCAGCCCAAAAGAGAGACACAAAGCAGTTGTTCGGGTGACGACAAATGTGTCCTGGCTTTATCGTCCAGGCAGGTTGTTAACTTCCATTATTTAAGACATTCACATCACATCACACTGAGACACGTCCGCAAGAAAAGACAGCAGGTTTTTTTCCTCTAGAACTCCGTCACATTTTCCTGCTGTGGCAACAGTCATCAGTTCTCAACTTCAGGCAGGACATAACCTTGAGTGGAACAAGCCGACTGCGCCTGTCTCCCACTCCCCGCCCAGTATGTATGTATGTCTGTCTTTCTGTCTGTCTGTCTACATGGAGATGGCAGCTTCTGAGAAATGGCGACACACTTTGAAGTGTGATCCATTTAGATAGTGGCAAGGTTCTCTCCCTGTGCACATGCATGCACGCTTACGCTAAACACACACCATGCAATAAACAAACACGGTTGCACTCGCTAACACACAAACCTGTGTGCACGCGGACACAAAGAAACAGATCTCACACACACACACACACACACACACACACACACACACACGGCAGTCTCTTGACATACACTTGCCTGGTTGACAAGTCATCTCAGATAAGCTTGAGTGACAGGTAGAGAGTGTTGACTTCTAGTGTGTGTAGAACACTCTGGTAGATATCGCTACCTTATGATTATTGTATTATACAGTATTTACTTAATCAGATTTGTATAATTTACTTCTAAAATAACAGGTATCTGTTTGTAACAGATGTTGGGCAGATATTTATTTTCCATTTTGATCTTTCTGTCAAGTTCATCTTGTACTGAGTATTTTCTTTTCCTTTTTTTAAGAGGCTGCCTCCCTCTGTTCCATTTCGGTTGTTAATTTCCCTGCCACCTTTTTTCTATCTCTGTTCAAACATATTGGACTGCCTTCGTCATCTAGAGAGAATCTTGTCACTTTTTGGCAACAGATGTATGTTCAAGCTATATTTTGAAGATTCAGACCTTGAATTCCCGCTCGCTTACACTCCCTATATATCCCCAGGCCTCCCCGTGCTCCATTCCTCTATTTTCTTATCTACTTTCTTCTCCTACTTGCTCTTCTATGTCATTGCCAAATCTCTCCTGTCTGCTCCTTTCTGTCTTCTCCTCTCCCTCCCTCCTACCTCTCTCTGTTTCTTTTACACACCCTGTTCTCTCTCTATCAGTCTCTCTATTCTGTGACTGCTCTGGCTGGTCCCCCTGTGGCACACCGTGTCGTGTCCCTAATTTATTTATAATTAGTGCTCTTTGTCGGGATGCGCGGGGAATGTTAAAGTACACGCCACCTCACTCTGGGTACAAATAGGCTGGTGTTCCTCCATCCTCTCCGCCGGCCCCAACTGCCCAACCGACACGGCCACTGGGATGGACAGACCTCACATCCCAAACCCAGACGTTTAAAATTATAACAACTCCATATAGCCTGTGCAGTGCAAGGACCCTGCCTCTTGTCAAGTCTATAACTGAGTCCTCACACACTTATTTTGTTAGAACAAGTTATTGCAAGTCATTCAGTAATACATTTCTAGTGAGTGAGTGTCTGTATCAAAAAGGGAAAAGGCAGTTTTCTGCACTAGAATCAAGAAAAATGCACCTTTTATGGAACCTTTTTTCAACTCTTTTAAGCAAATAAGACTTTTAGACAAAAATGATTTAATAATAAATGAAGTTTACACCCTGGCTGACACCTGCTGAGATACAGATACACATTGTCTGTGCGCTCACCTGTGCAACGCCTGAATGCAAAACAGAATAACAAGATGGGACAACATGTAATCTGAAAGTGTAATTTATTAAACATCCTGTTGAATTTTAATGGCCATAACTCATAAAGTTGAGTTGTTTTGGGGGTTTGAGCTGCTGGAAAAAAAATATTTTTTATCACACCACATTAATGTCAACGCTGTCTTTACACATAACGTACATGAGCAGGAATGACGGCGCTGACAGGACTCGCTGAGTGTGTGTGTGATCAGCCAGGAAGAGCTTTTGTCCTTGGGCTGAGAGGGCACCTGGCTCCTCTTCCCGTCCTTGTGATCTCTCTGTTCCCTCTCTCTCGTGCCGCTCTATCCCTTCTCTATCTGTCTCTTTCTCTCTTCTCTCAGCTCCAATCCCTTCATCCCCCCATCTCGCGTTCTCCCTCTCCTCTGCCCAAGGCAATGCCGTCCTGCAGGCTTTGATCAGGGGGCCAGGGAGGAGAGAGGAAGTGGGTCAGAAAGTTGTGCTGGAGACTGCAGGAGAACAAGGCTGGAATATCGAGTAGGTGAGGCTGGGAGAGGGAGAGATGGGGTAATCTAGTGAGAAAGTGATAGAGTGAGAGAGGGTGAGATAGTGGGGGGAAAGAAGAGGGAGAGAGTAGGTAAAGAGGAAGAGAGTAGGGGTGAATTGGGGCAACCGTGGGAGGGAGGGGGCGCTGCCTGAACTAGAAGAGTAGAAGGAGATAAAAAGAAAATGAAGAGCGCAACAGGAGGAGATAGAGGAGAAGGACGTGGGAAAGGAGAGGTGTCTTCATTTACTGAGAGGAGAAAAAAAAGACAACACATTTGTCTTGAACGTGATGCTCAGCATTTAAACAGCAGGTTGGAGGATAAGGCCCTGTTTTAACTAATCTACACAGCGCAGGACAGATAGTTCAGCTCAGTGTGTTTGTGTTTGCATCGGCCTTGTGTGTGTGTGTGTGTGTGTGTGTGTGTGTGTGTGTGTGTGTGTGTGTGTGCATGCAGCATAGTGCTTGACTGTGGCTCTTTGTTGTTTTTTTTAAGATCATTAAGATGCATGGTTTATTAATATTCAGATCAAACCATTAATATTCGCACAGTGTTTCTGCTCTCCTTGTGTCGTCAGCTCACCTGGGACTGGGGAGGGCAGAGGGGGAAAGAATGGAGTGGGGGGGGGGGGATGGAGTGATTTAGTTGGACTTCTGGAGAAGAGGGGAGCAGAAGGTACAGTAGAGGTGGTGGAGGTCCGGTGAGGGGTTGGGTGTATTGTGATGGGCAATCTGGCCGTGCGGGGCGGGGGGCGGGGGGTGGAAGGTTGGGAGTGTTTCGAGGGTCCACCACTGGGACTGTGAGGTGAGAGGGGTGAGGGATTTTAGGAGGAAGCAGAGGGGGTTTGATTTTGGAATAATTGGGCCAAAGGGAGGCTAACCATAAACACACACACACACACACACACACACACACACATTTAACAATACGAAAACACTCATGTTCATATGCACTTTTAAGTATGTAGTACATGGGCAGATTCATATGCACACATTCACACAAATGTGTGTAAATGAACAATGGATGTGCACACATATACACCTTCCTTATATTTCTACCCACATGCAAATGTTAATGTACACTAACTCTAATTGCCCACACACACACACACAACCACACACACAAAACCGTCATATAGTCTCATTTTGGGCTTTAACCAATTGTTTTTATTTTTGGCTAATTTGTCAATTACTTTCCCAAAAAATCATTGAACGAATTGGTCTGCAAAATGTTTTGTCTGGCCAATAGTCCCAAATGCAAAAAGATAATTAATGTATAGAAATTTGTAATGATGCTTCAACCTGTAACTGTAGTTTTACTTTAGTTTGATAATTGACCTTTACAGCAATTAATTGATTATCAAAATTGTCCATATCTTCAGTCTGTCTAATAAATGATCAACTCATTGTTTCAGCTCCACTCACATTCATATGAATATATGCACTTCATTGCTTCCTGTATGCCTACATGTACACACACACGCACGCACACACACACACACACACACAAGCTCTCCAGTCCGCTACAGATATACTCAGGCATGCACGAAAGCGGACAGCAAATTAAAGTGGTAATTACTTTTAAGCCCAGAAAGGTGAAGGATTGTATGGCAGGGAGCAATGGGTCACTGTTGAATAGAGAATAGCAGAGCAGGCAGACAGTATGAAAGGCAGATATGCATCTCAATGAAATATGGAGGAGCATTCTCAACAAAAGGCGAAATGGCTCCTTAATGGCCACATGCCCTCAAAGAATTATTGTCTGATAGATTGGGAATATTATCTACTCTATGGCAGTTATCTTTAAACACCCTTTTATACTTATCAGCTGTGTGCGCTGCTGAGGGTAAGGTGAAGGAAACATTGTGTTTTCATAGTTTTAAATACTACACTGACAGCCATGGAAGAAAGTATTTCATTTCTTGACAAACGGATGTCAGAAAAAAACAAATTATTTTTAATGTTGCAGAGATGACTGCATAATGGTCATCATTATTTCAGATTTGTATGAAGGTTACGCTTCTATCTATTTAAGGGTATATCAGTAGTTTTTTCCTGGCTTTTACATCCTGGTACAGGTCATGCTAAAACAATACTGGATCTTACACATAATGCAACTTGATTGTGTCTTCCCAGGCCAGTACTACTACACTGATTTTGAAATGGATTTTCCCCTTTAGAGACCTCTGTGAAAAAATACCAATTATTACTTGACTATCAAGAACAAATCATCTCTTAATTATTTAAGTGTTAGAATAATATTGGGGGAAAGTGACGAACTTAAACTTGATGAAAATAGTCATCATTTTCTTCAGCGTTCACTACTCTATGTTGAATGTTGCCCAAAGAATCATTTTTATCCAAAAAAGGAAGACTGTCTATCTATTTGTGATAAGTTCTTCTTTATGTGGTCTGTACATTCAGTTTACTGTGTTAAAATGAAATATCAATATGTATATGTCTGATGTAGCCCAGTCTATTTTGGGAAGTATTTTAGCAGAGCAACTTCATTTCCATTCACTGCACAAACAGTGTGATTTTAGGTGTAAGAGTCTGCCAGTTTTCACCGTGTTTACTTAACACAGAAACAGAAAGCAGTAGTTCAGGAGACACATACTGTAGTAAATCTGATCAAATCTTGCACATTAAACTGTCAAATGTTGTTCTCCCTGTCATTTATGATTACTGACGTCGGTTAAAGTGTGGCTCGAGTAAACGCTCGTGCTCGTCACCTAATGAACACTGAAAACAGCATCTCATGGTCTTACGGTCTCGCCAGCTCGGTATTACTGTATAACTTAAGTTTTCTTTTGTTAAACATCTGCTTCCAATATTAAAAATGAACATTTCCGCTCAATTTACATTGATTCTTTAAAGCTCAATTTAATTCTTTGTCCAGAATTTTGAGCTGCGCAATAGCAAATACAGAAGTTGAAATTAGCTTTACCTGATCCAGCAACAATTAATAATAATTTGAAAAGGGCTATTCTGCAGAATCAGTACTGTTACCTTAAAGTATATTTTGCTGGCATTACTTATATGCGTTTACCTAAAAATTATTTTGCATGGAGGATTGAAGTTAAGAATCTGAGCATTTCTTTTATTACTGTTCTTTTTGAACTGTGTTTCTGAAAAAGGCTTCTGTCACTACATTGAACTGACCACAGCCGATAGCATGTGTAGACAGGCGGAGAAACAAGGCCAGACAAGGGTGTGACTGTCTAGCCGACTGCAACAATCGCCACACGCTATTCCACATGCGTGTGCAGACCCACACACAAACACACACACTGACTAAGGATTTTTAGTCTTATTTACCCACTCAATTCAATTACATTTCTCATCCATCAGGTCCGGTTAATTCTCCAGCCAGAGTTTGGAGTTTTTGTTACTTCCTGGAGCACCTTGATTTGTGAAGGGAACACCTGTAATACCGCTCCGCAAGGCAAGCCTCCGGTACTAAACTAAGTCAGCGAGGGCTCAAACACACTCTGACACACACACACACACACACAGAGTCAGATATTCCCTGCAAGTCTCCTTCAAGGACGCCTGGGGAAGACTTGGAGGACAAAATCACACACTCCCTTTCCCAGTGTCTCAGACGCGCTGCACTTCTAATTTAGACAGAGACTCCTCCAAAAAGACTAGGCACACACAAACTTAAACTCTCCTGCATAGACACACACTTACATACTTAAACACACAAATACCCTGAAAGGCCCTTCCACCATCCGTATGAGAAAAGCAGGACAATTTTATGTCTGTGCTGTTGCTCTCTCCTGCTCTCAGCTGTTTCTGTGTGTGTGTATGTGTATGTGTGAGTGTGTGTGTGTGTGTGTGTGTGTGTGTGTGTGTGTGTGTGTGTGTGTGTGTGTGTGTGTGTGTGTGTGTGTGTGTGTGTGTTTGTGTGGGGAGGGGGCTCATTGGAACTCTTTGACGACCTCATTCACTCCCGTCTTCTCCCCCTCGGCTGAACCATAGCCAACATGACCAACAATGAGGCGGGAGGGTGGGAGTTGCACAAAAAACACTGAATGCGTCTTCATTTGCCTGAACTTTTCACACGTCTTTTTCCTTTTGTTGCTAACCGCCCGTTCACTGCAGTGCAAAGAGCCGCTCAGCCTGTTTCCGCTGGCAAGACAGCCCACCAAAGCAGCACTTTCCCCCTCCTCTGTCACCCCTCTCTCCTCCTTCCCACAATGTTAAGCCCATTTTTAGCTTGACATAATCTGAAATGGTACTTAAGTGAATTTATGTCTACCTCAGTGCATTAACTTTTGCTATTTCCTCCTTTATGTTGCTGTTTTTTTTGTAGTGGGTGCAGCGACTGGAGGGAGCAAGAGGGAGGGAGAGATTTGAAACTCAGACCACGGAGTAGACAGCCTATCAGTATTCAGTAGAGAAAGTGAGTGATGGAGGCAGAGAGAGAGATGGAAAAAGAGAGGGAGGGAGGGAGAGAGAGAGAGAGAGAGAGAGAGAGAGAGAGAATGGGAGGAGGAGGGGGTGATGTATCAATATTCCGAGTAGTGTTTGAGGGCAAGGGGAACGAACAGAGGAGAGGGGGAAGGGGGAAGGAGGGAGTGAGAGTACTTGAGTGAGTCTCTGAGTGTGATTATTTGTTCACGTATGCACTGTGTGTGTGTGTGTGTGTGTGTGTGTGTGTGTGTGTGTGTGTGTGTGTGTGTGTGTGTGTGGCTCTGAACACATGTTGATTATAGGTTGTACATACAATCATTGGAGGAATGTAACGAAATACATTTACCGAAGCACTGTACTCTAGTACAATTTGTAGGTACTTGTACTTTACTTGAGTATTTAAAATCTTTATTGACTATTTTAGAGTGGGAAGACACTTATTAGCAGAGCTTGTTTCATACCATTAATTTAAAACTGCTCCCTCCATCACTATAAGAGGCAAACATTTTTTTAATTCACAAGGAGCACCCAGAAAGTGTTGCCTCCGACAGATTCATCTCATTATCAAACGATTTCCCCGAGATGTTATCCAAAGTTTTGCCTTGTATGATTAAAGAGGATCAACTAGGCTTCATTAAAGGTCACGGCTCATGTGTTAATATCAGAAGATTACTAAATGTTTCAGATATGTTAGCAACAAGCACTCTCACTGAGGGTTTTTTGGTAGTTTTTCTCTGTTGATGTGTGCGTGTGTGTGTGTGCGTGCGTGCCTGCGTACGTGCCCACTCGTAGAATAAAAGCTTGTTGTCAAAAACTAGTTGTCAAAACTTCACAGGGGGGACCTTTAAAGTGCCTTTAAGACAGGGGGCACTTTAACATTGGAACAATTTGGTTAAAACGGTAACTGTATTTAATATATAATAATTTTAAGTGTTAAAAGGTCCTTTATGTCAGTGGCGATGGTAATGAATCCAGACGGTGCAGAACAATAAGGTTCATCTGAGTGGCATCAGACAAGGGTGCCCACTGTCTCCACTTCTGTTTGCACCTGCAGTCAAGCCATTAGCTGTAGATAGAATTTTACCTTTTTTTGCCTCAAATAGTGGGACATTGTTATAGATTATGGATGGATGGTTCAACAAATTGTATTACTATGACATAGGGCTGACGTCTCCGGGTCGGTTGGCCGATTGGTTGGGTGATTTGGTCTTGTATATCCAAATTCTCATTGGTCGGACAATCACTGGTGTAACCCTAACCCGATCTTTCTTAACCTTTGTGTATAGCTGCTTAAATCTAACCACACGCTAACCATAGTGGTGGCATTGTTGGTTATGGATGGTAGAACTGTAATATCAATGTTTTTAAGGATGAATGAATTGAACAGATCAGAACACAGCTGATATGAGTTGTGACTTGAACAGTTTTGTATTGGTGGCTGACAAACAATATAAGACTTCCCAAGGGCCATCAGACATGGGTCATTTTGGATGTCAAAGACAAATGTTTTCATTTTGTTTGGAGGAGTTGTTGGATAGAAACACATGTTAAACACAAGTTTAAACATTTACTATCATGGTTACAACTCTTTTCTTTTGGTAAAGGGTAGATTAAAGGTAAGTCTCCAGAAATTAATTTAAGTCAACTTAATGTCCTCCCAAGTGACAAAAACAGGTGTGTGTGTGTGTCTGTGTGTGTGTGTGTGCGTGTGTGCGTTTGCACGGGACAGGAGTCACAGTTTCCAATACGTGTGGATGTGATGGAATCTCCCACTTGTTTCAGTCATGCCTCCTCTCTCCATCTCTCTCTCTCTTTCCCCCTTTTACTCTGGCTGCTAATCAGCATTTGAAAGGCAGCTTTGACAGTGAGAAAGAAAGTGAGGGGGGCCCAGGGAGGTGGGGGTAAACGAAAGCATGAGACACAGCGAGTTAGGAGTGGGAGCCAGAGAGACTGAGGCGACGGTCTGTACAAGCATGCCTTTTATATTTACTAGTGACTGAGAGAGAGCGAGAGAGAGAGAGAGTGAGACAGAGAGGGAGCAGCTGAAGGCAGGGACAACTGGTGTGCACGGCTTTCCCAAGAGGAAATGAAAAGAAAGAAGCTCAGCGAGGGGAGTGAATGAGGGAGAGAGGAAGGGTAGGCGGGAGCATGCCGGCTGGAGAGAGAGAAAGACGTAGTGAGGGAGAGAGAGCGAGAAAGAGATTCTCACACTGGCTGTGTCCTAATCCGAGTCCATCTCCAAGAAGCAGCGGAGCAGAGTGTTGGTGAAGTGAGTCTGAGAGCCAAGGAGAGCTACATCAGCTAGCTCCATTCACACACACACACACTCTCTCTGTCTCACACAGACACACACACACACACACACACACACACACATACACACACTCTCTCTTTCACACACACACACACACACACGCAGGCACACACTCTTTTGCAACGGGAGTCCACGATGTGTCCGGCTGCACTGCCACGGCTTTTGTGAAAGTGTGGAGATTGATGCTGCCCCCGTCCCAGCCCCCTTGGCTCACACACACAGTGTTTGTTTGCTGTGTTTAAGCTCGAGGTGGTGTGGTGGGGGGGCACCGCCAGGGCAGAGCAGGGGCTCCGGAGAGGGGGAGAAGAAGAAGAAGAAGAGGAGGAACAGGAGAAGGAAGACAAAGTGGATCAGATCAACAGCAGCAGACTGGAAACGCTTGAAATGTCTGTCAGGTGAGTAGATAATGGGTCTAACAACTTGCGGTCAACACACACACACACACACACACACACATACACATGCATGAGCGTACACACTTTCTCACTCTCTTGCTTGATATTCTCACACACGCTGGAGACACACACGCAGTTATAAAGTTGTCACCATTTGTCACATTTTTGCTTTTAGTTTAAAATGATGTGTCAATCTATTGTCACATCTTTTGAAAATGATGATAAAGATGAAATCATATGAAAAAAGTTTTATTGCACCTAACATAGTTTTTCTGTTTGTCCGTGATAAAATATCAGGATGTATGCAGCAATGTTAACTATTTTTTCTGAGTGTAATTATACATAACAGTAATATTACACATCTGTTGGCGCATTAGCAAATAGTGGAAAGTGATTTTTTTCTTTAATTATAAAATGAAGAAAAAGGAGTTTGGTTTTCAAATGATTACTGACTTAGAGATAATTATTTTGGTATAAAAACCTACGTCTGCAGTCTATTGTAAATGAATATTGATGTTTAATATATTACTATTTGATGTCGATGTTGATGATTTAATCACAGCATTAGATTAAATAATGCTCTTCCTTGAAAGCATCAAGCAACACTTTAACTGCAAATCGTTGCTTTTCTGATAAGCCAAATAAATGTCATGTTTATTTTCTGTGCTGAAAGACCGCAATAATCCAAGCCCACCACTTTCTGATAAATTGTGTGTTTGCATGTGTGGTGGAGGATGTGATATCTCGGCAGAGAGTGAGCGTCTCCGTGTCCGTCTCCACCTGCAGAGGCAGAATTGGTCACAGTTTACTGGCTAAGTAACATTCGATGCCTTCAGGGTGTTTGCTGCAGGTGGTCTAAATTGGCAGAATGACTGTGACATACGCACAGCGTTCGCTGCTGCTCTGTAGTAAATAACATCCAACCATCGCATAATGGTTTCAGGTTGTTTTTTTTCCATCTCTTTTTTTCATAATTTGCAGTTATTTTGGTAGGAGGATCGTCACTTGAAGTAAAAGTCTGAATAGTTGAAGTCATTTCACGTTCGACTAACGTGTGTGAAAACAGGAGTGTGCGCAAATGTATTTTTATGATTTTCTGTTTCCCTGTTTGTGTGTGTACATGTGTGTCTGTCCATGTGTGGACTTTTACCCCCTGAATGTTATCTCCAAATTTTGTGCTATAAATTCTGCTGTTTCGAAGCTCGCCAGCTGCATCGTTGGCATACACACCTGCTGAGATAGCAGGTGCTTCAGATAAATTCAAACCAAATAACTACCTGCAGTACAGAGTCACTCTTTCAGGTGTCAAAGTGTTTTTTATTCCCAATCTATTTACCATGTTATTACCACAGTTTTTTTAGAAAAATGTTTTTTTTTTTATTATTCTAACTTTTTAAAATTTCTGCTTTACTGTCAGCATTGCTTCAATGAAGACTGGATACAGCAGCAACGTACATACGTTGCAACACTGACACAAAAACAGAAATGAAAACAGGGTCACACAGTGTCATCCCCATCTGTGGTACAGTTTATACCCTGGCCCACTGAGCCACTAAGCCTCTCCCTCCGTTCCAGTTCTGGCATGTGCAGGATGCTTTGGTCGCGGCCCACGTTTAGGCCTTTTTTTTTTATTAGACCCAGAAGTGGCTTTATTCTCTGGCTTTGGGGTTTAAGGAGCTGCAGTTCGTGCTAGCTGACGACTGTGTGACAGACCCTGACTCGGTTTACTTTGTGAAAGTGAGAATGTTGGCAACAGAGTATCCCATTTGAAGACAAAACAAAATTGAAAATAATTCACAGTAATAAACGGTAGGTGTCAAAGAACAACTACCTTTTATCACTGTGAATTCATGGCATTCATTCAAAAAAAGTGGCAGGCAGCCACTTCTATTTCGCTGCTCATCAAAGATGAGCGCTGGATGTTGCAGATTATGCTGTGAGGGTAACATTTGGCTTTCTTATATTTTCTGTATTTGTTTTGCATGAATGATGATCACATAAGTAGCAAAATTAAAATCAGTAATGTACAAATGCTCTATGTTGGTAGACAGAAGCAGGGAGTCACTTTTTGTGACTTATTGACAAGTTCTCAGACAGACACCTCACCTCTCCCTCGCTTCTTCCTCTTTCTATTCCTCTCTTGATATTTTTGTCTCTCTCTGTTGCTCTCTTACACACACACACACACACACACACACACACACACACACACACACACACACACACTCTAAGGTGTCTAGTGTGTTGACAGACAGCCGCTCGCACACGTCTTGCTCTTGCCGTGTGTGCGTGTGTGTGTGTGTGTTTGTGTGCGTGAAGAGCATTGACAGACAGTGTGTGAGTCTGTGACAGAGGGTGTCAGCGCTGTGTCAGGGAGATGTGTTTAGTGTCACACTCTGCTGACCTGATCTCCGGTTGAACTGTCCACTCCGGACCCCGCTGTGGCTCCTTACATAACCCCTGCTGTCATTCACACACAGGCCTGAAGGGATCCACCAGGCTACACACACACACACACACACACACACACACACACACACACACACACATCCCCACGCAGTTACTTTTCCTCTTAATCGAACGTCAGATCAGGTGCAAATCTTCCTAATCTCTTTCATGTCTTTCTTGTTCTCTAATTTATGCTGTGATGTTACATAAATTAACAATAGATCTGGAAATATTCAAACAAAGCATTACGTTCCGAGCAGTGTGTAGGAATGTAGTATGAGGCCAGTGGGTACCTAGGTTTCCCCAGTGTGCTGCAAGACACCTACACAACTTGTGCAACTCTTTTCAAGAGTTTGACTCTGTTCTGAACTCTGACATTTGCACCATGCTAATTGATGTGTCTGTGTTAGCATGTGTACATCTCTCTGTGCTGGTGTGCAGAATGAGTGTGTGCTTTCAAGTCCTGTTATTCAGTTCACACATTGGTGTGTGTGTGTGTGTGTGTGTGTGTTGCAGAGAGTGAGTGACCCTATGTGCTTTGGCCTGTGGTTATTTGGAGGTCAGTGCTGATGTGGTCTCTGCCTGCTGGAGTGGATTTACCATCCTCTGCCTTATAGAGACCTGCATTCACTTAGCCAACTCTTCCACAGTCAGAGGAAGAAGTTTCTGCCTTTTTTTGTACCTTTTTCTGTGCATTCACCAATAACTTTTACAATTTTTGGGTGCACTGTACATGAATATTATCAGTATTCTTTTTACATGTGGCCACATCAGCATTCCTTTTGTGAAAGATCTCAAAATAAGAAGAGACTATCTTTGACTTTCCTGTAAGTCCCACTTTAGTCCGGCCTTAAATGGAGGTCAGAGTATTTAACCTCAGAATAGATTGCAGCTATTATTTTGACCCAGGGTTTTCTCTTTCAAGCAGATATCATAAGGGTCAGGGATGGCTAACTTCAGAATGGACTGGTTTACTTTATGCCTTACTTTTTCTTGCTATTTAGATTCTCAAAGTTATCTACTGGAGGTGTTTTGTACTTTATTTGTATTTAAACAGTTTAGCTGCTCTCGTGAATCATTTACATTTTTAGCTCTTCATGCTGAAGTTGAAAGGTTATCCCTATCATGCTATCACTCTTACTGTTGATTCTGCGTCTCTCCTGCTCTTTTACTGAGAGGGGAAACTAACCCCATACAGCATTTAAGATCAAGTACAATCATATAAATTGCATATTAATTTAACATACGGGTCTATTTTATTTAAATCATTTTGTTGCTCCAGTCTATCAAGACCGCTTCTTTAAGTTCTAAAGAAGCCACATTGTTGCTGAAAATGTCAGTTTGTGGGACGAAGTCAGCATCCTTCAAGTTATTATACTCGTGCTGATTAAATCTTTGTCATTACTTTTAATACTGAGCGAGAGAAAAGAGATTGTGTATTTGAGGAAAATCACTGGAGAGCAATCTTTAGGGAATATGTAGTTTTTCTGGTAAATATATGGGAATCTGCCCTGATACTTTCAACTTGATATTTATTACAGGGCAGGTGAACTGGAGCCTTTCTTTTGTGTATACTCAGGCTGAGGTAGATGGTAATTATGTCAGGCATGAATTGGATTCTGCGTAGGTCCACGCCCGTGAGGAGTGGACATCAAAGCAACGCTCACCAAAGCAATCCGTAATAAAAGAGGAGGAGGAGAAAGATATCGATTACAAAGGGTGAACATTAGCAAATCTCTTTCTCTCTCCTTTGTCATCTATGTCTTCATCTGTCCATCATCTCTGTCTCTCTCTCTCTCTCTTACCATCTAATTTGCCTCCCTACGCCTCAACTTATGCTCTCTCCCTCCCCCATCTGCCCTCCATCCACCCCTCTCCCCCTCTCTAATCATTTATTTATCGCTGATCTCTTTATTCTTTATTCTTCCAGTTTAGGGACGGTCCGCGCTGTGAGTGTACGATGCTGGTTCACTCACACAGGCGGTTATCATCATTCCTTTACACCCTTTCCGGACCCTCCTCTTCCTCCTCATCAGCGCAGAGATACCTGGGGGAGGGCGGGGTCACTCTGGTCCAATCTAACGCTGTATTGATTCCATTAGATAATTAATGACCCAGGCAAGGGCCAGGGAGGAGCAAAGAGGGGGTTAGGAGAGATGGGGGGAGGCGAAGGGGGTGGAGGGGGGGGACGCTAAGGCCCTTGAGAGTTGGAGAGAACCTTGGGTTGGGAATGATCCAGAATGGTCAAGGTCAACCGCAGCCGGCGCTCCCATATGGAAGCAGAATGCCGAGTGAGTCAGAATATGGGTTTACTGATAGGAGCGTGTGTGTGTGTGTGTGGGGGGGGGGGGGGGGGGTTTGAGATCTTCATGTCCAGCGGCTGTCGATTGATCAGCCGCTGAAAAATTGTACATTAAAAAGTCTTTTGACTTCCAAATCCTGAGGTCCTACCAGGGCCGTAATGCATGATAAGTAGTTTTCAGCCCTCCAACCAGAATACCAAACTTCATCTCCCTGGACGCTCCAGACACTCATTTACAACTACTCAACAACATGAAAGGCAAGATAGAAAACTAGCTACATCAAATATTCTGTTCATGTTATTTCCAACCATGTTTTCCACATCTTCCATATTGAACATTCTCTGTTTGATGAAATATTATTCACAGGAAAATCTTGCATCGCTGTTGTATGTGTGCTCCCCTTTTACTTTTAGTGAGAGATAAGTAAAGACAGGTGGGGGTTGGAAGAAGAGAGCTGTTGTCAGTAAGATTTGTATTTGAGTGAACACTGAAAAATGACCACAATAAATGCTATCCATAGTTTTGATGGCAGGTGGAAACTAATGCCAGCTTGTGTAGTATTTTGGGGGGCGTTTCTTTGGCCTTTATTCAATTAAGAGGTGACAGGAAACAAGTAGACTTAGAGGGGCCCGAGGACCCGTTTCTCAAATCCAGTTTGATTAGCGAGCACTGCTGAAAGGCACATCGCAAATGGTGACACGGTCATATTTCATACATGGCTGTCACTTACAAATTGCAGATGAATAAGCCCTACAAGGCTCTTGCGTGCTCATGTATGGATCGCAGAGTATGGAGTTTGTTTTGATTAGTGAAACGTGTCAAAAAAAGTAATATGAGAGAAAATCTAAAATTGCAGCTTGCATGTTGCAAATTTGGTGAAAGAGGCTCCAGAGACGCTACACGTATAAGGAAACATAGCCAATGTATTTTTCCACTTTGCTAAATCAAAGGGGAAAAACATACACAAATGTTTTTTCCTAAAATTAAGATCTTTTTAAGATTAGTACGCCTTCACAATTTTAAAACTGGAAGTATTCTCCCCTTTCCTGTGTTGAAAACTGTAAATTGCATAGCCTTGGTCCTGCTCGTTACCTTTGCATTGTTGCACCGTGCACATCGTCTCCAGTGGGCTGTGAGGGCTCCTCTGCCTCCACTTTTACAGTCTTGGCCAGCCTCTGTATTGGGCCCCAGGGGTTGGGAAGATGAGGCATAAAACAGCCATGTCTCTACCTAGGGGAGCTGGTGGCATGGCAGTGTGGCTATTGTCTGCCTGCGTGCTGTTTGACTTAAATGTGTTCATTTGCCTGATGCCCCTGACTCCCTACGGGGAGGGGCAGCTCTGGGAGAGGAGGGGCACGCTAACGAACCTCTGACAGCTGGAGGCCCTAATTAAACGTCCCTGCTGAAAATAAACAGAACTGGAGCCAAGCTAGCTGCCAGAGAGAAACGCACGGCAAACAGCGGCTGTGAACGCTTCGCCGCAGTGCCCTCCGCTCTGTTGCTGTTGAGATTGTGCCAAAAGAGTAGCTCTATAGGGTAGGGGTCTCCAACACACACTCACATACACACACACACACACACACACACACACACACACATATATATATATATATTTTCACCACACTTATGAATATGTAGCACTGCAGCAACACATTGCGAACACCTGCGGTCACACTTGATACAGGTTGATCTCTACAGCTGTGGGCGCGGTATATTTTTACTCTCAGTGCTCTCAGAAGTCACACTTTCCTTTTCTATATATTTCCCACTGTGCCGTTGCAGAATAAGTCGACTCAGCTCCATTGAGCGGATTGTTTCACACTCTGTCTAGATGACACACTGACATTCAGCCTGTTGTGCTGCTAGCTACCCGGAGCATTAGCAGTCAAAGTGGCGGGGTCCATTTGGGTGAGTGCATTAATGGGCCGCCCAACCTGTGACAAGGTTATGAGGTTGATTGAATAATTACTGTGGAGGCCCCTGTCCATTACGCCCCTGTGTCTGCCCAGATAGAGGGAAATGTAGAGAGAGATGGAGAGATAGCTTGAGACAAAAGATGGAGGTAGAGATTAGATAAGCACAGATAGGGTCAATTAAGAGATAAACATTCAGGTATAGGGTGGAAAAAGGCTGCATGTGTGTTTGTGAGGCTGTGAAAATTTGAGAGGAAATTGTTTCCTGCCTGTGTCTCCTTTTGAGGTCTCCGTCCTACTGTACACGGCCTAATTTGGCATATAGTGCATTTATCCAGGTGAGATAGAGAAGGAGACAAAGGTGAAGTTGTTAGACAGAGGTGTGCTGCCCTCTCCTCGACCCTGTCTTCTCTTTACCCGACTGTCTGAAAAGAGGACTGTCAATGTTGCAGGCTGGAAGCTCGAGAGAAAGAAATATAGGTTTCCTATAGTTGAATGAAGACTTAGCCTTAAACATAAGTCTTGGACAAAATATTCTGTCAATGTAAAGGCCCTGGGAAGAGGTTAAATCTGGGGTTGGAATATTAACCAGATTGATCAAGTCTCTTGCTTATGGCAATCAATTTTGACGTAAATCCAATCAAATACAACCTTAAAGAGCCACAACAACCACTGATATCTAACCACACATTTCACCGTTCAATCAGCCCCAGAAACTTTAATTTGTCATAATGTAATTAAATATGCACTGATGTATTTCTGCAAAAAGTTGTATTTATCTTGATACAGATTTTTCTTTATACATTGCTCAGCCCAAATTATTTCCAAGTGTAGCACAGATACAAGTTCTTGCTACTCTTTTGCCAGCATTGCTATCGAGAGGGCAATGGTGCTCGGTCGGTCCACTTTGCTCCAGTTTGAAGTTTTTCATCTGTTGCCATGAAATGTGTAGACAATGTACTGATATCCATCAGATATCCTGACTTTTCCTGTATCGCAGGAAATCTGGTCAAATGTAGTTAAATATTTTGGTTTACTGCTGTGCCTTAGTACAGCCTCACAGAGCTGCTGGGATAGCTGTAGACTCTCAGTCTTGTTTACTGAGCCGTGAGCTTTGAGTACACTTTCTAAGCAAAATGAATGCATTCTGATCAAACATTGCATTGTGGAATGAGATATAGGGAGGTAGATAGTCACTTACCCTCTTCTTCAGTTTCCATTAAGGCCAATCTTTCTATCACTGACCTCAGACCATTTTAGCAATAGAAAAAGTACATTTTTGCTTTACTATCGCCGCCGCCAACTACCAAAGGTAAGTGAATAACCCAATCTTCCCTTTCAACAACTGCTCTCTGTGTTGTGACCCTCATCAACTCTGCTGCCTTTGAAACTGTTCCAAGAAGTTTTCATGCATACATTATGTTGGCTGTTTCTGCCCAGATTTGTGAAACGATATCTGCCAAACCTGCCTAGCTTCTGCTGACCTCTCTTAGCCAAGGTCAGCATAGCCATGCTCAAACTCAAGACATAATCCATTTTCTACTGCCCCAGCAAAGCTCTACTGACTTGATTGTGCTGACCCAGCCGGGCCAAAGACAGAGAGAGTTAAAGAGTGAGAGGCAGTAAGAGAGAGAGAGAGAGAGAGAGAGAGAGGGCATCTCAGGCCCAAGGGCATGACACCGCAGTGCTCAGGGCCACACTAGCCCTTTAAATGTCAACACAGCACAGAAGAGAGGGAGGGGAGAGAAACGGGTGAGAGGTGGTGCTCTGGTTGAGGACAGTGAGGAATATTGGCAACTTCCAAGACAGGAGGGTAGTGCTGGAGATTGGCAAAAAGCAGAAATAGATGTGGAGGAGTGGGCAATGGACAGCCTGTGCTGCTTCTTTGGAGATGTTTGCTTTAAACTTCAGTCACAGAGCAGTTTGAATAATCTCTCAGGGGAGAGGGGAGACATTTGGAGATCTGTGATGTTCATGCTTAATGGTGACATCAAAGAAGGCTCAGTGTTTTGGCTTATGTCTATTACCTTGGTAACAATCGCTGACCTTTATGTGGGGAAGTATATACAGTACCTAATTGCTCTCTCTGTCTCAACCTCATCACTTTCTTTCTTTATATCTTTCTTTCTATCTCCCTCTCTCTCTGTCTCTCTGATAGATAAAGTAAGAAATCATAAGATGGGTTTTCATCCAGGCATTTTAATGCAAATGGTATTCTTTCAAATTATAGTAAAGGGCTGAATGGAAACTGCAAATGGAGATAAAATGTCATCATTTGTCTTTATTTGAAAAAAGGCTGCATGTTCGCTCCAAGCTTTAAAAGCATTTTGTTGAAAAATACAATATGCAATATTTTGTAATGGAAGCACGATTGCCAATATAACAATTAAAAACTCCCTAAAAAATTGGTATATGTTTGACATCCCAAAAATGCCATATGTGCTGTCACCTGTAAACGTAGTAAGTAGTTCATGACTGTTTTATGGCTGTTATTGGCGACTGATTCAATAACTCTTTTCCCTTCTTTTTCTTTTTGTTTCTCCTCTGCTGTCTCTCGTGGGTCTCCAGGTCTGAGTCCGTCACATCCTCAACCAATCAGAGCCTTCGTTAACAGCAGCGTCGGCACGTGATTGGGGGAAGGATGGCAACCATGCCGTTTGTCAGTGAGGGGAAGTGTGTGAGTGTGGAGTGGGATTTCCTACAAGGACTACTGGCCAAACCTCCCACCCTTCCCTGGTGAGACACAACACACACACACACACACACACACACACACACAAACACAACACAAACGCACAAAACAAACACACACATAGACAGGGTGATACTGCATAAGCCTGTGTGCATGCCCATGAATAATCTTAGGAAGGTGAAATCCATGCATTAACACCCATGCACACGGTGACAGCCTGAAGAAGAATTTCCTATCAATGAAAAACATAGACATACATATAAACCGTATTGTTGCTCACCTGCCAATCCTGTCAGAGCTGTGAATCCCCTCCCCTTAGTGGGAGATTAAATACATTTGGCTGGAATTATTAATGGGCAGTCATTTACAGGCGGATATAAAAACTAAGCAGAATCAATGTGTGTGTATTGATTGTTCTCTGTGGCTGGGGTCGAGACAGTATAATAATGAGATGTTACAGAGGGCTGGCAGTATGAGTCCACAACAGAAACACACACACACACACAGAACAACACACACTGTTTTCACTTATTAGGAAACAGCAAGGAGAAATACAACAGCTGTGTCAGCTGATTAAGATATAAACATATGTACACACACTATGTCCTGCCTTCTCTTTGTTCTGTTCTTTCTTTCACTCAAACATGCATCGAGACACACAGGCACACAGGCACACACACACACACACACACACACACACACACACACCAGTGATGGTCTTTTTTAGGATGAGAATCAACAACACAGACACAAAGGGGTTTTGCTGGTTCTTCTTTCTTCTTTAGCTTTCATTCTCACTCTCTTTCTCTCTCTCGCACACAAACACACACACACACACACACACACATACTTTATTCTCGCGCAGCACTAACACAAATTCTGAAGTGGCTGTGACAACATAATTCCACCACTCAGGCCCCATTGAGATGAGTCAATACCCAATCAGAGAGACAGGCTACCTGAGCCCCGGCCCCCCTCTGTCACTCTGCCCCTCCCTCTCCTATTGATCCCTCAATCACGGCTTCAGCTCACTAGCTCGGGACCAGATGAGAGAGAGCAAGAGAGGGTGAGAGCGAGGGATTGGAGGGAGGAAGGGTGGGCAGCAAGAGATTGTGTGTGTGAGTGTGTGTGTGTGTGTGTGTGTGTGTGTGTGTGTGTTCACATATGGATTGTGGAGCAAATGGCATTATTGGGACTCTGCTCTGGCAGAGAGAAGAAGGGAGTTTGTCTGTAATTACCAGGCCAATCTGCAAGAGATGGGTCAGAAGGGAGATTGTTTCACTTGAATTGCGGGAGCCATTACCATTATATGTACTTATTTATGAAATGGGTTTTCTGGATTGATGCTCAGGTCATTTATACAGAGCATGAAACAATCAACAGGTAGTTAGTCAATGGCCATTATGTGGAACCCCTTACCAGCTTCTCCCAACAACACTGCTGATCCAGACAATGTTCTCTGCCCTCCTCTTCTTTTCTCTCATCCCTGCATTCATCTATTTCTTCCATTAATACACCTTCCCCTTGTTCACCTCTCAGTCTCCAGAACTTGCGTAAAGAGAAGTCTCGCAATGCGGCTCGTTCACGGCGGGGGAAGGAGAATTTCGAGTTCTTTGAGTTGGCCAAGATGCTGCCTCTGCCCGGGGCCATCACCAGCCAGCTGGACAAGGCCTCAGTCATCCGGCTGACCATCAGCTACCTGCACATGCGCGCCTTTGCCAGCCAGGGAGACCCGCCCTGGAGCCCTCTGATGGAGGGAGACAGTAACTGCAGCAAAGGTGAGCAAAAAAGAAACATAACTGTAAAGAAATACCGCCAAGCAAACTAATTTGCGTCAATCCATGCCACTACCAGGAACATTTCTATCTAATCTTTCCATTGACTTTGTATGCAATCAAGTCACCACTAAAATTAGATTTGCGTTCTTTCTGAACACCCAGTTGGTAGGAAACAGGGTCCTACTGTAGCTACTATTGAGGACCCTGAGGTCATGGCCTTGGTACTCCCTCTGATAATCTGAGTTTTTAGCAAATATCCCCACTGGGGATTAATACAAATTATCAATTAAATTAGTTTTAAAATTAAAACCTAGGGAAGTTACCATTCTGGTTTCCAGTTTATTTTGAAACTAATTATACTTAAACTTGATACATTTTGGCCACCAGATCTTCATTCCTGGCAGTATGGAGAGGGCTGAAAGCTAATGGTGGGCCTGCATGTTGGGTTATTAAAATTCGATGAATAATAGCATAAAAATATACAATATCCAAATAATAAAAAATAATGAATGCCTTTTATTGTCTGGGCAAACTTTACTTGGGGTAAGGGAGACTTCCAGGCTAATATTTGTTTATAATCTGTTAAATACTTTTCATGAACTTTGACAGTGGCAGTGTATTCAGAGGTAAATGAAACATGGTTGCCACGGATCATTTCTAGGCTCAGTATTCATGCAGTTCAGTTTATAAGAAAATTATACAGCAGAGATAAATATGCTGATGTTTGTTGCCAATGGACAGAAACCACTGAAATCCATGCATCCATCTCACATCTCTATTTCAATCAAAAGCAATCCTCAGCAGTCTGATCTGTCCATTTACTCCCGCCCACAGAGACACCCCATGCCACAAACATCCAGTACTCTGCTAGCGACCATAATGACATGTGCTGTGTAATGGCACACAAACACGTGTCTAATCACAAGCCTGTAAACATACAAGTGTGTATAATGATACAAGACTTTCCATAGACTAGTGTGACTAGTGAGAGAGAGAGAGAGAGAGAGAGAGAGAGATAAAAGATACACAAAGAGGGAGGAAACTATTGGTGCAATTTGTAATTACAGAAATTAACTATATAACGAGGACAGAGTAATTATACAGCCTGTCTAATTGCTACTATTACTGAGGGGAAACGATGCAGCTACAGTGCAATTAGAGGTGTGTGTGTGTGTCTGTGTGTGTTCATGCCTGTTCTTATCTAATTTGGGGAAATCTGAGCAAAAAGCATGTAACAGTATGTTTATGTGTAAGTGTGAGTGTGAGTGGCTTGCTTTACCACAATAAATAGCACACATTCCTGATAAGATATGATGGTTTTAATAGTATAATAAATTGGGCATGAGTGGTTGAGTGTCAATACTAAAACAATACCTTCCTCGAAATAAATGTGTCTCGAAACTATAATAAAGCACTTGTGTTAAAAACTGGGGTTGTGGAGTTTAAAAGACATGGCATTTATCAGACAGGGATTCTGTAATGGAAGTGGCTGCATTATTAGAAATGTAAGATCCAGTGTTTTCAGACATTGGACCATTCCAGGGACTAAAAGTCAGAATATCTCTGCCTCGAAATGGAATTAAGCTGCTATTCATTTCATTATTTACACCTGTGCTTTTCTACTGACATGACATGGAAAAATAGATTACATGAAAACGCTGTATTGGCGCCCATTGTCACATGCACTGTATCACTTTCTGTACATTGATAAGGTAAGGTACATAGGTTTAGTTTGGTGTACTTATTGCAACAAACATTACAAGGACATTATGACAATAAGTATATACTGTACACAATTAGTAGGTAGCATGGACCGGAGACAAAGCATAATCTCATTAGGCTCCTGGTACCAATGTTTGACAGTTTTCAATATTCAGTGCTACATACACTACAGTTGGTTCTCAGAAACTATTGAGGTTCAATACAGCCAGGTGTCTGACCATTTAAAGGTGGTTTGATAATAGAATAGAATGAATAGAATGCCTTTTATTGTCGTTACACACAAGTGAAGTACCTGTGCAACGAGATTGAAGCAACCCCTTTACAATGTCAACACAAAATATAAAAATATAAGTAGTGCAGGAGAAGAAGGAAAAAAAAGAGAGGAGAGGGGGGAACATGGTGCACAGTTCCTGAGAGCAACTACATACATATATAAAATAGTAAGAAAGATAAAGGGTTTATATACACATTATGCAAAAATATAGTTTGTTGTATCAAAAGTCCTGAGTATTAAATATTGCACAGTAATGAGATTAAGTGATTTAAGTCTTAAATATTGCACTGTAATGAAATGAAATGGTTAAGTTTTAATAATAAATACCTATTGCACTGTAATAATGAAATGAAATGGTTAAATATTTAATATTGCACTGTAATGAAAATTGCACAGAATTCCAGTGTCTTTTTAGGTGTTATATATATATCAGTATTGCACAGTAGGTGGGAGAAAAAAGTCCGGGGGGGGTAGGCTATGAAGTGAAGTCAGTGCATGTGTGAGTTCAGGGTGGTTATGACTTTTGGGAAGAAACAGTTCTTGAGTCTGTTAGTCCTTGTTCTGATGCACCTGTAGCGCCTTCCTGAGGGCAACAGGTCTAACAGATCAGAGCCGGGGTGGGAGCTGTCCTTGATGATGTTCTCTGCTCTGCTGAGGCAGCGGGAGGTATAGATATCCATCAGGGAGGGGAGAGGGCAGCCAATAATCTTTAGTGCTGACCTTACAACTATTTTTTTTTTTTTTTTTTTTTTTTACACAAAAATGTTGAAAAGCTGGCAAGATTTGAATGTAGCATCTCCTCGGGGCTCATTTACCAGTAAGCAAACACCTAATATTATCATACCGAATAATTAAATCAAACATAACTACTGTTAGAAATGTGGCGACGTACATTACATGGGAGGGGTAGAGTACACAAAATGGGGCTAGGCATTTCATTGGTTCTTTCCAAGCTGACCACGAGGCAGTGATTAGTGAGCATTTTTACAGGATTACAGCAGCTACAGATGGTGGATCTTTTCCCTCCTTTTCCCTCCCATGAGTTTATTTATTGCTGTCGGGTCGTACAGACCATTTCAAACAATTTATAAAAAAGTGTATATTGAGAATAGTTACCAATCCTGCCTTCAAGTATCCCACATAGAGACTTCATATTGTATAATGTATTCATCGTGAGCCCTTATCTATTGCCACAGTGTCAGAAAATATACGTTTTTATGGGTAAACCCATTGCAATCCATTGATTTTTAATCAGCTATGCAGCGCTGCACAATCCGAATGTCTGAGTAATATCCTTGCACTATCACACTTACTCCCAGCCGCGGCCTTGACTTAGCTCTGGACGTAGTGAATTGTTTTGCCTCGGTATTCTAGGCTTTCCCTTGGCCTTGATAGAAAATACCTGTTTAGAAAAGTAGGTGTGCAGGTAGACGTGCTGTCATGGGTATTAACTGGAAGTGTGCTAGAGTATGCTGCTTACACAAAAATGAGAAGCACGTTTCTTACAGATGTGAACCATAACTGTAAATGTATAGAATCCTGCAGCAGCTACTCGAAGGTCATAGAAGATTGTGAGGGTACTTGAAAAGCACAATGAATCGCGTGTCAGCTACAGGCGGTACTACAGACTGAATTATCCAGAACATTTCTTCCACTAGGTCGGGATCTGATACCTTGGGTATTTTATTAAATGTTTGGAGATTTTTTACAAGCAGGTCACACAGTCTCAGTGGGGCCAAGGCTGAAAATGCAATGCTAATTTGGACATCAGTTTGAACAAGTCTACCCACAATGCATTGGCAGGGTTTTAAGTGTGATGCATGACTTTAATTCCGTTAGTGGAATGTGGTCAGAGATCCAGCTGAAAGGGAGAGGAGGACAGAGAGGAGGGGAAGGGACAAATGTTGAAGGAATCAGTAAAAGAGGAGAGGAAGGAGAGGAGTGTGAAGGGAGAGGGGGTCGGGGGTGGCGGCTTGCATTCCTCTACTCTCCCTCTTGTCCGAGGGTTTTTGGACGGGCGAGGGCCAGCGGAGAGGGAAGGAAGGTGGAGGGTGGAGGAGAGGAGAGGGATGGAGGGAAGGGGAGGGGCTGATGTGGCTTTTGTCTGCTTCCCACGTTTCAAAGCCAGTCTTGAAAAATGAATAGACAGAAGAAAATCAATTGCATGACCTTCACAGAGAGAGAGAGAGAGATTGAGAGAGCAAGAGAGGGGGGAAAGAAGGAGGAGAGAGACAGATTATGGAAGGAGGGAGCAAATGAAAAGGAAAGGCTGAAGGGAGGAAAAGTAAAATGACCCATGATAGTCATTCCCATTCAGTGTGTGTGTTTCACTGTTTTTTTGTGTGTGTGTGTGTCAGCGCGCGTGTGTGTGTGTGTGTGTGTGTGTGTGTGTGTCAGCGCATTAAAGGACTCAACCCTTTTATTAGAAATCATTTATTTTTTCAAAACCTCTCTATGCCGAGTACATTTTGCTTTGGGGGCCAGTTAGTTTTTCTATTTATCTGCTTTTTTAAATGTCCTGTTAAAGGATTATTCCATTTTATTTTACCCAGAGCCTTGTTTTCTATTGGTTGTGATAGGATGGAATTTACCACACCAATTGCTGAGATTTGGTTACAGAACCAACACTGATTAAAAAAAAATCTGACGGGGCAAGAAAGGCAAGAAACACAAGTGAATGGAGGAGGAGACTTCATAGCATCATAGCATAGCTGTTATAACCCATAATTGGACAGGAAAGCAGTGTGCACACACAGCCATGGATGGATTACTGAACGGCCACTCCTGGGCTTCACCTGCAAAATGTCACTTGAAGAGACGCATACCGGCGTCAAAGAGATGCTAAATTACCACAAAGGAACAAAAAATAACTACAAAGTGATACAAAACAACCACAAAGAGACCAAGAACAATCACGCAGAGACACAAAGAGACCCCAAAGAGACACAAAACAACCACAACAACAACAAAAAAGAGGCAAAAGGATCACTGTCTCATCACTACGCTAACTACTGTAAAGCGTGATAGATAGAAGTTTTGGTAATAACTTTAACGTTTGCCTTTTCTTTTCTTTTACTAATAAGTTGGAGGTTTGTCTTAAATATTTAAAGGGTATTTACCCTGGGTCACTGTAGGTTGTGGTCAGAAGTGTGCTCTATTGTCTCTGACCACACCTAGCAGTGATGTCACTGTGTATTGCCACACCCCTGTTTCTCCATAAATCTGTAGCAACTCAACCTTTTAGCAGGTGCAGCTGGAGAACTTCTCCGTCTTTTACAAGGTACAGTACAATGACAACTCACTGCCAGCAACAGGGCCAGCAAGTGTTTTACTGTCTCTGTTAGTGAGGTCAAACACACCTCTCTCCTCCCCAGCGTTGGTGACATTGACTTTCATTCCGCCTCCACTCACTCCCTCACTCTCTCGTCTCCTTTCTTTCATTGCCTGTGTCTCCCTTGCCTCCCTTCTGTCTCCCCCACCTCTTCGACTTCTCCCTGCATCTGCCTCCCCTCTAATTCACGGCGTTTAAAGCAGCCGGTGCTTTTAAGGGAAGTTAATTGCACTCAAATTATGTTCGACCGCAAAAGGAGTGAGGGAGCGACAGAGGAGAGATGGAGAGATAGAGAGAAGGAGAGAGGGATTGATGTCAGAGTGAGAAGATAATTGCGTCAGAGAGGGACGCTGCGATTAGGGTCACTCTTTCTCTCTCTGTCTGTCGAACAGCTGAAACGTCACATTTGGATGGTAGTAAACAACTTGGCAGGTGATCAGGCTCTTGTTTTGAAAGGGTGAAACTACGGCAGCGGAGCCAAACTTGAGAGACAAAGATGGATAAGAAGACAGAGAGAGGAAGATAGATGGAAAGAAAGAGGGGTTCACTGCATCTGTTATCCATTTGGTTCCCATGGTTACATCCTAACCTGGTTTAAAAGGTTGACACTGTGGGGGTGGAAAGGAAGGTGTGCGTGTATATGGTTATGTGCATGAAGGTAGGGGGATGTTAATGTGTGTGTGGCCAATCACTCGTGGACTTAACTGGGACTAAATTATATATTAGACAGAGGTATAATGAAAATCATTCAAATGAAATTTCTATCTTTTCTTCTTGTGGAGCACTGGGGAGACCCTGAAAATTGACCTGCGAGTCAGACTATAATTAACGTGTCCGATCGCGCCCCATCTTCTTCTGTCTCCTATTCCCACAATGAAATTAAACCTTGCAGCAGAGTCCTGGGAAGCTAATGAAATGGGAGTGTGACAGAAAGAAGCGATCAAAGAGCTCAGGTGCACACATGGGTCTGTTTCCAGGTCTGTACATCAGCATGTACATTATACATGCATGTACACAGAGGCAAAAGTAAAAAAGGTGAGTGTATATTCACATAAACCATTTTAAAGGATAATTCCAGTTTAGTAGAGCATTATTTTCTTGTTTTTGTCCACTATTTCTATGATAACATTGTAGGCACCAAAGTAATTACTGAGAATTGGGAACATGACGACAATGCTAACAAAGTAAGACAGGTCATGTGATCGGACACTCAGACAGTTCAGCCTAAATACCTGGCCACTATTTGGACCTAAAATGGAAAGTCAGTGCACATGAAAGGTTGGTGATAATCCCTTATTGCCCAGTAGTCACCGGTACAAAGTTCTGGCACACTTATTCTCAGTATGGTAATTATAGTGCATTTGTTGTAGGTTTTGGGCAAACTAGGTCTGATTAATGTGTAAACAAGCCGCAAAAGGAAAAAATGAATAACTGTGTGAGGTAAAACATGTTGTGTAGCATTGTGTAGTTCAGTCTGAAAGCTGTTGAAAAAGAGCTTAGATTACATGGAAGTATTACACAATTCAATTAAGTAACGCATATCACATGTTTTGCTCTTAATTTCAAGGTACCTTTTGGAGTTTTTGACCACAAGGCAGCATTCATTAAAATTGGCTTTGAACATTCATTACGAGGAAGGGCATGAATTTAACACAGATTACAACGCGTTTTGGTTCCAATTCATACACCGCTTGTTGCACGAGAAAACTCTTTGCACTTAACGACTACGATAAGTACAGTAGGTCAAATTTAAACTAGGAGGTAAAGTGTGATGGGACAGTTTGGGTAATAGGTTTATCGTTTGTCTTTGTTTTCTCTTTCAAATAAATTTGGCCACTTTGGGTGATTGTTTAGAAGCTTTCTAGTCCCATCTGACTAAGTTTTAGTTTGTAGATCTCAGTCATGAACTCTTTGATAGTAGTTGACAGTTTTACCTGGGGAATGATAGACAAAAACTATACAAACGTAGGTCCAGTGTGTAATGTGTTTAGTTGTTCATTATCAAAATCTGTGTTGCCCGTCCACAAACTTGTCCTTTTTCATGAATATTTATCACGACCATCAATTCTAAGTATTCCTATTGGCTTGAAATTGCATGAACTGGGGTAGATGCTCCATATTCATGCGCCATCTTGAAATACATTAGCCCGTACGGGACATACAGGACATACTGCTTCGCCTTTCGCGTTTTCGCTGTCACATGATAAACTCACAGGTGCTGCTAATGGGTATCGTCGCTTCCCAGCCTCGGCAAGTTTAATGAAGTAAACATGGAGGACCAAACGTATTCAAAATCCAAATTTCAGGAACAGGAGTCTTCTTCTTCGGCCAGAATAAGAAAAAGGATATTGAAAAGAGCAAAAGACCGGCTTTTTGAAGCGTGAAGGCTATCTCGCTTTACTACGTACTTACTACGTATGTATTAGTTTTAACAATTAATCTGACTACACTGTTGGTTTATTAACACCTGTCTGATTTTCAGCAATGAGGGCAAAACTACCAAATAAGATCCAAGTTGTTTAATCCGAAATGTTCCTTTAAATGATTTTCAACGACGCTTTATTTTCAACCACTAAATTAGTTGAGTTAGACAAGATATTATAGTTGTAATAATATTTAAGGAACAAACAGAACCATGCATGGCCTTCACTGTCTTACTTACACACACACACACACACACACGCACACACGCACACACACACACAAGTAGGGTTTCACAGCACCACTACAGAAAGATCTTTGTTCTCACAGTGAGATACGAACACCGCTGTGAGACTCTCTCTCTTCACATCATGTTTGTGCATGCATGCATACACACACACACACACACACACACACACACACACACACACACACACCAGGTCCAGTGTTTTGGTTTCCTGGCTGCCCTATTGTACTCTGGCAGTCTTTAATAAATGGTCCTCTGTGTATTTTGTGTGTGTGAGTGTGTAGACTCATCCGTCAGCCCTCCCGGCCTCATGTCACATCCAGCGTTTCCTTCGCCCCTCTGACACTACTCAGCACTACTGATTGCCCACCATCACCTTCACTCCTCTAGGGATCTGTGACATGTAACTCAAGACAGGCACACACACCCTATGCATTTCTTTTCAATTGTGAGGCATGCACAAACTAACATCAGTGTGTATATCCTTTTTGATTCTCATATGGTCATGATGGGGGTTGCTTCCTTTTGACTCCTCAGGACTGCAGCTCTATCGCAGCCCCACAAGGGAGCCTGATAGGCAGGCAGAGAGCGAGATGGGCTCCCCATCCCCCTCCAGGCACGGACTAGCTAGGCTGAAGGGTCCCAGCACCAGACCCCCTTTCATAGCCCTGAATGGACTTGCCTTATTTATATTCACACACTGTCACACAGGGGGACCCCAATCTCACAATGCCACTGTGGCTTTGTCCGACAACTCTGTATTTATGTGTGTGTTTGTGTGTGTTTGTGTGTTTGTGTGTGTGTGTGTGTGTGTGTGTGTGTGTGTGTGTTGTTTAATCGGAGGGCATGTTGCCACTGTGTAGACTGTGCATGAGAATTCATTGCTGTGTGTATTCCTAAAGTGTGTATGTGTCTATAGCTCTAATGGAATGCCTCCCTCCTCTATTCAGTGAACTCACATCACAAGCAGGCAGCTGTGTGTGTGTGTGTGTGTGTGTGTGTGTGTGTGTGTGTGAGAGTGTTTTCAGTTGTAACCCAGAGCAGCGCTTTCATTTTCCTGTCATAACGTGTATTGATTTCCCTCAGCCTTGCAGCGACACACACACAGATATCTGATGATCCCTAAAGTCCCACGCACACATATGCACACATTCATATGCTCTTGTACACACACATTTCACGTATACATACATAGTTTGTCTCTGCCGGATAAGGGACATTGTGTTTTAAAACAGCCCTGTTGGAGTGAGATTACTTCTCACGTACCGTATGGTAGCAACTTTTGCAATCACACACTCGCAGGTGTGCACACACACACACACACACACACACACACACACACACACACACACACACACACCGTCACCTACCCTTTTTGACATAAATCAGCAAATACGGCTGATTGCTAAATTAATCTTCCACGTCACTGCAGCCCCTCATGCCCTGGTTTGCATGGGAAAAAGGCATCACTCTCGGCTTCCTTAGTGTTTTCTCATTTTCCCTGCCGTACCCTCTCTGCTCCTTTCTTACCTAAATTCACCCCTCTCCCCCCCCCACCTAACCACCTCCAACTCTATTTGTATTGTAATTGCCTTGGTAAACAGCACCACTTTGGCACTGAAGCTGGCTCTGATAGCTTGTGTTTGGAATGCATTAAGAGTGGCGATGCAGACACCATAAGTGTGTGTGTTTGCATGTCTGGCAACAATTGAGTGGTGTGCGTCACATAGCAACCCCTCCTTATGCTCAGTTTTTCAGCATGCAACCATTCCGGTCAATGTTTCTGTTTGTAATTTGTGCTTTCCATTTCAGTGAAGATTTAAAGACTTCACAGAGATGCAACATTACAAACACCCACTGATGAACAAGTCATGTTTACGGATCATTTTGTATAATTACCAATATTTCATAGCTTTATTAAACAAGTCTGAAAATGTATAAATATCACCTCCCTGAGCTCGAAAAGTCTCTGTAAGAAAAATCTTGATACATTTTGTTTTACAAGTTCAACAAATTAAAAAATATAAACAATCCCATCATAATGGCACTTAGTTATCATGATTCTCAAAGCTTTTTGAACATGTATGAAGTAAATGTGGATGTTAGTCAGTGTCTCATGTGTGTTTGTCAACTTTTTCTCTGCAGTAAGACGATCATCTCATTCTCTGGCCACTGACATGTTTGAGCAGCACCTAGGGGCGCACCTCCTGCAGGTAATGACCACAGCACCCACACCCACCTTCTTCTTCTTCAATGATTATTATGACATCATGTAACTACATGTGTTAACATTCTGCATTTGAGACTTTGTGGTGGGTTTGTGAGATCTTCTCGTCGTCAATGTCATAAAAATCTCTCATGTCTTAATGTCTCAAAAAATGTCAAACTGTTTTCAACTTTGTGAACATTTCAGATGGGCCAGTGGGTTCTCGAATGGCTTATTTAGCTTGAGAAGTAGGAAAAATAGTTTTTTTAGAATGGATCTCAAGGTCAGTTTAATCCAGCATTTTCCTTGACAGACAAGCACATTTGTCTTAGTATGTCCATGCTTGTGTGTGATCGCAGTACTATACTTCAGTCTCTCAGACTTACATTTCCAAGCAATCTCCTTTCGCCTGCTCTCACATCCGCACACATTGACACCCACACATCTCACAGACCTCAGATGCCCGGACGATATCGCTGGCTGCCAAAGAATGCCTCCCTTTGCACTGACAGATGAATGGAGCCTGAGGGGGATTCTGGGGCAGAAGGGCTGCAAAGATGATAGAAACAAAGACTCGGAGGAGGTGTGAAGAAGGTAACGCTGCAGGTTGTAGTTGAGACGAAGAAGAGTCTGAGGGAGGAGGAGAGATGGTTGGAAGAGCAACCAGAGCAGAGAGGGCAAATAGAAAAACTTAAAGGATCCTATGCCTTATGTCCTATGCAAATCTCTTTTTGAATTGTCTTGTTGTTGAGAGGTGCTATTCAGACACATTTAGTAGGAAACAAGTAAGAGTGGAAACAGGTAGGGAGAGACAAAAAGCGGAGGGAGTCTAGGCTGAGAATTTAGAAGTGAGAAGGTGGTGGTAAAACAAAGAAACGTTACATATGTCTGCTCTCCTCTGGCATTTTAAACAGGAAAGGAGGCTTAGGGAACGACGCTGATAGAAATCAAATTAACGCTCCAGAAAAACTGTATGATTCTTTCCCCCCAGCCATCCTCCCGCCGTAATAGCCTGATAATTGCACTTTAGTTCTCCGACATTCAGGCGGCTGGTTTCTCCTCGCCAAACACACGACACCCCACACCCCGGCCGTACATTTGCATACTGGATGTGTCAGTTGCATAAATTACCACTGCCACTTTAAGCACTGGGCCGCCAAAATAGCAATCATTCTTCTAGAGCAAAGTGGCCCTGGTCTGTGTGTGTATTTGTGTGTGAGGCTGAGGCTGTGTCTGCTCACTCCTGGATGCTTGTTATGACCATTAATATTATTCTCTGAAGCAGTCCTCTCTAATGGCCTGGCTGTATACCTTTCACTTCTCATTAGAATCACTGCAGACTGTAATGCCTCTAGTTCTATCAGTGTCTGTACCAGTGTCTGGTCCTGTGTTTACGTGTGTGTGTGTGTGTGTGTGTGTGTGTGTGTGTGTGTGGCCGGAGATCCAGGAGGAAGTCTGGTTCTGAGTTTATTACAGTTGATTGAAACAGCTCTGGTCTATAAGCTCCGTTTCACATGTCTCTTTGCTTTATTTGTTTATGTAATGTGTGTGTGTGTGCGCGCGCGTGCGTGCGTGCGTGTGCGCACATGTGGCATTTTTGTCTCTGCTGCTTTTTGTGTGTTTAGTTATGCAGGCCTTGTTGACAGCTGTTGTATTTGCAGCTTGCATTTATGGGAGTTGTTTCATGTCTGTTCACATTCGTGTGTGTGTGCGTGTGCGTGTGCGTGTGCGTGTGCGTGTGCGTGTGTATGTACGTGTACACATGTGTGAGTATAATAGTGTGTGTGTGCCTGTGAATTAAGAGAGGCCGAGGGTTGACGGGCTGTTTGTTCTCTAGCTCATTGTAATTTGTTCAATACACACTAATTGCTCTAATTTGTCTGTCTTGTTTCTGTTTGCCTGTGTGTGTGTGTGTGTGTGTGTGTGTGTACAGTCTCTGGATGGCTTTGTGTTCGTGGTCAGTCAGGAGGGACGTTTTCTCTACATTTCAGAGACAGTTTCTATCTACCTGGGACTCTCGCAGGTAAGATGACCTCATTACACACACACGCACACGCACACACACACAGAATAATCCATTATATTCAAGCGCATTTGCACACATGTGCCTATCTTCTGCTTATGCTTTCATATCCCCTCCCAGGTGTGTGTGTGTGTGTGTGTGTGTGTGTGTGCGTGCGCGCGTGCGCGCATTCGCGCATTTGTGTTTGAATATCTTTGACTGCACTCTGCGCTCATCTCTGGACTCTCACGGGGGCAATGCTACTCTCTCTCTGCATCTCTCTACCGCCCTCTCTCCCTCGCCAGGTGCTCACCTCTGTTGATTGCCTGTGGCCTCTTGTACTGTGAATGTTAAGTCCTGCCATTTTGCCCAGATGCATAAATAATAACAGTAATTACTGGCCCAGCAATCAAAGTGTCGCCCCAGCGCGCTGGGCCTGTCTAGGGGAACAAATCGATAGGCATCTTAAAAGCCACATTGATTGTAGGGAGGGGGAAAAACACCAAGGGGGATGGGAAGATAGATAGAGACAGACGGAGAGAGAAAGAGAGGGGGAGGAAAGGAGGAGAGGTGTGATAAGAGAGAGATGTTTTGGAGTAAGAAGAATCTGTACAACGGAGAGAGAGAGAGAGAAAAACTTAGTGCTACAATAACAGAAGTATCTGAGGGGTTTTTTAAATGTGGAAATGTGCAGTGATTGAGTGTCTGCCCTTGGCGACATTGAAGGATAAGTTTCGATTTGTTCTACTCTGTCTTAGTACCACACTCAGATGCTATACGTACATTGAAATAGTAATTGGTCACTGTTGTCATTTCCCCGTCTGTAGTGTCTGCGAGGCGGCCACCTCCGAACATGACCACACTGGACAAAATCCACAGTCCTTGCTGTGTTTAGAAATGCTTTGTAGAGTCAAGTGGGCATCTGATAAAGTAATGAATATAATATGAATATATTACGGGCAGTGCTTCCTTGCCGAGTCATGGCAGAGGGATACTTCCTGCTGGCCGCATGTATTTTTGTTTCCTGGACACCACACAGACATAATGTGACTACAAGGACCAAGTGAATACCCACTGGATTTGTCTAACTCAGACTGCTAAAGCCTTTTCAACTGAACTTTAAAATGCATTTTTGCATAAAGACTGCAGAACCTTTTGATTTGGTTTATAGTTCAGCATTGAATTTCCCCCCATTGATGGCACCCTTGCAACACCAGATGGATGTATTGTTTAATTGTATTCCCAACTGTAACTGTGTTTGCATGCTATGATATAGCACAACAGTGGGAAGGCTCATTGTCTCATTACTGAATAAGAGACTACTGCAAGTACTACTACGTGAAATCACCATTCTTACATTCCTTTATTCACGATGATGCAGAGCAGCAATCGCTGCGAGCAAGCTTGCTTCGGAGATGTCCTTGTTTAACTGCCTCAAAGAGGAACTTAACACCGGGGTGAAAAGCAATGTTTTGCTGTCCTCTTCAGTTCAAAGTTTCAATCCTGTTTAATCTCTAAATACACCCGGCATCACTGATAATAATCTTACCGTTTGTGTGGGGTTTGTTCAAACAGTAGCTTAGAGTGTGGTCAGAGATGTGCATCTGTAACCACACCCAACAGTGGTGTCACAGTGTACTAACACACCCTGAGTACACCTGTACATTACTACAGGAAGGTGAGTTCTCCACCAGTATAGGAAGCATGTTGGAGAAAACACAAGCTGACTAATCACAGTTCTTGCAATCTCTGGTGGTATCTTTTAAAGCTGCCATAGTTTTTTTATGCTCTTACATTTTTGAGGAGGGGCTCTGCAGCAACATGCGTAGGCTGCTTATTAGAACTTATTAGAGTCACAGTGGGAAGAGATCTCTTCACAGCCAGTATGGAGACGATAGTAGCTCTTTTAATGTACGGTATATATGTGCTGCGAGTATTTTATTATGTACGACAGACTTGTTTGAAAGGAGAGACCAGGATGAGAGTTGTTTGTTTGCACCTGCCATGGAGTTTCTTGGGTCTTCACTTTGTAAAAAAAAATACATAAGAAAGATAGAGTGGAAGAAGACATAACAAAATGGAAGATACAGAGAGACAATTACGAGAAAGACAGAAAACAAAGGAGTGGAATAGGGTTGAGAATGAGAGACAGTGGTAAAGACGAGATAGAGTCTGAGTGTGTAAATAGAGTTTAAATGTGCAGTAGGAATGAAATTCGCCTTGGGATTGCCTAGGTAAACAAGACAGCCGAGGCTTTGGTGGAGATGCTAATAAAACAGAGCTGTTCTTATCAGCTGAGCAGATGGCCTAACCCATCACATCTACTCAAACAGGGCCTGAGCCATCAGCATTCTAATGAAATTATTTATGATCGAAGATTACGTTCAAAACCTTGAACATACAACGCCACATTTACCTTCCTGAAAAGATGAAAGCAGGTGGTGATCGAAGGGCTTTATGATGAGAAAGAGAGACAGCCAGAAAGGGTAGATGGAGTTTGGTGTTGAGGAGATGATTTAGGGAGTATATAGTGTGTTTATGGACACATACAACGAGAAAGAAAGAGATACAAAAAGAGAGAAAGGAAAGGTTGGAGGGAGGGAGAGGGCAAAAACACTTTGATATACTTTGTTGGCGAGTGGAGGCGGACACAGGGGAGAGAGGAAGGACAGACAAACAAACGATGTTGTGAGTGAAAAAGTGTAACTGGTGGTTTGTTTTAGAGGGCATGTCGCCCCTGTGGACCGCCCCTGCCCTGCCGTCTCCTGTCCCCACCCCCCCCCCCCCCGTCTGACCCCTCTGCCCTGGCTTCCACCCTGGGCTTCTCCCCCGACAGGGGGGTTGCTTAGCCGGCTTAGCCCAGGTCAGGCACCTTGACCAAGGGCACAGTCTGCCGCCCCCTCCCCTGGTGCCGGCAGGTATCATTTTTCCTCTCCCCGGGTCTCCAGGCCAGAATCACAGGGATAAACCTGGGAATGCCACGAAGCAGATGAGGAGAGAGGGGGGTGAGAAGTAAGTAGAGGAGAAAAGAAAAGAATTGATGGAGTAGAGGGAGAGGAGACAAAGGTTGGCGAAGATGAAGAATTGGAGGGAGGAGAGATAGAAAGAACGGAGATGTAGGAGAAGGGGCTGGGAGGTGTAAGGAAAGGAATAAATGGGGTAAAGAGAAGGGAGGAAGGATGGTGGATTAAGGGAGGAGAAAATTGATCTGGGAATGGTTAGTATGCAGCCCCCGCTCCCCCTCCCTCCCTCTCTCCTCTTCCCATCAGTCAGTGAGGGCTGAGAGTGTGTTGTGGACCACTGCCCGGATGCCTCATACATATTAAAGCCCCCTGCTATTATTTATATCATGTCTCTCCTTCCCCTGCTTGCTGCCCTCCTCCTCCACATCATCCCTAACGCACTGCCATACATGCACGTGCACACACACACACACACACACACACAGAGACACACACGCAAAGACACACAGGTTCATGCAGGTGCAATGACAGACACCTACTCACACAAACAATGACGCACGGAGACACAAAAACAGACTAGTCTAGTCACATACACAGAAAAACAGGCGCGCCGTGTGCTCGCATAGGCACAAACACACACACACACACACTCAGAGAGATTTGAATGATCTCAGTCTCTCCTCACGTCTTTCCTTTGCGCCACATTCTATACCTGTTTTTTTATGTCTGAGCCTGACTCATCCTCTCAATCGCTCCGTCTCCTTCTCATCTTCTCATTTCTGTCTGAACCTTTTTCAATCCCTCCCTTTTGCCTGTGATGGAGTGATATTACTCGGATAGGTCTTAAGCCTGTTAAAGCCTATAAGGACCTGTTTGCCTCTCTACCTTGTTTTCCAATACCGCAGGGCCAGGGGATTGTGTCTCTTTCAGATGGCTGGTCCACTGTTCTGAGCTGAGGAGAATTTAGTGCTTGTTTAAAAAATGACAAGAATTCCCTTTGCAGAGGAATTGCTATTCATTTAACACAGACACTTGACCACTGATAGATAGATAGATAGATAGGGTCTTCCACAGTTTCACAAACCAAACATTTACTTGTCTAATGTGCAATAATAATGTCTAATATCCTCTTAATTCTTAGAAACTCTTAGTTTTTAAACATTAATGAACGAGTCAGTTTTGATGCCAGAATCAAAAGGAATGCAGCAGAAAAGCCCAGCACCTAGTAATTACACTGCTGATGTTATATCTGCATAATGAAGAGAAGAAGAATACAAAATAAGCCTGTAGATTCAGGGTATTGGGAAGTATTCCATGCATATCCGTTAATATACAGGATATTTTAAGCCTTAAACATTATGGACCATTACAGTACATTTAAAAGATGTTTGATGAAATGAAAAATAAGTTGCAGAAATACATTTTGTTAAAAGAGAGTTACAGCTCTGACTTTTTCTCTCCTTTTTCATACAATCATTCAATTTGATTGATGCTATCTATGGTTAAACACTAACAGCTTCTTACAACTTAAAGCAGCTATAATACATATTTTTATTGTACACATTGTGTCAAATTAACTTGCAGAGAATCATCACCTGAATCTGCAGCTCCCCTTGACTTTATAAAGTTTTATAGTGAGTTTCAGCTCATTGTTTTGCTGTCCACTCACAACTTTACTGATTTTGGTTCGCCCTCACCACTCTCATAGGGTCATGCTTAGCACCAAACAGCAGACAGACTCAGTTAGTCACTAACTGGTGAAGTGGAGCATTTAGAGGCTAGAGAGACCAAATAGATAGAGACCAAAAACACAACTAAAAGTGGAGTAAATATACTAAGATTCAGCGATTGGCCAGAAACACAACTTCAAATGAATGATAATGTTGCTCCGCAACTGCCAGATGTCTGAATAAGCAACTGTATCCAACTTAAAAGGAGATGATATGTCAATGTTGTGTTCATAAGCAGGTCACATTGAAACACTGTGACCTGCTTATCTTCCGAAATGTAACTGTGAGTGTAAGTGAAAACTGAATATGTGGGCAGGGTATATGAACTTCACTGGGTCTTTAAACTGGTAAAGACATATGCCCTCTGTGTTCAGTACTTGCATTGATGTGCGTCCAGTGGCGTAGATGCATACATTATGCATTGAACTTTGTTTTGTACACTTCTCTTTCCCTGTGTTTCTTGTCTTTATAAAAGAGCGAAAAAAATCTTATTTGAATTTTAGCCTAAATAGATATCTAAATAGGTTCATATATCAGTAGGTAGCCATTTTCCCATATCTTTAACTAAGTCTGGTAGTAACACATCTTTTCATTATGTAGGGAAATTGCTCCATATGGTGCCTATCAAATCTAGTGTTTAATTATACGTTGGTTGCAAATAAAAACCAAGACAGGACATTCCTCAAGAGATTACGCCCTACATGTCTGGGGCTAAGGACCTCTAACCCTTTGCTTATCCTGCCTCACTTGGGGGGGGTTCCTCCATCTTTGCCCCTCTACGTTCACTCATCTTCCACCTCATTCCTCCGCTCCCGCCTTCCCTGTTCCCGCTCCTTCCTCTCCCCCGCTTGTGATGTCCTTGAGGGCCTGCTGAAGCTCCCATAAAGCCTGTAGTAAATGGCTCTAATCCGGTAATAAATGGCTGTGTCCTACAGACAAGGGTGTGAGGCTGCTGCAGCCACGGCTTTATCAGATAGAATGGTATTGGCACACACATGCACAGACACACACGCACATTCACAGATGTAATAGAAGCTACATTAATGTGTGTAAGCATGCATAGGCTTTCTTCCCCCCTTTCTGTTTTTCACACATACGCACATGCACATGCACAAGCACACACTCAGTCATTTATACAGCTTCAGATCGAATCACACCTGCTCCGATTGTGCTGCTTTTATGGATGCCATGCAAGAGCAGCGCCATTATTACCTTTAAATGATTAGAGATGCGACTATAATGCATTATGATGATAGGATCATATAGAGCTGTATGAGCTGTTGCGTTGCTCTTTATGCCTGCCCGGATAGACTGTAACTGAATGAAGGAGCAGGGAGGGACACGGGGAATAAGAAGAATAGTAATGTGACCTTTAGAGATACTTGGAGTTCACCTGTTTCTAATCAGCAAATACAATTGATTTTTTATCTGCCCTGGTTTTATTTGTGTAATACTGTAGTCACTTGGTCCTCTGAGACTGAACTTAAATGTGTGGGTGTGTGGGTGTGGGTGGATGGGTGTGTGTATGTGAGAGAATGTCTTACAACCTCCACACTTCTGGTTGAGTTGTAACCCAGAGCAGTGCTTTCATTTTCCTGCCATAAAGTGTATTGATTTTTCTTGTGTGTTTGTGGGTGCTCATGTGCAGGCTGTAAGCCTCAGTTTTTGATCAAGCATATGTGTTTCTCTATTAGGTGGAGCTGACCGGCAGCAGTGTGTTTGACTACATCCACCCGGCGGACCACGTCGAGATGGCTGAGCGGCTGGGAATTAGGCCGCACCTGAGGGCCGAGGCCGGCTGCCACACGGGCCCCGAGAGCGCTTCCAGCTCTGCATCCACCTCTTCCCTTGCTGGTACCCCTGAACCTGGTACTATATATACTGTCAATTCCTAGAGAGAAAACTAAAAGAAGTATATCAAAACAACAAAAACAAAAATAATTGAATTTATGACTAAAATTCTGTAGGATGGATATTTGTTTTATATTTTTACCTCTTCTTCTCTCATCCTCATTCTCAACAGCTCCATCTAGTCCTCATTCTCCTGCTGATGATACACCCGACCGCGGCTACTTCATCCGCATGAAGTCCACTCTCACCAAAAGAGGCCTGCACGTCAAGTCATCTGGATACAAGGTACAGCTAAGTAAAGCGAAGTAATTTGAAAACATTCAAGGAGAGCCTTGTCATTTTGTTTTGCTCGACCATTGTTTCATAGCAATGTTATGTTGGGCGTTTTCAGTGTGTTTTATGGCTGTGACCTTATATCGCACTGGGCCGCTGTACATAACAGTCAGTTTACTGCATTCACTGCTGTAAAACTGTGCTGCTGCATTCTTTAGCTTAGAACATGACTTTGTATTGTGTTTATGTTAAATATATATAATTATGAATGTTATATTCCCTCTGTTGCTGTTATTTTCTACATCCTGAGTTGTGTAAGTGTCTTGCAATGCAGAGAATGTGCTTCTGTGAAAGAAATACATAGCTGATGTCTTCTGTTTGTCAGGTAATCCACGTGACGGGACGAATCCGCTGCCGCCCTGCACTCGTGCCAGGCTCTGCACGCACAGTGCGTCGACCCATGGGTTTAGTCGCACTGGCACACACACTTCCACCCTCCACGCTTAATGAAGTCCGCATGGAGAGCCAAATGTTTGTCTTCCGTGTGAACATGGACCTACAGGTCACATATTGTGAGAACAGGTAAGGATTTTGTCTGTGTTGTCTGTGAAATTTAGCGTCATGGACATTGAATACATACAAATAAGCATATTTTGTCTTTCCAGGATCTCAGAGTATATGGATCTGACCCCAACAGAGGTGGTGGGACACACTTGTTACCACTTCATCCATGTAGAAGACTTGGAAAATATCCGGCAGAGCCATGAGGACTGTGAGTCACATCCATATCCATATGTAGTACATGAAATTCATCCCCACCCCTTATTCTACCCCTGGTCAGCAACCTTAGATAGCCCAACCAATGGCGCACTAGCAATAAGTGTGCAAGAGGTTTTTTGGAATTGTTCTAATCCGCATGCCAAATGACCTCTTTGACACCTATTGACAGGAGCACAGCCTATTTGATTGACTTTTTTCCCATCCGCACGCCACGAAGACATGCCCAGCTCTGCCTCTGATTCACAGAATGCCTGAGCGGGTTAGGTAGATGATGGCAGGCATAATGCTGACCTGGCACACTGATTTACAAGAATTTTACATTTTAAAATGGCACTTCATATTAAAAAGGTTGCCGACCCCTGTTCTACACAGCGTCTGGACTTCAGAAAGAGTCTGTTGAAATTTCATTCTTTCCTTGTGGAAATAGGCGCCCTCTGCTGCCATCATCATGAACTGCCAGAGCAATAACGGTCTTCTCTGTCCTTCTCCTCTCCCGTGTTCTGTTATCGTTCCATCTTCCGCGCATCTCCTCTTAGTGCTGAGGAAAGGTCAGGTGGTGACTGGTTACTACCGTTGGCTCCAGAGGAGAGGAGGCTACCTATGGATCCAGTCCAGTGCCACCGTCTCCATCAACCACAAAGCTCCACATGAACGCAACGTCATCTGGGTCAACTACATCCTGAGGTCAGTACAACCACAGCACCAAGTTTATGTATGAAGGCACCATGCTGTGTAAAGATATTATTTGAAGGGATAGATGATGAAATGCAAAAGGGATAATTGCTCCAAAATATGGGAGAACTGAAGATCTTTCAATAGTGACATCAAAGCAAAACCCATTAGCAGTTATTTGACATTTTTATATTGAAGATAACAAACAATTATTAAAAATTATGAGATGACAAAAAATGTATGTATTTTCAGTCATTTTGTTTGGTTTCATTTTGTTTTTTTGCTGCCCTAACAAACCAGATCACAGAACAGATCTAGTTAATGAATTTATTTAATTGATCACTTCATTGATTTAATTGATGTTTGTCCAGTTAAAAGGAAGTAGGTTAGTGAGATAATTTAATTTCTCGGTTTTACGAGCTTTGACAGTGCATAATGTTATGATAGATTTTGGTCCGTTTTTTATAAAAAAAAAAACATTGTAGAGTTTAAAATGATTTCTAAAAATTAATAAAAAGTAAAAGTCATCATTCACTATTTAATGTTACATTACTTTAAATTGGATTTAAGAATTCTTTTATTAAGGAACATTCAAGACTCTTCACCTTTGTTTCACATTACCCTTTATATGTCGTATTACTTTTATTTATTTACTCCACAGACAAAACAACTGCAGTAACCTCGACAAAATATGCTTTCCCCTCATTTCCCTCTAGTGTACACACACACAAACACACATACACATATTTACCCAGACACTGATGCAAATATACACAGACGTTACATGAACACATAGTACACACACAAACACAGTACATAGCACAACAGCAGAGCAGTCAGACAAAAACAAGAGGAGTAGGCTGAATTTCAATGCTAATTGAACTGAAGCTATATAATTACAACAAATGGATGTCAGAATTTTGGAGCTGAATGGTGTTTTAGTTAATTAGAGCTGTAATTACAAGAGCTCATTAACTTCTCCAACAGCCTCCTCCTTGTCTGAGCTTAACTGTGTATGTAGGCTGTAAGGTGGGCTGCTAAGTGGGGCTCTGTGTGTGTGTGTGTGTGTGTGTGTGTGTGTCTTGAAGGGCGGGGTCTGCCTATCTGTCTGTTTGCGCGTGTCAGTGCTTGTGTGATAAGGGCTGTTATTGGAGAACTCGGTGGATGTGTTAGGTAGAGGTTACAAGGGTTTGAGGCAGTTTGGCTATTGGAGGTTGTTATTAGCCTGATTATATGTTGTTTCCATCTCTTAAGTATTCACTCAAATCAGAACAGCACTAGAGTTAATTTTTTATTTTTTAAAAGCTGTAAATGGCCTTTAAGTGGTATATGATCATTTGTGTATAAGTCCACGTTTTTTTTTCGCTCCCTCTCTCCTTTTCCATCCATCTATCATCCATGCAGTCGGACAGAGATGCCTGACACTCCCCTGGATATACTGCAGCTACCAGAGAATGTAAGAGCAGAGCGACTTCGAGTTAGCTCGTCTCCCACCAACAGCTCCGCGCAGGCCCGAGGTAGGATGTAACACACACATTAGTAACTTCCCATGATGCCTGCTGACACACAGAAACACCTGCCTGTGCTTCTTTTTATCATAGTAATCTCCCTTCCTCCTCAGGCACGCAGTCATTGAAGAGCTCCGTGGGGAAAAGTGACCTCGACACTAAAGGCGGAGAGAAATTCGCCACCGCTGCCATCCAATCAGAAGACAGGAGGAAGCGCCTGCTGAGGTCCGATCCCGAGGGTGCTCCTCCCGAAACTCGTCGCAGACTGGAGGAGCTCCGTCACGCAGAGGAGAGTGTATCAGCGTCCTCTGACCTGGCGAGCGAAAGCGAGGGGGAGGAGGAGGAAGAGACAGAGTGGGACCAGGGGGGAGAAAGTGAAAGACTGAAACAGGAAGACACTGGAGGAGGTAAACAGAGTAGGGGAGGAGAGACCCCCACTAGAGGGGAGAGGGTGCACAACGGCCGGGCTGTGATCCAGCAACTGAAGAGCGTAGTGACTCCGTCTCCCCTGGCTTGCAGCCCCAGCATCAAGACTGAACACGAAGCCCTGACCACCGGGGGGCGCTGGGGGTCACACACACAAACCTCCACCTCCCACACACACACCACCCAGCCCCAACCCTCACATGCACACACACCCTCCAGCAGCCTCAACGGCGACAGCCCCACCACCCCAATCCCCGACTCTTCTTCAAGCAGTGAGGCCCCCTCGAAAGGGTTGTTCACTCCCCCATCCCCGGCTCTGTCCCCCGCCATGTCTGTGTCTTCCCCACTGCCCCGTGAGGACAGGGTTGTTTCGGGGGTAGTCAGTCGGAGCAGTGGCGGAGCAGGTAGCACTCCTGACTTTGAGCTGCTCCAAAGACTGGCTGCAGGCGGCGCAGCGGGGCGGGTCCTCTTCCACCCTCTCGCCCTCGGCCCGCAGGGCCCTCAGAGCCTCTACGCTCCCAGTACTATCCGCTACGCTCCACCTGAGCTGCCCCCCTCCCACCACCACGGCTTAGAACACAGCGATGGCCTGCAGCTACGCTCGGACCACCACAAGGGACCCCCGCCAGCCTTCTTTCCCTCACCTACAGCGGTTGGCTGGCTTGCCACCCTTCAGTGGTTTCTCCCCGTCTGACAGCCCTTTCTCCTCCGGCCTGCCCTTCTGTATGAATGGACTGAGGGGGGCTGCAGGCTCCGAGGAGGACTGAGACTCAGACAGGAGGAGGTGAGAGGGGAAGATAAAAATGAAGGCCGGAGCAGAGAGACAGACCAGAAAGAGAGACATTGTAAAGGGTAGGAGGGACAGAAGTGGCAGGACATTAAGCCTCTGAGGACATTACTAATTGGACAATGAGTTGAATAACTGCGATTTAAAATATGTGACAAGTCGCTGCCATAGGGTATTATTTTGTCTGCCCGTTGTGGACAAGTGACAGTGACTCTCAGAGAAAACAGGACATGGAAACTTTTGACTGGTTGTCCCTCAAGACTTTTCGTCTCAACAATTATGAACTCCGCTCTGTGTCTTTCTCTAGATGACTGTGTTGATTTCTGTCTCTTCCACTCAGAGAAGCCATATTGTGTATATAGAGACAAAACCATAAAGACCCTCAGCTCAAATCCTCCTCACTGTCACTCCAATTAACCCATTAACCCTAAAGCCAGTAGAAAAAGATGGACACTTGTCCGTAGGAATGAAAGCAACTTTGAAATATACATTTTTATTATTGCAGTATTATAAAAATCATGTCTTACACTGAGATACAGGTAAGAATTGATTATAGGGTTCAAAATAGATGGAGAAAGACCTCTGGTGTTTTTGTATTGAGATTTAAAATGATAATGATAAAAAGAAATCCAAGTATTCATCAGTCAGCCATACTTAAAGCACACTGTTGGGACAAAAGTATGAATAATGTAGTCCCAGACATTCCATTATATATAAGGGAAGAAAATGCAATGCAGACAGGATGCTATTTCTGTTGTTTGGTTAGCAGAAGATTGTTTGTTTAACTAAGTATTAATTATAGTATATTCTGTATGAGTGTTTGTGTATGAAAGCCATATTCTTATTTTTTCTTGTTTTTGTTGATTTTTTTGTCACCAGATAAAACGAGGGGAAGGATGGTGTGAAAGTTGTGTCTAGACAAACTGTTGTTTTTTTATTGGAGGTACAATATCATCCAAACACCTTTTCTATTATTCTCCAAAAAAAAGGTATTTCTGCAAATGTTTTTGGGAGGGGAAATGGTGCTGGACACAAGGGTTTGTCATCATTTAAACCTCTGTGTTTTCTGAGCACTTACTGAAATTTGTTCTGGTGTGAACTCAAAGCACTTCATCACTTAGCACTCACTCACACAGTGTAGTAGAGGGGATAAATGGTCATTGGAAAAAAGACAGATAAATAAACAGACCGCCTGTGGTCGTTAAAAGACCACCATGAGAGGTCAATAAAAATAACCTTAGAGTTATGCTGATTTTGGTTTCAGTTCAACTGAGTCAACTGGAAGTAAAGTTTTAAATAAAATTTCAGTTTCTCACTCATTGATTAGAATTAATCTTAGGACTGAAAAAACATGCAAAACACTATATTCAAAAAAAGAAAAAACTTATTTAATCAGTGCTTAAACTGAAATGAGTCACAAGCAAGTTGGCAAAAGATACTCAGATAATTGAGAATGTTCGTTCCAAAATGTGACCCTTTCTGACAAAATGTTGGTATCAATACAGCCAAACACTTTAATAACAAATCGTGACAATAACACGGACATTGATATAAATACTCATCAGATACTTCTCTAGCACTTTGGAATAAAGTCTGTCAAACTGATCAAAATACACAGATTTGTAAAATCGTATGTACAATGTTAGTTTTGCTTCCAAATTGAGATTATGGACTGTCTGATCTGAGGGCTCAGTTTATGTGGAAATCTCTAAAATTGTGATGTCTGACAGAAAAAAAGAAGAAGAAAAAAACATTTTTTATTTGTTCAGAGCCGACGTGCACTACACACCCATACTGTAGCTGTCACATGCAAATATGTGTGAGCGCACATATTCTTGGGTGTTTAATGGTATAACGTGTGTATGATTGCGTGCGTGTGCGTTTGCTTGTTCAAGTGTGTGTGTTTTTTTTATTATTAAATAGCTAACCCCTTGCCCATCACTGTGAATCTAACATTATCCCCCCATCTATGTGAATACTCCACTCATCAAATAAAAGGAACAAATGTAAAAAGAAAAACAGTGATTCAGATGACCATAACAATAAAATATTCCAGTAGAGGAGCACAACTCAAGGCTTTGTTGTTTCTTTCTTGCTTCTGTATAGCACATAAACAACAACTCAACAAATAATAAATATAATAACATATTTTGAAATGCATGTTACAATTAATTTGTTACAGAGTAAAATAAGGTGTCATATGTGATTCAAAAATTCAAAGTTATTTAAGCAACATTTTGTACAGTAAAAATGTTTGTTCTCTACATTTGCATGCAGTAGATTTATTTGTCTTAAAATCAGTTACATCTTCTCCACAAACCATCAATATTTCAGGTATATAGCAGACATTTATGTACAGGCTTTCACTATATATATGAGACTGATATTTCAAACAACGCACAGCCAAAATAAATACAAATCAGCGGGAGAATACATATAAAAGATGTCTTGTGTCACTGCAAGTCGTTATGTGCCATCAACAAGGCAGGTGAGCGATCTTGCAACACGCAATAAAACACACAATAAAACACAATGGTATTGATCCTTAATAAAAAAAATAAGTAAAATGTGGAGCAGGTGAGAGTGACCCTGGCACGAAGCAGGGCGTCGCTCGGGGGTCTTGGATTTAACAAAGACATAAATTAGTCTGAAGTGAACACAAAAGCACAGCGAGTACATGGAGAGCATCTTACTTATGAGAGACTATATGCGGCCATGCATCACCCTGTGTGTGTGTGTGTGTGTGTGTGTGTGTGTGTGTTGTCTGAAGCAGCCCCAGGGAGGGGCTCTGACATTGAAGACGGGTTAAATCCTGTTTTACATTCAAGTGGCAGGCCCTAGTTCATTAGAGTGAGGATCATTCCTCCTCAAGACCAAAGGAAGCGCATACTAAACAAGAGCAGTTGTTGGGGAGAAAATGCCATTGTACGTGCAAAACCGTATGTACTGTGTAAGTGTGTGTGTGTGTGTGCTGATGTGCTGGGAACGGAGCTGCACAATAACCTCTGGTTTCGTCTTAATATTTTCTTTTCTGTGGAGTACAGTCTTTATTTAGAAAAGTAAAAGTGCGTATTGTACAGTGTCAGTGTGTGTGCAAGTCATGCCAGCTCTCCTGACTGTTTTCTACTCAGCCTGTCATTGAGTCACCCATATGCCCTCTCTGTCACTGACTTTGATGGCTTATCTTACTCCCTGAATTGGAGTCATGCTCCCGAGGGAAATACCTTAGCACATGTAAATGCATTTGAAAGTCTAAAGATATGGGTAGGAAAAATAGAGTGAGGGATGGAGGGAGACACCCAGACAGCTTCCACCTGACATGGGCTTACCATCCCCAACTCTCTCTTTCCTCCATTCCTCTTGTGCTGCTGCTACTATTTCTTTTGTCAATGTTTCCCAACAATCTCCTCTCAGCCAGGAGAAGGCCAATTCATACTTAATGCAGTTCTCAAGGCAGACGCTTTGATCCATACGCGTGGCATTTAACACCTGAGAGCAGATGAGCAATCTGCTTTCAAAACAAGCAGAGGTTATGGCTCCTAGTTTCAGCGCTGGGAGTGTAGATGTGCAGCTGAGATTTAGAGATGAATGAGGTTAGACCTGGACTTTGGAGCTGTGGCTGGTGTTGTGGTTTCAGTAGCTGCTCAGGGTCTGGGGTGGATGGTGTTTGTCAGTGAGGGCGCGTCTCCTGCCTCTGGGCGCTCTGCCCTTTAGACGCGCCAGGCCTCAGGAGCCTTCTGCATGCCAAACAGACCTGTGCAGTCAGATGCAGCCACGGAGGAGAAACGCTGAGAGGAGAGGAGGGAGGGGAGGAGAAGCGAACGTGAGGAGGAGTCCAGAGAGAAAGGACTTGAGGGTGAAAGGGTAGAAGAAGATCTGAGGGAGAGAGTAGAGGAGCGAGGAGAGGGGCCTTGAGGGGAGGCGGTAGGGGTGCTGGTCACACTGCAGCAACCATCTAGACACACCCTGCATGTGAAACACAACTGCACTGAAACGTCCTGGGAATCAGCGAAGGAGAGGCAGGGGGAGAGAGCAGAGTGAGAGTGAAGGAGAAGAGAGGAAGGAAGAGAGGGTCACTCTGAGGTGAGTCTCAACAGTGGCCCTGTGTGTCGATGGACGCGAGATATCACAGACCTTCGCCCTAACCCAGTCAGTGATAGTTATCGCAGACAAAGCCCCCCCATCACCAACACTCCCACACACACACACATAGCAACCACCACATGCTGCTCAGCTCAGTTCATATATTCATGCATGCTCGCTCATTATAAAAATGATGCATATACAACATGTGGACAGTTTGCACATCTTTTGGCTCCTGCTGTAAGGAGAGTTTTTACTCTGGCAGCACTTACACGTTGAACATTTTTTTAATAGTTTATTTTTAAAGATCGAGGGAAAAAATGTTTTTACATGTTGTCTGTTTTTGATGAGAGCGTGTGTAGGTATTTAATTATGGAGTGTGTGTTCTGTGAATGAGTCCTTTTAAATCTCCCAACTAATATTGAGGACACTGAGGTTGTGTCCTCTGTACTTTTTCAGGGAATTTACTGTTCTGAATCTGAATGATAAAAAAGAGAGACCTTCTTTTGGTGTAGAAGGGTGTGTTGGTGGGACCATGCCAGAGTAACTAGTTAGGAGGCTGCTATTGACCCCGACCTTTCTGCTCATTATGTACAGTGAATTCAGAAAGTAGTCAGAGCCCTTCACTTTTTTCACATTTTGTTAAGTTGCAGCCTTTTACCAAAATCGTTTCCGCCATGATGACAAGGTAAATAGAAATTTTGCAAAAACTGAAATGTTGCACTGGCCTGCTGAAAGTATTCAGACCATTTTCTATGACAGTTAAAGTTTAGCTCAGGTGTCTCCCATTTCTCATTGAGACGGTTTTACACCTTGATTGGAGTCCACCTGTGGCAAATTCAATTGATTGGACATGATTAGAAAAGACAAATACACCTGTCTACATAAAGTCTCACTGACAATGCATATCAGAGTGAAAATAAAGCCATGAGGTTAAAGGAACTGCCTGCAGGGTGCAGAGACAGGATTGTGTTGAGGCGCAAAGAAAGACCAAAACATTGCTGTTGCATGAGTACAATGTCAAACAGCACTCAGGGGAGAAAGCTCTTGGTAAGAGAGGTGACCAAGACCTTGATGGTCACTCTGGCTGAGCTCTAAAGATCCTGTGTGAAGATGGGACAAAACTTCCAGAAGGACAACAGTCACTGCAACACTGCCAATCTGGGCTTTTTAACAGAAGACTCTCCTCAGTGAAAGACACATGAAAGCACCTTAAGGACTCTCAGACTGTGAGAAACCTAAAAAATTCTCAAGTCTGATGACTCCAAGATTGAACTGTTTGGCCTCAATTCTAAGAATCATGCCTTGAGGAAACCCAGCACCGCTCATCACCTGCGAAATACCATTCCAGCATGAAGCATGGTGGTGGCAGCATCGTGGGGACTGGTCAGGGTTGAGGGAAAAATTTACAGAGCGGAGTACGAAGACATCCTTAATGAAAAGCATTTAGGACAATGACCCTAACCACACAGCCAAGACAATGCAGGAGTGGCTTAGAGACAACACTGTGAATATCCTCAAGTGGTTTACCAAGCGCACGGACTGGAACCCAGTCAAGCTTCTCTTGAGAGACCTGACAGTGGCAGTCCACCAACGTCATCCAACAGAGCTTGAGAGGATCGGTGGAGAAGACTGGCAGAAAATCCCCAAATCCAGGTGTGCAATTATTGTCACGTCATATGTAAGAAGACTTCAAGCTTTATTTGCTGCCAACTTGCTTCAACTAAGTATAGAGTTAAGGGTCTGCATATTTATGTGATCTTTTAGTCAATTTCAGTTTTTGCTTTGCATTTGCATTGAGTGTGGATAAGGGTAAAAATTCTCCACACTCCCATCGTGTACAATGCACACAGTACAATATAAATAGCAGCTTCATAATATATATATATATATATATATATATATATATATATATATATATATATATATATATATATATATATATATATATATATATATATATATATATATATAAAAGAGCTCAAGGAACTAACCAACATGTCTATGCAGTAATACTACATGGCCCCCAAAATGTTTGTACGTTTATTTTACTTACACATTTATTCAGGAATGTGCACAATATAAGTGTAATATACTGTAGACTTCAAATAATATCAGGTCATAATTCAGAATGCACCTTAGTGGTACAAATTCCAGAACTACTTCAGAATTATTAACTTTTTTTTATATATATATATATATATATATATATATATATATATATATATATATATATATTTAAAGGTAATTTGATTTTTTTTTTTTTTTTTTTTTTTGTGGATCAGAACCATTACTTTTTTTTTTTTTTTTATCCTGCGTATCATCTCATCCGTCAGACTTACCTGATGACCTCTAGGTTGGGAACCACTGGTCTATCTACTGTAAATGTAAAAGCAAATGGAGCACACACTTAAGTTTTGACTGTCAGCACAGATTTCTTCTCGCTTTATTACAGTAGCTACACTCCGGTGCACTGAAAGTGGTGCACACACTAACAAGAGTGAACCCAATTTGCGCACACAAACTGGAACTCATTAACTTTCAACCAATCTTTACATTAAAACAGCAACTATAGTGATTACCAGAAGGAGGGAAATCCAGTCAAAAGGTAAAATGGGTGTGGTTACAATAAGGTACTGTACATGTATATCAACAATACAGAGCCAAATGTATAACCACAGAAAAATCAGTGAAAAATACTTTGTTTCCAATAGAGTTACTATAGTGAAAAACAAACTAGTGAAACAGGGTGACTTAAACTTCCTGTGTATAAAAATAAACTGGAACACAATAAAAACACACAACCCTGAAGCACATAGTTTATGACCATTCTTTCTAGCATTTCACAACCAGCTTGTTTTATTTTAAGACTTTTAAGAAAAATTCAAGTCAATCAGTTTATGTTGAACAAGATAACATAAATGGCCTAAAAATGATTGCAGAGTGCAGTGAAAACTAAACATATATTAACAGATATGATGCTCTCAGTGAGTCGTTGCAGTGTGCCTCATAAGTCAATATCATTTTCAGTTTGAAAATGTAAGTGAAGCAGCTTTGAATATATCTAAGAAATCTTACAAAAAAGGCTGATTGTAGTCAAACTACCAAATATTCAGTATCTTTTGACCAGTTTTCCAAAAGGTCCAAAAGTTCTTCAGCTAAACAATCATTTTCACATCAACATAACAATAAACAATAAGTCTGTATCATTATAGACTCTCAGCCTACACATGAACACGTAGGCTTCTTACACACACACATACATACATACAGATAAGGGGAAGCTCTGAATCAAAGCCCCACATGCGTCCTCTCCATCCAGATGTCTTACTAGATGTCTACTTGTTCGGCCCCTTGCCATCACTGTCTTCACTGTCTTGATGTCTGCTGTCGTGGGAGCCACGGTAACCCCGGTGTTCACGCCTCTCGCGGCACTCCCGGCACTCATCCTCATCCTCTCCCTCCTCCCCCTCGTGGATGATCTCCACCTCCAGCCGGCCGATGTAGAGAGATACCGCACAGAGCCAGAAGAGGGCGACGCTGCACACCGTGGCGCTCTGGAGCAGCAGCGCTGGCACAGACAGCAGCATCATCCTCCGCAAGGTAAAAAGGCTGCCAATGTACGAGGCGCCGCCAAACGACACACACACACCTCCCAGGATAAAGAAGGCTGAGGGTGGGGGGGGAAACAGATTAGCATGGTATTGTTGTAGAGATCCAAATCATTTTCTCACTAATTAAATCTTCAAAAAAAAAAAATCAAGTAGAATATGTCCTTGTCTAAAAAATTATTTTAAATAGAATATACATTGAATACATTATTTATCTTCAAGAGTGGTAATACTAATGTAATTAATGTAATAACCCTTTAATCTGACATAAATGTTAACCTTTTTTTCCACACATTGATGTGCATCAGACTATTTAATGAAGGTCTTTTGATTAATACATGCAACACTCAAAACTGTCATTTCAGGTAACATCACATTGGTTACAACTAGATATCGAGGCTCCTTATTAACTCATGATTGTAGTCATCAACTATTCATTTGCTGAATGAAAACATAAAATCTATTGCAAGGTTCTCTTAGAAGTCTTTAGGACAAACAATGATTGATACAGATTATGTACTTAAATGAAAAAAAATCTAGTTATTTCATGGACACTCATTCATTTAAGCTTTTTTCTTAAATCCACTAGTTTTAACAAATGTAGCACTACAGCATCTTCTTTGTTACTAAGGTCGAATCACAAGCTGCTGCTGTTTGTTATTGCACTACCAGCTTTGACTACAAATGTGCTGATTGGCTGCTCCGCTGTACATAAAACACAGTGTTGGGGCCTGTACCATATCCTGCTTCTCGTCCAACTTCGCTCTGGACAAATGCGATGACTCCGATCCCAGTCGCTAGCAGACCGTTTCTGAACCACGAGAGGAATCCTGCAAAACAGCCAAAGCCAGGAATAAACAGCTGACACATTACAGCCGGCCAGAGATCTGTGCAGCAGAGCCAGAATCAGTTTACATGCAAACAATGATAGAATGACTGCCTTTGTTTTGCTTTGTTTAGTTTTTTATTATTACTGTCATGTTTTTCACAACCTTCTATTAAGTTGGACTATTCTAAGACTTGTAAAACAAAATGTAATACAATAAGCATAGCTAGTTTCAGAAGCTGTGACCCTAATAGATCGGTAGGTGCACCTCTCACACCCATCTCCCTTTCTGAGCAAGACGTCAGGAAAACTTTCAAGAATGTGAACACCAAGAAAGCAGCAGGATGGGGCGGGTCCTCAAACTGTGTGCTAACTTACTAGCACTGGTGTTCACAATGATATTCAGCCTGTCACTGGCTCGGTTTGCCATACCCACGTGCTTCAACAAGTCCACCATCATACCTGTGCCCAAGAAAATAAGACCAGACTGCCTGAATGACTGTCACCCAGTAGCACTCACTTCTATACGGATGAAATGCTTATCCTTGAATGGATCCTTGAATTCCTGACAGGCGGACCACAGATGATGAGGGTGGGCAGACACACCTTTTCCCCCCTCATCCTTAACACCAGAGCACCCCAGGGCTGTGTTTCGAGTCCTCTGACATACTCCCTGTACACGCACAACTGTGTAGCCACTTTTGACTCCAACACCAGCACCAAGTTCGCTGACGACACAGCTGTGGTGGGCCTGATCACAGACAACAATAAAAAGACCGTGACCCGTTGGTGTCAGGACAACAACCTACTCATGAATGTCGGCAAGATTAGAGGGATGATAGTGGACCTTGGGAAGAAGCAGAGAAGGAACTTGGCCTGCATGATTTAGAAAAAAAATATGAATCACGATTTTTCTTTTAGCTCTGCCATGACTTTCTCACGAAGTGTAATATTTATTGCATACACTAACCATGAGAAAACAAAACAAATTGGGAGTACCAAACATAGATTTTTTTGTTCTTTTTTTTTTGGCACATATAGCACATTAGGTGCATCACCACAAGCCTGTAAATATAGAGGCTTCAATGAAGAGAGTGCTTTAAAACCTATTTCAAACCGTCTGTTTAACAGAAGAAAGTATAGCAACGTTTGTGATGCACTCGGCTCGTAAAATTAAATGAGAATTAGTTGTCAACAAAACTTGCTTTGTAAAAACCTAACAAAGACACACTATACATAATCATACAAAGTTTGAATTCATATTATAATCTCAGTAATATCTCAAATCCTACTTAAGTAATATTATGTTCCTCCCTTTTGCCTGTGCTGCCTGCTAGGGCTGCATGATATGAGGAAAATGTGATAACATTATTAAATATCACGATGACAATATTACTTGCGATGAATAAATAGATTATTAAAATGTACTCAGTTCTGCTACTTCAGGTATTCTGCTCAAATACAATTTAATTGCTTGAACTTGTACGATAAATATTTTATCACAAAATTGCTTGGAATTAATTTCCAAAATTCGTTTTATTGAACACTGAATTGAATATAAAAGGCACCACTAAAAGAAAGTGAGTTACATTTGAATGTGCAGTTTTCTAGTAATATTTTATTTCAATTAACAGAAAAAAATTGAAAAGACTTTATTGCGCAGTTGACAATCAAAAGGAAATGTATTGTCAGAGCCCGTCTGCGGAGAGCCCGTTTACTCCCTGTCTCAGTCCCTATTAAGTCCAATATGAACCACAGTGGCACGACCCCTTACTGTGACAGACTTAAACCCTGCCATTCAAGAAATAACTCAATCCTTCCCTCCACTGGATAATAAATTCGCATTTTTGTCGTTAGTCGAACTCAATATTGAAACCTACTTGAAATTTTCAATCTCTAGCTGCACCCAAATGCCAAATAATAATGTCAACCAGGTATTTCCATCAGCGGTTAAAGGTGAAGTAGCCTAGCTTCGCTGGATGGATGTGTCTGGAAAGGCAACAACATAAAGTTTATCCCGGGGCGGGGACGTAGGCTACTAAATCATGAGGGTTTAATCTAGACATGTTACATTTCCAGCATGACTGTAGTCAGGTTACCTGTCTCGTGGGACTTTCTCAGCATCTGCAAACATTAAAGAACAATATTAGCAACAACTTCTAACCGTGTGTCGTAAGTTTACTTAAAACAGTCTGCCTATTGTGTATTTACAGTGACTTTCTCAACAGGAAAGGAAACGAAAGCAAAAGCAGCTGTGGCATTTTAGGTTAAAGCTCACTCCATGATGTGAATAAAGACCTCCCTACCAACGCGTCCGCCTTGTCGAGGTCTGTGAGCTGGTACTGCTGCTGCTCCGGCCCCCTGCTCTTCACCCACGGCCCCTTGTCTCCGACCCGCAGCCGGGACGCGCCGTGCAGCCTCCGCAGCGGGGCTCCGGCTCCGGCGGGCCGGACCAGCTTCACGTTCCGGACAAAGTGGGACACGGCCTGCGGCAACTGCCTTCTCACGAACAAACTAAGGAAAGCCATAACATCACGAGTCCCAGCTAGCGAAACGAACACTAGCTAAAAGCACAACACGACCCGAGCGTGCACTGTGAACTCTCACCGGTCAACGACAAACCCGGAAGAGTCTCCCGTAAAGCACCATGAAAAGGTGAGAGGGATTCATTCAGCGCCATCATGCGACTGACAGGTATTAAACACAGCGGAATTATACAGACAAGGTCATTTGAGTTCATTTTAAACGACAGCGGATTTATTTTATTTTTTTATTGCACGTGTGTTTATATCAAAAGCCCTCCTTTAAATCATATAAACATGCTATTACATATGTACGCCAGACAAGGGCGCCAGAGTACAAGGCCATGATTTATGGTATGTTCAGATACAGGTAGCTTATATTTATTTTTATTTGACATTTCAAACAGGCTAACAATGCAGACGGGAAACATCCAAATAAAATAATTTCAATATATATTTATTTCAAATAATCAGAGGAAACTGAGGCAAAAAGATTGGCAAGGCATTGAAATAAAAAAGTAGAATAATACAATAAACAAAATAGAGCCCATGTAAATCTGATTTAATAAGATCATCTATGTTCTTGTCAGAGTGGACCCTTTCAACAACAATAAGCAGGTACTAAAATATATTTAAAATGTTTTTAGGGACCTTTTGGACATAAAACTACATGAAAAATGTAGACTATTTAAATTTTAAAGGAACAAGCTGATACTGAATAGTGTACACGTGTCAGTATGCCAAACATCTTTGTTTGTGAGAGATATAGAATATGTATTCTTTGTGTGTTGTGTGTGTGTGTGTGTGTGTGTGTGTGTGTCCCCGTCCTCTGAGGATGATAGGGCAGCCTCTTCCTGAGGGTCTTTTGTCTTTTCCGGCCAACTGGGATCCAGAGTGGCCACGCCTGTCAAACCTGATTGTTTAGTGTGAGGAGCGTAGGGGGATCTCAGAGTGTGTGTGTGTGTGTGTGTGTGTTTTAATAGTGGGGTCTTTTACAAACAGCCAAATCTTTGATGTGATGCTCTCACGCCACTGTCCCCAACACAATGGGAGAGATGTTTGTGGTCACACATGCATTACACACGCACACACATGCATGTGCTTACACAACAGATAAGTTATTCAGTATATTACATTACGTGTATATGACAAATATTACATTAGCCATATGCAGCAAAAAAAACTTCACTGCTGCACACTCATATGCTTGTATTTATATTTATAATACTAAAGGTGCTTGTAAATAATAGTCATTACACAAATTATTGCTATTTTTAATACAGTATGTGCCATGCATACCAGTATGTATTCAAATATATGAACATTAGGTGATGAGTCATATTGTGTATATATTCAAGGAATGATGAAAATACAGTATTGACATAACAATGCAAATCTATTTAGTCATTCCATATGTGCAAAATGTTGTAATAATTACATATTTTAACATATATCAACTAATGTTCTATGAATGACTTGTTTACTGGTTTTAGTGTGTGTGTGAGAGCATGTTATCCTGTACACTCATGCACCCAAGGGTCTATCTACATGCAGTTTAAAATGTTTATTTTAAAAAATCGATTTTGTTCTGAATGATGGATAATTGTATTTCAGGGTCACCCTGGATGCTTAAATAAAACGTCTCATGGACAGAAAGTGTATACACACAGGAAATTGCGCTATTTTAAGGAATTCTAGCATCACAGTTTATCCTCAAATTCCCCGGCCTTACTACTTCACTAACCCGTATAATCTCTGTCCTCGCCACCATCACTTTCTTTCCCTTCTGTTCTCATTTCCTCTGGGATTTTTTTTTTCAACAAATCCTCTTCATTTTGCATGGTCGACTGGGCTTCATCGTTATTATGCTTTTTATGTATTTATTGTGGGACTTTTAATTGATTTGTATGTGCAAAGTGATATAATTCTGGATTTTAACTATTAATCCTGAGCTTTTAGAATTCACATTCCCATCTCACCTCATGTTTTTCAAATCTGCCTTTTTGAGATTAACTCCATTTTTGAGGCTATCCCATTACTGGTTTAAACTCCATCCTTTCTTTTTGCTTTTACATATTTCACCTCATCCCTCTATCTTTCTCCATTTTACCCAAATCTCTCGCTTTCAATTTCATGTTGCTTTATTGGCATGACAAAAAATACATCTGTGTTGCCAAAGCCACTAATACAATAATACAAGTAAACAGGATACTTATGATATAATTGTAGATGCTAAACAAATTATGTGAATGTCCCTCAAAGGATACTTTGAAACAATAAGAAATAATAGAAAAATAAAAATGATATATAGAATTCTCTATTTAGCGTTGTATTGTGGCAGGAGAAAACCTATTCAGCTCCTAGCCATGCTTTTATCTTCTAATAAAAAAAGGAATCTTTTTTTTCCTTAGTGTAGGTAGTGAAGCCCGGTATATGTTATTCAAATTTTTGGAAATATTTGGTTCTTAAGTCTTCATATTTGGGACATGTACGTAGGAATTGTAATTCTGTTTCAATTTTCTGGTGACAATGTGTACAGACATGTTCCTCTCTTGGTCTCCACACTTTTAAATGTCGACCTCTTTCAATTTCCAGCTCATGGTCACTGATTCTGTATTTTGTTAAAATTAGTTTTTATTTTTTTTTTTGGATTACTTACTATTATAATTGATCTCTCTCTCTCTCTCTCTCTCTCTCTCTCTCTCTCTCTCTCTCTCTCTCTCTCTCTCTCTCTCTAGTTATATAAACATTAACACAATATTAGGAGGATTTATATTAATTACATAAATCTATTTGTTTGACAAATATGAATATAATATGTAAACAAATGTAAATTTTACTAACAAACTATGAAAACAAACTGTGTGTGTGTGTCTATTCATGGGGTCCAAAAATCGGGAGTCCAGTATACTTGTGGGGTCCGGACAGCTTTGTGGGGCCAAAATGCTGGATCCCACAAGTTTTTAAAGAGCTGTTTGAGGGTTAAGACTTGGTTTTAGGATTAGGGTTAGAATTAGGTTTTGGTGAGGGTAAGGGTAAGGTTAGGCATTTAGTTGTGATGGTTAGAGTAAGGGGCTAGGGAAGGCATTACATCAATGGCGGGTCCCCACAAAGATAGTGTGGCAAGATCTACCGCCGCCTTGTCCAAGGAGAATGTTTAATCATGGAAGGACATTCAGCTCTAAATTTGCTGTTGTGGTTGAATGTTTTACATTGTAGAAGTAAGTGCATCTCTGTCTAAACCTCAACTGTCAAACAGTGACCACGTGTTCTGTTTTCTTTTGGTCGCCATGGCTTTTTGCGTCTTTCAGTTGAAACTACCAGTGTTCACTGAGCCTGTACCTGGTATCTGCTTTCTATCTCTGACAGTAGAGAGCTCTTCTAATATAGAATCTCTTTTTAAGGTTAAGTAACATTTTAATCTACTTTGGCTTTTCAACGTTCCAGGGTTAGGGTCTCTCTCTCTTTCTCTCTCTCTCCTTCACATCTCATTTTCCCCATTTCATGATGCTGCTTGCTATTTTTAGTGGTTATCTGACTGGCATGACCTTTTCCATTAACATTGTAATGCATCCAGCAACATCAGGTGTTTGTTCTTGCCAGCACGTGTTAAATGCATAAAACTCTGGCGCGTAACCTGAATGTGCAGGTTTGACACACACACACACACACACACACACACACAATAACACTATAAAACTGCAAAAATACAATTTAAGCCAAAAATGTTAATCAAAATATTTACTTTACAATAACAGTTCTGCGTACATCAGAATTGCTGAATGTTGTTGCAAATGACAAAGTAAGCTAGTCTACTTATAGGCCTGGACTGTCTGTTAACTCTTCATTATCCTCTCTGCTTGAATCCTGCGGTGTCAACAGAAAAGAGGAAAGAGTGAGAGATATAGAGAGGAGGAGGAGATGTGTGTACGTGCAGAGCTGCACTAGTCTGTGTTACAGGGATTCCAGCCAGCTGTGCTGGGGAGCACTGACCTTGGCAAAGACTACACTGTTTTTCAGTCTATGGGAAAAACAAGTGTGGAATACAAGTGTCAACTGATCAGCAGACGAATAACTAACATTTAAAGGGGAGACATTACAGCTCAAGAAGTTAGTGAACTGCATGAATGTCTACAAACTAAAAAACGTTTAAATACACAGATATACTATTTGTATATAAGGTAATATGTCATATGATATTTCCTCATGTAGTCTGTGCATTGTAAGTTATTTTTAGGGGAAATCCCATCCTTTACCAAAACTACAGGATACAGGATGGGAAGCTGTCTGGGTTATTTAATGTTGCAGGTGTGTGAATGTTGTTTTTTTCCATTAATTATGGTACAGCTTTTGTTTTGAGCTTCTGGTATGTGCAAGCCTTGCTTTCTATTGAGACCACTTGTTTTCTCTGATCATAACTCTTTTGTCCATTACATTGTTAATGCATACATCACAGGCTAATGGTTTGCACATGTGTGTGCTTGTATCGCCACCTATGTCTGCTGTAATCATGTAAAATGATAGGCCGGGCTTTTATTATGTTGTGGGCTGTTCAGACACTACCTAGGGCAATGCAGAAACTTAGTACTTATTCTCCACTACAGTCAAAGCCAAACAATGAGTCATCATTCATCTCTCACTGCTATGACAACAATGGTATCATTCATACAGTAATATCATATTCTGTTTACTTGGCAGTGGTGAAACTTTGAGGGATGTGTTATTTTTTTGTCAACTCACTTGTGTAAACTGTATGACTTGGGAATAAAGTCATTCTGGAAAACATTGGTGGTAAGAATTTCCTTTAAGCACACCACCTTACACTGATTTATTCACACTTAATTAGGGTTCATCTTTAGCCAACTGTGACCAATAAAAATCTGAAAAAATTGAAACATACAGTACATGCTGCACATCCTTGTTGGGCTGGTCTCAGATGTGCTCCATTAACAAAATGACAATAAAATGAACTTTGATTTTTGTGCTGGTGTTTCCAGCCTTTATTATGGTAACCCATTGTGGTCATGTGGCAGATGTGGCAGATGTGGTGAGATGATGAACAGAAACATGATTTACTGACCACAGATGAAACATTTCCCAAAGAAGTTCCTTACTCCCTAAAGCCAAACGATGTGTTATTCTTCATGATGGTCCTACAATTTGTTCTTATATTTCTTGTGCCCACCCACAAACCCAATGGCAGTAGTATACTGTGTGACAGCTTTGTTTTATGACTAATTAACCATTGTGGAATTCCTTTACCAACTTAGTTTTCTTTCACTCAGTTAATTAAGATGGGACCATAAATCTGATCAGATTCACATCATGAAGTATTGCGCAAATACATAGTCCCCTAATGGTACAATACAATCTAGAATTATATTTTGATCTCTGACTGTGTAACAGTATTTGCTCGGTGGAGTTCAATGACTCAACAAGCATGCAGTCAGACATGAGCGATCCAAAGCATGATGGGTCGACTATAAACCCTCTCCCCGCCCCCCAAATGGAATAGTCCCACATTTTGGGAAATACATTTGCTTTTCTGCTGAGAGATAGATGAGAAAATTGATACAGTACAGCAGGTTGGGAAGCTTAGCTTAGCACAAAGACAGGAAACAAAAGGACACAGCTAGCCTGGCTCTGTCAAAAGGGATAGCTCACTAATTACAAAGTTTTATCTCATATCATTCATTTGTACAAAAACTGTAAAAATTACAAGTTTTATTTTTGTGGGGGTTATGAGCAAATTAGTCTATATTGACAACGATTCATTAAGGGGAGATCCCCTGGACGTCCCTCATTTTTGGACGGATGTCCTTCACCTTCCGCTTTCTTTGGGTTGGAATTTTAAACTCCGGTGGATTTATGAGGACTGTGGTTAACTGCTCCTCAGATCCCTGCAGGGTAAATTGAGACAGCTAGCTAGACTATATGTTGAATCTGAGTTTTCTGTTGTTCCTCCACAGCGCTGCGAGGAGGGTCTGACTAGTCCACACAGCATTCCGGGATAGAAGAAAGGAAGGAAGCCCAAGGCAACGGATATCCATCCTAAATGAGTGAAATCCGGCAGAATTTCTGTCGGCAACGGAGCAATCCCGGAAGTAGAATGTTAAAGATGTAGACTATGATTGATTTAAAGAAATGGCAATAAACCAAGCTGCCAACCATGGATTGAGACAGGGTTGCACTGGAAGCAGCAGATGGATACGGCATGCCAGTGTTGTGTCTAATCCCTTAGGGTGAGGCACTAAATCCACCATCCAAACCCCAGGCCTGGCTTTATAACAGCACTCACTTCCTCCTGCAACCCAAACATACAGATGGACAATAATGTAAAATGTAACCAAAGCTAAGCAGGCCTATAGTTTAATGCTGAGGTCAGAGAAGGTCTGACACCATGCGTTCATCAACATACACACTCAGTCCCATATATAAATACAAACAGCTTACTCTCACTGCCCTCTAACTAAATGTATATTAGGGCTGGGCAATATATCGATGTATCGATACTGCAATATGAGACTAGATATCGTCTTAGATTTTGAATATATTCTAATATCGTAATATGGTAAGTGTTGTCTTTTCCTGGTTTTAAAGGCTGCATTACAGTAAAGTGATGTCATTTTCTGAACTTACCAAACTGTTCTAGCTGCTCTATTATTTACCTTTAACCACTAAGTCATTAAATCATTTCTAGGGAGAATATTTATCAAAAATCTCATTGTGTAAATAACATTTTGTTAAAGCACCAATAGTCAACCATACAATATTGTCGCAATATCGACATCGAGGTATTTGGTCAAGAATATCGTGATATTTGATTTTCTCTATATTGCCCAGCCTTTATAAAAATAAAAAAGATATAAAATAAAAAAGATATATATATATTATATAATATATGTATATTTATATGTGTATGTATATATACAGTATCTGTGCTTTTGGTCACAGTCACCGGAACTTAACCCAATCGAGATGGTTCGGGGTGAGCTGGACCGCAGAGTGAAGGCTAAAGGGCCAACAAGTGCTGAGCATTCTGGGAACTCCTTCAAGACTGTTAGGAAACAATTTCAAGTGACTACCTCTTGAAGCTCAGCAAGAGAATGCCAAGAGTGTGCAAAGCAGTAATCAGAGCAAAGGGTGACTACCTTGAAGAAACTAGAATATAAGACATGTTTTCAGTTATTTCACACTTTTTGTTAAGTACATAATTCCATACGTGTTCATTCATAGTTTTGATGCCTTCAGTGATAATATACAATGTAAATAGTCATGAAAATAAAGGAAACACATTGAATGAGAAGGTATGTCCAAGGTATGTCCTTTTGGCCTGTACTGTATATGTGTGTGTGTGTGTGTGTGTGTGTGTGTGTATATATATATATGTGTGTGTGTTTACATATGTGTGTATATATATATGTGTATATATATATATATATATATATATATATATATATATATATATATATATATATATACATATATTGTATGTATATGTGTATTATATGTATATATAATATATGTATATACTGTATATGTATATATACTGTATGTACTGAATGTATATAATATATACAGTATATGTGTATATATATGTGTGTGTGTGTATATACATATATATATAGTTGAAATACATAAAAAAAACTGGGCTGGCAGGCTGTTGTATAGAGGACTGCAGTGCAATGATTATATCTAGGCCTACAGTAGGTGTTTCTTGAATATAGTATTGTGTTATTCACAGAAACTGGTAGGGGAGCTCTTTATGTGACATAACTTATTTAGGTCTAAGAAGGTTATTATGAAAGCCTAAATAGGAGGAATATTTCCAGAATACCAAACCTGTGTTACTGCAGGGTCTTTATTGCTGTAGAACACTGACAAAGCAATCTTTTCATTATGTATTTTATGCTGTGGAGGTTTCTGTCAGTGCAGTTAAAGGTCGGCCATAGTAGCAAGAAGGCGCATGGCCTGTGTAGGGTTCATGTAGAGAGAGAGAGAGAGAGAGAGAGAGAGAGAGAGAGAGAGAGAGGCGGGGTAAAGGGGGGGGACTCACCGATACAACGGAGCACTTTTTTTGGCGACTGAGAGGACCTCGTGTGGCTCCCAGCATCTCCCTCCGTCCCTCCGTTGGTTTTGTCCGGCGTTGGTTGCCGTCACCCCCTGGATTTTTATTTATAACCGACAAGAAAATTGGATGGGACGCACACACGGGCAAGACAATCCCGGAAATAGAATGCGTACTCTCAGTCTGTCACGTACGCTCACTGTGGATTTGCATTACAGGCTGCCCTAGGTAAGCGGTGTTTAAACATGTTTGACATTACAGCTGCACATTTAAACTCATGTATTTCACACTCTTAATTGTGTGCTTCAGCTGAATGAATAGGCCTACACTGGTGTTGGTATCCTACTTGTTTTGTTAATGATGGATCTCATCATAAGTTGGTAATCAATAGCTGATAAAGGCGATAGTCTAAATCTTTAGGGTGTCATTTTGGGGACATGTTTCTAAATTCTGTCTAACTTCAGTGTAAATGACAGTCAGTAAAAGTGAGTTTGTGTTAGCCTTTATTTCTCCTACTTACTCAGCTAGGTGCAACAAAGCTATATATTCTACTATTATGTTATTTTGTTACACTGTATTCTTGCCCTATGTTATTTAAGGCTAAATGCATAGCATATAGCACAAATGTATACTACTTCTTCACAGCTTACTGTGACAAGAGGTCTGCAGTGGGCTATTATTAGGCCTAACGTGTATCATTTTACTCCACAGATATCCTGCACGGCCTCAACATGTTTATAAAACGGATAAAAACAAATACTCAGCTGGAGATTACTAAATGAGAGTAACTGGTGAAATAAAGGCACGTAGAAGAGGACTTGGACATGCAACTTCTAGTGGCTGTGGCAAAGATCCTCTCCATCAGAGAAAGCAGCGGCTCAGCTAGAAAATGAAGCGAGGACGTGTGCTACGTGCGCATCCAGCAGATGACGAGGTGAAATGGAGAGCTTGGGACACACGGACCTTTTAAACCCAAGCTCTTCCCGCGGATCCGTCGCTGTTTCAGCCTCGCAGGAGAGAAGGACGAGCGGCCAGCAGAGCGTCTTCGGAGCGGCAGAGATTCACCACACACACCGGTCGGACATGGGGCTTAACGGCTTCTGCGCGGCGCCGGTCGGGAGTCCAACGGCCGCGGAGTTACTTGCGGGTCTAGCCTCTCAGACCGACTCCCCTGCAATCACAATCCCGACGAAGCAGTCCAAAACCGGCGTGCCACTTTACAATGGCGGGGTGGTGCCTCCATCTGCCACCGTGGAGGGAAGCCACGCAGGCGTTTTGGCTCACACGCCAAACGGGTACCCGGTACAACTCAAGAGGGTGGCGGGGGTAACAGGCGGCCCTATGCACCCCCTCACCAGCAGAGCCCGTCTGACGGAGAACGGAGACCGGACAGCTCATGAGAAGTGTCCTTTAGTGATGAGGAGGATCAATGGGGACCTAAAGCCCAGACAGGTGCAACAACAAAAACGCAGAGCTGGAGAGAACCGAGACATGGGGTCAGGAACCCCTAACGGTCTCATAATGGGGTCACTGGGGTTAGGAAGTTCTGTGGACCCGGTTTTTGCAGCGGGAGACTCAGACTCTAAGTGGAGAAGGCTGGCAGATGGGAGTGCGGCTCTCAAGTCTTCAGAGGCCCCCAGAGGGGCCCGAGCAGTTGCCCCGCTTATGGTTACAGTCAACTGCAGCAACAGTTCTCATAGCAACCAAATGACTATCAATCATGTACACTGTTTCAATCCCCAAACTCCCTTAACCCATCAAAATAACCAGCACAACGGACATAAAGTGGCCTCTTCAGGCCCACCAGCTGCACCCAGCCAGACTTCCCACATCGAGGCTAAGTGCACCCCGACCCCACCACCTTCTGCAGGGGCTGGCTGGTCAGCAGAGCACATAGCCCAGCAGTACATCATCCCCTGCATGAAGTACTATGGCATCTGTGTGAAGGATAACTTCCTGGGCCCTCAGCTGGGCGACAGGGTCCTGGAGGAGGTGGAGGTCCTAAACCGTAGCGGGAAATTTCGGGGCGGGCAGCTGGTGAGCCAGAAGAGTATTCCCTCTCGGAGCATCCGGGGAGACCAGATCGCCTGGGTTGAGGGACGAGAGCCCGGGTGCGAGAGCATCGGGGGCGCTGATGGCTTACATTGATGAGGCCGTCATGTACAGCGCTGCCAATGGACAGCTGGGGGACTGTGTCATCAATGGACGCACTAAGGTGAGATGAGGAACAGGGTGGGGACAGGTGGGGTCAGGTCAGAGGAAATCAGGCAGGGGTATGTCAGAGACAACACAGGCTACAAATAAGCCGCACAGTCTGATGACAGCATTACATTTTGAGCAAGTTGTGGGTTGTGTCTTATCTGCTCTGCTCTATCTCTCTTCTCTAATGCTGACATGCAGGCAGGCAAACACACACACACACACACACACACACACACACACACACTTACATCCAGAGGCGGACTTACCATTAGGCAAAGGTAGGCAATTGCCTTGGGCCCCAGGCTACCAAGGGCCCCCTAAAAAAACTCATAAACTTATGTTTACGATTTGTTGTCTTACCTTTCACCAATTAATTATATCTCTAAACATTGATACGCTAAAGTGCTATCCGATTGTTTAATTCATGATGAGAAACTCCCCCCAGTCCCCACTACATTGGACTATTCCATTATCCTACTGCGTATCTGCGTGTGTGTTTGTAAACAAACAGCTCAGCATGCGCTAAGCTGGAGGCTACAGACGGTTGAAAAATGAAGCGAAGCTACCGAAGTGGTTCTGAAAAAAAGAAGAAGCGGGAAGAAAGCAGAACGTTTTTAGCAAAACTTCCAAAGCTAACAACCTTTTTCACGATGGCTACTGACAACACTAACATTAACGTTACTAAAGAGCAGCAAGAAGCCGGTGCTTGCGCTAGCAAAGCTAACACTGATGAAGAGCAACCCACCGGCAGCGTCAGCCCAGGTTGCGCTAGCAATAGGCTCGTTCGAGATGAACTGCGCCTCGCCTGTAAAGTGGACGAGAGCAGGCGGCAGCAGCCGGGGCGGGGACAAAAAAGCTGCGGTAAAGTCGGACACTCTCCAGCCGACCAGCCGCCTTCAGGCTGGACAGGATGTGACAAAAACACTGTGGTGTGATTCCGATTTAATAAAATATAATCAGACCCACATATCAGCAGGTACACAGTCTCCAGTTGTTTTAATTATGACAGAGTAGCTCTCAGAATGTTCTACATGCAATCTGTTGCTGATTTTAATTAACAACAGACTGGAGATGATCTGTGATCTGAACAGATTTAGTCTCTCTGACTTCTAAACGTCACTGTCAGCCACACAACATGTGTTCTGTACAGAATAAGTCTTTAAATCAGACAAATAGCAGTTATTTATATACAAACGTCATCATAAACCAATCAGGTGTTAAATCAGCTGAAAAGCCAGCGTTTCCCAGTATGCTCTGGGTCCGCCTGGGACCGCCTGGCTCTTGCAGTCGGTGAAAAGCAACTGCGCCACCTGCGTCTCAGACCTGCGCCACCTGGTCTCAGAACTGCGGCCGCCATGCTCTCATGAGATTTCCGTTGCCCACGTGTGCATGACGTCAGAGCAAGTCGGGATCAAGTCGGACACAAATCTAACCGGCATGCAACGGGCGCCGATCGCCGGTGATCGATTCTGTGCAGACCTGGCTCATCTCGAACGAGCTTCATGCTAACACTGATGAAGAGTAGTGTCAGCCCAGGTTGCTCTAGCGATGCGGGATCTACATACAAGACAACCTTACAGGATCCTTCGAATGGAGATGGTTACGGAACTGCTGCTTTCACTGTCCATGATGGTAACTATGGCAATGACGAAGATAGTGACACACATAATACTGGCAGCTAGACCCCGTCAGTAGCAGTCACCCTAATCAATGTGTTATGATTGAAGATGATCCAGCACTCTGGCCAAAACAGCTGTCAGACAGAGAGCCCGTCTTTCTCAGATAAATAAGGACTGAAAAGGGGGAGAACACGGGTTGTGGAGGGCCCCATGCCTGTGTTTGCCTTAGGCCTCACAATGACTAAATCCGCCCCTGCTTACACCACAGTTGGAGTGCGAGCCGTAGGATGAGTCCTTCTGTGTTTCTGGCACATGTGAGCTTGATAAGGGGGCTGTGGGTTGAGCCTTCACCCTAAACTGGCCCCGTGCCTGGGTATAGAACCTGCCTAAGTTTGCCCCTGTCCCAACCTTCATATCACTGGTACATAAGAGAAAAAAAACTGTATCTCCTCTGCCATCACTTTATCTTGGACTTTGAAGACAACTTTTTCTATCCCCATTTTAACCCATGCAAACACGGTGCTGACGTAGGAGACTGTGTTTTTTTTCCCCTTTATCATATCTGATACCACGTGAGCCGCGTGTTTTCTCTTTATTCTCACGTGACTATCTTAGCTTCTCTTTCCCATTAAAGTTTTTCAAATGCCATGCACAGTTAGTGAGTTTCCCAGTCTGACTGAAGTCTAGTTTATTCTCAATTCTGAATCTATGTGTACACTCTACAGTCTTTGTTGATGTTGTCCCCTGTGACATGGAAATGCAATAGAGTTTAAAACTCTCTCACATTAGGTGACTTGTCTGCCTGTTTGTCTGTCTGTCTGTCCATTTAATTCCAGTCCAAACTGTTCCCCAACAATGTTGTTCAATCAATATTTACAATATAACAGATCCAGACAATGCAGATTGGTGTGGTTTGAAACATTTGAAACAGAAACGAGACTCTAGAGTAAATGTTTAGAAATGTACATAAATCATTTTCATAGCAAAGTGGCCATTATTCATATTAAATCACTTAATAAACACACATTGAGAATTTGTCTTAAACAGTCTCCACAATTCGGGGAAAAATATTGACTCACAATTTTTTTCAGCTTAGAATTGATATCATGATTCTCTGCCAAACTCACAGAAGAAAGTAGTAGCGTTTGTGATGCAGGTGGCTCGTAAAATTAAATGAGAATCGGTCATCAAGAAAAAAAATTAAATGACAATCAGTCAAAAAATAAATAAAATAGTTGTTATATAATGTATATTATTTTTTATTTAAAAACATCAGTTATTTAAAAATGTAATTGTGAACAGGGTGACTCGAGATGACGGTTTTATAATGATTAATCATGCAGGCCTAATCTCCATCTGTGTTTTTGGGTGTTTTATATAATCTTCTACAGCACTCTCTTCACCATGCATTGGCCTCACAACCTTGTTCACCCCATCTGTGCAACACCACACATAGCACCTTGCCCTCTGTGCACGTCTAGTTCCATGTAGTGTTTCAACAGCAATAAGTTTAGCCTCCTACCAGCAGCTTTTGCTCTCTTAAACATGGGCTTTTCTGAGCTGCTTTCAAGTCAAAGCCATGCTTAGACTGTGACAAAATGACAGCAAAACAGGAAAGTTCAGTGACTATATTGGAACGGGTGAGCTAACATATCTCATTTTCCAAGATTGTGCAAATTTTCAGTTTAGAGTGCAAAATACTTGGAACCTCTGCTTACGTATGAGTTGCATTCTACTGCACACAAATGCTGTCTCACTTATAAAAAACCCTCTTTATCTGTTGACACATTGAGCTGCAGTTTCCTTTCATAACTGAAGTGGATTTAATCTGTGAAATCAAAAAGCCATCAAAGCTGTTTCGATTCACCTGCCTGTTCTGAAGAAGAGGCAGCTTCATTTGGTTTAGAAAAGAATACTTGAGCTGTGCAGCTTTATTTGAATGCGGTTATTCTATTCACCAGTGCATACTTAAAGGAAGTGAATAGAAGTGATATTGCTCTGCATGTTTCTTTAATTGTATCACTCAGGTTGACACTTGTATGAGGCTTGAAAACAGTCATAAGAAGAGGTCTCCAGTATCTATACCTTTTGAGAAGCTTATCAGGATGTAATGTTGTGTTTATCTATTGCTTACAAAGTTATTTGTTTTCTCTTATTTGGCATGGTGATGAGTGATTTCCAGGTGAAAAACTGCCAAACACCAATTAGCCAGATATCTCTGTTTAACCGTGGTATAATAAAAAATAAAAAAAAATAAAAAGTCCAATGCTGCAAAGTACAAAATGTCCTGGCTGGCGTTCCTGTAGAGGAGGGCAGGAGACAGCTAAGCGATAGATGCAATGACGGACTGTGCATGAGAGAAAGAGAGAGGAAGTGATAGGAAAAGAGGAGGATCAGTGTGGAGTACATCCAGATAGAAGGTCACCGCGTCTTTACCGTCCTCCTAATCCCCAAACCTTCTTTTTTTTCTACCTGTTCCTTCTTTTTTTTTACTTTCCTTCTTGTCTTTTATTCTGACCTCCTTTTCCTTTCACCTGTGCTTTACTTCACTGCTTTTCCCCTTCGTCTTATCAACCCCCTTATTTGCTACTTGGACAAAATATTTCCCAGCCGTTACCTTGGTAACAGGCCCATAAAGAGTAGAGCTCTGCATTGTGTATGAAAGAGATGTACCAGGAGAGGGACTGGCAATGCCCAACATAATGAGCCACACAGGGAACGTGTCACATGAAGGGGGATGGGATGGACCGGAAGTGAGATTGGAAGGAGCTGGGGGAGCAACGAGAGGGAGGATAGTGTTGAGCGAGTGAGACGAGGCGATGCAGCAGATACTTCGGCATAAAGAGACAGTCTCCTGCAGCAGCGTGTCTTCAGATGCCCCTCCCGTAGAGCTTGACAGAGTGGTTCCGGAAGTAAAAATCGGATTCATTTTCTCCATAAGGATTTTGATTATTAGCCACAAAGTCTAAACCAGAGATCTTCAATAAGGGGTCCTCAGAGTTACTGCGGAAAATAATATTTTCAAAAACCAAATTGTCTTGCATGAATCGGACATATTGCTAGCAAAGACAAATCAGCCTATTTGTGAAAAACAACAACATTGATGATAGGCTTACTGGCCTATCATCAATGTAAAAATTATGCCAAAAAATAGTTTTTTTAACAGCTAAAGGCTAAAGATAAAGGCTTTAGGCCACCCACACATTATTGCAACATAACTTTATATAATATATGTAGTAGGGATCTTTTATCTGTGTCTCTCAGTTAAGGGGTCCTTGGCTTAAAACAACATTGAAGACCCCTGGTCCACCAGACCCCTGGTCTAAGGAAGACTTACCACGAGCTACGAGGTTGTGAAACAAAGGTTTATGCCCCTGTAGAAGCCAGAAGTCCATATGATAACAACCTTGTTTTAAAGCAACACCAAAGCATGTTTCCTCTTCGGTCCCCCTGGAAGTAGAATTGTCCATTACCGCTGTCTCATTTGAACTACAGATTTGCTGAGTAATCCCTGACTGCAGTACGTAGATCGAAGAGTGGCTCAACGTGGGTGGATCTAAACGTATGACTCCACACACTTGCCCAATAGTAACCGGAAGAGGAAAAATGTGTGTCTTAGTCCATAAAATTGCACAGGACGTTTACCCCAGGGACCGTGGATCGTGGCCCACGTATGGGGTTTCATTTCACTGTTGTTGTCTTCTTAAACCCAACCATCACAATGTTGCGCGTCCCCCAGAGGCCGCGGATCGTGGCCTGCGTGTGGGATTTCATTTCCCTGGTCTTCTTTTCCTAAGCACAACTGTCCCGTTGTTGTCCTGCCCCCAGAGACCGCGGATCGTGTCCCGGCATATGACGTGTCCTTTCCCCGTTCTTCTTTTCCAAAACCCAACCTCCATATAGATGCTTCCCATTAGGTGCTGACCACCTCAAAATAATCAAGATCCCATTTCACTAACTGCAGTGAGAAATTCTTTATATACGCATTTAATGAAATGGCAATGGAGATATTGAATGATGAAAATCACTTCCAGAACCAGAGCCGTAGAGCTCAGCAGTGCCACCATGCAGGCTGGAGCATGAGGTCATACGATGCAGCAACATGCCTCCTAGCTAGCTTGTTTGGATGGATGATGGATGGATAGATATATAACAAAAAAAAGAAGCTTAACCTTCTCTGGCTCCAGCTGCTTTTCTCTGTTTTATCTCATTGTAAAATGAATATCTTTGGGTTTGGATTTCTTGTCATGCATAACACGCATTTGAAGACATCATCTTAATTTAATGTAGTATCCATTTAAAATATTAGACATTTTTTACTATATTCTGACATTTTACAGACTAAATAATCAATCAATTGTGAAAAATAACCGTCAGATTAATAAATAATGAAAATAATCGTTTGTTGCGGTCCTAAAATGCACTTCGCACTTTTGCAAGTTAGAATTAGTATAAGCTCACCCACTCCCTCACTTTTACCACAGTCAGAGGTGACTCATGCATAATGAATGCCATTGGTGCCAAAGCAGAGCTGACTCATAGGGGCTGAGCAAATTTTTCCAACTTTTTTTTGTTTTATGTTCACATAAAATTTAACCACTATAATATTCAAAAACAACAAAAATAGATGACAGTTGGATATTTGATTATGCTTCTAATTTAACAATCTATTCCTTATTAAAGGTACAGATAGCAGCGCCTTCTCCAAATATAGTGGCTGCCTATAAAGGCAAACAGGGCAGAAGCTTTAAAATCAGAGCACACAATGTACTACTGACCTGTGGACATCATGCACACACACGCAGATATCACTCGAGTTAGTGTGACTCAGCATTAACTAGAGGCCGATACTTTGTAACCTCTTATAGTAAACACAGATCAGTTGACACCAGACACCATCGTTTATTCTGCAGTTAATCCATAAATCAAAGGATCTAAAGTTAATTATGTCCTCAGAAACCGTTATCCAGCCTGTAGAAGCAGCATCGCAGATGACACACAGCGCAGATATAGGCTGAGAGGGACAAAGCAGTTCATCATCATTCAGTTTAATTCATCCTTCCCTTTTCTCAAATCCAATCTGGTAGAAACTATTAATAATAACGGGACCTGATTAACATCATACATTATCTCATCCAGACTGCTTGTGATTCATCAGCTGTGGAAATTAAGCAAGAAGGCTGTGCTGCTTGACAGTTATTGAGTCAAGTGGTTTCAACCCAGGACATGGACTCTCATGCTGTGATGTGAGGGTTGTCCCACTCTGAAATTGAGAGGACTTTGCGGACTCTCTCACAGACTTTTTGAGCCTGTCAACACACACTTTCCTAAGTTTGCTTAAAGAAATGACTGTTTTGTCTTTATTCCGGAAATCATAATCAAGTTGATTTGTTTTTGTCTGATTTGATCGAACAATATTACGTAGTAGGTAGGTTAGTAAACTATCATAAAATTAAAATAGTTTGTCCATATAAATGAGTAAACATATCAGATCATTCACCTCTCTTCTTTCTTTCTGTATTTGCATTTCATACTTGCACATGTAAGAATAGCACATGTGAGCTACATTAAATATAGTTTATTCGTCAATGTCATTCCAATTGATTATTTCAGCCCCCCAACCCACACACACACATACACACACACAAAGGTACATATGTTCTTCTCCTCACTCTTTCTCCTTAACAAGCTGTACTCGCTGTGTTTGTTAAAGCTTAACTATCCCCTCACCCCTTCTCTCTATCATCACTCCTCTTATCAGAATATGCGTGCAGCGTTGGAGTTTATTTTTGTTCCTTGTCTACGACAGCCTGTTCTGACTGCCCGGCCGTCACCTTGGCAACTCAGGTATCTAACCCAGTGATGCTATTAGGCCATTAATCCGCAGACACATTATTGGTGGTGCATGGCAGACAGGTGGTTGATGCCAATTAGACTTTCACTCACTGTGGGCACAGATCTTGGCAGAGATGAAAGGGCAGGACAGAAAGGACAGATAGGATCGAGACGTGTTGTGTCACGCTGTGTGACTGAACGTTTGTGTGTGTAAGCTACTGACAGAAGGAGATTGTAACCCGTGCATATGTATGTGAAACTGAATTGAACACCAGTTTATTATAGTGTGTTTGTAAAGCCTAGAGTTGCTAGAGAATAAATAACATAAACCTCCATCTAAATTGTATGCCTGTCTTGTGCAAGATTTGACATAGACGTGTGTGTGTGTGTGTGTGTGTGTGTGTGTGTGTGTGTGTGTGTGTGTGTGTGTGTGTGTGTGTATTTATGCTGCAGGCTTGGGCTGAGCTGTCTGGTCTGGCATATTAAATGTTTATCGTGGTTAATTACAGTTGTTAAGACTGGAACCATGTTGATAACAGCTGTGTACTGGGAAAACACACTTCCTTGAATAAAGGCAACAAAACACTCTCATCATTATGTGTATAGAGTAAATCCATCCTTGAACATGGAGTAGTTGTACTAAATTTCATAAAAAGATCAATGTGCATGAGAAACAAACAAGAGCCACTCTTTACAACATTGCTATATAGCGCTACTACGAGTCAAAAACTCAGGGTTGCTTTATCCAAGCTGTTGCTTTAATATGAAAAACACACACACGAGGATAGCACAAATGACAAATATTTTCCAAAATTAAAGGAACTAATAACACTAAATCCCATTCAGATTACAATAATTTTTCTAATGATCACAATCAACACATATTTTTCTTGTGTGCATTTGACTTTGACGTTGACGCAGCAGGTCCCCACAAGAGGACCATGAAGTGTTTCTCTCGTCATTCACAGCCAAATGAGTAATGAGTTTCTCTGACCGAAGCCCTCCTACACGAAACGTCACTTATATTTGAGTTTCACAAATAACACGAGAACGGGTGCGTTTGTCTTAGAAATCTGTGCAAGCGCTGTCTGATCTCCTCAGGGTTAAGACTCTTACACTGTAGTACAAGGGCTTGCTTACAAGATAGCTCGTCAGGCCAGTTAAATCAATAGTGCAGCAGTGCAGAACCTGTTAGTCATAAGTGATAGTGTCCATGAACAGAGCTGAAGCGATGCTGTGACTCCTGAGATTGTAACTTGTGCTTCCCATGTAGAACAATAGAAGTTGAGACAGTAACGCTATCCTTCTTTGTTGTCAGCCTGAAGCGATAAAAGAGAGGTTATTACTCTACACGCTGCCAACTATCATCACCTGGAATCTCTCTGCGTCGGCATAAGCTGATGTCAGTCAGTGACTCAGCTGGAGACGTTTCCTTCTCTGTCTCAGCACAGCCGTAAAATACTGAACCCTCGCCACAGCCGCTGGGAGACAGTTTGGAAACTATTTACACAACTCCAGCCTGAAACATGAGCTGATGGTACGTCATAGTGACACCAGGCTGCTTAGCGCAATCTGTTGCAGTACATTTACAGTGCTATTATACTCCCATAGTGGCCCTGGTCTGGAATGCACATTGACTGAAGTGCTCTCACGCAGGTCTCAAGCCGCGCTCTCCTGCTTCACAGCCTTCAACACATAGACGTCAAGCAGGGGAAATACCAGCGCAAGACCATTGTTTGAACGTGGATATTCTATCTGAAGATCATTTTGTAGCTATAAAAAAAAACAGCTGACACAATTCTCTGCTCCTTCCCCTCTCGTGACTGTGTTTCACAAATTACATCATGGGATATTGTAATAAGTGTGCAAAAAGTCCACCTGGAAAATCGTTTACAATGGAGCAGTGGGAGAGCCAAATGGCAATAGAGAATAAATAGCCTACCTTAGGTCACTGCTATCTTATCCAGTACATGATGTCAAAACTAAAAAATAAAATGCTGTCATGAGGATGCATCTCGTGTTTTTGTTTACAGTCTTAAGGTGGACAAAAATGCACAGCTAACAATGCCATTTCTTCTGTTTTAGGCAATGGTTGCTTGTTACCCAGGGAACGGGGCAGGGTACGTCCGTCATGTTGACAACCCTAACGGTGATGGACGCTGCATCACGTGTATCTACTATCTCAACAAGAACTGGGATGCCGAGGTACATTCATAAGATCACTATTCATTTCATTTAGAAAATAATTGCTTTTTTAAAAAACACTTTAAAACACGAGTACATCACTCAAATCTTTGTTCACTTAAAGTACATATTTTCAACTTTCTTTGATACTATTATTATTTTATTTTTTTAGATGGGAGGTTTTTATATTTTTAATATATTTTATTTATTGTGTCCACTTGTATAACCAAGTTTTTTTATTTTTTTTATTTTAAATGTGTATTTTATTTAGAATATTTATTTTTCCTTTCACTCATTTATTTTCCCTGGATTGTCAATTACGTTTAAGTATGTCAATCTTATGTTTAAGATTGTTTTCTACGTACAGTATGTATTATTTATTTAATTTTCCTCTTTAAATCAGAAAAAGATGCATATTTGTTGTGCTGTATTATATGCACCAATGTGTTCCTAATACAAATTTGAATAAAAACATGAGTACATTGCTGAGCAAATAAGGATTATTACAAAAATAATGTATTTCCAGCACAGTCCAAAAACACACACACCTGATACAGACAGGCTGAAATGTACAGTATGTACAGTACACTGAGTGACTGTGTTATGTGGGCGTTTGTAGAAACAAGGAGGGTTGCTACAGATCTACCCTGAAGGCAAAAATGTGGTAGCCAGCATCGAACCTTCGTTTGACCGGCTGCTCATCTTCTGGTCGGACCGCAGGAACCCACACGAAGTCAAGCCAGCCTACGCCACTCGGTCAGTAACTCACAAGCATGCTATACACACAAATACAGTTCTGTTATGATAGATAGATAGATCGTCTTTATTATTAGACTCACGGACCATAAACAACAACAACAACAACAACAACAAAAAAGATACAGATACACAAGACAGACACCAGGTTTCATTTATTTTATTTTATACACCATGTTCATTAAAATGTAAAAGTGTAAATGAGTGGATGAATTATTTAACAGTTTGCACTGGAAACAGGATTTTTTTCATACATTTTGAATTAACGAGGCACACACACACATACATGCACACACACACACACACACACACACACATACACACACAATTAGTGCTTTAGCTCTTCTTTTTCCCCTTTCCTGCTCTCTTCTCAAGGAATGCTTGTCAATGAATTAAAATTACGCATATGGTTATTTACATCATAGCATCAAGTAGTTGTGTCCATCGAGAGTACATGACACACTGTTTTTACTCCTGCATTTCCCTCTTCTCTACTCCTCTCCATCTGCCTACTGGGGGGGCGAGGTGGAGCCGGAGGCAGGAAGTATGTGTTTCCTGAGGGGTCTGTGGGAAGTAGAGGGGAGGAAGGTTCGATTGCAGGACTCATGCTGGAGAGGCCCAGACGTTAAGAGACAGGAATAAACAACACAGCCCCACCGGAGAGACTAGAAACTGTAGAAATTAACCCTCTGCTGCCCCTGGACAGCTGCTGCCGTCTGCTTTTCACTGTCATGCAGTATATTATTTTGTAATCTGTTGTCTCTAGCTGGGTCAAAAATGGCCTTTAAAAGACCAATTTTTGGTCCTTTTGATCAGATTTTTCAAGGGAAATTTGGTCCTTTATCACATACAGTTTTTCAACTGCTAAGCTACTTTATGTACTCCACCTAAACAGAAAAAAGTGTCCAAATAAACTGTAAATAAACTGCACTTTGTAATTCAGGACGTTTTAAACTTACTTAAACTTAAGCCCAGTTTATTTTTTTACTACAAAACAGCTCATTTTGTTTTGAGTTTTATATTGTAGTGAGAAAAGAGATTATCTCTTGTTGTAATATTATTAAGATCTATTTGTCCTTTTTGTGTTTTACAGCTATGCCATCACAGTCTGGTACTTTGATGCCAAAGAGAGAGCTGAAGCTAAAGAGAAGTACAGATTGGGTAAGCTTTTTTTTTTTTTTCTAGCTTGATTATGCACGGTATCACCTCTGGTTATATTTGGTGCATCTTCATATTGTATGTAATTAACATGCTCTTTCTCTATCGCTTGTGTAGCATCAGGACAGAAAGGTGTTCAAGTGCCTGTCACGCAAAACAGCAGGACATAAATCTCATTTAATCACTGGAGAGCACTCCGAAAGTATTATGTGCCTTCCTGAACTGCTAATGGACATCGCGATCAAAAAGGGGAGACACTGGTAAACTGTTTGTCATCAATGCTGCTCCATGCCACTCTTACAGTGTCAGCTGTCGGATTCTCGCCACGGGCTGCGATGTGATGTTTCCCCCGTCATGTGATCAGGCTGCTGATCAAGGACTTGGCAGATATAGAGCACAACAGACTCCATTATGATGTGAAATCATAATTACACGTCGTGGCTAAAGAAGAAGAAAATAACTTTGACGTCCCGCTGACTAATGTGTGAAGACCTCAAGCTGAACGGAATTGTTAATTTTTTTATTTGCCTGTTTGGTTATAAGTGATGTGATATATTGAGAAATCATTGTTTTTATCTGCTCTTGTGTCATTTTCAATTCAAACACAAGGAGCATTAATGATGAATCAGAAATTAATGGTGTTGTCCCTGGAATGACTTATTTCCCTTTGTCTCATGATGTAGGCAAGTTGTGTGTGTAAAAAAAAAAAGAAACAAAAAAGGCACAGAAAAGCGAAAAGTTACCCTTTGGCACTCCTGCAGTCAGTCCAGGTTCAAGCACTAACCCTGAACATTACAGGGACACGCTTGAAAACTTGCAGGAGGAGAACACTGCACTGTAGTTTGACTCTATATAGCACACTAAGTAGTTCAATAAGTGTTTCTGGACTTCTTATTCAGTATCAGGCTAGGACTAAAATATATTTTGCAACAGTCTTAAAATGTGAGTGGGACAAAATCGCTGAATAATCCAGCATGGACATTTTTTCTGTCGATACAATGCGTGAAGTTGAAAGTTTTTTTTTACATAACGTGAAGTGCTTTCTATATGACACGGCTCACACTTGAGACAAGAGGAAAGCTTTCCAGTGAAGAGGGTAAAAACAGGGTTGTGTTTGCGTGTGTGTGTGTGTGTGTGTGTGTGTTTGTGTGTGTGTGTTTGTTCGTGTGCAGAGTCTTAACAAGATGGAAACAGTATGTCTGCTCAGTGCAGTGTGGACACATTTTGGACAAACCTTCTACCCAAACAAAAGACGATCTACTTTATAAAGCACAGAGTTAAGCATACACTGTATGTGAACTGCAGGGTCAAACTACTGCGTTCTTGTGTGTGGGATTGAGTGTTTGTGTGTTAGTGTACTTGTACATGTATGCGACAATTTTCACGGTCTCAAAGAGCGTGCAAAATTGTCTGCAGATTGGTTAAGAAGAAGGTTTTAAAAAAAAAAAGCACTTTATTGTTTAAAATGCCATGCGTTAATGATAGAAAAAATATAACTAAAAATGTATATTAATGCCTTCATGCTGGGGATAATATGGTCATTCAAATGCAATAGAAACTAAAACAATGAGAACAAAATGAACTTGTTTGCCTTTTTTTTATGGAATATTTAATTAAACTTGTCTGTTTTTGTACACAAATAATTTTGTTATTGATTTAGTGGGGCAAAATCCCAGCTGAATCCCAGTTTTATTCAGCTAGAGAGATATGACCAAGGGAGCAGCACAACATACATTATCAAAATAAACTAAAATCAGTCTGTCATTCGCTACATGAGGGATCAAATTACAGAAAACTAATTGCAGGGTATACTTTAATAAATATCACCACCAAGTCCATCTGCCTATTTGGATATGACGTATGCCTTAAATAAACAACATTTTAGTATGTCAGAAGAGTAATCAGTTTTTAGTTGTCAAAATGGCAGACTATTTCAGTTTTAGTCATTCTAGTTTTACAATGAAGGAAAGTACACCAAAGCTCTTGTGTAATGAAGTCCTAATTTGAGAGACAAAGGGCACAAAAAATAAGCGGAAAGTTAGTTTTATACAATAAAAAAGGTTATTAATAAATCTTGTGCTTTGTGACTTTTTGTGCAGGACACAAATACACTCGGCAGGAGGCATGTTAAACATAATAATATTCAAACAACTGGCATAAAAGATAGACGTCTTAAATGATATGAAGTGTTCTATAAATACCTTGAAAATGTCATGTACAGTACTTGATGAATTATCCAGTTTTTTAACATGCAGAGATGTTTACTTTTTTTTTTTTAAGTAAAAAAACAACACTTATGAACATTTAATAGGAGTCTGCATCATCTCAAAATGACACACAAAGAAATTTGGCTATTCCCAGGAATTTAAACACAGATAGCATGGACAAAAAGTACAATAAGCAGAATATCATTTTCTAAATCTATGGGATTTTGTTGGATTCAAGGTCTGATTGAAATGATAAATTAAAGAAGCCTGAGCCGAGTTAATGTGGACCAGCAGGGTTTTGTAAAACCAACCATTAACTGCAAATGTTTTGAGTCACCGTTAAACTGTAGGCTATATTGAGGATGATTAATCAAAAGTTCTTCATGGCATTACTGCAAAGATCAAAGACACAAAATGTATTGAAAACAAGTACAAAGTGACTTTTAAAATGTCTCAACACCACTGTCATACATATGGATGGTGACTGAAGGTCATGTATGTGTTGTTAAATGCATCTTTTCTGGGGATTATCTCAGATTATCTCAGACAACTAGGATGTCTGGGCGCCCAAGGCCCTGATAGCTCAGGTGGTAGAGCAGGCGCCCATATATAGAGGATTACTCCTCGACGCAGCGGGCCAGGGTTAGACTCTGACCTGCGGCCCTGTGCTGCATGTCAATCCCCCCTCCTTTCTCTCCCCTTTCATTTCTTCAGCTGTCCTGTCAATAAAGGTCTAAAAATGTCCAAAAATAATCTTAACAAAATCAAATAAAAAGTGGCCTTGATCTGAGGTGTGTAACTAAGATTGTACAGTGAATAGATACTGTAAGCACACATCATTCATTTATATATGTATCTACATACACGTTTAATACATAAAAAACATAGTCAAACATGTAGTCCCTACCTTATACAACTATTGTTTTAGATCATTCTGGTCACTAGGTGGCAGAAGAGCTCAAAAACAAATATGCAGCGTAAATATTGCTTTACATTGCGCTGACTTGTTAGCTAAAGTTAACACTTCCCTACTTACACCTCTTATAGTGTATCCATTACTTACACATCCAGCATTATTCCATTGGAGTTGTCTTTTTGGCCACCTGATGAATGTAAAGTCCAATTTTCACTCTCCTTTCAGCTTGGGTTTGGTCTCCAAAAGTATCTGCCACCGCTATGTTAGCTAGCTAGCTGTTTGACATTAACAGCTAGCTAACATAGCTGTTAGCTGGGTATATATCTATACTTATTAAGCGGTTAGTCAACAGGAAACTCACTATCAACAATTACAGGAATTAATTAAATGTTTGAGTAATTAATTACGTTAATTTTAAGTTGATACGTCAACGTTATTCCCACATTTTGCTACTGTTTATTGACTGAGCGATTATTGCCAACCTTAGCCCTATTACTCATAGTTTTATAATTGAATCTTGATATAAAGTAAATTGAAGCTTTTTAGTACTGTGTCTCTGTTTACTTTGTTTAGGCTAACGTTAGTAACATAACATCACATGCACAATCACGTGCACAGATCTGACCCTCTCAGTCAAAACCCTCATGACAACATGAGGGTGATGCTGCTAATAAAAATAACGGTCTCTTAAAATTACACTCGCATAGAAGAAGAGATGGTGTTCATTAAGTGTATTTACACACATACTGGCACATAAACTATCTCAATGGAATAGCAAGAGGTGCAACAATTAATCGATTAATTGTCAACTATTAAATTAATCACCATTTGATAATTGGTTTGATTCATTTTGTTATTGAAAAAAGTAAGATTTCTCTGACTCCAGCTTCTTAAATGTGGATATTTTCTAGTTTCTTCTATCCTCTGAATATCTTTGAGTTTTGGACAAAACAAGACATTTGAGATGGATGTCATCTTAGGCTTTGGGAAACACTGATCCACAGTTTCTTGACATTTTGATAGATCAAACAACTAATTGATTAATCGAGAAACTAATAAACAGATTTATTGGAACAAATAAACTGCAGGGTCAGACAAACACACACTGAGGCAACACACCCTTGTCACTATGGCTTCCTCTGCTACTTTACACACTCCTGGAGTCTGACAGGAAATAGGAACTATACAAAACGCTTTGTCATATTCCAAGGGGAATTACAATGTCACCTAAAATTACATATTTATATAACACCATAACAATTACAATATATTATACATTGAGTAAAAGTACTACTATTAAAGTTAAATATAAGAACAGTTAAATATACACTAGAAACATAGCTGACCAACAATCAGATAAGCATCAGACAAAGACATGAACACATGTACACACACAAGGCAAGAAGCCAACAGGAGGCCGCAAGAGCAGGTCAACGGTCAATGGAAATGTTGACAGCTCTGAATTGTTATTGAGCCATTTTTAACTGGATCTTGACTGTATACCATATGTGTTTATTTTTCTGATGGTTATGGGGGTGAGGTTCCACTCTTTAGCAGCGCAAACAGAAAAAGCAGTTTAGCCAAATACACTTTTCCCGAATGGGACGACACAGAACAGATGGACAGGAGGTTGTTTATTTGAAGTGAGAACAACAGTGGTCCTAAATTTGACCCTTGAGGAAGACCGGTAGACAGACTAAGGGTGGCTGAATTAAAGGACTGGACTCTGACATGTTGGGAGCGGTCAGTGAGGTAGAGCATCTGAGGAAAAATTGAAAAGTCGAGTGTCGAAGGCCTTCTTGAGATCCAAGGACACTGCATCCACAACCCCACCTCTGTCCAACATAGCTCTAATGTTTTCAGTAAGGAAGCAGGTCGCAGTTTCAGTGGAATAATTTGCTCTAAAGCCAAACTGCAAAGGGTGAAGAGCATATGGTGTAGTATTTACATGGTTAATAATATGTTTTCCTATCAGTTTCTTTGCAACCTTAGCCACTGTGGGCAATATACTGATTGGTCTTTGTGTATCTGTTTGGGATGGAATGAGGGTCAGCACTTTTGATGATGGAAATTACAATAGCTGGTTTCCACGTGCTTGGGAACATGTTTTGTGAAATGGACAGACTGATAATTTTGGTAGCCACGTGACTGATGTGCTGAGATCCTTGAGCATCACTGTGTTCCTACCAAAAATATCTTTACATGCTGATGGTCTGAGTGATTTAATGGTCTGTGTGACCTCTGATACTGTGATGCAAGTACACAAGAGTTTTCAGTAGGCCTGCTTGACAGTTTTAGATAGTCAAGTGCTATGGACACATTTCTGTCTGTACCAAAAAAAAAAACAATTGAAGGCTGAAAGCCAGCCCTAACCATGGCTGGTTATTCATCAAAATATACCAGATCATCTCTGCTAAAAACGTATGCTGAATAAACATTCTAATGACTGCAACTGACTTCTTAGAATACGAGTGCCTTTGTACTTTGTATTTTAGGTCAGCATAGTATGAAACCCTTGCAGCTGTTCTGCCAATGCCCAGACTCTGTAGTAGGGCTACGTATTGTTAACATGTTTTCAATACCGTGACTTTGATACCGGTTCCTAAACGATACTTTTCGATACCACCAATTTTATAAAACAAAGACAAATTACAACACAACAGCACAAATCTTATAATGTATTTTTTAAATTCTACTACATGAGTCCCGTCTCGCTAACCCGGCCACATGACGAAGCATTTTTTTTCCGATACTTGATACTTCAAAAGCAGTTCGGTCGGTACCTTAAAAGTATTGAATTCAGTACCCAGGACTACTCTGTAGTAATAACAAGGGAGATTTAAGATGAGGAGCCTTTTCTCCTACATTTGCAGCAAAGACTGGAGTGGGTGAGTTTCCTGTAAGGCCGGGCTGTTCAACGTGTAAGCGAGGGACCCCTTAACTGAAAAAGAGACAGAGCCGGGACCCCTTACTACATGTATTGTATAAAATTAAGTTGCATAAACTGGATCTACTAAGATATTAAGATAATTTTTGGCATGATCATGTTTTTATGTAGCACAGTGAATCATTGATCTGTGGATGGCTACCTTGGGGACTACCTTCTTACCTATAGGCCAGTAAAACTATCAAGGTGTTTTTCTTACTTTACTTGTTAGCTAAAGTTAACACTTCCCTACTTACACCTCTTATAGTGTATCCATTACTTACACATCCAGCATAATTCCATTGGAGTTGTCTTTTTGGCCACCTGACGAATGTAAGTCCAATTTTCACTCTCCTTTCAGCTTGGGTTTGGTCTCCAAAAGTATCTGCCACCGCTATGTTAGCTAGCTAGCTGTTCGACATTAACAGCTAGCTAACATAGCTGTTAGCTGGGTATATATCTATACTTAATAAGCGGTTAGTCAACAGGAAACTCACTATCAACAATTACAGGAATTAATTAAATGTTTGAGTAATTAATTACGTTAATTTTAAGTTGATACGTCAACGTTATTCCCACATGTTGCTACTGTTTATTGACTGAGCGATTATTGCCAACCTTAGCCCTATTACTCATAGTTTTATAATTGAATCTTGATATAAAGTAAATTGAAGCTTTTTAGTACTGTGTCTCTGTTTACTTTGTTTAGGCTAACGTTAGTAACATAACATCACATGCACAATCACGTGCACAGATCTGACCCTCTCAGTCAAAACCCTCATGACAACATGAGGGTGATGCTGCTAATAAAAATAATGGTCCCTTAAAATTACACTCGCATAGAAGAAGAGATGGTGTTCATTAAGTGTATTTACACACATACTGGCACATAAACTATCTCAATGGAGTAGCAAGAGGTTCAACAATTAATCGATTAGTTGTCAACTATTAAATTAATCACCATTTGATGATTGGTTTGATTCATTTTTTTATTGAAAAAAGTAAGATTTCTCTGACTCCAGCTTCTTAAATGTGAATATTTTCTAGTTTCTTCTATCCTCTGAATATCTTTGAGATTTGAACAAAACAAGTCATTTGAGATGGATGTCATCTTAGGCTTTGGGAAACACTGATCCACAGTTTCTTGACATTTTGATAGATCAAACAACTAATTGATTAATCGAGAAACTAATAAACAGATTTATTGACTACAAAAAATAATCATTCGTTGCAGCCCTACAATGGAGTATAAGTGCAAGTTAACAGTCTGGAACAAATAAACTGCAGGGTCAGACAAACACGCACTGAGGCAACACAGTAGGGCAAATAGGATGATTAATATATGCTGATAATATCTTGGAAATTATGGTAATACATTTAAAATTTTGAAAAAGACCTTCAGAAATGCCCCACCCCCTGCAGTAACTTTGAGGACCCTCAAGAAGATCTCTGCTGAAAGAGTATATTGTATTGGCTAAATATTTACATGACCCCAGGCTACTTTAGTACCAGAAAGGTTAACCAACAGTATTGTCACACAATTCATTTTCATTGTATCTGACTGGAGGGGGTGTTTTTTTAGACAGCTACGTGCCAAATAACTGTTTGTTGCTGTCATTTCTCTCCACCTTGTGGCTTTTTTCCTTCATAGCAGTTTAGGTCTAATTGTACCTGTAGTGCCGTGTGTGACCACCAGAGGTCAGAGCATAACATGAAAGGTCTTCATGTGTTATACACGGTTTCTGAATTGTAAATGGTTCTCTTTGTGTAGTTTGACTTAATGTAAGCTTTGCAAGGAATTTGTCCCTCTCTCTGCCTCCATTTTTATCTGGACTGTATGGATTGTGAAGGAACACACACACACACACACACATGCACGCAGGACATGAGATGTTAGCAGGTGCAGTCAAGAGCATGTGCACTCATGCAATGGAAACACATTCTGCACATGCTTGGCGGCCTGTGACTCTACAGTATATCATATTTTTGGCGTCCTGCCTTTTCTGCCAACAAGCAGGACATCACATGGAAGTAAATGTTTTTCTTTATTGGGGTCTTCACTGGGGTCTAAGATTTTTATTTTTACTCTGAAGTCACAATGATGCAATCCTTCCAAACTATTACCCTTACTATAAATAGTTGACTATGTACATGCTATTCTGTGCCTGGGTGGAAAAATAGTGACTATTGGTTCAATTCCTGAACAAGTCACTCTCTCTCTAATAGATGTTTTGCATGACTACTTCATCCTATTTTACTTAGACTTGTTCCAGTACTCTCACACGCTATTTCCAAAAAACAAAACTTCTGTTTTCTTAAGTTTCATTATGTCCTGTCTTGGCTGTCTTTGTCCATATTTTCTCATTATTTGTCCATTTCATACACCTTTTCATGTAAAACACATGCTGCATTTGGGTCCAGTCATTTTCCAGTGCAGGTTTTAGCGTTAACATTATCATCATCATCATCAAGGGGCTATTGTAGGTAGCTTCAACAGTAGATTCTTTTCATCATTACTAGGATTGATTTGCGGTTTTATGGGGAAATATTAATAAAATGTCATTTTAATCAAATGTATTTGAAATTGTTTCCCTGGTCTCAATATAGTGTTGCCTGTGTAATGGCTACACAGATGTTTGCACCACGATTCTTTTTGTTTTTTTGTTTTGTTTTAGGAAATGATGTTACAGTAGAAGTTGAAGTTGAATATAACAATCCCTCTTGCACCACAATCAGCCAAAATATCACATTATGACCTGTACATTTTCAACAAACGGTTCACACCAGGGTTGACCTATTATGGTTTATCAAGTCAATTTGTAAGGCCTTATTTGCTTTTACAGAAACATAATTGTATGGTGACAACACAGGACGTAGTGAGCCATACCTCCACATCGACACTCTCATCGTGATCAATGTTGCTGTTTTTATGTCCGTCTAGTCTAGTTTTTTCTCCAGGTCTTAGTTCTGAATATTTTTTGGCATGTGTGTGTGGTTTTTGTGTGTGTATATGATTGATTCTGAATGATGAGTGGGCATTCTTGTCTTTATTGAGGAAATAGCGTCCGTATATCAAAACAAATATCAAAGCAAACACTTTGCTTTGGAATGCTCTTCCTCAAACCCTCTGTGCGTGTCCATGGGATGTCAAGCAGACATTGATAAATGTCTTGTGCAAAAAATGAATAGCTTTGTTTTGTTTTCCCTCGATCAGGTGGATTCACATTAAAACATCAAATGCAAACTTTGATGGGATATAATGTGAAATGTGGGATATATTCTGCTAGAATTTAAAACATTTATAATTCATATGACATTGTTGATCAAAGAACAGTCTATGGGTTTAAGTCCAAATGTATCTACCGAACCTATTAGTAATTTGACTGTAGTCGAATATACACACCTGTTTGATGCGATTTGAGGAGAGGAACCCGTATTGAGAGGAAATTCATAATGCAGCTAGAGTTATGAGTCATATCATAGTTATTTTAATTATGAGTCCCGGACTTGACAATAATGTTTATGTCAACTTCCATGTTGTAATTATGACTTTTTTTTGAAAGGTCCGATTGATAAGCAAGTACCTGAAGAAAACGCCTCACATCAGCCATACACTGTAGTTATAATGTGATTAAACCCCAATTTAATAGATATGTTGTAAGATTGGCAATGCACAGTATTTTGAAGACCAACTCTGTGATCGTACAATTGTCTTGATGTGAACGCTCGAAAGTTGTTAACATGGGAATCTTTCCTCTCTTCTACTATCCATCCCATATGAACTCAATATTATTTTTGGTAACAATTGAAGCGTGATATATACTTCTGCGTAAAATCTACCCTGTGGCTATGTACGTGGAGATGCGTGACACGGGTCTTGGGGTGGGGGATGTTGCACCTCACATTTTAGTTCTCCATCTTTATGTCTGTAAGACATTTTTGTGTTTCAGCTTTGGGCTAAAACAAGATGTTCTTATAAAACACACACACACACATAACCTGTTTTTAATAGACTTTCCATAGTTTAAAATCTCCGACCCTTTTCCATGACATGTGACATGACATGACATGACAGTGGTAGTGTTTTTCCCACACCTGCTGTCGTAAAGGTCTTTACTTTACGGTGCTGTATTGCCCACTGTATATTGCTGAGTTAACGTTTTGGGGAGGTCATATAGTCGTGATGTATGTTTTGCTCTGACAAAAAATAATTTATTTGCAATAAGTGAATAAGTTACAGATGCATCGTTGCAATTCAAGTGTTGCATACGGTAACTTATGGCGGTTTTCCACTGTGTGGTATCTACTCGACTCGCCTCGACTCTACTCGCCTTTTTTGGTTTTCTATTACGAAAAAAAGTCCCTGGGACCTGCTACCAGGTACTTTTTTTAGTACCTCAGTTGAGGTTCCAAGCGAGCTGATGCAATACCAAAAGGTGACGTGGAAACCTGCAGGCTGCTGGTTGGTCGATCACTGCGTTTTTAGCAAACAAGAGTGCGGAGTGTGTATCCGGAACAAACGGGACATTTAAAAAAAAAATTCTAGCCAGACACCGACAGATTATCTACTCTCTGCACTATTCTCACTTTAACTGTTCAATATTAAGGGTTATATATTAGGGGATTTATGTTGTTTCCAATATTGCACACTGTTACTTTAAAAAAACAAGACAATATATCAAAGAAAAGGTTTTATTTAGCTATTCAAGTAGCGCATCAAACCCTCCCGGTCTTCTTCCCCTGCACCCTGTGACAGTGTCCCCACCGGGTCTGCTGTCTCAGATGCATCCCAGTCATTGTCTTAAGCCTCTCCATGACTGTCATAAAGATTATACGAAGCCCAGCAGGTCAGAACCAGAGATTTCACCCGTCGGACATCGCTCACCAGACGGTCTGCGGCGGCGATGTTGCAAAGCGTTAATGCTCTGAAACACAAACGGTACACAGCAGACATATTTTGGTGTGTAATCTTGGTTGCTAAAGTTCATGTACTTTATATAGCGTATAGTAAATACTGACTGTGACCCTAACACATGCAAATGTTAGCTAACGTTACCAGGAAACTTAACTTACCCTTTCGTGTCGGCGAACAACAGTCATGTCGACGTCTGAACACCGTCGGAATTCCCAAACTCCTGTTTTTTTTTAGCTGTGATTTTAGTTGCTTCCTTTAGCTTCTTTTGAAACAAAACATTGGCGAGTAGCCGACGTGCTGTTGTGAATCACGTTGAAAATTACGTCATCACGCGTAGCTATGGTAACCAGCCGCGCTGAGGCGTTACTCAATCTGCAATGGAAAACCGACGGAGAATGGGTCGAGCCGAGTAGAGGCGAGTCAAGGCGAGGCGAGTTGAGTTGTTACCATCAATGGAAAAACGCCATTAGCCTACTTTGGATGTCTTGTTAGATAAACTGGGTGTCTCTGTGTCACGAGCCAAAGCCAAAGCATTAAAAGATTGTTGTAGCAACCAACATAATAACTTAAATTCATATAGCGCATTTCATGAAATCCACGGACACTTTGCAAGGGAAAAGAAAAAAACAGGCCAACACGGAATAAAGGGAAAATGGAATGGGGACGTCATCTAATGTAGGCTACTGATGTCTACATCTACATCGTGCTGAGTGAAGTTATTTTATGAATAAAAGACGTATTACGCACCTGGGGGCCAATTTTGTGACGTTTTTGAATCATTCACAATCCTGTAATTGTCTTTGTGTTGTTTTGTGTTTGTTGATAGCCCCACTGAAGTTGTCTTTTGCTTTCCCTTTTAATATTTAGTTGTTCTTTGTTTAAATTCCTTCTTTCTTGGGACGGTCCTGCCCCAGTATCAGCCATAATTATTTATATATATATATATATGTAGGCCTGTATAAAGAAATCTCCTGCTTCATTTGACCTGGCTTTACCTGGCTCAAAAGGCTGGATACTAACTAACAAAGGCTTTTTCAGTGTAACAAAGAAATCTGTGACCCATCAGAATGTGGGACTGTAGCGCTGTCAACCTGCCGTAAATCATTCTGTGGCAATCATTCAGAGGCCTTAATAAAAACTATAAAAATGGCATTCTTTTCACTGTTAGCCTCGTTGGCTGTTACAGGTCATTTAAGACCATTGTATGACAAATGACAGTGCTTCAGAAACATTAAAAAGTTACATACAGTCACTTTTACGTTTCACATTGAGACATCAGAGGCAGTTGATGAAATACATTTGCCCTTAATGTCATGCTCCCTGACCTGTGTGCCAAGAAACACTGTGTTTTCCTGGTAATCCAATATAAATATGACACTTTCATTCCGCTTTACCAGTCAAACATACTAGTTTTTTCCTTTTAAAGGAAGGAGCCTTGTGGCTTTGAAGCAGTTCAGACAGGCATAGAAGTTGTTTTAAAGTGTGCATGTCTTATAAGATCTTTCTACAAAAACAACTGCTCAGCAATATAGCAATAATTACTATATTTATTAATTTGTTGATAAACAAAAAATTAATCTGCAGCTATTATGAAAATTTAATTATTATTTTAGTAAGTTTTTGTAGCCCTGTCTGTTTCCCAGCATTGAACCTCAGTAACCCCCTTTCTACATTTATATATTTGTCCATCCAGTAATGTGTATCCCGGAGTTTTTTGCAATGCTTATTCTGGATTAGACCCTTTTTCAACCACTTTTTTCAAATTGACATACTGTAGTAGCAAAGCAAAGGACTTTGTCTGTGTACAGTATACTGTAAAGTTGCCAAAAGGGAAGCATAGGCCCACACATTGAAAATTACAATAGGGCGTAGCAAGCATCCACACCTGCAGGTAACTGAGAGTGGCCAGCATGATGCCGTTACCAACAGAGACAGAACTGCTTTTTTGACAGGAATGGTGAGAATCAGTCAATTACAATTTTGTGATCACTTATTTAAAAATACTTTAGGAATGTAGCTTCCATGAGTATTCTGCCACTGGTGGTTTCCGTACCATATTATAGGATAAATTGGCATTTGTGTTTTCCATGACAGTGATGCATAAATGACAGGGATAGCATCATTTGAATAGTATTACTGACAAATATTACCATCTTCAATGAAGTGTGTGTCTTTTACAGTCAAATCTGTCTTTTATACATATATTTAGGGCACATTTGCTTTCACTTTTAGTCAAACGATGTGGTGGGTGCGTCTATTGGTTATTTCACCAATTTCCATTAAATCCCTTTATTTTGAGTATTTCTGGTTTCAGTTTGAGACATCAGTGACAATAGACACACACAAAAATGTTTTTCTTTGCTCTGCCTTTTGTGCCAAAGGAACACTGTGTCTTTCTGGCCTTTTAGCAAAAACATGTAATTATGGCTGACACTCATCACTCTTAACCAAACAATATTGTAATCATGTCCTCCTGTATCGGGACAAACAAACCAGCTGTAAATCAAGGCACGAAAACACCTGAAACAATGTTTAAATGTTATTCCTCCCATGTCCAAGCCGAAATGGAAGGATTATGTCTTTCATGCTCAGAATATACATCGCTGCCTTTAACATGTCCTCTACTCCTCTAAGGTCACATCTGTAGTTGCCATGGTGATGGATCTTGTACCCAGCATGCCTCAGATTAATTGATTTCTGATAGTTGTTACCATCTCTCCTGGGCTGTATATCTGTTATAGTTAAATTGGTTCACGTATCCTCATATGTGGAACACACACACACTATGGCTACTTCTACTAAGATTGTATTAGCCTCTGCATGTGTATGTCTTTGCATGCACATTTCTGGCTAGGTAGCAGGTAGGTGTTTTTTAAGATACATTGTGTGTGTGTGTGTGTGTGTGTGTGTGTGTGTGTGTGTGTGTGTGTGTGTGTGTGTGTTTGTGTAGAATGACAGACATAGTTAAGGATGGTTGGCTAGACAGACTTTATACATGGATGTGTATGTGTCCAGTGGAGCCATGCAATGGGACTGTTCTCACGGGATGGGGTGTGTCTGAGCACCTAGCCCAGAGCCATCTCCAACACAGGGGAGGGCTTAGACCGTCTGACCCCTTTGTCCTCTGCCCAGTCGTCCACCAGGCCCCCCACACCCTGCCTCTGCTGGCGTCTGTCTGTATAAGCCCCCTTAGCAAGATTCTTTCAGGACTGGTTCATAAAAAAAATTAATAAATAAATAAACAGAGAGAGTGTGCACCAATTTCTGAGAGATTGCAGTATCAGTCGGACAATCATCAGTCACAGGACATTGATTTGATACGTTTGGTTTGCCGTTTTGCTTCCACTGCCACAGTCAAAGCCAAATGCATCACTATTTAAGCCATGCTAGCGGCATGGCTCTAGGGAAGGTAATGTCGGTCTTTTGGTTGGTGAGACCACTTTGGTTCAGGCTGAAATGTCTAGAGCTGCACAATATGAGAAAAATATCTGATTTTATGATATGATTCACAATATTAGAGGGAATGATCATTTTTGTATCATTATTCTCAGTGTCACTAAAAAATCTTAAAATTAAATTGCCTATAGTGTGACCGTACTATACTGTTAGACTTAGCTGTAATTTCTACAGTTACTTACCACAAAATGCCCAGTAAAATACCATAATTTTCTTTTCCGGTTAATTACTGTAATAAACATTGCATTATGGGTATTAACATTTCATTTACAGTGATTTACTGTATATTTTGAATTTGCTGTGTAACAAATCTTTGCATTGAACAAGCTAAACTAAGATAGTGAACATGGTAAACATAATACCTGCTTTGCAGCAGCATATTAGCATTGTCACTTTGAGCATGACATGTTGGCAAGCTGACATTAGCATGTAGCTCAAAGCACCTCTGTGCCTACAGTTCCAAAGTGCCATGAGCATAGCTGTACTGCAGAGCAAATGATCCAAGTTCATGACATATTGCTGCATTAAGTTCCTACTGCACCAGCTGGTTCCTCTTAGGCTAGGGCTAGGCTATTGTTTGATTAGGCAGCAGTTTGCTATGAAAGGCATGCAAAATAGGAGGATTAGGGCAGTAAGAGACTTGGACAGAGGAAGAAGATAATGCAGACACCCCGACTAACTGCACAGTGGCTATTAATTATGAAGACTTGTACAGTTGGAAGAAGCCTTTTCATGCGAGTGGTTCAGATCAGATTGGTCGGATGACAGCAGTATATTTTGTCAGTGGGAGCAGGAGTAGATTATCTAACCGACATGGCAGCGCTGTGCTTCATTCAATCTACTATTGCAGCTAACAGCCAGAGCCAACAGGCATTGTCGGCTACAGTAAGGGGATTAGGCTGCCATGTGGGTTCACACACTGAGAGGGAGAGGTAGCGAGAGGTAGTGAGACGTATGGGGGAGGACCAGCGGTGGATCTGGAGATTAAGGAAGTACAGATTAAGTGATTTTATTCCTTTTGCATGCTCACTGCACTCTCCATAACAGGAAAATCCCAGCAAAAACAAGCACAAGATGAATCTAGCGATTCTAGTTTATTACTGGAGAAATGATAAATGTTTGTGTAGCATGTTAGCATAAAGACCCCCAACTGTGTTTTCATTAAGAGCAGAATCCATTTAATAGTACTGACTACTGAAACTATATTAAGCTGACTCAGCAATTGCCATCAGGGTATTGGTTTATAGACTTCCATCCTCAATATTGAAGGACTAAGATGCTAGACTGTATATATTGAGGGATTTATGAAGAGTATAAGCAAGAATGAGAAAATATTCCAATTATTAGGGATCCGGGGGCAGGAGAAGAGGAGATAATCAAATGAAAAAATGACTGACTCCTGACGCTGGTTTACCTTATGCAATGCAATAGAATAGAATATACTTTCAAGGTAATAAAATAGATACACTTGGAGAATCCTTGGTTGTTATTGCAACACAGAACCTCTTCTCTGCAACCAGCAGCTCTCCCCTGAGGTGTTGATGGCATCCTCATCGCCATGGAAGCACTGACATTTTCACCTCAGGATCTATATGTAGATACCACCTCCTGGCTTGTGATATGCATCTGTGCCTGTTGCAATTTTAGGACGGACATCTGACCCGCTTGACCATAAAGACTCATAGAAAAAGAGACTTCTGTGTGACTTTTGTGCTACTAATGGATGTTCATGCGTAAGAAATGCCAAACTAAGCGACATGGAATAAGAGGTGTTTTACAATATTTGTTAAACATGTTTACAGCCGGGTACCAAAAACAATTTTGGTCTCTATAGGTAATTTAACCTTTCATTACATTATTTAAATTGTATTTATCCTGTATTATTAATGTCTGGCATTTGTAGCAAAGCAAACCGCTTGAAATTTGGTTGGAAATTCAATAAGCTAGTCCTTCTGCCTTAAGAGACATACAGTACATGCATTAGGAGGCGCAGCATGTCTGTCGGTGGCCGCGTCGACGTATTCTTCCGATGAACAACAGCAGCCAGTGTGGTGTGTATGCTCTGGATCAACCACATTCTTTTAACTTTGCTGCTGCTCATACCTCATTCCACCAGTTTCATTTAGCATTGGTTGTGAGGTAGTTCACTTTACTACTACTTACTACATGTAGGTATTAACGTGCCTCTAGGGCTGGGCAATATATCGATATTATAACAATATCAAAATATTAGGCTACATATCAAGTTAAATTTTGGATATTGTAATATCATAATATGATAGAAGTGTCTTTTTCTGGTTTTAAATGCTACATTACAGTAAATTGATGTCATTTTCTAAACTTACCAGATGGTTTCTAGCTGTTCTATCCTTTGCCTCAAACCACTGTCTTTTTTTCCCACATTACTGATGATTATGTATCAAAAATTTAATTGTGTAAATATTTTGTCAAAGCACCAATTGTCAACCCTACAATATAATAACAATTGATTTTGAGATATTTGGTCAAAAATATTGTGATTATTTCATTTTCTCCATATTGCCCAGCTCTACGTGCCTCCGTTTGTGTGTGAATGTTGGGACAATACTTTTGTGAAGGCCAGGTGAAGGACAACAGCCCCGCCAAACCCAGCAGCAGTAACCCTCCTGATTGGAAGAGTAAACAAGGTGGTCACACCTCCAGCTCTCTTTCAGATTTTGAGTAAACTTTCCTATCCCTCTGAGTGACCTCTACTCTTAACAGGACCAGTTCCAGCCAGCTACTTCTCATGTAAACAGCTGTACACATTACAGGCTCATATACTGAACAGGCATAGTACACATAGTGTTCATACAACATATATAAACAGGAACACACAGACAATAAATACCCATGTAAATAGCACCTATAAGTTCATATAACGTCAACCGCTGCAACTTGAACTTTTCAACCTTTTGACACATTTCAGGCTTCAAACATAAAGATATAACATTTTTATTTTTTGTGAAGAATCACCAACAAGTGGGACACAATTGTGAAGTGGAACAAAATCTATTGGATATTTTAAACTTTTTTAGCAAATAAAAAACTGAAAAGTGGTGCGTGCAAAATTATTCGGCCCCCTTGCGTTAATACTTCAGTCGCTTGGGGTATGTCTCTATCAGTTTTGCACATCGAGAGACTGACATTCTTGCCCATTCTTCCTTGCAAAACAGCTCGAGCTCAGTGAGGTTGTTTTGCCCCGGAGGCCAACTGAGGTCCCCTCCTGGACGGCCGCTAGCGTTGTTGTCCCGCCGCCATGACGCTCGCGACGCGCTGGCCGTTGCTGGACCTTCTCCGCTCTGCCTGCCCCGAGGGGTGGCAGTGGGCCGGAGGTTATGCTCCTGGACTGCGGATCATTGGCGGGTTTTCCTGGCGGCCCGCGTCAGGGGTTCGTCCGAGATTGGCGCACCGGCTTCCAGCCCTGAGGGGTTGCTTCCGCTGGCGGATTTCGCAGAGGCTTGGCGTGGTGAACATTTCCCCGTGGGTTCTGCGCACCGTTGTCGGAGGGTACAGGCTGCAGTTCCCGGGTCCGCCTCCCCCGGCTTCATTGGGGTGGTCCGGACTGTGGTGTGCCCAGGCCAGGGCCTGGTGCTGGGACAAGAAGTGCGCTCGCTGCTGGAGAAGGGGGCCGAGGTGCTCGTTCCCCCGCTGGCCAGCGGGTCCGGTTTCTACAACCGGTGCTTTATCGTTCCTGAGACGGACGGGGGCCTGCGCCCTATCCTGGATCTGCGGGTTCTGAGCCGGTCTCTGAGGAGATACAGGTTTTGGATGCTCACCATCCCCGCCCTCGTGTGCCACCATAGATCTGAGGGACGCGTGCTTTTGCGTCTCCGTTCGTCCATCCCTTTGGCCTAGCACTCTCCCCTCGCACTTTCGCCGAGTGTATGGATGCGGCACTGGCCCCTTTGTGGCTCCAGGGCATCCGGGTCCTGTATTACATTGACCACTGGCTCATCCTGGCTCAGTTTCGGGGGGTTGGCGGTTCGGCATCAAGATGTTGTCCTCGCTCGTCTTCTTCGTTGGGGCTGTGGCTCAACGAGGTGTAAAGTGTGCTGGCACCCGCCCAAAGGACTGTGTTCTTGGGGTGGTGTGGAACTTGTTGACGATGCTGGCACATCCGTCTCCGGCTCGTGTCGAGTCCGTTCTAGCCACGGTGTGGAGTGTGAGGCTGGGCCGCGCCATCACAGTGGAACACTTCCGAAGGGGGTTGGGCCTCATGGCGGCTGCTTCCAGCGTGTTACCTTCTGGTCTTCTGCACATGAGGGACCTGCGGTGGTGGCTGAAATCCAAGGGGTTCTCCCCGAGGGGAAACCCGTTCCGCCTGATATGGGTTACGCACAAATGTCTTTGTGCCCTATCGGTGTGGGCACAGCCTTGGTTCCTGTCCCAAGGACCCGCGATGGGGGCGCCCTGTCGCCATGTCTTGTTTCAACGGACGCTTCCCTCACCGGGTGGGGCGCGGTCATGGACGACCGCTCTGCGAGGGGTGTTTGGCAGGACCATCGCTCGTCGTGGCACCTCCATTGCCTCGAGATGCTGGCCGTGTTCCAGGCTCTGAGGAGCTTCCTGCCTGCACTCCTGGGTCACCACGTGCTTGTCAGGTCCGACAATACGGCTGTGGTGGCCTATCTGAATCATCAGCGGGGTCTGCGCTTGCGCCCTCTCTGCAGACTGGCGCATCGGATCCTCCTGTGGTCCCTGCGGAGTCTCTCTCTCAGGGCGGTGTTCTCCCTGGGCTTCAGGATCAGGGTGCGGACCTGCTGTCGAGACAGGGGCTGAGGCCCGGGGGAATAGCGGCTCCACCCCGAGGTGGTGGAGTCCTTGTGCGGAAGGTTTGGACCTATAGATGGGGACTTCTTGCGTCTCGGGAGACTATGCACTGTCCTCTATGGTTCTCCCTGACGCCCCCGGCCCCGCTAGGGCTGGGCGCCATGGTGCGGAAGTGGCCGTGGCCGCGTCTTCCCCCAGCTTTTTCCTGGAGTAGGTCTGTTGAGAGGGTATCCGCCATCAGGTCCGGGGACCTGATGGCGCTCCTGGACGGTCCGCCATGGCAAGTCCCTCTGGGGAGGGACCTGCTGTCCCAGGCAGGGGGCCGGGCTCTTCACCCTTGCCCCGCCCTGTGGCAGCTGTGGGTCTGGCCCCTGAGGGGGCGCGGTACCTAGAGGCGGGCCTGACGGCAGGAGCAGTCGAGACTCTCCTCGGCTCCAGGGCCCCATCTACACGGTGGATGTGTGGCCTGAAGTGGAACGTCTTCTCTGCGTGGTGCAGAGGACGCATGGTGGACCCAGATACCTGCCCGGTGGTTCAGGTGCTGGAGTTTCTGCAGGACCGCTTCTCTGCGGGCCTTTCCCCATCCACCCTCAAGGTTTACGTGGCTGCCATCTCAGCTTTCCACGCCCCTTCGAGGGATGGGTCTCTGGGGAGGCTTCCCCTGGTCATACGGTTCCTTCGTAGGACCCGGAGGATGGGACATGCGGCTTGCCCTAGGATTCCCACTTGGGATCTGGCAGTGGTTCTCGATGCTTTGGCTGTGGCCCCCTTCGAGCCCATGGAGTCGGCTGTGGCCTGGTACCTGCCCCTGTAGATGGCCTTCCTCCTTGCTATCACTTCTCTGAGGAGGGTGGGGGACCTCCAGGCTCTTTCGGTTACTCCCCGATGCCTGAAGTTTGCCCCGGGTGACATGAGGGCCATCCTGCACCCAGTTCCGGGCTTCATTCCCGAGGTGCAGCCCACTGTTAGGCGGTCCATGGTACTGCAGGCGTTTCATCTCCAACCTCATGTTACGGCGGAGGACGGGAGGCTCCATTTGCTCTGCACTGTCAGAGCACTGAGTGTTTTCACTCTGAGGTCCTCCCGGTGGTGGACGTCAGTTGCTGGTGTGTTTCGGGCCCCCCAAGGCTGGGCTCCCTGCTTCCAGACATACTATCTGCAACTGGATCGTTCAGACTATCTCCCTGGCCTGTCAGGTGCGCGGTTTGCCTTCACCTATGGCTGTACGGGCTCACTCCACGAGAGGCTTGGCGGCCTCTAAGGCTCTCCTCTCGGGAGCATCTCTCCAGGGGGTTTGTGATGCGGCTGGCTGGGCCGCTGCTCACACCTTCTTTGGGTTCTATAGTCTGGACCTTCCCTCCGCACCCGGCACCCGGGTGCTCTCCTCCTAGTCGTGCCCACAGGTTGCTTGCACGCTAGGGCAGGCGGGGTTTCGGCGCGGGTTAGTGGGTATCTCGTTCCCATAGTGTCGTAACCGACGCAGTTCGAGTTCCCCTCGAAGGGGAACGTCTCGGGTTACGTATGTAACCCTTGTTCCCCGAGATAGGGGAACAAGACACTGCGTCGGTTCACCGCCCCTCGCCCCCGTTTGGAGTGCCTTGCTTCATAGAAAGAGCTAATGAGCTATGTGCCGGTGTGCTTATATGCCCCTACGGTTATGCCGTCACATGCTACCGTTCTCACTAGGACCAATAGGATTGGAGTAGTTTTCATTCGCATTCAGCCCTGTCATGCCTAAAGGCGTTCCCATAGTGTCGTAACCGACGCAGTGTCTCGTTCCCCTATCTCGGGGAACAAGGGTTACATACGTAACCCGAGACGTTCTTTCCACAGATTCTCGATTGGATTCAGGTCTGGACTTTGACTTGGCCATTCTAACACCTGGATACAACACCTGGATAAATCTCCGTCCCAGTTTCAGGTCTTTTGCAGACTCCAACAGGTTTTCATCCAGAATGGTCCTGTATTTGGCTGCATCCATCTTCCCCTCAATTTTAACCATCTTCCCTGTCCCTGCTGAAGAAAAGCAGGCCCAAACCATGATGCTGCCACCACCATGTTTGACAGTGGGGATGGTGTGTTGAGGGTGATGAGCTGTGTTGCTTTTACGCCAAACATATCCTTTTGGCATTGTGGCCAAAAAGTTCGATTTTGGTTTCATCTGACCAGAGCACCTTCTTCCACATGTTTGGTGTGTCTCCCAGGTGGCTTGTGGCAAACTTTAGACGAGACTTTTTATGGATATCTTTGAGAAATGGCTTTCTTCTTGCCACTCTTCCATAAAGGCCAGATTTGTGCAGTGTACTACTGATTGTTGTCCTATGGACAGACTCTCCCACCTCAGCTGTAGTTCTCTGCCGTTCATACAGAGTGATCATGGGCCTCTTGGCTGCATCTCTGATCAGTCTTCTCCTTGTCTGAGCTGAAAGTTTAGAGGGACGGCCAGGTCTTGGTAGATTTGCAGTGGTCTGATACTCCTTCCATTTCAAAATAATCGCTTGCACAGTGCTCCTTGGGATGTTTAAAGCTTGGGAAATCTTTTTGTATCCAAATCCGGCTTTAAACTTCTCCACAACAGTATTACGGACCTGCCTGGTGTGTTCCTTGGTCTTCATGATGCTCTCTGCGCTTTCAACAGAACCCTGAGACTATCACAGAGCAGGTGCATTTATACAGAGACTTGATCACACAGGTGGATTCTATTGATCACCATCAGTCATTTAGGACAACATTGGATCATTCAGAGATCCTCGCTGAACTTCTGGAGTGAGTTTGCTGCACTGAAAGTAAAGGGGCCGAATCATTTTGCACGCACCACTTTTCAGTTTTTTATTTGCTAAAAAAGTTTAAAATATCCAATAGATTTTGACAATTGTGTCCCACTTGTTGGTGATTCTTCACAAAAAATTAAAATTTTATATCTTTATGTTTGAAACCTGAAATGTGTCAAAAGGTTGAAAAGTTCAATGGGGCTGAATACTTTCGCAAGGCACTGTACATGAGGAGCTCAGCCTTTTGACTAAACTGCACTCAGTGACCCTGGCTTCATACTCCCTGACTCATGGGGTGTTTTTTCTAGAAGCCATATCACATATCATATCGGGAAATGACAAGTTTGCAAGCTACAGGGAAACAGAATAACTTCTCCTGGGTAAACCTATTGTAAATTGCGTTACATTGTCATGTTAATAATGCCTTATTTCCATGTAGCCTTTTCTATATTGTCATAGTTTGATCCAAAATGGTTAATACAAAAATCAAAACGTCTAAAGGCCCGTACACACCGGGACGAATATCGCCGGGCGTTATTCGTCAGCGTTTTTCGACGCGTTTTTTGTGTTCACACCCAAGCGATTTTCGCTGACGATGAGCCGAATGAACATGCAAATTCATTATCTGTCACTAGATGGCGCTTAATGTAAAACAGAAATACCCCCGTACATAGGGTGGCGCTGCGCAACTTTGCGCTTCTGATACTCGCTTGCAACTCAGAAGAAGAGCAGAGAAGAAGAGAGCAAGTATTTAGAACATTTCTTCTAAATCAGATATAGCTCTTTATGTTCCGAAACCAACGAGACCAGCAGCTCAACATTTATTTTGGACATCGTGCTTTGCCTCTTCCTCGTCTTGTGGCAGTGATGACGGTGGCGTATGTCTTCTTCGTTTGTGTGCTCGGTAAGACCGTTTTGTGCTTGAGCACCCCCAAGTTGTGTTTTACTGTAACTTCAGAAGCACAAGACACGTGAGCAAAACGGCCGATTTCATTGGTCGGATAGTTTTTGACGCGGCGCGGCAAACCAAAAAAACGAACCCGAGGCGTTTTTTAAAAAATGACGCTTTTACGCGTCGCGTTTTTCGCGTCGGTGTGCACACTCTCATTGACGCCCTTTGTTTAGTCACGACGCGTTAAACGTCGCGAATATCGCGCGCGAAATTCGTCCCGGTGTGAACAGGCCTTAAAGCTGTGATATCCTCAAGCCAGCTTCAGTCCATTTGCAAAAATCTTCACCAAAATCTGGTAGTATCTACCAAATATTTTAGTTGCCCTCTACTAGCCTCCAATGTTATGGGCAAATTGTAGCAGGATCTACAGAGAACACATCATTTCTGTGTTCGGCCACCTGTATACACACAAAACTATTCATGACTAGCTAGAGCATGTGCAGTCTCTATGGGAAGAGAGCAGAAAAATACAGGTCTGTATTTCAATGCTGTTTGCAACTCTAACAATAAGTCAGCAAAATCGGTTGTCACTGCTGCATGTTTTATCACAAAGAACAGATACTTCCCCCATTGAGGGCACAATCCATAGCATTAAACCTTTAAACCCTTACAAGTGGGGACTTTCTGAGAATAAATGTGTTTTATGAGACTTTCTTGACATTTCGGACTTAAAAGAAGCCAGAAAAGTGGCATGAGAAACCGAACAATCACGTCTTTTCCCTCAGTTCTTTTTGTTTTTCGGCCCAGTCCTTATCTACATAAAGAAAGCCAGTGAACGGTGGGCTGGTGAAAAGAAGAAACTCTGAGCTCCTTCATGCCATACAGTATCGTATGACTTCCAAAGCAGGACTGTGGGTAAAGGAGCCGGGGAAAGGGGGAGGCGTGGTGAGAAGGGCGTGTTGATCTCAGCAAATCAGAGCACTCAGGCTGGCATGTCCTTCCCAGGCCTGATTTTTCCCTGCAACTGTCCTGTTGGAAAATTATATTCTGCGGGTGTTTTTACCCCCCCTTTAGTGTTGCCATATGTACAGTGCCTTGCGAAAGTATTCGGCCCCCTTGAAGTTTTCAACCTTTTGACACATTTCAGGCTTCAAACATAAAGATATAACATTTTTATTTTTTGTGAAGAATCACCAATAAGTGGGACACAATTGTAAAGTGGAACGAAATATATTGGATATTTTAAACTTTTTTAGCAAATAAAAAACTGAAAAGTGGTGCGTGCAAAATTATTCAGCCCCCTTGCGTTAATACTTTGTAGAGCCACCTTTTGCTGCGATTACAGCTGCAAGTCGCTTGGGGTATGTCTTTATCAGTTTTGCACATCGAGAGACTGAAATTCTTGCCCATTCTTCCTTGCAAAACAGCTCGAGCTCAGTGAGGTTGGATGGAGAGCGTTTGTGAACAGCAGTTTTCAGCTCTTTCCACAGATTCTCGATTGGATTCAGGTCTGGACTTTGACTTGGCCATTCTAACACCTGGATACGTTTATTTGTGAACCATTCCTTTGTGGATTTTGCTGTATGTTTGGGATCATTGTCTTGTTGGAAGATAAATCTCCGTCCCAGTTTCAGGTCTTTTGCAGACTCCAACAGGTTTTCATCCAGAATGGTCCTGTATTTGGCTGCATCCATCTTCCCCTCAATTTTAACCATCTTCCCTGTCCCTGCTGAAGAAAAGCAGGCCCAAACCATGATGCTGCCACCACCATGTTTGACAGTGGGGATGGTGTGTTGAGGGTGATGAGCTGTGTTGCTTTTACGCCAAACATATCGTTTTGCATTGTGGCCAAAAAGTTCGATTTTGGTTTCATCTGACCAGAGCACCTTCTTCCACATGTTTGGTGTGTCTCCCACGTGGCTTTTGGCAAACATTAGACAAGACTTTTTATGGATATCTTTGAGAAATGGCTTTCTTCTTGCCACTCTTCCATAAAGGCCAGATTTGTGCAGTGTACGACTGATTGTTGTCCTATGGACAGACTCTCCACCTCAGCTGTAGTTCTCTGCAGTTCATCCAGAGTGATCATGGGTCTCTTGGCTGCATCTCTGATCAGTCTTCTCCTTGTCTGAGCTGAAAGTTTAGAGGGACGGCCAGGTCTTGGTAGATTTGCAGTGGTCTGATACTCCTTCCATTTCAAAATGATTGCTTGCACAGTGCTCCTTGGGATGTTTAAAGCTTGGGAAATCTTTTTGTATCCAAATCCGGCTTTAAACTTCTCCACAACAGTATTACGGACCTGCCTGGTGTGTTCCTTGGTCTTCATGATGCTCTCTGCGCTTTCAACAGAACCCTGAGACTATCACAGAGCAGGTGCATTTATACAGAGACTTGATCACACACAGGTGGATTCTATTTATCACGATCAGTCATTTAGGACAACATTGGATCATTCAGAGATCCTCGCTGAACTTCTGGAGTGAGTTTGCTGCACTGAAAGTAAAGGGGCCGAATAATTTTGCACGCACCACTTTTCAGTTTTTTATTTGCTAAAAAAATATCCAATAGATTTTGTTCCACTTCACAATTGTGTCCCACTTGTTGGTGATTCTTCACAAAAATTAAAAATTTTATATCTTTATGTTTGAAGCCTGAAATGTGTCAAAAGGTTGAAAAGTTCAAGGGGGCTGAATACTTTCGCAAGGCACTGTAAGAGGAAGGAAATGAGTTCCTCCCCTTGACTCACAGGGATGGGACGAGTGAATCATTTGGCCGAAATACGGAAAGAATGAAAACACTAGAACTGCACGCAGTTAACACGGGGTCCAAGCCACCCCGCGCGCTAGTCGTCCCCAGCGACCCGGGGAGCGCACGAAAGTGGAACCCAAAGCGATCTGGCGGGAGGCAAACGTCGGGAAATACGGAGAGAAAAAACTCTGGGCTTCTAGGCTGGATACAAAAGCTTGATAAGAAGTTCCAAACTGGTCTACGTTGATTATAGCGCCCCCTAATGGCCTATCTTTACCAAATTTGGTACAGAGCCTCCGAGACGGGTAGGGATGCAGCCTGGACGTCCCATGTCATCCGTCCCGTCTCATGCGGTCCCGTCTCATGCGGAGATGTGTCCAACGGCAAGTTCAGAGGGTCAAAAATACGAAATTGCGATTAATTTTCCAGACGGGTAAATTCGTGACCACATTTGTTGCAATCAATTGAAAAACGTTAAAAACTGTTAAAGTAACAGTTTACTTACATATAGTTTGCTGATTTCTGAATGTTATGGTTGTGTTGTTCCATATTAACGTAGCTACATCTGATGAAACCTGCATCAGCGACGCATTTCTGCCAACTAACGGCAGCATCTCCTGAGGAGGGACAACAAGGATCTGATTCTGCACACAACAACAACAAGAATACAAAACATGTTACACTCTTTCCAAGACTCTTTTTAATTTTATATTCTATATTGTTTTCACACTTCACTGGGACATTGCTGCAAATACAATTGCTTATCAGCATGGCGAGAGCTCTATGTATAGCTCTACTGGCGCTGCCTCGGCTGTCGGCTCTCTGAGACCCGGGGCCTCGGCTGTCGGGTCTCTTTTGCCTTCAGAACTGCCTCAATTCTTCGTGGCATAGATTCAACAAGGTGCTGGAAGCATTCCTCAGGGAGTTTGGTCCATATTGACATGATGGCATCACACAGTTGCCGCAGATTTGTCGGCTGCACATCCATGATGCGAATCTCCCGTTCCACCACATCCCAAAGATGCTCTATTGGATTGAGATCTGGTTGACGCAGGCTTATTTTATTCCAGACATTTATCTTGTCAACACAACCATAACATTCAGAAATCAGCAAACTATGTGTATGGCAAAATTGTTACTTTAACAGTTTTTAACGTTTTTCAATTGATTGCAACAAATGTGGTCACGAATTTACCCGTCTGGAAAATTATTCGCGATTTCGTATTTTTGACCCTCTGAATTTGCCGTTGGACACACTTCCGCATGAGACGAGACCGCATGAGACGGGACGGATGACATGGGACGCTCCAGGCTGCATCCATATACTCTTGGAGCCTCCGGGCGGCATGCCAAACAATCATCACAGGTTTGGTGTCGATAGCATTTATTGTGGCAGAGATACTGCAATTGCAAATTTCTCATTTAAATGCATTGAGTGTTTTGACGAAACCAATAAATGTTGATTATATCACCCCCTAATGGCCGATCTTTACCAAATTTGGTACAGAGGATCGGAAAGGCATGGTCAACACTGCTCACAAGTGATATGTTGATAACTTTTAATTTGGCTGAGATATGATTTGATATGTTTTTGGTAGCTTATTACAGAAACTTTGCTTGGTCGTCAAATGCGCAAACAATTACGTAGCAAAATTCTTTATGCAACTTTTTGTCAGGGCTATCTGCAGATGCTATACACCAGGTTTCGTGCAGATCTGTCGCACAGCCTAGGACGAGTTCGAAAAAGTTGGCTTCGCACTTGTCGCAATATTGCGAAATTAAGTTTAATCAGAAATCGACGCGGCCTATATCATGTGACTCATCTTGATGTAGGAAACATCTGGAGATGAAGAGTTTTAATGTGAGATGTATAATGTAGGAGTTATAGGCAAAAACACCTTTGACGTCATAGTAGCGCAAATCTTGCTTACTTACTGTAAGTTATGTCCAAAGCTTATAGCTGTGTATCTTTTTATTGCCCCAACGCCTAACGCATATTCTTTCTCACCCCCCCATTCACAAACACTTTTGGTTAATTATTCACACACTGCAAACATCCAAACGAGGCAACTATTTAAGAGAAACTTGTTTAAAGCACACCATGTGCTGGATATCCGTTGTTGTGCACCACACACTGGCTTTAAATGTTAAACCCCGCACTGCTCCCCTCCTTCTCCTCCATCTCTCCATCTCTCCTTTTCTCCCTCTCTCCTTCCACCAGGACACAATTTTCCTTTGGCTTGTTTTTGCTCTAAGGCACACTATATCACTGTGGAATGCCAACAGTAATATAGTTTAAGTCTGTCTGGCAGTTGCTAGTTAATCTCTGAATGCTGTACCACACACACACACACACATGGAGGTGATGAGATCTAGATCTGTAATTTTGCATTCTAGTTAACCATTGAATTAATTATATCTACAGAAAATCCTCCTTTTCTTAAGTCTTCAATGCTTCTGATAAAAATAGAAGGACCAGGGGAAATGGAAATTATTCTTCCTTTCTTCTGCCTCTCCTCACAGTAAGTAATTTGATCTTGCTGCATGCTCCCTCTTCTCTTTATCTGTAATAGGTGGAGTGGGTTACCTAATGGAGGTCATATCTGTCTGTTTAGCCAAGGCTGGTCAGAACACACCCTGTCACTGCACCAGGACACAGATGGCCATCAACATTCCCTCTGTGCCACTGTAAAAAAAAAGGACAATAAACAATACAAGCAGTGCATGTGCACGCATGTCATTACCACACTGTGTTAATATGTACGTTTGTGTCACTGTGTGCATCTGAATGAATGATCTGCAGTAGGCTGAGATCAATCAATAACACAGAGAGGAGAGCAATCTGCTGGGTCGTGTTTTTGTCTATGCAGGGTCATGTACACAGCTAAGTCTTATAATGACACTTTACTGCCTTTTGTTTTCATTCTTTCCGTATTTCGGCCAAATGATTCACTCGTCCCATCCCTGTGAGTCAAGGGGAGGAACTCATTTCCTTCCTCTTACATATGGCAACACTAAAGGGGGGGGTAAAAACACCTGCAGAATATAATTTTCCAACAGGACAGTTGCAGGGAACAATCAGGCCTGGGAAGGACATGCCAGCCTGAGTGCTCTGATTTGCTGAGATCAACACGCCCTTCTCACCACGCCTCCCCCTTTGCCCAGCTCCTTTGTCCCACTCTGACGGAAAAGACGTGATTGTTCGGTTTCTCATGCCACTTTTCTGGCTTCTTTTAAGTCCGAAATGTCAAGAAAGTCTCATAAAACACATTTGTTCTCAGAAAGTCCCCACTTGTAAGGGTTTAAAGGTTTAATGCTATGGATTGTGCCCTCAATGGGGGAAGTATCTGTTCTTTGTGATAAAACATGCAGCAGTAACAACCGATTTTGCTGACTCATTGTTAGAGTTGCAAACAGCATTGAAATACAGACCTGTATTTTTCTGCTCTCTTCCCATGGAGACTGCACATGCTCTAGCTAGTCATGAATAGTTTTGTGTGTATACAGGTGGCCGAACACAGAAATGATGTGTTCTCTGTAGATCCTGCTACAATTTGCCCATAACATTGGAGGCTAGTAGAGGGCAACTAAAATATTTGGTAGATACTACCAGATTTTGGTGAAGATTTTTGCAAATGGACAGAAGCTGGCTTGAGGATATCACAGCTTTAGACGTTTTGATTTTTCTATTAACCATTTTGGATCAAACTATGACAATAGGGGGGGGGGTGAGAAAGAATATGCGTTAGGGGCAATAAAAAGATACACAGCTATAAGCTTTGGACATAACTTACAGTATATTATAAAGGGTGAACAACCGATCAATTTAATTGCTGTAATGTAATTACGTTTTGGCAAACTTCAGGCATTGAACTTCTCAAATATCAATAAATTTATCGTTAAAGGCCCACACATTTAGGCATTATTTATCCCTTTTGTTAGCTGGGGGTTAAAGACACTCATGACTAGAGTTTTATCAAATCCTTTACTAAAGGTTGTTTGAGTTCTGTTTCTGTGCATGTGGTTGGTATTTTGTAATAATAGCAAGCAAGTTCTATGAGTAATTTGGATGATATTTACATTGCAATTGTAGTTCATCTATACAGGAAATCAGTTGGATTCTGAAAGATAAGCTGTAACATACACAGGAGAATGTCTGTAGGCAGGGCATGCGAGTCTGATTACACTGTGTAAATCCGTCAATAATTTCGCGGAGGCCCCTCCTGGTCACATAAGACTGTACGAGATCAGACAAGGTTTAGGGGCCTTCCCCTCACCTCTGGACTACAGGGATAACAGTGGTGCTGAATCTAGACATGCTGTGTATGACTCAGCACATTCATTGTCTATCATGTGGTGATGTGGTTTTGTAGAATTCTTACAAAATGTTCTTGGATGGGAGCTTGCAGTCAGTGAAAGTCTTTTTTTGTACTGCACCTTGGCTCTGCTTCATGACAACAGCAGAATTCCGTTACTGCAGTGATTCCCAAAGTGGGGGTCGGGACCCACAGGGGGGTCGCGAGCCAGAGAAGGGGGGTCGCAAGTTGATTTCCAGAAATAAAATAAAAATTTAAAAAATAGCATATGTTAGCCATGATTTTAACACAAGATAAAACTAGTGACTAGTGGCTCTCCAATATTAAACCAAGACTGGACTTGCTGTGCTCCAAACATGTTGCACATCCATCTCACTAGGAGAGGTTAAGTTCAAATTAAAGTAATGAGTAAATTACTGCAGAATAATGTTATGGCTGTTGTGTTATTTTGTGTTGTCAATATGCTCGTGTTTGGATACTCCTATAGTGCGTGCGCGGTTGCGCTCAATGTTTATATATGTTTATAGTGGGGGGGGTCGCAAGTCACTTGCACCGTTACTTTGGGGGTCGTGGGCTGAAAGTTTTGGGAACCCCTGCGTTACTGGATGGTACATTCAGATGTGGTATTACATTTCCTTTGTCTCCACCTTTCTGATTTCTTTATTGTCTTGCTGTCTCGTTTCTGTTGTTCACGCTACCTGAGACAGCTGTGTTTTTTTTCCCCTGTGTCCCAGTTTCAAAGGTCACGTGATGCGTGTGCTGCATACCTGTGTTCAGGTACTTCACCAAGCAGTGACCTTACCAGTTAGATTAAAAATACTTCACTGTAGATTAATAATGAGCACCTTTGGATTTTGTGATCAACTGTAATATAAGCTTTCAGGATAAAAAGGAACAAACCGGGGGAAATTTAGAGATTTAATCATGGGTGGTTCACTTTTACCTTTGCATTGTTATAAGCTTTCTTCTGTTGCTTTGCAGAACAACCTGTATTTTTATTTCAAAAGATTCAAGATTCAAGATGTTTATTTGTCATATGCACAGATTTTACACCATGCAATGAAATTCTTAAGTTGCGACGTTTCCCACAATATAAAAAAATGTACACACTATACACAATATATTTAAAAGATTCAGGTATAAGATAAAGATAAAATCGCATGCAGCAGCAAAACATTAAAAGCATTATAAAAAGCTTATGCATTGAACAAATGCAAACATTCACAGTGTAGTGCAAACAGTGATTAGATTGCAAGTAGAAATTGTCAAAAGACTGAGCCATTCAACAGCCTGATGGCCTGTGGATAAAAACTGTTTTTAAGTCTGGATGTTCTGGCTTTCAGGCTCCTATAACGTCTGCCAGAAGGTAACAACGTGAACAATATGTGCTGAGGGTGCGTAGTGTCACTGATAATGTTATGTGCCCTCTTAGTTACCCGGGTTTTATAAATGTCCTGAAGTGATGGAAAAGCTGTTCCACAGATATATTGTGCAGTTTTAATCACACGCTTGAGAACTTTCCTTTCCTGTACTGTGCAGTTTCCAAACCACACTGTAATGGAATTAATCAGGATGCTTTCCACTGTACATCTATAGAAATTGCTAAGGAGTTTGGTGGACAGACCAAATTTCCTCAGCTTTCTTAAGAAGTACAGCCGTTGTTGAGACTTACTGACAATATGCTGAGTGTTGTGAGACCAGGAGAGGTCCTCACTGATGTAAGTGCCGAGGAATTTAAAGGTTTTCACCCTCTCTACCTGTGCTTCACCGATGTAGAGTGGGCCATGCTGATCATCTCTCCTCCTCCTCGGGTCGATAATCATCTCCTTAGTTTTCTCTGCATTTAAGGAGAGATTATTTGTGTGGCACCAGGACACCAGCTGAGCCACCTCCTCCCTATAGTCTGTCTCAACCCCACCAGTGATCAGGCCGATGATTGTTGTGTCATCCGCAAACTTGATAATGGTGGTATTATGCTGAGTGGGGGCACAGTCATAAGTGAAGAGGGTGTACAGCAGAGGGCTCAGTACACAGCCCTGGGGTGTCCCTGTGCTGACCATCCTTGTACCTGATGTCTGGGTACCAACTCTGACTGTCTGGGGTCTGTCTGTAAGAAAGTCCAGGACCCAGCTACAGAGAGAAGGTGCCAGTCCAAGGATGAGGAGCTTCTCAGCCAGCTTGGTTGGGAGGACCGTGTTGAATGCTGAACTGTAATCAATAAAGAGCATTCGAACATACGTATCCTTGTTCTCCAGATGTGTGAGGGCTGTGTGGATGGTGGTGTTTACTGCATCATCAACGGATCGATTCCGACGATAAGCAAACTGTAAGGGGTCCAGTGTATCTGGAATGATCTTTTTAATGTGGGTCATGACTATCCTCTCAAAACACTTCATCACAATTGAAGTGAGTGCGATGGGACGGTAGTCATTTAAACATGTTACAGTGTTTTTCTTGGGGAGGGGGACAATGGTAGTGGTCTTGAAACAGGAGGGTAAAAAAGATAATGAGAGGGATAGATTAAAAATGTCCGTTAGTACCTCAGCCAGCTCTGCTGAGCAGACCTTCAGTGCACGGCCTGGGATGTTATCAGGGCCTGGTGCCTTCCGGGGATTCGTTCTCTTCAGTGTCCTGCGCACCTGAGCTGATGTCACTGTGAATGGAGAGCTCAGTGCTGCCTCTGTTGGAGTAGTCCCTCTGCTAGTGTTGAGGGTGTTAAAGCGAGCGTAGAACTTATTCAGCTCATCTGGTAATGTGCTTTGGTTAGTTGTGACCTCCCTGCTCCTCTGCCGATAATCTGTGATGTGTTGCAGGCCCTGCCACATGCGCCGGGGGGTCCGCGGTGGTATAATATCCCTCCAGCTTCACTCTGTACTGTCTCTTGGCTTCTCTGATGGATCTGCGTAGATCGTACCTGGCCTTTTTATAGCCCTCAGTGTCACCGGAGGCAAATGCAGTGGAACGGGCAAAAGTTTCTATGATGGTGCATTGAGAGAAAATCTGCAAATACCTTATATGAATTATATCATAACAAGAGTCTACAGCCTTGCCAGCAGGTCTTTGTACAGCAGTGTACAGTAGTGTGTAGTGTTTTGAGCAAAATGCTAAAAGCATGCTAACACGCTCACAAAAACAACACACATAAAATTTTGTCATTAACCAAACTATCCCCTATTCCCGATAAAACATGTAGAGCGTATTTAAACCAATAATCAAACATGTTGCCATGGGAATGTGTGCTCATGTCCACAGCATGTTCTAGGTTTTTAATAGCATTGATTGAAGACTCCTGACTGTATTGTTTTGTCGTTCTTGTTGTAAAAGATCTGCATTTAGAAGACAGTTACATTTTAAGATGTTAAATAATAGCAAAAACTTATCTCGTCAGCATGTGCAGCCTGCGTGTGTGTGCAGCGTATGCTTTTATAGATGGGGCCTACTTTAGAAAAACTCTCTCGGCTCTCATGTGCCTGCGGGTTTGGTTATTGAAGTTATCCTTTCACAGAGAACAAGGAATAAGCTTGAGATAACAAACGAAGCACTGAGAGGACGGCTTCCTATCAGCCTGAGTTCTGGTCCTGTGGGCATTCTTTGGTGTTAAAGGTGTTTTTCCCACAAGATTCTACCAGCAGAACCCTGGTTAAAAGGGCTTTAGATTGTTGTTTGAGTGTAAGCTAACCCCAGGCTTTCTTGGACCCCTACACACGCATTTGAAGCTACCACACTGTACTCCTCAGTATTTCAGACAATGAGAGTCTGTCTCGTGTTACAATTTGATACTTAGCCAAGCAAAATCTGCAGAGTGGTAGAAATGTCATTCCCTCTCACTTTCATTCGTAATTTTGCCACCCCTCTTCCCTGATCATAATGAAAGGATGTGGTCAGGGGCGGATTTAGTCATTTTGAGGCCTAAGGCAAACACAGGCATGGGGCCGTCCACAACCCGTGTTCTCCCCCTTTTCAGTCCTTATTTATCTGAGAAAGACGGGCTCTCTGTCTGACAGCTGTTTTGGCCAGAGTGCTGGATCATCTTCAATCATAACACATTGATTAGGGTGACTGCTACTCACGGGGTCTAGCTGCGAGTATTATGTGTGTCACTATCTTCGTCATTGCCATAGTTATCATCATGGACAGTGAAAGCAGCAGTTCCGTAACCATCTCCATTCGAAGGATCCTGTAAGGTTGTCTTGTATGTAGATCCCGCATCGCTATAGCAACCTGGGCTGACACTACTCTTCATCAGTGTTAGCATCGCTAGAGCAACCTGGACTGACACTACTCTTCATCAGTGTTAGCATGAGGCTCGTTCGAGATGAGCCAGGTCTGCACAGAATCAATCACCGGCGATCGGCGCCCATTGCATGCCGGTTAGATTTGTGTCCGACTTGATCCCGACTTGCTCTGACGTCATGCACACATGGGCAACGGAAATCTCATGAGAGCAAGGCGGCCGCAGTTCTGAGACGCAGGTGGCGCAGGTCTGAGACCAGGGGGCGCAGGTCTGAGACCAGGCGGCGCAGGTCTGAGACCAGGTGGCGCAAGTCTGAGACCAGGTGGCGCAGGTCTGAGACGCAGGTGGCGCAGTTGCTTTTCACCGACTGCAAGAGCCAGGCGGACCCAGAGCATGTTGGGAAACGCCGGCTTCTCAGCTGATTTAACACCTGATTGGTTTATGATGACGTTTTATATAAACTTTTTATTGTTTTTGAATCGGAGGGATTTTAATTGCTATTTGTCTGATTTAAAGACTTATTCTGTACAGAACACATGTTGTGAGGCTGACAGTGACGTTTAGAAGTCAGAGAGACTAAATCTGTTCAGATCACAGATCATCTCCAGTCTGTTGTTAATTAAAATCAGCAACAGATTGCATGTAGAACATTCTGAGATCTACTCTGTCATAATTAAAACAACTGGAGACTGTGTACCTGCTGATATGTGGGTCTGATTATATTTTATTAAATCGGAATCACACCACAGTGTTTTTGTCACATCCTGTCCAGCCTGAAGGCGGCTGGTCGGCTGGAGAGTGTCCGACTTTACCGCAGCTTTTTTGTCCCCGCCCCCGCTGCTGCCGCCTGCTCTCGTCCACTTTACAGGCGAGGCGCAGTTCATCTCGAACGAGCCTATTGCTAGCGCAACCTGGGCTGACGCTGCCGGTGGGTTGCTCTTCATCAATGTTAGCTTTGCTAGCGCAAGCACCGGCTTCTTGCTGCTCTTTAGTAACGTTAATGTTAGTGTTGTCAGTAGCCATCGTGAAAAAGGTTGTTACCTTTGGAAGTTTTGCTAAAAACGTTCTGCTTTCTTCCCGCTTCTTTTTTTCAGAACCACTTCGGTAGCTTCGCTTCATTTTTCAACCGTCTGTAGCCTCCAGCTTAGCGCATGCTGAGCTGTTTGTTTACAAACACACACACACACAGATTACAAGTATGCTGAGCCCTCCTCCTCAGTTATTCTTTGTCATTCAAACATATCAGATGTTAGATTAATTGTATTTCTATGCTTGCAGTTCCACATGCAATGCCCTTTGATGTTATAACTACAATATATGGCATTCTTTGTTGAATTTGTTACTTGTGAGGGGAGCAAATAAAAACACAGAGGAGGGGGGTATCATCAAAGTCCAGTGGCAGTTTCCACAGCTGTACAGGCAAAGCCTCTGCTCCTCAGCTAACGCAACCCAGTTTAGCTGCTACTCTAATAAAAGGGAGTGGTAGCGTTAGCAGAGCTCATTTTTGAAATTCTTAGCTGTAGCTTAGATTTTTTTTTTTTCAATAATTTTCCTGACTTTAAAATTATCATTCAACTTTATGATTTATGCATTATATTTATGATCAAGGTCATAATCAATGTTTTAATGTTTTTCACTGCATGGTGAAAAACTTTCTAGTTTCTAGTTGCTGGTAGCTAGTTTCTGGTTAGTTTACATCAAGCAAAAAAGAATTGCTGCCCAATCAAACACATGGGAACATGTGGCAAAATCTGTTATTTTGGCCTATTACATCTAAATATGAAAATGCTACTAACATCCATAGGTTTGCTGGGAGACAAAACTCTACTTTTGTCTGCCAAGTCTCAAACTACAGTATATTTATTATGTTATATCAGTAATTTGCCCAGAACATCTGCTTATCTAGATGTAGCCTTCATCTCCTGCACCTGAGATAGGCGAGGCAGTGTAGCATTACTTTGTAGTCAAATGCTGTGTCTCAAATCGCGCACTTCGGTTAGTGCACTTACAGAAGTACACTTCGCGCACTACGTACTGTCTTGCATAGTGCGTAAATTTTGACAGAGGAGTGTTGTCTCAAATCGCGCACTGCCATGTGCACTTACCGGAAATGACGATCACATTTCTTCTTCTGTAAAATTGTGAATTTCACCAAGGGAGAGCATTCCAGTCTGCTATTGTGTGCGAAAAATAATTCCTGCATTGTGTTTGATATTTTAACAACAATAAATGTGATGTTTTCATTTGCTCCAGGATGACGACTGCAACACAGCCGTCATGTCACCCCCCATTAGCTGAAAACAGTACACACAACTGTATTGTATAATATTCCTTCTTGTTAGTGCAGTCTTTTAAATTCAATAATTATACCTATTCTTTGCAGTACACTCTTATATGTATATACTTATGTTTCTGCTCTAAAAATAAGTAACGTTAATATTCATTCATTCATAACGTTACTGTTCATTTTAATGCTCAACTGTTTCATGAGGAAATCTTTGTAGCCCAGAGATAACACTGTTATAGTGAAGCATTAACCTTACAACTTACCTAATAGACAAAACATATAATATATACATATTTTATATAAGTTGTATTTTTGTTCTAAATGGTCTTCATACAGTGACGATACAATAGTGAAAGCAGAGGGAACAGACCTGACATTTAAATAGATCCCATTCCTTTATATCCTTTATATGCTTGCTACAGTCATGCAACGTGTAATACAAAAGAGAACAAAGTTTAATACTTTTAATATAATTTTATTTTATAAATTGTTATTCCTGTTGTACTGAGAGAAAACAAAGTTTTTTTTCAGCAGTAATGTGAATGACGTGATGGTGTAGTGGACAGTGCAGTGGGCTCGCATGCTTTTATTTTTTGCTGAAGAGGGTTCGAAACCAGCGCGACACGGATCATCGTAATTTCTTTTAAAACACAATTTTCCCGCTGTACAATGTTATTGTAGTGTCGTGCTCAGATATTCTTTTCAATTCAGTATAGTTTATATTGAGGTGCGACATGCAAAGGCCAGTAAAATGTATATGAATCTGTTGCGAATCTGTCGACGTGGGTAGCCGTTGAGGTTTACACGGCATCTGGACAGGCTCGGAAACCAGTAGGTGGAAAAACCAGAAGGCACATAACACCGGCAGACAATCAGCTGATCGCTATTTTGGTGAGCTGACGCTCACATCGGATTATGTCCAACTTGTTAAGATCACACATCTAACACTAAAATCTTCTACAACGGAACGATAGTTTAACACAAACAACAAAATACTACAACACATGTAACGTTAGCTTATAACTTATTTGCCAATCTGGTTAAACTGCCGCTGTTAGCTAGCTAAGGTTGGCTTGCTAGCACGTCAAATTACGGTACAAATAAAGGTTATAATTCGTGGTACAAAAATCATTACCGACTGTAAAATTAACCAAATATACATATACAGGTGGCTTATATGTTATAAGTATAGCAAACACTCACGTTCAACTTACATTTGTATTGCTCCGTCGGTCTCGCTATCGCGTCTAACGGTTGTTAGCCCCGCCCCTTCCGCTACGTGGCCAAGATGGCGACCGTTGAGTGTGGAAAGTGTCCATCGATGTACACTCATTTTTCGGGGCGTTTTGAGTGCATCATCCGGGTATTTAAGTACACTGCGTTTGACCGCACTTCGACAGTGTGAACGCACTATGTACTCAAATAGTTAGTATTTAGTACAGAAGTGCGCGATTTGAAACACAGCCTAAGAGAATAAAAATGTTGTGTGCCAAAATGTAGCCCTAAATAAATTGAATATGAATTCCTAAAACTATATTTGATTTTGTCAAAAATGTTTAAAAAAAATAAATAATGTACAGCAATAGTTGTTTTTGTGTCATGCACATAAAAGTGCCCAGCCCACCTGGATTTCAAGACACCAGTAACGTTGGTTAGAAAATAACATAGTGTAACAGTATTGCAAACAAAGAACTTTGACTTATGTCCTTTAAACTTTACAAACAAAATCCAGCCAGAAGAAGTTATCACAGGTGAATACATTATAATAAATTAAAGAACAGCCCTTAATTCTTCATACAATGAGCAATACAGTCAAACCTGAATCAAAGCCTTCTTGTAATGGTCAATTGTCAACAGACAATGTGTTAATCAGACAACAACATATAAATAGGTAGGCCTACAATGACTTAAAAGGAACACGCCTAGTAGGCCTAGTAATTTGATTTAGTTTTTAATGAACGTAATGGAACATTGAATGGTGATAGTAATAGGCATTTCTCTATTTGAACACGACCAGCCCACGCCACAGGGAGGGGGCAGACTTTCCTGGCCGGCCGGTTAGATAAATGGGATACGCGGAACAAAGCAGCAACGTGCGTTAGTGTGAGGGGAAACTGCCAGTTTAGTGCTAGTAAAATTAAAATATATTCCCATCACAGTAACAATAGTTTTCCAAACTAATATTTGTGCTCTTAGGATAAAGTTCAGGGCAACTCTAAACGCGTACAATGGCTGATAAGATGGACCTGGAGGAAGCGAAGCGATCCAACGGCGAGGCGCACCTCGACGAGACGCTCGCCAACGGAATGGAGAGCGCGAAGAAGGGCAGCCAGCCCCCGATGTCCCAGCGGGTGAAGAGGATAGTGATGGCCAACTTGCTGGTGATCCTCACCGTGGCCGGGGTCATCGTCGGTGTTTTTATTGGGCTTGGTGTGCGCAACGCGACGTTGACCAGGACCCAGATCATCTACATCGGCTTCCCCGGTGAGATTCTCATCCGGCTGCTGAAGATGATCATCATTCCCCTGGTGGTGTGCAGTCTAGTGTCCGGGGCGGCCAGCATCGACCCTAAAGCCCTGGGCAAACTCGGCGGCTGGGCTATGCTCTTCTTCCTGGTCACCACCTTAATTGCGTCGTCCATCGGGGTTGTGATGGCTTTCATCTTAACCCCGGGCTCGGGGTCATTGGCCAAGCCCAAAGTGCAAGGTTTGGACGACGACGTGCCTGCTGCCAAAGAAGTGATAGACTCCTTCTTAGATTTGATCAGGTAAATGACCCCACACACACACTCTCTGGAAAGGTAGTCCAATTATGATTTGTAGTTATGTTGTAGGCCTAATGGTTGCCCCGGGACACAAGCTGACAAGATGTCAAACCTGTTACTAGTTACACGCGTTAACTTAGCTTAAAAGATACAGGACACTGTGTACTTACCTTCTTTCCAGTCAGGTTGGTTTCAGACACCCAGAGAGAAAAGTAGATGTACTAACTGGATAGGAGCCACATTAGACGTGTAGCTTAATTTACCCTTAGCGAGGTGTGCTGTAATGACAGCAGGCCGTTGCATCCATAGACATAATAAAGAGTAGACGCCGCATTGGCTGCTGAGCGCGAGAAATCCAGCCGCCATCTTGGACCGGTCATACTCGTTACTTGGCAGCAGAAGATACAAGATGCCAGAGCACTGTGCAGCATATTCCTGTTCAGATCGGCGGATTTTTTTATCTTATCTCTTTCACTTTGGGTTCTGTGAAGCATTTTGTAGGCCTATCTGTGTTTTGAAAATTGCTACATAAGTTAAGTTCCAAAAGCAGCACTAATGTATGCTTGTGTGGTTATTACATTGGGATTGTCTCTGGTTTAGTTGGGATTTGTTTGATAAGACTTGCACGTTACTCTTATAAGATAGATAGATAGAGATATATATAATTATATAGCCTTTTCAATAGCAATGTGCTTGAGTACAGAGTCAACACAACATAAAAGAGGTGTATCTGTCCAAATACTTATGTAATAAGAGCTGAGACAGCTGGTCATTTATCAAATATATCGAAAGTCGCAATAAGTATGCTATATTTAGTTTATTTTGTGGAGCTGTCCTGTTAACTTTATTTATGTATTTTATACTGTCCAACCAGTAGAACCCGTCCTGTTCTGTAGACATGGTCCTTAGTTATTTATATTATAACTTTATTTATATATTTTATACTGTCCAACCAGTAGAACCTGTCCTGTTCTGTAGACATGGTCCTTAGTTTTTTATATTATAACTTTATTTATATATTTTATACTGTCCAACCAGTAGAACCCGTCCTGTTCTGTAGACATGGTCCTTAGTTATTTATATTATAACTTGATTTATATATTTTCTACTGTCCAACCAGTAGAACCCGTCCTGTTCTGTAGACATGGTCCTTAGTTATTCATGTTGGACCAGTCCAATATAACTTTCAGTTAAAATAAACCTTGTGTTGTAAGAAAACTTGTTTAATTTGTTATGAATCTATTTTGTAATTTTATATATGTTTAAAAATATCGAATTCATATCGATGTTGCAATATCACATTTTGTCAATGTTGTGCAACCCTAGTGTGTGTGTGTGTGTGTGTGTTGGGAGTGGGGCTGCTAAATGTCAAGGTCTGGGAGGCAATTGATGCAGAACAACGTGGTAGTACTGTGTGTGTGTGTGCTTGTGTGTGTGTGCGTGTGTGACAGAGAGAGAGACAAATATAAAAAGCTTCAAGTAGACTCTAATAATATAATCATATTGTTTCTTGTACTTAAATATCTGACTTTACGGTCACTATCTGTTTCTTCTTCCCTATCATATTTATAATGTGTGTGCAAATTATTTTTCTATAATAGGTATTTATACCTATTATAGCCTACATCATATACGTGATGTAGGGGTATTTTGCAAATACCTATCATTTACAAATGATAGATACACCGAGGATGTCTGGTCTAGGGTGACCAGACGTCCTCGGATTTAGGGGACAGTCCCCCGTTTTTGTCCCCTGACTAAATACAGAAGAAAAACCTACCTCTGTCCTTGTTCTTGTTTTTTAAAGACACAACATTAGGTTTTTCAATCAGATTTATAGTCAAACTGGAAATATCCCCGTTGCTCTCCCTTTTCGGGGATTATGTTTCCAGTTTTGATCTCGGACGTCTGGTGAATTTATATCATATCAGAATATTCTATTACTGTTAAGCACACTATGAATATTAAAATACGCCTAATCATGTGTCCTGTATCATAGCTACATGTATGACCTTTGTAGCAAAAAAAACCATGAAAACCAGTTGGGTATTCAGTGAGATTGATTAATTAAACGCGCTGACAGCTCATTGCACCTGCCAAACACATTACACTGAGTAGAGCGGGTGACCGGTCCAAGATGGCGGCCCCAAATCTCGTCAGCGCCAATAGGCAGTAGCGGTCGATGCGGCGTCTACTCTTTATTATGTCTATGGTTGCATCAGCTCAGTTGTGTCCCCAGAAGGTTGGCTAACTCCTCGCGGCAGAGGGCCAGCTAACGTCCCCGGTTCTTTTTTTACGATGTTGTTTTCGAAAGAACTACCACAGTAACTTGCTAATGTTATTTTATTTCACATTCTGTCTTTGTAATATTGACATGTGGGTCGGAACTACACGTGCGTGGCACGTTTCCAACATGGCTTGAGCTGTGTGGTGAAACTATACAACAAAAAACCCAGTGCTCTTATAATTTTACTCCGAGGGGGTGTTTTAAAATGACATCATGGGATTTTAATTTCCAATGAATTGACTATCTACCGGATTCAGTTTTTGTTCATACAATTTAAAGTACAGACACGTGGTAAAGAGAAATGAGGTCTTACATCTCACAGATGTCAGTGAGTTTTGCACAGCAGTTGTTAAAGTTGATGGTCAGTGTACCCTTTCTACATAGGCTGCTTTAAACTTGCCTTTTTGTAAATCAGTAGGTCACACTGTCTTTTTATCTTGATTTTTTTTTAAATGTGCTGTATCAATGTGTCACATTCATGGGGCACTCATGAGACATTTGCCACCTCATCTAAGTTACTGAGGATTAAAGGGAAGCAACAGTGCTCAATGTGGGCAAACAATAGACTCAAGAGCCTAAAATAGTGAGATGTCAACACCTTCTGACACCTTATCACGTTTTAAATGTGAACTAACGTCATCCACAACATGTTAAACTAGTTGGTGTTCCTGTTATTCCCAAAAAACATCATGTCCAGGTCCAAGCTATGCTATCTGTTGTTGTCCACACAGTAAAGTAAAAGACATGTCAGCCTAGAGATGCATGTAATGGGTTAAAGTCTGACTGGAACCGCTCCTAAACATCCTTGTTGATATAATCTCCCGCCTTTTTGTTTGTTTTCCTACTCCAAACCATATGACCTCTTACAATCACAGATGACACCGCTATCAGTCAGTGCGAGGATCACCTGCAAATTTATTGACCACATATAGTCAGTGTTGTCCCTATGTTGGTGAAAGACGTCGGTGCATATGTTTGGCAGAGGGTTTAGGGGCCCTTCCCCAAGAAAATGTTTCATTCATTTTTGACCAATATTACTACCATATCTGTTTCTAAAATGTTTGAAAAGCTAGAGCGGATAAAAAATTTAAAAACACTCAAAAATCTTTCAGACAAAACTTGCTAAAGAAGTCCACTGGGGACCAACTACAAATACTTATTTTGGCAAAGGTGCGGCTACTTTCTTCTGCTCCTCCTGCAGGTTGGAGCTTCGCGGCGGCGGGCCGACACACACACACACACACACACACACACACACACACACACACACACACACACACACACACACACACACACACACACACACACACACACACACACACACCAGACGCCAGCCACCACATCACTTCTGTTTACTAATAGCTATTGTTTAAGTCAGGCTAATTCATTAGCCAGCCTTCCAATAGTAAGCACAATGAAATGAAATAACCAATCATTAACCGTTGGATTAATGGAGGTAATGGAGTCTCAGTTCACCATATCATATCCTATCATATCACACACACACACACACACACACACACACACACACACACATATATATCCATTTGGCCTAATGGTACTAAATTACTTAATGAAATAGTGTCTCTTCTCCAGTCATGCTGTCAGTTGAAAAAAATTTGAGTAATCCGATTTCATTTGAATATCCATATAAAGTGTAATTTCAAGCCTGGCAACCTTTTTGTCTTTGTAGCACAAGCAGAATTCAGCCTGTGATCCAGTTGCATTTCTCATGTAGTCACACAGTCACATGATGTTTGATTTTGAAGCATTATGGTTCCAATGACGGAATTAATAGTTGGAAAGAGCTTGGGAAGTTAAGGCCTTATTACTCTAAACTTCTTTAGAGATTTAAAATGCAGTTGGACCTATGTACCAACATGTGTGTGTGTTTGCAGCCTACTTGTTAGTGGAGAATGAATAAAACAGCGGAGTGAAAAAACGAGATTATTTAAATTCTCTCAGCTATTTCCACATGATCAATCTTGTGATTCCATCTGAACCATCACTGACACCCAGAGGATGGAGAGAAAATCAAACAAGGCCCAAGCACTTGTATTGTATTCTGCTCTTCAGTTCCCAAACATGTAATTTCTCTCCCTTCAATTATAGCCGCATTTTTCATTGCCACATTTTATCTGGTACACACTGAGGAAAAGAATTGAAAGTATTGTTGAATTGTATGTTGTTCCCCACAGAAACCTCTTTCCCTCCAACCTGGTGTCTGCTGCCTTTCAATCAGTAAGCACTGCATCTCAATTCTATGATTACGATTGGAAATAGTATGTATTTAAATCTTTAGATAAGATGATAAGTGTACTTATCTAACTGGGCAACACTTTCTCTCCTATCCAGTATGCAACCACCTACAAGCTGGTTACCAATAATGGCACAGATGGAAAACTTAATGTCACAGTGGAGAAGGTGAGAAAAGTGAATGGCAGATAAAACGGACCACAAATACACTAAGGACACTATGTTATGTCTCTAGAGTGAAGATGGGTGTGGATTGGTGTGTGTTCTGACTGTGTTCTTCATGTGTGTCTCTAGGTGCCATTTGGAATGGACCAGGATGGCATGAATATTCTTGGTCTGGTAGTGTTTGCTATCGTGTTTGGTGTGGCTTTGAGGAAGCTGGGAGAGGAAGGAGAGATCCTCATCAAATTCTTCAACTCCTTCAACGAGGCGACCATGGTTCTGGTCTCCTGGATCATGTGGTAAGAAAGACCTGCATGGTTCTGGGTTAGGATGAATTTGAATGAAATCAGTATGACGCTCCATGTTAAATATTTTTGATCCTTGAATACGAGAGACTTTTTCTTTGCCCTGTGTTTCGAAAACCATAGGTAACTAATGATCTGTCTTCAACTTTTTCTGCACTTCCTGTCTCTCTACAGGTATGCCCCTCTTGGTATCATGTTCCTTGTAGCCGGCAAGATTGTTGAGATGGAGAATGTTGGCGAACTATTCGCCAGTCTGGGAAAATATATAGCTTGCTGTATCATCGGACATGCCATCCATGGCATTATCGTGCTGCCGGCCATTTACTTTGTCATTACAAGAAAGAACCCATACACCTTCCTCTGGGGGATATTCACAGCTCTGGCAACTGCCTTTGGAACAAGCTCTAGGTAATAAACTCTCTGCTGCTCACTTCGCTTCTCTCATTGTTAAATATTTAATACTGAGGATCTTCGGGTTCTAAAACACACATTTTTTTTCTCTCTACAAAAACACATGCACATACTGTACCTTTTTACTAACACACACTCACACATTCCTTGTGTCTTAGCTCTGCCACTCTGCCCCTGATGATGAAGTGTGTGGAGGAAAATAATGGCGTATCCAAGCACATCAGCCGCTTCATCCTGCCCATCGGTGCGACGGTCAACATGGACGGAGCTGCTCTCTTCCAGTGTGTGGCTGCAGTTTTCATCGCTCAGCTGAACAACACGTCTCTTAACTTTATCCAAGTCATCACCATCCTGTAAGTCCTGAAACACATGCCTAGTTACACAACTACCATAAATCGCTTCACTTAACAGGTCGTTCAATACAGTCAGTTTACAAGGATGCGCATATATATATATATATATATATATATATATATATATATATATATATATATACACACACATATACTCTGCTCTAACTGTGTCATCTTCCCTCCAAATGTGTTAGTGTGACAGCTACAGCATCCAGTGTTGGAGCAGCTGGTATACCTGCTGGTGCTGTGTTAACCCTAGCCATCATCCTGGAAGCAATAGGACTGCCCACCAATGACCTCTCTCTCATCCTGGCTGTTGACTGGCTCGTGTGAGTACTAAACGTATTTGTGTTTTGAGTGGACATAGAGCATGACAGCCAAGCAACAGTTATGACATACTCTGCATGATGTAATCCCAATTTACTGTGCTCCCTGACCAAATTATTTAAATAGCATTATTTTAAAATGGCATGCCATCCGTTCTGTCTTTCTTTAGTGACCGTACCGTCACAGTGGTGAATGTAGAGGGCGATGCCTTTGGAGCTGGGCTCTTGCAGTACTTTGTGGACCGCACGGCCAAACGAGAGGAGGGCGCAGAGCTGAGCGAAGTCAGGCTGGGGGGAGACTCATCAGCTCCTGCCCCCGAGCATTCACCGCTTATCAAGAAGCGAGGTGGGTGGGATGGTGCAGAAGGTGCTACGCAGGCTCTGTCTAGTGAACAAGAGTCTGCCATGTAAACCAGCTGCTGACAAACTCGCTTAGTCGACACTCCTGCAAAACCTAAGGTTCAAACCCTCTCTTCTCTTTTTCCTGCCCTGAAGAAAAGAGGATGGGCATGCACACTGTGATTCAATGAAAAGCTCTCTTTCCTCTACTCTATTCTAGGCAATTGGGTAACAAATCAAGGGGGAATTAAAAAATGCAAATAATGACTTGTTTTCTTGTTGATGGACAGTGTTGTACATTAGTCTGGCTACTAATGGTGCGTTTGGTCCTCGTCAATTTTAAAGTCAGAATTTTACAATGTGACCAAGTTGTATGAACCAGCTGTTTGCCATATACTCTACATCCCCTGGGATATCAAGAGGCTGGATCAGTGACCCTCTGCCAGATGTTGCTGAAGGCAAATCTAATATTAATAAATACAAGAAATGTTACTTTAATTTATGATAAATTAAACTTACGTGGAAGTTACGTGGATGTATTTACCTATTGGCCCCCTGTTACCAATTTGTACACCACTGGTATTTACTACTTTGTCAGGAACTTTAAGGTGGAAAGCAGGAAAATGTCCGACCCTAAAATTTGACGAGGACCACCACACGGCTTGCTGCAACCGGTCTGCATACGCAGATTTCTTACTCGTCTTCTGGAATTCAATACCTTTTTTTTATTATTATTATTGTTATTATTTGTTTTGTGTTTTTGTTAGGTCAACTTTTTTTTCAACTTTGTCACAATTCAATCTTCATAGGAAATGAATCCTATGCTTTGGATATGAACATACATTGTTTGTATTTTTGTTGTACATAGTTATGGCCACTTTCATGTATCTTGTAGTTGATTTGTCATATGTAACGCATATGGCACTAATTTAACTACATTCCATATACTGCGTGAAAATGGCTGATGTATTACAAAAGGCACATGTTGAAAGCTTATAGTAGTCTGTTCTTTTTTTAAGATTTTTTTTGGGGGGCTTTTTTTATATCAGAGTGACAGCGGATATACAGGAAAGGTGGGAGAGAGATGGGCGATGACGCGCAGTAGGGACGCAGGTCTGATTCGAACGCTGGGCCGCTGCCAACGCCTCAGCCTATGGGGGCACGCTCTTACTGGGGGAGCTAGAGGCCGCCCCTAGTAGTCTGCTCCAATGTTAATAAATTGAACTCAACCAGACCGTTGGTGGAAACGTAGCTTTATTGTATCTGAGGTTATTGCATGCCAATGGTTCTCTTTATGCACAAAGCCTCTCTACTCAATAACGTCCCAAATCTAAATGAAGTAACTTTTTCTCAAGGACACGTGATGTCAACACGCATGGATACAGGTTGACCTACGTGCATTTCTGCCTCTTGTAATGGACATCATTGCAATGGCAGGCAACCTAACCTCAGGTTTAACTATAGCTTGAAGTCTGTCCTTTTTAAATGCTTCTTAATATTCATGAGACCAAAAACCACACATCGACTTAGCGAAACAGGAAGGAAATCGAAGAACTCCGGATAACATTGAATGACATTTCCAAGAAGATGCGTTTTTAACCTACATTTTACCCATGCTGTTGCTTCCATCACCTAAGAAAGGCACAAATGGATTTTAAAGCAGTCTATGGACAATTCGTTTGTGGTTTGTATAAAGTGTGGTGTGACTTTAAGTGATGTGAAAGTAACAAGTCCTTCCGCTACGAGGAGGTATTTATGTGGACAGAATAGCAGCCGTGGAATGCTAGTTTGTTTTGACTGTTAAGGCCTAAACGCTGAATGTCTCCACTTAAACCCAATCATGTTTTGGCTGTGATGACCATAAAGGTTAGACCTCCCTGTATGCCATTGTTGATGCATCAGAATATTTTGTTCATATTTATTTCCCTAATCAAAATCCAAAGACATGTTAGTCAATGTTTTGACATGTTAATAACAGTTAAGTCCTTTGATAACTGGTTGATATTTATTTTTTGATATTTTTTGGTTTAATTTCACACTTATGGGGGAGGGTCTGAGCTGTGTGTACAAGGTTCCTTCATTTGGGGGTCTTCTGGAATTTTCTTTTGCAGTTTGGCAGTGAGCATAGCAGGGGTGAGTTGTATTGGCTGGTCACTATTTTCAAATGCAACATGTATGCTAGCTATATATACTGTATGTATATGTGTGTATGTATGTGTATATATATATATATATATATATATATATATATATATATATATATATATATATATATATAGCTAGCATATATATATGTTTTATATGAAGTGCAACATACCAAATGCTATGTATGTATACATCTGTAATTAACTGTACTGTATATAATGTTTATCTCTTCCATCCATATCATCTTCAACTGTTTGTCTAAAGCTTTAGTACGTAACTTTTTGATATTAATAAACGTCCGTTACATTCTAGCCATTGCCAAATGAGCTGCTACAAAGCTGTTCAGAAGATTGTTGTCCAGTAACTTTCCTGCGCAGAAACACGAGTGAAGATAATGAGCTCTTCTGAAGAGTCATCATGTTTTTTTTTTTTTCAATCCTCTGTGTCCTCCTTGGCTACTAGTAACTGGGTGGGGGGAGGGGCAGTGCACGGTCATGGAAAGCTTGTATCGTGGACGAGTCAGAAAGTTCTGTTGTTATTACTCATGGTGGCGGCAGAAACTACGCACTAAAGCTTTAAAGCTCTACCAAATGAAGGGGGGAATGTGGTACTTATGTTACATACAACATGTCTCAAGTCTGTATTCTTTATCGGCTTTATATAGTACTAGTTATGCAATGATTTCCTAGATTACCATCATGGAGGCCTCATCATTTTTAGTTTAATGTCTTCAGAGTTCTAAAATGTTAACCATTGCCTCAAACAACTATTGTGCTTTAGTTTCTATTAGATGTTTTATGATGGAAGGTTGTAACGATGTTCTTATTCCTTTCTGAGATCTTTCACCATATGTATGTCTGTCTGGTCCGAGCAGAACTTTTGTTGTGTGTATGCACATGGTAGTTGTGATTGTATTACAGTGGGGCTATGTTTCAAAAAAACTTAAGGGTTTAAACAATAAAGGCCTTTTATTATTTGGCTGTCTTTTGGCTGTTTGTTGGAACCTTTTGTTTTGTTTAAGCCCTATTTTCTGCTGCGAGCACTGCATCAGGAAATCAAAAACCACTGCATGAGAACTCCATACTAGAGCTAAACGATATGAGGAAAAGATGCAATAACGTTGAATATCGCGATAACAATATTACTTGCGATAGATGTTTAAGTGTATTTAGTTCTGCATTTCTGATTCTTGACACTAAAGGGGGGGTAAAAACACCTGCAGAATATAATTTTCCAACAGGACAGTTGCAGGGAACAATCAGGCCTGGGAAGGACACGCCAGCCTGGGTGCTCTGATTTGCTGAGATCAACACGCCCTTCTCACCACGCCTCCCCCTTTCCCCGGCTCCTTTACCCACAGTCCTGCTTTGGAAGTCATACGATACTGTATGGCATGAAGGAGCTCAGAGTTTCTTCTTTTCACCAGCCCACCCTCTCTCTGTCTTTCATGTTCTACCTCCCACTCTGTTCTCGTTCACTGGCTTTCTTTGTGTAGATAAGGACTGGGCCGAAAAACAAAAAGAACTGACGGAAAAGACGTGATTGTTCGGTTTCTCATGCCACTTTTCTGGCTTCTTTTAAGTCCGAAATGTCAAGAAAGTCTCATAAAACACATCTATTCTCAGAAAGTCCCCACTTGTAAGGGTTTAAAGGTTTAATGCTATGGATTGTGCCCTCAATGGGGGAAGTATCTGTTCTTTGTGATAAAACATGCAGCAGTGACAACCGATTTTGCTGACTCATTGTTAGAGTTGCAAACAGCATCGAAATACAGACCTGTATTTTTCTGCTCTCTTCCCATGGAGACTGCACATGCTCTAGCTAGTCATGAATAGTTTTGTGTGTATACAGGTGGCCGAACACAGAAATGATGTGTTCTCTGTAGATCCTGCTACAATTTGCCCATAACATTGGAGGCTAGTAGAGGGCAACTAAAATATTTGGTAGAATATAGAAAGAATATGCGTTAGGCATTGGGGGCAATAAAAAGATACACAGCTATAAGCTTTGGACATAACTTACAGTATATTATAAAGGGTGAACAACCGATCAATTTAATTGCTGTAATGTAATTACGTTTTGGCAAACTTCAGGCATTGAACTTCTCAAATATCAATAAATTTATCGTTAAAGGCCCACACATTTAGGCATTATTTGTCCCTTTTGTTAGCTGGGGGTTAAAGACACTCATGACTAGAGTTTTATCAAATCCTTTACTAAAGGTTGTTTGAGTTCTGTTTCTGTGCATGTGGTTGGTATTTTGTAATAATAGCAAGCAAGTTCTATGAGTAATTTGGATGATATTTACATTGCAATTGTAGTTCATCTATACAGGAAATCAGTTGGATTCTGAAAGATAAGCTGTAACATACACAGGAGAATGTCTGTAGGCAGGGCATGCGAGTCTGATTACACTGTGTAAATCCGTCAATAATTTCGCGGAGGCCCCTCCTGGTCACATAAGACTGTACGAGATCAGACAAGGTTTAGGGGCCTTCCCCTCACCTCTGGACTACAGGGATAACAGTGGTGCTGAATCTAGACATGCTGTGTATGACTCAGCACATTCATTGTCTATCATGTGGTGATGTGGTTTTGTAGAATTCTTACAAAATGTTCTTGGATGGGAGCTTGCAGTCAGTGAAAGTCTTTTTTTGTACTGCACCTTGGCTCTGCTTCATGACAACAGCAGAATTCCGTTACTGCAGTGATTCCCAAAGTGGGGGTCGGGACCCACAGGGGGGTCGCGACCCAGAGAAGGGGGGTCGCAAGTTGATTTCCAGAAATAAAATAAAAATTTAAAAAATGGCATATGTTAGCCATGATTTTAACACAAGATAAAACTAGTGACTAGTGGCTCTCCAATATTAAACCAAGACTGGACTTGCTGTGCTCCAAACATGTTGCACATCCATCTCACTAGGAGAGGTTAAGTTCAAATTAAAGTAATGAGTAAATTACTGCAGAATAATGTTATGGCTGTTGTGTTATTTTGTGTTGTCAATATGCTCGTGTTTGGATACTCCTATAGTGCGTGGCGCGGTTGCGCACAATGTTTATATATGTTTATAGTGGGGGGGTCGCAAGTCACTTGCACCGTTACTTTGGGGGTCGTGGGCTGAAAGTTTTGGGAACCCCTGCGTTACTGGATGGTACATTCAGATGTGGTATTACATTTCCTTTGTCTCCACCTTTCTGATTTCTTTATTGTCTTGCTGTCTCGTTTCTGTTGTTCACGCTACCTGAGACAGCTGTGTTTTTTTTCCCCTGTGTCCCAGTTTCAAAGGTCACGTGATGCGTGTGCTGCATACCTGTGTTCAGGTACTTCACCAAGCAGTGACCTTACCAGTTAGATTAAAAATACTTCACTGTAGATTAATAATGAGCACCTTTGGATTTTGTGATCAACTGTAATTTAAGCTTTCAGGAAAAAAAGGAACAAACCGGGGGGAAATTTAGAGATTTAACCATGGGTGGTTCACTTTTACCTTTGCATTGTTATAAGCTTTCTTCTGTTGCTTTGCAGAACAACCTGTATTTTTATTTCAAAAGTTTCTATGATGGTGCATTGAGAGAAAACCTGCAAATACCTTATATGAATTATATCATAACAAGAGTCTACAGCCTTGCCAGCAGGTCTTTGTACAGCAGTGTACAGTAGTGTGTAGTGTTTTGAGCAAAATGCTAAAAGCATGCTAACACGCTCACAAAAACAACACACATAAAATTTTGTCATTAACCAAACTATCCCCTATTCCCGATAAAACATGTAGAGCGTATTTAAACCAATAATCAAACATGTTGCCATGGGAATGTGTGCTCATGTCCACAGCATGTTCTAGGTTTTTAATAGCATTGATTGAAGACTCCTGACTGTATTGTTTTGTCGTTCTTGTTGTAAAAGATCTGCATTTAGAAGACAGTTACATTTTAAGATGTTAAATAATAGCAAAAACTTATCTCGTCAGCATGTGCAGCCTGCGTGTGTGTGCAGCGTATGCTTTTATAGATGGGGCCTACTTTAGAAAAACTCTCTCGGCTCTCATGTGCCTGCGGGTTTGGTTATTGAAGTTATCCTTTCTCTCAGAGTAATGCGCTATTTCACAGAATCACAGTGATTCCTCTGATCATTCACGCAGTCACAGAGAACAAGGAATAAGCTTGAGATAACAAACGAAGCACTGAGAGGACGGCTTCCTATCAGCCTGAGTTCTGGTCCTGTGGGCATTCTTTGGTGTTAAAGGTGTTTTTCCCACAAGATTCTACCAGCAGGACCCTGGTTAAAAGGGCTTTAGATTGTTGTTTGAGTGTAAGCTAACCCCAGGCTTTCTTGGACCCCTACACACGCATTTGAAGCTACCACACTGTACTCCTCAGTATTTCAGACAATGAGAGTCTGTCTCGTGTTACAATTTGATACTTAGCCAAGCAAAATCTGCAGAGTGGTAGAAATGTCATTCCCTCTCACTTTCATTCGTAATTTTGCCACCCCTCTTCCCTGATCATAATGAAAGGATGTGGTGTATTGCCTGTTTGGCTCTCTAATGTTTGGGTAAAACCCATTGTAGTTGAATTAAGATTAAGATTACAAGTATGCTGAGTCCTCCTCCTCAGTTATTCTTTGTCATTCAAACATATCAGATGTTAGATTAATTGTATTTCTATGCTTGTAGTTCCACATGCAATGCCCTTTGATGTTATAACTACAATATATGGCATTCTTTGTTGAATTTGTTACTTGTGAGGGGAGCAAATAAAAACACAGAGGAGGGGGGTATCATCAAAGTCCAGTGGCAGTTTCCACAGCTGTACAGGCAAAGCCTCTGCTCCTCAGCTAACGCAACCCAGTTTAGCTGCTACTCTAATAAAAGGGAGTGGTAGCGTTAGCAGAGCTCATTTTTGAAATTCTTAGCTGTAGCTTAGATTTTTTTTTTTTCAATAATTTTCCTGACTTTAAAATTATCATTCAACTTTATGATTTATGCATTATATTTATGATCAAGGTCATAATCAATGTTTTTCACTGCATGGTGAAAAACTTTCTAGTTTCTAGTTGCTGGTAGCTAGTTTCTGGTTAGTTTACATCAAGCAAAAAAGAATTGCTGCCCAATCAAACACATGGGAACATGTGGCAAAATCTGTTATTTTGGCCTATTACATCTAAATATGAAAATGCTACTAACATCCATAGGTTTGCTGGGAGACAAAACTCTACTTTTGTCTGCCAAGTCTCAAACTACAGTATATTTATTATGTTATATCAGTAATTTGCCCAGAACATCTGCTTATCTAGATGTAGCCTTCATCTCCTGCACCTGAGATAGGCGTTATATATTTGATTTTGGCAAAAATGTTTTTGTTTAAAAAAAAAATAATGTACAGCAATAGTTGTTTTTGTGTCATGCACATAAAAGTGCCCAGCCCACCTGGATTTCAAGACACCAGTAACGTTGGTTAAAAAATAACATAGTGTAACAGTATTGCAAACAAAGAACTTTGACTTATGTCCTTTAAACTTTACAAACAAAATCCAGCCAGAAGAAGTTATCACAGATGAATACATTATAATAAATTAAAGAACAGCCCTTAATTCTTCATACAATGAGCAATACAGTCAAACCTGAATCAAAGCCTTCTTGTAATGGTCAATTGTCAACAGACAATGTGTTAATCAGACAACAACATATAAATAGGTAGGCATACAATGACTTAAAAGGAACACGCCTAGTAGGCCTAGTAATTTGATTTAGTTTTTAATGAACGTAATGGAACATTGAATGGTGATAGTAATAGGCATTTCTCTATTTGAACACGCCCAGCCCACGTCACAGGGAGGGGGCAGACTTTCCTGGCCGGCCGGTTAGATAAGTGGGATACGCGGAACAAAGCAGCAACGTGCGTTAGTGTGAGGGGAAACTGCCAGTTTAGTGCTAGTAAAATTAAAATATATTCCCACCACAGTAACAATAGTTTTCCAAACTAATATTTGTGCTCTTAGGATAAACTTCAGGGCAACTCTAAACGCGTAAAATGGCTGATAAGATGGACCTGGAGGAAGCGAAGCGATCCAACGGCGAGGCGCACCTCGACGAGACGCTCGCCAACGGAATGGAGAGCGCGAAGAAGGGCAGCCAGCCCCCGATGTCCCAGCGGGTGAAGAGGATAGTGATGGCCAACTTGCTGGTGATCCTCACCGTGGCCGGGGTCATCGTCGGTGTTTTTATTGGGCTTGGTGTGCGCAACGCGACGTTGACCAGGACCCAGATCATCTACATCGGCTTCCCCGGTGAGATTCTCATCCGGCTGCTGAAGATGATCATCATTCCCCTGGTGGTGTGCAGTCTAGTGTCCGGGGCGGCCAGCATCGACCCTAAAGCCCTGGGCAAACTCGGCGGCTGGGCTATGCTCTTCTTCCTGGTCACCACCTTAATTGCGTCGTCCATCGGGGTTGTGATGGCTTTCATCTTAACCCCGGGGTCGGGGTCATTGGCCAAGCCCAAAGTGCAAGGTTTGGACGACGACGTGCCTGCTGCCAAAGAAGTGATAGACTCCTTCTTAGATTTGATCAGGTAAATGACCCCACACACACACTCTCTGGAAAGGTAGTCCAATTATGATTTGTAGTTATGTTGTAGGCCTAATGGTTGCCCCGGGACACAAGCTGACAAGATGTCAAACCTGTTACTAGTTACACGCGTTAACTTAGCTTAAAAGATACAGGACACTGTGTACTTACCTTCTTTCCGGTCAGGTTGGTTTCAGACACCCAGAGAGAAAAGTAGTCTATGTACTAACTGGATAGGAGCCACATTAGACGTGTAGCTTAATTTACCCTTAGCGAGGTGTGCTGTAATGACAGCAGGCCGTTGCATCAGCTCAGTTGTGTCCCCAGAAGGTTGGCTAACTCCTCGCGGCAGAGGGCCAGCTAACGTCCCCGGTTCTTTTTTTTACGATGTTGTTTTCGAAAGAACTACCACAGTAACTTGCTAATGTTATTTTATTTCACATTCTGTCTTTGTAATATTGACATGTGGGTCGGAACTACACGTGCGTGGCACGTTTCCAACATGGCTTGAGCTGTGTGGTGAAACTATACAACAAAAAACCCAGTGCTCTTATAATTTTACTCCGAGGGGGTGTTTTAAAATGACATCATGGGATTTTAATTTCCAATGAATTGACTATCTACCGGATTCAGTTTTGTTCATACAATTTAAAGTACAGACACGTGGTAAAGAGAAATGAGGTCTTACATCTCACAGATGTCAGTGAGTTTTGCACAGCAGTTGTTAAAGTTGATGGTCAGTGTACCCTTTCTACATAGGCTGCTTTAAACTTGCCTTTTTTGTAAATCAGTAGGTCACACTGTCTTTTTATCTTTTTCTTTTTTAATGTGCTGTATCAATGTGTCACATTCATGGGGCACTCATGAGACATTTGCCACCTCATCTAAGTTACTGAGGATTAAAGGGAAGCAACAGTGCTCAATGTGGGCAAACAATAGACTCAAGAGCCTAAAATGTCAACACCTTCTGACAACTTATCACGTTTTAAATGTGAACTAACACGTCATCCACAACATGTTAAACTAGTTGGTGTTCCTGTTTTTCCCAAAAAACATCATGTCCAGGTGGCATTGGTTATCTGAGCTAACAGCTATTCAGCAGACTAGTGTTCTATAAGGTTAAAGGGGATTGAACATTAACCTTTTGTAAACACATGGTCACACACTACAACACAATGTCACAGCGTGAGCAGAAGACACCTGTGATGTTATCACTTATAAAGATAAGAGAGTGGACTGTATTTATTCAGACAAATACAGTCCTTTCCCCCAGAGATATATGATTCACATTAAAAGTCCCTGTTAACAATTCAATCTTTATACACTTGGGACTCTAGTTTGCAGCGTTCAGTGCTGTTTTACATTAATTATGGAATTGTGGACTATAAAAGCCAGACTCTTCCACCTTCTTTCCACATCCAGCAGTGTGACTTGACAACATGTCCTAAAAACGCTCCATGCTGCTCACAGCCAGATTAGACACACAAGAGTACTTGGGCAAAACATAACTACTCCCAGATTAGAAGCCCTTGCACACCAGTGTCTACGTTGCAACCCAGTGATCTGTAAACAAAACTCAGATGGGCTATTTAGGATATTTGGTCATGTTTTAACATTTAAGGATGAAAAGCAATGTTTACTTCTAGAATCATTACAGCGGTCCGTTCATTTTTAACTGATGTACCTGAATGCAACATGTTTAATGCATCTTTGTCCAGATTAATTTATTGCAGTTGGCTGCTGTATACTGTTTTTGTTTTCTTTCTTTTTTTAAAGTAATGCTCATCTCGTGCAGGACACAAGCCACCAGCGCAAATGCACACACACGCACCACGTTATCCTAATAGGACAGCAGGCAAAATCCGTGCCTCTCATTAGAGCGATCCCTCTCAGTTGGTGCCCTAGTTAGTTTTGCCAACAAAGACAGCGTGGGACTTTGACTGTAGAGCTGCTCATCAAAGCGTAAAAAGGCCTAGTCATTGTTCACAGACACACACTCTATTAAATGCATCTAAGCTATGCTATCTGTTGTTGTCCACACAGTAAAGTAAAAGACATGTCAGCCTAGAGATGCATGTAATGGGTTAAAGTCTGACTGGAACCGCTCCTAAACATCCTTGTTGATATAATCTCCCGCCTTTTTGTTTGTTTTCCTACTCCAAACCATATGACCTCTTACAATCACAGATGACACCGCTATCAGTCAGTGCGAGGATCACCTGCAAATTTATTGACCACATATAGTCAGTGTTGTCCCTATGTTGGTGAAAGACGTCGGTGCATATGTTTGGCAAAGGGTTTAGGGGCCCTTCCTCAAGAAAATGTTTCATTCATTTTTGACCAATATTACTACCATATCTGTTTCTAAAATGTTTGAAAAGCTAGAGCGGATAAAACATTTAAAAACACTCAAAAATCTTTCAGACAAAACTTGCTAAAGAAGTCCACTGGGGACCAACTACAAATACTTATTTTGGCAAAGGTGCGGCTACTTTCTTCTGCTCCTCCTGCAGGTTGGAGCTTCGCGGCGGCGGGCCGACACACACACACACACACACACACACACACACACACACACACACACACACACGCACACAGACGCCAGCCACCACATCACTTCTGTTTACTAATAGCTATTGTTTAAGTCAGGCTAATTCATTAGCCAGCCTTCCAATAGTAAGCACAATGAAATTAAATAACCGATCATTAACTGTTGCCTGACAAGCAGGTAATGGAGTCTCAGTTCACCATATCATATCCTATCATATCACACACACACACACATATAAAATCCATTTGGCCTAATGGTATTAAATTACTTAATGAAATAGTGTCTCTTCTCCAGTCATGCTGTCAGTTGAAAAAAATTGAGTAATCCGATTTTCATTTGAATATCCATATAAAGTGTAATTTCAAGCCTGGCAACCTTTTTGTCTTTGTAGCACAAGCAGAATTCAGCCTGTGATCCAGTTGCATTTCTCATGTAGTCACACAGTCACATGATGTTTGATTTTGAAGCATTATGGTTCCAATGACGGAATTAATAGTTGGAAAGAGCTTGGAAAGTTAAGGCCTTATTACTCTAAACTTCTTTAGAGATTTAAAATGCAGTTGGACCTATGTACCAACATGTGTGTGTGTTTGCAGCCTACTTGTTAGTGGAGAATGAATAAAACAGCGGAGTGAAAAAAACGAGATTATTTAAATTCTCTCAGCTATTTCCACATGATCAATCTTGTGATTCCATCTGAACCATCACTGACACCCAGAGGATGGAGAGAAAATCAAACAAGGCCCAAGCACTTGTATTGTATTCTGCTCTTCAGTTCCCAAACATGTAATTTCTCTCCCTTCAATTATAGCCGCATTTTTCATTGCCACATTTTTTTTATTGGATTTCCCCAAGGTACCTGGTACACACTGAGGAAAATAATTGAAAGTATTGTTGAATTGTATGTTGTTCCCCACAGAAACCTCTTTCCCTCCAACCTGGTGTCTGCTGCCTTTCAATCAGTAAGCACTGCATCTCAATTCTATGATTACGATTGGAAATAGTATGTATTTAAATCTTTAGATAAGATGATAAGTGTACTTATCTAACTGGGCAACACTTTCTCTCCTATCCAGTATGCAACCACCTACAAGCTGGTTACCAATAATGGCACAGATGGAAAACTTAATGTCACAGTGGAGAAGGTGAGAAAAGTGAATGGCAGATAAAACGGACCACAAATACACTAAGGACACTATGTTATGTCTCTAGAGTGAAGATGGGTGTGGATCGGTGTGTGTTCTGACTGTGTTCTTCATGTGTGTCTCTAGGTGCCATTTGGAATGGACCAGGATGGCATGAATATTCTTGGTCTGGTAGTGTTTGCTATCGTGTTTGGTGTGGCTTTGAGGAAGCTGGGAGAGGAAGGAGAGATCCTCATCAAATTCTTCAACTCCTTCAACGAGGCGACCATGGTTCTGGTCTCCTGGATCATGTGGTAAGAAAGACCTGCATGGTTCTGGGTTAGGATGAATTTGAATGAAATCAGTATGACGCTCCATGTTAAATATTTTTGATCCTTGAATACGAGAGACTTTTTCTTTGCCCTGTGTTTCGAAAACCATAGGTAACTAATGATCTGTCTTCAACTTTTTCTGCACTTCCTGTCTCTCTACAGGTATGCCCCTCTTGGTATCATGTTCCTTGTAGCCGGCAAGATTGTTGAGATGGAGAATGTTGGCGAACTATTCGCCAGTCTGGGAAAATATATAGCTTGCTGTATCATCGGACATGCCATCCATGGCATTATTGTGCTGCCGGCCATTTACTTTGTCATTACAAGAAAGAACCCATACACCTTCCTCTGGGGGATATTCACAGCTCTGGCAACTGCCTTTGGAACAAGCTCTAGGTAATAAACTCTCTGCTGCTCACTTCGCTTCTCTCATTGTTAAATATTTAATACTGAGGATCTTCGGGTTCTAAAACACACATTTTTTTTCTCTCTACAAAAACACATGCACATACTGTACCTTTTTACTAACACACACTCACACATTCCTTGTGTCTTAGCTCTGCCACTCTGCCCCTGATGATGAAGTGTGTGGAGGAAAATAATGGCGTATCAAGCACATCAGCAGCCGCTTCATCCTGCCCATCGGTGCGACGGTCAACATGGACGGAGCTGCTCTCTTCCAGTGTGTGGCTGCAGTTTTCATCGCTCAGCTGAACAACACGTCTCTTAACTTTATCCAAGTCATCACCATCCTGTAAGTCCTGAAACACATGCCTAGTTACACAACTACCATAAATCGCTTCACTTAACAGGTTGTTCAATACAGTCAGTTTACAAGGATGCGCATATCTCTAACTGTGTCATCTTCCTCCAAATGTGTTAGTGTGACAGCTACAGCATCCAGTGTTGGAGCAGCTGGTATACCTGCTGGTGGTGTGTTAACCCTAGCCATCATCCTGGAAGCAATAGGACTGCCCACCAATGACCTCTCTCTCATCCTGGCTGTTGACTGGCTCGTGTGAGTACTAAACGTATTTGTGTTTTGAGTGGACATAGAGCATGACAGTCAAGCAACAGTTATGACATACTCTGCATGATGTAATCCCAATTTACTGTGCTCCCTGACCAAATTATTTAAATAGCATTATTTTAAAATGGCATGCCATCCGTTCTGTCTTTCTTTAGTGACCGTACTTGCACAGTGCTGAATGTAGAGGGCGATGCCTTTGGAGCTGGGCTCTTGCAGTACTTTGTGGACCGCACGGCCAAACGAGAGGAGGGCGCAGAGCTGAGCGAAGTCAGGCTGGGGGGAGACTCATCAGCTCCTGCCCCCGAGCATTCACCGCTTATCAAGAAGCGAGGTGGGTGGGATGGTGCAGAAGGTGCTACGCAGGCTCTGTCTAGTGAACAAGAGTCTGCCATGTAAACCAGCTGCTGACAAACTCGCTTAGTCGACACTCCTGCAAAACCTAAGGTTCAAACCCTCTCTTCTCTTTTTCCTGCCCTGAAGAAAAGAGGATGGGCATGCACACTGTGATTCAATGAAAAGCTCTCTTTCCTCTACTCTATTCTAGGCAATTGGGTAACAAATCAAGGGGGAATTAAAAAATGCAAATTATGACTTGTTTTCTTGTTGATGGACAGTGTTGTACATTAGTCTGGCTACTAATGGTGCGTTTGGTCCTCGTCATTTTAAAGTCAGAATTTTACAATGTGACCAAGTTGTATGAACCAGCTGTTTGCCATATACTCTACATCCCCTGGGATGTCAAGAGGCTGGATCAGTGACCCTCTGCCAGATGTTGCTGAAGGCAAATCTAATATTAATAAATACAAGAAATGTTACTTTAATGTATGATAAATTAAACTTACGTGGAAGTTACGTGGATGTATTTACCTATTGGCCCCCTGTTACCAATTTGTACACCACTGGTATTTACTACTTTGTCAGGAACTTTAAGGTGGAAAGCAGGAAAATGTCCGACCCTAAAATTTGACGAGGACCACCACACGGCTTGCTGCAACCGGTCTGCATACGCAGATTTCTTACTCGTCTTCTGGAATTCAATACCTTTTTTTATTATTATTATTGTTATTATTTGTTTTGTGTTTTTGTTAGGTCAACTTTTTTTTCAACTTTGTCACAATTCAATCTTCATAGGAAATGAATCCTATGCTTTGGATATGAACATACATTGTTTGTATTTTTGTTGTACATAGTTATGGCCACTTTCATGTATCTTGTAGTTGATTTGTCATATGTAACGCATATGGCACTAATTTAACTACATTCCATATACTGCGTGAAAATGGCTGATGTATTACAAAAGGCACATGTTGAAAGCTTATAGTAGTCTGTTCTTTTTTTAAGATTTTTTTTGGGGGGGCTTTTTTATATCAGAGTGACAGCGGATATACAGGAAAGGTGGGAGAGAGATGGGCGATGACGCGCAGTAGGGACGCAGGTCTGATTCGAACGCTGGGCCGCTGCCAACGCCTCAGCCTATGGGGGCACGCTCTTACTGGGGGAGCTAGAGGCCGCCCCTAGTAGTCTGCTCCAATGTTAATAAATTGAACTCAACCAGACCGTTGGTGGAAACGTAGCTTTATTGTATCTGAGGTTATTGCATGCCAATGGTTCTCTTATGCACAAAGCCTCTCTACTCTCAATAACGTCCCAAATCTAAATGAAGTAACTTTTTCTCAAGGACACGTGATGTCAACACGCATGGATACAGGTTGACCTACGTGCATTTCTGCCTCTTGTAATGGACATCATTGCAATGGCAGGCAACCTAACCTCAGGTTTAACTATAGCTTGAAGTCTGTCCTTTTTAAATGCTTCTTAATATTCATGAGACCAAAAACCACACATCGACTTAGCGAAACAGGAAGGAAATCGAAGAACTCCGGATAACATTGAATGACATTTCCAAGAAGATGCGTTTTTTTAACCTACATTTTACCCATGCTGTTGCTTCCATCACCTAAGAAAGGCACAAATGGATTTTAAAGCAGTCTATGGACAATTCGTTTGTGGTTTGTATAAAGTGTGGTGTGACTTTAAGTGATGTGAAAGTAACAAGTCCTTCCGCTACGAGGAGGTATTTATGTGGACAGAATAGCAGCCGTGGAATGCTAGTTTGTTTTGACTGTTAAGGCCTAAACGCTGAATGTCTCCACTTAAACCCAATCATGTTTTGGCTGTGATGACCATAAAGGTTAGACCTCCCTGTATGCCATTGTTGATGCATCAGAATATTTTGTTCATATTTATTTCCCTAATCAAAATCCAAAGACATGTTAGTCAATGTTTTGACATGTTAATAACAGTTAAGTCCTTTGATAACTGGTTGATATTTATTTTTTGATATTTTTTGGTTTAATTTCACACTTATGGGGGAGGGTCTCAGCTGTGTGTACAAGGTTCCTTCATTTGGGGGTCTTCTGGAATTTTCTTTTGCAGTTTGGCAGTGAGCATAGCAGGGGTGAGTTGTATTGGCTGCTCACTATTTTCAAATGCAACATGTATGCTAGCTATATATACTGTATATGTATGTATGTATGTGTATATATATATATATATATATATATATATGTATATATATGTGTATATATATGTATATGTGTATATATATGTGTGTATATATATATATGTGTATATATATATATATATATATATGTATGTGTATATATATATATATATAGCTAGCTATCATATATATATGTTTTATATGAAGTGCAACATACCAAATGCTATGTATGTATACATCTGTAATTAACTGTACTGTATATAATGTTTATCTCTTCCATCCATATCATCTTCAACTGTTTGTCTAAAGCTTTAGTGCGTAACTTTTTGATATTAATAAACGTCCGTTACATTCTAGCCATTGCCAAATGAGCTGCTACAAAGCTGTTCAGAAGATTGTTGTCCAGTGACTTTCCTGCGCAGAAACACGAGTGAAGATAATGAGCTCTTCTGAAGAGTCATCATGTTTTGTTTTTTTTCAATCCTCTGTGTCCTCCTTGGCTACTAGTAACTGGGTGGGGGGAGGGGCAGTGCACGGTCATGGAAAGCTTGTATCGTGGACGAGTCAGAAAGTTCTGTTGTTATTACTCATGGTGGCGGCAGAAACTACGCACTAAAGCTTTAAAGCTCTACCAAATGAAGGGGGGAATGTGGTACTTATGTTACATACAACATGTCTCAAGTCTGTATTCTTTATCGGCTTTATATAGTACTAGTTATGCAGTGTTTTCCATGATGGTAATCTAGGAAATCATTGCAGCCCAGAGGCCTCATTTTTAGTTTAATGTCTTCAGAGTTCTAAAATGTTAACCATTGCCTCAAACAACTATTGTGCTTTAGTTTCTATTAGATGTTTTATGATGGAAGGTTGTAACGATGTTCTTATTCCTTTCTGAGATCTTTCACCATATGTATGTCTGTCTGGTCCGAGCAGAACTTTTGTTGTGTGTATGCACATGGTAGTTGTGATTGTATTACAGTGGGGCTATGTTTCAAAAAAACTTTAGGATTTAAACAATAAAGGTCTTTTTTATTATTTGGCTGTTTGTTGGAACCTTTTGTTTTGTTTAAGCCCTATTTTCTGCTGCGAGCACTGCATCAGGAAATCAAAAACCACTGCATGAGAACTCCATACTAGGGCTAAACGATATGAGGAAAATAAGCAATAACGTTGAATATCGCGATAACAATATTACTTGCGATAGATGTTTAAGTGTATTTAGTTCTGCATTTCTGATTCTTTTCAGTATTCTGCTGAAATGCAACAATTGCAACACTTGTATTTAACAAATACGCAATATGTTTATTGTGCCAGTTAATATTGGGATAAGGAATATATATATATTTTTTAACAATATTGTGCAGCCCTACTCCATAGCTACATAATGTAACAGTCTGTCAGTTCCAGGTGCCATACTGTAGCAGCATGCGAGAGGCAAAACCTATTTAAAATGCACAAGATTTGTTTTTGCTGATCTAATTACAAGACCATACATGAATGACGTTGGTTACACAATGATAAGAGGAATGCAAACACACCTAAAGACGGGTATTGTTAAATACGGTCATTTGTTCTGGAGTAGGATAATGAAGCTAGTTTATATCACTGGACCTGTCTGACAAACAAACCAACTGCCTTCCTGTTTGTTATAAAACACTCTATCCCACTCACCTCCAGCGTATGCCATATGGCTGAAGAACTCCCATAATGCTGCTCGGTGAACACAACTTAGTGCAGAAGCTTAGAGTTAGAAAGGCCATAGAATAATTAGGTGTGTTCTGCCATCTAGTGTTAAAAAAGAATAGCAACCGGGGAATCCTGGTAGTTCACCTGGTTGAGTGTGCGCCCCATTTACTAAGGTTCAGTCCTTACCGCAGTGGAGCGGGTTTAGGTCTGACTTCACACCCTTTGCTGCACATTGTTGTGTCGTCGTCCCCCCTCCCGTCTTCAGCTAGTCTTATTAAATAAAGTTGCAATTTTGCACTATCATCATTGCACACAGTCAACAATAGTATCTCACCTTACAATGGTCATTGCATTTCTATCAGTGATTTTCAATTTTCAATTTTATTCTTAGGTATGTGTGATATATGAGTTTGTTGTGTTATGATTGTCTTGCTACTGAATGCCTAAAATTTCCTTTGGGATGAATAAAGTATCTATCTATCTAAAGGCCCAAGAAATAATCTTTCAAAAAAGAAATGCAAACAAACATTACACATTTACTGTATTTACAATGGATTCGTCAACAATCCTCAAAAGAAATTAATAAAAATATAATCAGTTATAACTCTTTTATTTTGCAAGTTCATGAACTGGAGTTACACCTCACATACATACATCACACACAAATAACACAAGAAGCATGTCGTACCGAGAGAATCTGGTGTATTTTTACGTGCAACTTCTTTTAAATATTTTTCTTGAACAATCTACTGAAATGAAATTCAATTTCAGTTAATACATAATGGGTGCTCAGTAGTAACACACATACTTGAGCTAAGGGTTAATATTTAATAACAAATTCAGTCAAAGTTTTATGTTTTTACTGAATACTAAGGCCTGATAGAGCAACATTTCATCCTCTACATATGCCATATGTAATTAATGGATGAGGATGAATGACAGTGTGGTTTTTATTTAACCACATGGAAATTGACTCACCGCACTACAGCCATCAGGTACCAAAGGGCATCGATATGTTATATAACATGATATATAACATATGATATATAACATTCATTTCAAAACTGTGCAAAACTGAAAGAACCAGTGCAAATTGATGCAACACAGACATAAAAAATCCTAAAACACCTGTTTAAAGAAAAAAATAAACACATTATTCTGTAGTACACCTTAAATCCTGCTTAAGATAATGTACACTGTAGCTGTCAACAAAAAACAATTTTTAAAAGTATGCATCATCTTTAGAGTAGTCATATTTTAATGCACTTTACTGTACAACACATACAAATTTAGTACACCATGTAGTAAAACCAGTCTTTGACTTTGGAAGATATGCCTGATGTAAACGCACTAATGTATGGATTTAAATCTTTCGAGCGTTCATG